>CM069449.1:30615009-30789146 GCA_035610835.1 Ophiura sarsii
ACCCCTAAACAAGTTTTGTCTATTTAACGGGGAACAAAATAAGTGACCCTAAACACGTTCGACCTGTATTTTAAGCCGGGATTTTAAGCCACCCTTTTTCTTGAAAATCAGCGTTTTTGATATCCTTAACGCGTCACGCGCGTGACGTGTCCAACACTGAAAAAACACCCCTTTTTACGCGTTTTTTGGTCCCGCATGTGTACAACATTATGTTTGACTGGCCCCCCCGGGTTTATTATAAAGGTCGAGTTCATTTTACTCTGCTAAACCACTGCCTCGTTATCCTATAAATAGTTATTTTGTAATAAAATATTTGGGTTTTCCCCATTACTATGTTTGATTCCCCGTTCCCCCGGATATTGTCGTACAGGTTCCGCATTATCGGTCTGCATTGGTATGCAACCAAGCCAAAAAGTTCCTCACCAGGCCCTTATATAATATATGTTAGCTAATTCAAAATCAGTAATCACTAAAAATCAAAGATATACTTTAAGTGAGGATATTTCTTCCCGTATGATTCCTGACCCAATACTAGGCATGTTTGTACTTATTTCAATGCATTTCTCATGGTTTCCAAATATGGTAATCAAATTCAATAATGTTGACATATTTTAATCATGTTGTGAATTTTTTGGAATGTCGTCTGCCGCTGCCTGCCGCGTGGAAAGTTTTAAGGAATGATTTTTTTAAAACTTTAAAATTAACAATAATTAATAATTATATAAATAGCTAGCCAGCAGGATCTTTTTGTGTTATGTATAATAGATAGCTGCTGTTGGTGCTACACCACGTCCGCATTCAATCAGTTCATTTCCGTTACCTTTGCATTGACCTGTATATATTGTGTATCACCTACATGTATAAGTGGCCTATAAGTGATAGTTTTATTCCCTATCATGGTTTCATATCCCGGTTTCATATCTATGTATTAATGCCAGATAAGTTCCGTAAGAGGCTCTCAAATAGATCTTAAAATGATAGACCCTTAGGCGCAAACATTTCCGATACCCGATATACTTGTTTCATATATCTTTGTTTTTTAAAGTCACCGAAGTTCAAACATTTACCATTTTCGGGGGGAAATGGACCGTATATATTTACCACAATCCCATAATTTCCCTACATAATTGACAGATTTTGCTTAAATTTCTCTGAAAAATATCAAATTTAAGGATTTTAGACTCATATATTTAACAAAAAATGGCTATGAAAAAAGGGTCATTCATTTACCAGAGGGGTGAAAAAGGGACCCTATTTTGGCGGCACATCCCTGTGACCTCATATCCACATAAGTACCCCCACCCCCAGATAAATAGTAGTTTTGATACCCATATTACAGTCAGTAAGATCGAATTAAAATATGCGAATTTTTAAATTCGTGTCCGACTATGGGGGCCGCCATTTTGTTTTAAAAGTATATTAGTGTCCCGGATGTACACAGTTAAGTATATAAAAATTAAAGTGTTTTTTTTACTGCGGGGAAATTCTATTAATTTGGGGTATGTTTAAACTTGTGAATTCGATAGTTCAATGTATTTACAAACTTTTCACCTACGGCAAGCAAAATCTATCGAAGGAAAAAGGAGTAAAAAGTGATTTTAAAGCCCAAAAATGTAACAAATTCGTTCGTGTAAGAGGTGGTTTTGTCATTAAAAATAACGTTATTTGTTTTTCGGGGTCAATTGAACGCACAAAATATCATCTGGAATCGAGTTTAAGTCAAATTTAGTTTATTTAATGATAAACTGGGCACTCCATTCAAGAAAAGGCGTTATTAGCAGCAACTATAATGACGTAATTTTAAAAATGGCGGCCTCCATGAATTCACCGCACGAATTTAAAAATTCGTATTTTTTTATTCGATCTTACTAACTGTATTATAGTGTCATATAATGGTTTTAAAATCAGAGAAGTTCCGTGATTTGGCTTTCAAATAGATTCAAATCTTCAAATAATGCTTGTGAACTTACCGTCCTGTTATGTTGTGCAAAGCCAGAAATAGCATGGATCAAAGATCCATTCAACGGTTCCTGCATTTCCATTGTATTTTACAGGGTGAGTCAGAAAGAACGGACACTTTATAGCAAAGGCGCCAAGAAAATTACAGGCCTGTATATTCAAAACCACTGATGGTGCTAAAAAGACCACATTATTTGGCTTTAATTCAAAAAAGAATTTAGAACCCGTATTTAAAAGCCAATCCACGGGGTGGACCCTTGTTGCACTAAACCCCTTAAATGGACCAATACCAGTTATGTAAACTGCTGTGATTGGCTGACAGAGTGTATTACGTTACTAAGGATGGTGGCATCGGGGAACCAACAGAAACAAAGCTTACTCAAAATTTGGCTGGCTTGATCTCACACTATACTTTTTACGAAGTTCCAAATGCAGGTACTGATCCATTATGTGACCTTGCTAAGTTGATCTCTGAAAGGAGCGTAATGAACATGTACCACTACAGGCTTGTTAAGTGATAACAATCTCACTTCGCGAGAAAAAAGAATATAGAACCCGTATTTAAAAGCCAATCCACGGGGTGGCAATGACACATTACTGTACTTACTGTATTGTTGGTATGGTGGTTCCCTGTGTCAATGGGCTCTACGCAACTCATCCATAGATGCAGGTGAGGCTAAATCCGTTCAGGCAGACCGCAGTCCGTCGCTAACTGCTTCCGTTTACTAGACTCGTATGCATAGAATTTCGTAGAGTTTCACAACTCATGAATATTAATGAGTTTCGACATGAGCTTGATTTCTATTTTTTATCACCCATTAAGATAGCTTTTAATACAAATTATGCCCCCAATATGATAGCTAAGATGTTTCTGTCAACTTTTTTAATCCAAAGAAGCAAATTTTCGTTTGAAAAAGGATTCAATTTTAATTAAAATCACGACCGTAAATTTCAAGTAAGCTTTTATAATTTAACCCGTCGTAATTTCGCTTCAAAACATACCTTTTTTACTTTAATCCAAGAAGCCAAGCTAAACACTTGGTGTAAAAATATGTTTTCTCTTTGAAACTTATGGTCATTATTTTTCATGTCCGTTAAGACAGGCTAGAACTAGCACTTTGTAGCGTTTTATTGACGAGGTAATCATCCATTTTTTATTCTGGTTTGTTGACGAAATATCTGGCCTCCGATTGGTCAATCCGGTCAATCTTGGGTCGGAGGTCAAATTACGTAAATCAAACAAGAATGCCCTTTAAAATATTTCCTTTCAATATTACATGTATTTCCCATTCACAATACTATTAATAAGTTATTTGCCTTGGAATAAATAATTTACAATGAAAACTTTTAATAATTATTATTTATACCCGCAAAAAAGGTCAGATTTTTATAGGGTATTTTATTTATTTTATAAAATAGGGCGTGCATTTGTATGAATGAACTAAGAAACCGGACTCATTGATTTAAATGAATGACACGACACACAGAAAGAAAGAAATACTAGTAGAGAAGTGAAAGGTGAAAAGAGACACACATTTAAAGAGATTTCTACCTTTTTTTGGGGGGGGGGGGGTGGCGGCAACAATTTGTTATCGGGACTGGGCTGGGAATTTGATCTGGACTTTATTTTTCTTTCTACGGCTTTTGTATTTGTACGTCTGCGGCTTTTGTATTGTACGGCTGCGGCTTTTGTATTTGTACGGCTGCGGCTTTTGTATAAATTTGTACGGCTGCGGCTTTTGTATTTGTACGCCTGCGGCTTTTGTATTTGTACGGCTGCGGCTTTTGTATTTGTACGGCTGCGGCTTTTGTATAAATTTGTACGGCTGCGGCTTTTGTATTTGTACGCCTGCGCCTTTTGTTCGACTGTGGCTTTTGTTCTGCCATGGACTTATGGTTCATCCAGAATCATCATCATGGTTCTGCATAGGCCTACTGTATTGTACGTGTAGTAGACCGTGTGTTAGTATTCGATATGCCATTCGCTATTATACATGTATGCGTATAGTCGCAGCACGTCAGTCCCGGGGTCAGTCCCGTGTACGGAAATCACGTATTTTCGATGGAAATCGTGATTCAAGCAAATTATAAGCGGCTCAGTTTAGCAGACATTGTTGACAATTTAAAACTTAATCCAAAGGCAGACATCGACAATCGGATAGGAAATTTTCTCCTCTACATGAATATCGCCGTGAAATTCCTCGAAATGTGTTAAAACGACCTGGAACTAGCAACTTTTGGAGTCATTTTACGAACGATTATCTACTTCCGGTTGATAATTTTACGCTAATAACCATGATGAATTTAAGAAAACGAAGGATTAATGTGGATAGAAACCTAGACAATTATGCTCTCTGAACACTTTACTTTCAACATTTCGCCATTTTGTATCGATTACGTGGGTCACGTGATCATTATCAATAATTTTGTAGGGCTTCTTTCAGTTCAGAAAATTGACCTCGTCCTCACGAGTCAAATCGGAAATCTCGCGAAAAACGAGGATTGTAAACGGGGAACGAGACCTCATTAACTGATCGACTGCGGTCTGCCTGCGTTCAGTCTCCTAATCACGCCTTGTGTTGAAAACCCCGCTTTGCATTCTGGGTAATTTAAGCTCAGACGGCGTAGGACGACTCTTTTGGGACTGGTGGAACTAGTCTTAGATGCGCATGCAGGCACGTACGCGCAAATCATATCATATACAGTCAGCACGCAGGTATCGCTTTCAATGAGTGACCTTGCCAGGCCCGTAAGCAGGCGGAGGGATCGTGGGGGGGGGGGGGGGGGGGGGGACCCTGACAATGTACCCTTTTTGTGTACCAATGTACATTTTTTGTGTACTAATGTACCTTTTAGTCTACTGTTAAATGACAACTTTATCGATTGCTCATCCACATCATTGTGTAGGACTCTCAAAAGTAATGTTTACATGAGCCAATCATGTTTTATTTTATTACACTTGATCACTAATAGCAATGTGTAACATAATTTTGAATCACTGTAGTTGTCAAATCAATGCACTTCACCAATTTCCTACACCAAATAAATATTATTTTGCACTAATAATTATCAACAAGTCCGTCTCAATTTCTTCTTGTCCGCTTAATTTAACCCCCCTGGGGTCTACCGGCCGATTTGGCTTCAAAGCAGTATTTTGATTAGTTACTCATAACATTATATCATCTAATGAGCCAATCTGGGATACTGTAAGAAAGGTACTATAGTGCTACAGCGAGTCAACATAAAGAGAAATAGACGCACTATTTTGATTGCTTACTCAGAGGGTTATATCATACAATGAACCAATCAGAGAGACTGTAAGAGTAGTCCCCAGGGGGTTAAAGAACTTCCAGCACATCAATGTACGGTCAAATAATTCCAGCCTTAATATGTCTTGTCTTTAACATTGACAAATGTTAATGAAGCTAAATTTCATTCAAGTACTATTAGTGACGCAAATTCCAATTTATGATATTATGTTAAAGAGCACAGTCAATTACAATTTCCCTGTCTGGAGCCTGTCCTTGTTCTTCTGGTGTTACCAAAATCAGACTAAATTACCAAATCAAACAATTCAGTTGAGCTTGAGGGGGACGGGGGGCGGTTGTCGAAAGTATAGCATTTGTTGGTGATGAATTTGAATATATTAAAACCTATTTTCCTAATTCATTTGAATATTAAAAATCCAGTGTAGATACATTTTCAAATTCCATTTAACTATAATTCGAAAACGAAAAGCTTCGAATCGTCATGATCGTTGATAGGCATGATAGGTTATATGAAAATTTGGTACGCGTGAAATTTTAAGTTGTGATTGTATGCAAATCCAATGCTCTATAAAGTATAGACCTATACGCGCTATTACCAAGGGGAATTCCCTCAATGCAAACCCGGATTTAAACTTTCACCCGATTTATTAGGGCATAGGGCATCGATACCTATAGTTCATCCAACATAAGATGAAACGTGACCTTTTATGATAAATATTTATTTTGCAATGAAAGGTCATTATATATATAATCCTGTCCATGTTACACTGAACAGACTATATTATGTTCTATAGTTAATTCGCCATAACATAGAGCATGATCTTTGTTACTGTCCATTACTTTTGCATCATATTCTTTTGCAATTACGTTCAACAGACTATAGTACAAGTTTCGAGAACTGAGCCGCTGTAAATGAAGCAATAAGTTTAACACTTTCCACGCGGCTATTAGTTTTACCATATACAAAACAGATATTCCAGAAATATTTCGCAATTTTCAAAGTCTATTTCAAGGATTATTGAACCAATATTAGGCATGTTTGTACTTATTTCATTGCATTTCACATGGTGATTCAAAATATGGTTATGAAATTCAATAATTTTGACATTTTTAAAACATTTTGTGAAATGTTTGAATGTCGTCTGCAGACGCCTGCCGCGTGGCTTATGGACATTGTTTTCACAAACAGAGAGTGCAGACGAAGCGTAATTTGCGATATCATAAATGCCTAATTCAGTATTAACACTTTCCACGCGGCAGGCGTCTGCAGACGACATTCCAAAATTTCACAAAATGTTTCAAAAATGCCAAAATTATTGAATTTCTTAACCATATTTGAGAAATGCATTGAAATAAGCTCAAACATGCCTCGTATTGGTTCAGGAATTCTTGAGATAAGACTTTGAAAATTGGGAAAGGTTTTTGAAAAATCTGTTTTGTATGGTAAAAGTAATAATCTCGTGGAAAGTGTTAATACCACAGCATTGTTTTTTTTAAAGACGATGAACCCTAAATGTTAAATTTGCAATATCCGGCGGCGCCGTTCAAAGCAACTCGTAATATGCCTTTAATGAAAGGAATGATATGTTTTTCTATCACTGAGCTATGATATGTTTTTGTGAAATGCCTCCAAAACACACTTTTCCTTACTTATAACTATTGTATTGTTGGTATTGAAATAAAACTGAAACTGAAACTGTTATCATTCCTTTCATTAAAAACATACCACTAGTTGTTTTGAATAGAAACATATGATCATTTATTCATTTCAGTGCAATATTTGTTTAATGTAACACAGTTTGATATAATTACAGGCTCATTGATAACGGCGTACTTACTTTGTGAGGTCTTCATAATCATGATAAACCCATTATTAAAAATCGGCCGAGTGCACCAATGACGGGTAGCTGAAGAATAGCGCTACCTCGCTAGTAACTGAGGCGTAACCCAAAATTTTGAGAGCGCCAATGCCGGGTAAGCTACTAGGCTAGTAACTGGCGGGTAATTTACGCTAAATGTTATACCTGACCGGACTCAAGAGTAAGTTGGGGCATAACATTTTATGCCACAAGTCAGTCGATTCTAGCAGTAGCGTAAATTTGTTGTGAACATTGGAGGGGATGATTCGCTGATGCTGAAAGACCAATTTCGCTTGCATGCCCAGGGGATGTATATTTGAAGTGGAATGTGACCCCTCATAAGCTGAAATATTTTATATTTTGAAAATCCATTCATGGGATTTTTTTAGTCAAAATTTAGATCAACTCCTTTTGCCCATCGCACCGACTTTGGGTCATATTTTGAGCAAAATGTACTATAATTGTCCAAGGATCTTAAATAATGACTAAATAAATAACGGAAATTCAAGTTTTCGGGCTCGTTGGGAGTATATTGGAATTTACGGATTTTCTATTCAAATCGACATAACTCAAAAACTATTTGACCAATATCAATGAGACTTTGAATATAAGTTTGAAACTAAATTTGCTTTAGGATATTTGAAAATCATGAACTAAAATGAGAAAAATAAAGTTCTTGTTTCTAAGGTAGCAACGTCACTAAATAGTTCCGGAGAAAAACCCGTGATACCTTTCACAACTGTATGTATAAATGCGCATGTTTCTTTGAACCATATCTCGGCTAATACTATAGTCCGAGTTAAGACTTGAAAATGACACCAAATTAAAGCTAGGAATTTTGTCTGTTACCAGATGTGGATAAAATATGATGTCACCTTGTGTGGAATAAAAACCGAACACCGTACTACATGACCGTTACAGTGGCCAGCGCCAGGCCATGTTTTCATACACGCGATTGAAGCATTTTAACCAGTCGACATTCATTGTGACTTCGATTAGTGTATCTTCCGGAACCCTGCGGGGCTCTATATAAACATGCTCCGCTCTGGGCGGGTACGCACAACAGGGTCCACTGCACCTAGGACCGCTTTTAAAGAACGCCCCACCATTGGGCATCTTTGGGTCACGGGCATATTTGGGCCACGGGCATCTTCGACCGCTCTTTTATCATAATTTTGTTGGGCGCTTATTTTTGACACAACATATTTAAACCATTATCAATGTCTCCATCTTAACTCTCATTGAATCGAAATTGGAATTGGGCATCTTTGGGCCACGGGCATCTTCGACCGCTCTTTTATCATAATTTTGTTGGACGCTTATTTTTGACACAACAACACATTTAAACCATTATGAAATCACAAAACTTGAAAATGCACCGGCGTGTCATTTACTGATGAAGATAGCATTCATTGTGACTTCGATTAGTGTATCTTCCGGAACCCTGCGGGGCTCTATATAACTTGCTCCGCTCTGGGCGGTTACGCACAACAGGGTCCACTGCACCTAGGACCGCTTTTAAAGAACGCCCCACCATTGGGCATCTTTGGGCCACGGACATCTTCGACCGCTCTTTTATCATAATTTTGTTGAATTTTTCTATTCTACATGAAAGGTCATCCTTAAAAAAGTCGTGTTCCAAAGTTTGAGTTGCATAGCTCTTATGGTTCTTATTTTAGACGCACAAGATGCTGTGAACTGTACCCATTGAGTAGTACACAAACTATATCGGTGGTTACCACCATGCATTTTAGAGGGCTCATAGTTTGATTGGGGCGTTTAAAGAACGACCCATAATCTATTATGCCAAACCTGTCACTTGATACTATCAAACGGTGTGTTAGTAACATCTTGAAATTCACCAAGTAAATGTCTGACATGTCCACCACCGTCTGATTAACTCCAAAAAGCGTGAACGGGTGGGTGGGGAAGTCGGACATTTTCAAGATTTGATGAATAGTATGTCCACCGAATGTCATCTACTGATGAAGATGGCATTCATTGTGACTTCGATAAGTGTATCTTCCGGAACCCTGCGGGGCTCTATATAAACATGCTCCGCTCTGGGCGGTTACGCACAACAGGGTCCATTGCACCTAGGACCGCTTTTAAAGAACGCCCCACCATTGGGCATCTTTGGGCCACGGGCATCTTTGACCGCTCTTTTATCATAATTTTATTGGGCGCTTATTTTTGACACAACATATTTAAACCATTTTCAATGTCTCCATCTTAACTCTCATTGAATCGAAATTGGAATTGGGCATCTTTGGGCCACGGGCATCTTCGACCGCTCTTTTATCATAATTTTGTTGGACGCTTATTTTTGACACAACAACACATTTAAACCATTATGAAATCACAAAACTTGCAAATGCACCGGCGTGTCATTTACTGATGAAGATAGCATTCATTGTGACTTCGATTAGTGTATCTTCCGGAACCCTGCGGGGCTCTATATAACTTGCTCCACTCTGGGCGGTTACGCACAACAGGGTCCACTGCACCTAGGACCGCTTTTAAAGAACGCCGCACCATTGGGCATCTTTGGGTCACGGGCATCTTCGACCGCTCTTTTATCATAATTTTGTTGAAATTTTCCATTCTACATGAAAGGTCATCCTTAAAAAAGTCGTGTTCCAAAGTTTGAGTTGCATAGCTCTAATGGTTCTTATTTTAGACGCACAAGATGCTGTGAACTGTACCCATTGAGTAGTACACAAACTATATCGGTGGTTACCACCATGCATTTTAGAGGGCTCATAGTTTGATTGGGGCGTTTAAAGAACGACCAATAATCTATTATGCCAAACCTGTCACTTGATACTATCAAACGGTGTGTTAGTAACATCTTGAAATTCACCAAGGAAATGTCTGACATGTCCACCACCGTCTGATTAACTCCAAAAAGCGTGAACGGATGGGGAAGTCGGACATTTTCAAGATTTGATGAATAGTATGTCCACAGAATGTCATCTACTGATGAAGATGGCATTCATTGTGACTTCGATTAGTGTATCTTCCGGAACCCTGCGGGGCTCTATATAAACATGCTCCGCTCTGGGCGGTTACGCACAACAGGGTCCACTGCACCTAGGACCGCTTTTAAAGAACGCCCCACCATTGGGCATCTTTGGGCCACGGGCATATTTGGGCCACGGGCATCTTCGACCGCTCTTTTATCATACTTTTGTTGGGCGCTTATTTTTGACACAACATATTTAAACCATTATTAATGTCTCCATCTTAACTCTCATTGAATCAAAATTGGAATTGGGCGTCATTGGGCCACGGCATCTTCGACCGCTCTTTTATCATAATTTTGTTGGACGCTTATTTTTGACACAACAACACATTTAAACCATTATAAAATCACAAAACTTGCAAATGCACCGGCGTGTCATTTACTGATGAAGATAGCATTCATTGTGACTTCGATTAGTGTATCTTCTGGAACCCTGCGGGGCTCTATATAACTTGCTCCGCTCTGGGCGGTTACGCACAACAGGGTCCACTGCACCTAGGACCGCTTTTAAAGAACGCCCCACCATTGGGCATCTTTGGGCCACGGGCATCTTCGACCGCTCTTTTATCATAATTTTGTTGAAATTTTCTATTCTACATGAAAGGTCATCCTTAAAAAAGTCGTGTTCCAAAGTTTGAGTTGCATAGCTCTAATGGTTCTTATTTTAGACGCACAAGATGCTGTGAACTGTACCCATTGAGTAGTACACAAACTATATCGGTGGTTACCACCATGCATTTTAGAGGGCTCATAGTTTGATTGGGGCGTTTAAAGAACGACCCATAATCTATGATGCCAAACCTTTCACTTGATACTATCAAACGGTGTGTTAGTAACATCTTGAAATTCACCAAGTAAATGTCTGACATGTCCACCACCGTCTGATTAACTCCAAAAAGCGTGAACGGATGGGGAAGTCGAACATTTTCAAGATTTGATGAATTATAGTATGTCCACAGAATGTCATTGTCACTTAAAATGCTTATCAGGTTCGGACAAAATTAGTTTATTTCCTGAGACTAACCTTGTTGAAAGGAACATCGCACAATAGCGCGAATAGCACATCCTTGGCAGGTCTCATAGATGAATGAAGTATAATGATCATTCGCACAATAGCGCGAATAGCACACTACTAACATTGTTGAAAGGAACATCGCACAATAGCGCGAATAGCGCATCCTTGGCATGTCTCATAGATGAATGAAGTATAATAATCATTCGCACAATAGCGCGATTAGCGCAATACTAACTTAGTGTTGAAAGTAACACACTTAATGCTCACTACTATTGTTAAACGGAACATCGCACAATAGCGCGAATAGCACGTCCTTGGCAGGTCTCATAGATGAATGAAGTATCATTCGCACAATAGCGCGAATAGCGCACTACTAACATTGTTGATAGGAACATCGCACAATAGCGCGAATAGCACATGTGAAGGTGCTATTGTGCAATTGCAGCAGAAAGATGCACACAATCGCGCGATCGCACACACCTGTGCTCTTTTGTGCTATTGTATAGCAAGTGACAATGTGCTCGCGTAAAATAGCGCGATTATATGCTCCTAATTGCTTCGCACTATCACATACGCCCGTGCTCTTCTGTGCTATAATCGCTATATATATTATACTGCTCGCACTATCGCACAAACTCGTGCTCTTCTGTGCTACTGACGCTATTGATTGTCGCTATCGCGTAAAATAGCGCAATCATATGATCATAATGCGATTGCTTTAATGCTCGCACTATCGCACACGCCTGTGTTCTACTTTGCTATTGTCGCTATCGCCTTACTGCTCGCACTATCACATACGCCCGTGCTCTTCTGTGCTACTGACGCTATTGATTGTCGCTATCGCGTAAAATAGCGCAAATGATCATAATGCGATTGCTTTAATGCTCGCACTACCGCACACGCCTGTGCTCTACTTTGCTATTGTCGCTATCGCCTTACTGCTCGCACTATCACATACGCCCGTGCTCTTCTGTGCTACTAACGCTATCGATTGACGCTATCGCGTAAAATAGCGCGATGATTATGCTCCTAATACGATTGACTTACTGCTCGCACTATCGCGCACACCAGTGCTCTTTTGTGCTATTGTCGCTATTATCAGTTTGAGCGGCTTTATGGTCGACCGCCACTCAATATTCAGGAGCTTGTTCCAAATTGTAAGGGAATGTTTCGGAATAATATGGAATACTCTCTGCATTGTGATGTACCATTCACACAGAATAATTATAATAATAATAATAATAAAAGACATTTTTGAGCGCCTAACAACAGAACAATTCTCTAGGCGCTTTACAAAAACATCGTAGCTGACTGCAGAAGAACCAAAAACATAAGAGCGAAACAAAAAAAGATATGGTCACTGCATTCAACTACACAGAAAGAAAAAAGTGAGTCATCATCGTAAAATGAGTCACTACACGGACAAAATGACTCATTTTGAGCCATACTGCCCTACCATGACAAAAGGAAGTAATGGACAACAGGAAGGTTTAGAGCTATGAGGCAAAACATGTTTTTGTAAAAAAATTCTGCAAAATATTCAAAAATGTACATTAAATGTGACATTAAACTGATATAACATTAGCAGAACATCACTCATCACTTTTCAAGGCTCTTACAAAAAAACATGATTTGCCTTGTATCTTGTATCTCCTGTTGTCCATTACTTCCTTTTGTCGTGGTTTATTTGGTAAAAAGTGAACATGCTTCCTTTTTGATATGCTAATTACTCATTAATTAAGAATTTTTGAGGGTTCCTGCTATGATAGAATTGTGTATCAATATTATTTCTATCATTTAGTATAGAAAAACCCATTTTGAAAAAAGTGTCCATTACTTCCTTTTGTCATGGTAGGGCAGCATAGTGTGTCACTACATGGACAAAATGACTCATTTTTCGATGATGACTCACTTTTTTTCTTTCTGTGTATGATTAACATGATAAAAGCAAATTGTCTTAAGCTACACATTATACACGTTATACACAATTTTAAAAACCATGAGAAATGATTAAAAATTCCAGTCCCGCTGTACAAAAACCACAAAGCAAGTTCATACAAAAAATTGTTAATCAGTACATCTGAAGAAATAAGTCTTTAAAGCTTTCTTGAAAGCAACAAGTGATTGTATTGCACGAATGTCAGCAGGCAAGGAATTCCAGATGGTTGGTGCAGCTACTGAAAAAGATCTGCTACCGTATGTAATTGTCCTACAAATGCCGGGATGTTTCAGAAGAAGTTGAGATGAAGAACGTAGTGAACGAGTCGGCTTATATTGCGGTATGAGATCAGTGATATAATCGGGCGACATTCCGTTGATGCTTTTGAAAGTTAGAAGTGCGATTTTGCATGCGATGCGGTGACGAATTGGTAGCCAGTGCAGATCGTGAAGTACTGGACTAATATGTTCATGTTTCTTGGTGCGGGTTACCAGTCTTGCTGCCGCATTTTGAACTCGCTGTAACTTTACAAGTTCGTCAGCAGGAAGTCTATATAACAGACTATTACATGAATCAATCCTTGACGAGACAAACGCATGCACAAACCGCTCGATGGAACTGCGATCAAGGTACTTGGAAAGTTGCCCAATCCTCCCTGTAGATGGCAAATGAAGCAGCTCTTACAATGCCTTTAACATTATATTTCATTTGCAGCGTATTGTCAATTATAACACCCAGACTTTTGGCAGAATTGCTGTCAATAGTCAAATCACCCATGGCTATTCTCGGAAACGATGTCGATTTCTTGAGCTTTGAAGACACATGAACCACCTCGGTCTTCGAATCATTGAACATGAGTTTGTTCCCAATGCTCCATGACTTAACATCGCAAATAATAATAGTATTGAGATTTATAAAGCGCCTTTTACAAAGTAGACAAGGCGCTGAAGAAAGGGAAGGGAGAAGGACTAGGAGCAAGGAAAAAGATGAGACTTGAGGTGACCCTTGAACACACTCAAACTACCAAGACCACGAATATGGATCGGAAGCTCGTTCCAAAGGCGAGGCCCTGCCACAGAGAAGGCACGGTCACCAGCATGTTTTTTGGACCGAGAGACTTCAAAGGTAATAGCCAAGTCTGAGCGTAACGTGAAATTGGTCTTTAGAGTACGAGGTTGAAAATATGAAAACAGATAATCAGGAGATTTGAAATGCCAGGCCTTGAAAGTCTGAAGCATGACTTTGAATTGAAATCTTCGAGCGATTGGTAACTAGTGAAGAGAACGGAGGAGAGGAGAAGCGTGGGCACGCCTAGGTTTCCTGAAAATGAGACGAGCAGATTTATTCTTTAGAACTTCAAGACGATTACGATGCTTCTTGTCGATGCCATACAGGAGGGAGTTGCAGTAATCCAGTCTCGATAAAATTCGAGTGCGAACAATGTTGTGACACGTCTCAGTAACAAGATGTTTACCGATGCGATTGAGGTTATGCAACTGCCAATTTATTGAACGAGACAACTTTGTGATGTGCCCAGCCATTGTCATGGAGTGATTTAAAATGACACCCAGGTTGCGGATGGAAGGAGAGGAGGGAATGTCATGATCATCAATATGAAGAGTAAGATGTTTAAGAGAACTGTAGTGGTTGGGAAAACAGGCAACGACAAATTCAGTTTTGGCTTGATTAAGCTTCAACCTGTTGTTAAGCATCCAGGACTGCAGATCGTTGACACATTGACGTAATCTGAATAAAGCACATGCAGCATCACCTTGGCAGTTTGGATTAAATATGATGTAAATTTGGTCATCGTCGGCGTAGGTGTGATATTTGAGATTATGGTGCTTAATTATCTTGCCAACTCTGCGTGTATAAAAAGTGAAAGCCTGGGGTCAAGATAAGGTCCTTATCATCCGAGAAATCACCACTGATGTTAACTGTGCAAGTTCTACCCTCAAGGTATGTCTTGTACCAATTTAGAACATTACCAGTCACACCAAAATCCCCAGCAAGTCGTTCCAAGAGGATACCGTGATCCACGGTATCGAACGCCGCTGACAGATCTAACATTAGGACGAAAACAGCTTGCTGATCATCAATTGCCCTCAGGATGTAATATTGGACACATAAGTGCTGTCTCAGTGCTACGAGCTTGCCTGTAGGCAGCCTGATAAGGATCAGAAAGACCATTGGAATTGATGTAATTGGACACCTGGAAGGAAACCACCTTCTCAATCAACTTACCAACAAAGGATAGATTTGAAACAGGACTGTAATTGCCCAAATTGTTTTTGTCCAGGGAGGCTTTCTTTTAAATAGGTGTAATGATGGAAAGCTCCGCAAGAAAGAGAGGTGTTCACAATCTTAGTCAGAATCTGAACCAAGATGGGGAGATGCTGCTTCACCAGCCATGTAGGCATCGGGTCCAAGGAACAGCTTTTAGAAGGGCATTTCTTGATAAACATCACGAAGATCATCTTCAGTGACAGGTTGAAAATCACTTAAGTTACACACTCATACACTTCTCCAGGCTAGAAATAGCATTGGAACGATCCGATTGATTCAATATCACGTATATTTGTGTGTCGTCAACGTAGGTCATGTGACGTAAGACGTAAGCACTGCTAATGTTACCAATTGGAGCAGTGTACATGGTAAATATCGTAGGCCCGAGCACTGAACCTTGAGGAACTCCTTCCATCAAAACACGTGGATCTGATAAAACTCCACCAATATCAACAGACTGTTTGCAACCAGTTAAATACGATTTAAACCATCTCAATGGAGTACCGTCGATTCCGTAGTGATCGCGCAGGCGTCTAATAACAGTCTGTTGGTCAATTGTATTGAACGCCGCGGAATAATCACGTAACACTAAAATGGCTTCCTGGTGATGATCTACAGCTCTCAACAGTTCATTTTGGATGCGAACTAAAGCAGTCTCAGTGCTATAAAATTGGCGCTATGCCGATTGTCTTAAAGAGAAATTTCAGGTTTGATATTGGGCGATAATTCTGATACACGTTACGATCCAGGCCAGGTTTCTTAAGTAACGGTGCAACCTGAACCGATGTGGAATTTCACCTTATATCAATGAGCTGTTCACAATGTATGTTATGTGCGGCAGAGTAGAGTCCAAGCAGCTTTTTAATAAATAGAGCTGTTGGTATAGGATCTAGACTACAAGTAGCAGAATAAAGTGTATTATATTATAGGATGTGTGGAGGGTATTCCAAAAATTATGCCAATTCGGAATAAATTATGAAAATCTACGTAGGACATCATTTTCCAACTTTCTGCCCAACTGTTGACAGACCCAAAACAAAAACGAAATAATTACGAAATACACCTCATAATATTGTAACCATCACATTCTATACGGACTAAAGTGTATTATAGTATAGCCTATAGACGTTATTATTAATTGGCGCATTTACGTCAAAAGAGGGCCGTGCTATCCAATGGATCTACGGCACATAATCTCCTGGCCACAGTTCGACATACGTGGGCGCACTCCGATCAGGCTGCGCACGCATGCTTGAACTCACAAAATACTGCCAACCAACAACACCAAAGCGCCTGATTGGTCCAATTTAAACTGAAGCCTTTTAACGATCGTCACGCTGCGCCGTAGCCACCAACGCAGTGGTTCCGCTGCGCCGTAACCACCGACGCAGTGGGGCGTGAAGGTGCGTGAATCAGCTCAGTTCTCACGTTTGAGCACCAACCAAACAGAGCCGTGAGGTCGAGATTACGTAGTGCGCACCACGGATGACCGTTGCACCGTTTTGAAATGAGGTTGAGCTCGCGTACTTTACGCGAGCTCAACCTCATGTGACGTAGGTCCATTAGTGCTCTGAAAACGAGGCTAGCCGAGACGAGAGTGCTGTAGTTTTTCAATGTGGTGAACTTTGCACTAATCTTAAAAAAATCTTCATACTTCTAAGCTGTTCAATATTTAACCTTATTACATTCGTGAATTAAACCTGAACGTATAAACTATAAATTTTCACTAGTTTGACATGAAATGTTTGTTGGTAACCGACACTATCTAGGAAAATGTAGAAGTTCACAGTTCATTACATTGCAGTAAAAGTACGAGTTTATAAATGTTTATCGGCGCACTAATCGCTCTGAGCCAGGGCTGCTCTGAGCATGCTCAGTTAGATTTCACTCCCTCTGTTGACGTAAATGCGCCAATTAAAGGTGTATGTTCCGATCACCTTTTTTGGCTATGATTTTTTTTTCACATCATGATATTTTGATATCAGAAGAATCCCCATATTTTTCTCATTATGTCTGTAAAATCTTAGGGGCCAGAAATGTTCCATTTAGAAAGTATAGGCTAAAATGTGGTGAATTACTGCCAAAGGTGGTTATGCACCAGCCAGTTTGTGGACTACTTAATGGGCAAAATTATTGTGACCTTGTGCTTCTAAAATTAGAACCATTTGAGTTATGCAACTCAAACTTTGGAATGTTACAATTTTAGGGTTTACCTTTCATGTAAAATAGATAACATCAAGTTGAAAATCGGGCCTGCAATCAGAACATCTATACCTTTAAGAATAACGTCTATAGGGTGTGAAGGGTATTTAAGAGATATGCTAATTCGGAATAAATTATGCAAATCTACATAAGACATCATTTGGCTACTTTCTGCCCACAGCTGTTGACAGACCAAGACAAAAAAGAAGTAATAATTACGAAATACACTTCACGTTGTGCCCGTCACACTTTACGGAATAAAATGTAATATAATATGATGTGGAGGGTATTTAAGAGATATGTATATTCGGAATAAATTACACAAATTCTACGTAGGACATCATTTGGCAACTTTCTGCCTACAGCTGTTGACAGACCAGAAGACAAATACAAGTTGAAAGTCATGTTACACAAAACATGCATTCGTCTACCAGACAGGCCAATGTCAAACCTTAAACTGATTAATGATGCCCATGATGATGTCAATTTGGAGATCTTTCCATACTAACCCTCTTGTACATTAATGGACGCACCACACATGAGGTTGACCTCGCGTAAAATACGCGAGGTCAACCTCACCCCAAAAAACTGTACATCCGTGGTGCGCAATACGCTACTTGCACGGTACAGATGGAACACGCAGAGTTGTACATCGCAGAGTTGTACATCGCATGACGCGGTTTGGCGCGCGCGCGATGAGGAGAGAGCCTCGCTTTCACTCTAAAATGGCGATGGATCTACGGCACATAACTTCTCCTGGCCCCAGTTCGACATACGTGGGCGCACTTCGATCAGGCTGCGCACGCATGCTTGAAAACTCACAAAAAGCACCTGATTGGTCAAATTTTAACTGAAGCCTTTTTTAACGATCGTCACGCTGCGCCATAACCACCAATGCAGTGGTCCCGCTGCGCCGTAACCACTGACGCAGTGCTGGGCTTGATGGTGCGTGATCCTGGTACCAATAAATGGCTTCCTGCCAAAGTTATTCAACTTCACAGTCCAAGGTCATATGTAGTTGAATACAACGGCAGAAAATACCGCAGAAACAGAAAAGACTTGAGACTCTCAACCTTTAAAGCAAATCAAGACTATGTTGCTGTCCCCAATCCCAGAAACCAATACACAGCTACAGCTAAGAGACCTGCTAAGTCCTCTGACCCCCACGGTCTACAACACCTAAAGACCACCCACACAAGCCAACGCCCACACCAGCCGCTGAGAGACCCACACCTGAGAAACCACAACCAGAGTCCAGAACCAGACAAGCCGAGTCCAGAACTAGACCACCAGAGTCACCAAGACCCAGACCAACATCCAGCCGCAAGGAGACGCCACCGCCTGTGTACACTACCAGAAGCGGAAGATGCAGTAAACCACCACAGCGCTTGGATATCTAAAACCCCTTTGTTAGTTTGGATACTCAAATCTGAGCATTTCTTTTGGAAACTTTGTTTGTTTACTTTAGTTATATTTAGCAACCTAAAATGTTGTTGTGAAAAGGCATAATACACATTGCAAGTCTCAGATCAAGATTAATGTGATCATTCATCATGTTGATGATAATCAGTCAAATTCAATGCAGAACTCTTATACCCAAGTGATTTTGATATTTCAGATCTGTTCTGATTCTGAATAATTTATTCAATTGCATCTAATTGAAATGAGAGAATTTCATAGACTCTAATATCATTTTGTGAACCTTAAGCTTTGCTATGGACAATACAAATGCAAGCTGTTCACTATTAATCTCTCATATGGAATTTAATATCCAGTTCACATCTTTCCATAAAGAAAGAGAGATGTAAGATACACTACCTCAAGTGTATACAAAGAAGTAATAAACGTTGCCTTGCTATACACAACCTACATCATGTGTACATCGTAATTATTATAATAGTCACTTTAGGTTTTCAATTTCAACCGCAAATAGGCCTACAGCGGTTTCGGTGGGACTTTCCGTCAACTGATCACTACGAGTCATTATTACAAATCAAAAAGATAACGGAAATTAATTTTGTTTCCATTTACTAGTATGTGTACATGTCTTAAAGGGGCATGAAGAGACAGGCGACGCCGGACACGGGCGTTTTCACGAATATTCAGGTTAAAATATGCGAACGAGGTTACGTGATCAAGTGAATGGGACGAACGGTTTAAATGCAAAAAATGATACTGACACTGGAGTTGGTTATCCAACTCCATCGGTTTTAGGATGAAATAATTTAGGTACAACGTGTGATGAATTTTATGGGGTCATATAACCAAAATTCATTGTTACATTGAAACCAACGGAAATTCAAATTTATGTCGTAAAATGTTGGAAAATTCACGTTTTGAAAATCTGTGGTCTTCGAAATTACAGGAATCCTAACTCATTCTAAACCTCACCAAATCATGAAATGAGCCCTCGTCTACAAAAAAGTCCATGTACGTATTGCTATATTTGCTTGGAGATAGCGAAGACCACGCAAACATCATAGCTTCATATGGTACAGTGTAAAACCCGAGAAAAGTGCTTCCCGTAAGACATTCCGTTACCCCTATCGTGTTGGAGCATGCGATTGGTATAGACATGTGGGGTATTGTCTCCTCGATAAGAATATCGCTGTTAGTAAATTAAAATCGTGTGCTAATTAGCTTTAATTAACCAAAATAAAGAACCAATACCTAAATTGAATGCAGTATATACTATTTTAGCAACACTACTCTATTGAATTTACAGCGAACTCACTAATGTGTCTCTTTGTGCTGCTATTGAATGGAGTTGCCACCTCCAGTCCGAATCCTATTGATCATGAATATTTTTAAGGAAACAAACGCGAGTTCCTTTTAGGAATATTCACTGGTATTGTTCTCAGGTATGCAGCTATCGCTCGTAAATCCGACGTCTTAGCATGCTGTATTCAGCTCTGTGTACTAAAGTGTGACACGGAGGGACTGGATTCTCTGAATCGTCAGATAGTTACGGACGAGTTCGGGACTGACAAGGTTATTTTATTGAATAATTTTAGATGCATAATCAAAGCTAGCTACTTGGCAATAAGGACATCGATTTAAAATTATTATGAGTTAACAGTTTCATGTTTGGAAAAGGGACGAGATGTCTATCTTTTATTCCTGTATATTGAAACAAGTGATCGCAACCAATATCGAGGTCCGTATTTAATTATGTTATGTTATACATGATTAATTTCATAAAATCCTAAATAAATTCAAATAATTAAATATTTGGCATTCTTATTTTTGGGCGCGGGTGGGAAACAGTACACGCTTAAACACAGAAGAGTCAATGTTAATTGGCCTAGAACACCTCGAGTCATTATATTGATGTTAACTTCGGGATTATTTAATTTGAAATAGGCTAATTTATGCTTTTATAAGAGTTACGACATCGTTTTGGTATATAATTTGTTTCCCGTAAGCCACCCACAGTTTTAGCAATCTCTTTAGCGGCATTTAATTTGTTTGTGGTTTCGGGTTGTTATCTCAGTTGAGGATCCTGAGGAAAACCCATGTTAAATGCTGTGAAATTTACGCCAAGATCTAGATGGCCTTTTTTAAATGAGGTTAACTTGTCTTTAAGATACTTAAAAAAATGAGTTGCAACTGATTCACCGTCAATACAAATGACTCGTGGAGGCAGATCCCTAGTGCTAGACTCATTGAACTGCATATAAATCTCATGGTAGTATTCAGGTCACTTTACTTAACAACCAATGATTTCCCCTACAACAAGCCATAATAGGCATATGCCTTAAATTTCCATTTCAATTGCCACTGCACCATGCTCTTAAAACAATATTGGTCTAGGATCGATACACTTTGTGTGTATAATTATCATCAATCGATCACTCTTCATTTGAATAAAATAAACAAATAAAAACGTAAGACTTAAAAATAAAGCCGTTTATCAGGGTCAATTACACCAACTGAAAAGGGGATTCATTTTTTACTTTTTTTCTAGTCATTTGTTTACGTGTTTTGTGTCACTTTCGTGATCATTTGATACAAAGACGGGTGACTAAAAACAAGAAATGTAACTTTATTTAAATTGTAGTTGGTGTATAGTTGGCTCTCATGGAAAGGGGTTATTTTTTACGAGTGCATAAGACAGTCTTTTTACACATAGTGCACATGATAGACGAATTACTCTAGCTCCAGTTGGAGGCCCGCCCATGGACGATAACTAGGGGTCGAACAGGTTGGTCCATATCTTTGAAAAGGCATACATTAGGAATGTTTGTAAATAAACATTGTTTATTTTTTATTTTTTGTAAATGTCGTTTACTCGCCTATCCCGACTGGTCCTAATTAAGTTTAGAAACTGTTGCCCACCAATAACACTAAAAATAGGTGTAAATTCACGCACGGTGCTGTTTATATAGATATTATGCTCAGGTGAAGATATCAATGTAATAATTCATGAATGCTATCTACTGAAGATAGCAATATAGCATATGTTATCTGAATAGCAATTTAATATATTAGTATACTATCTACTTAAGATAGCAATATAACATACGGTTCTCTACTGAAGATAGTAATGTAATATATGGGTACTATCTACTGAAGATAGAAATGTAACGCCGGGTGTTTATCTACTGAAGAAAGCAATAAAATTGGGTTATATATAAGTGATGAATGCAATGATATATGAGTGCTATCTACTGTAGATAGCAGACATCCGAGTTGTAATGGTTTGTGTGTTTGTTTGTTTGTTTATTCGCGAATAACCAGCTTTAAACTAAGGCCTCCCATGCAACAACAAAACATTCAGAGATTTTTGTTATTCTCCAAAAGAACTACAATATATGGATTAAAACAGCAACACCCCTATTCAATTTCCTTTGGGTAACGATGATGTTGACAAATTAGGTGTCATTGTAATGATTGCAGGTATTAAATCGATTTCACTAAAAACGAGTTCCGCTAATACCCGTGATTCCAAAGCTATAAAAGGCAACCCAATCAGTCCATTTCAATAGCGTCTTTCCACTCAATAGACAAGAGATAAAGCAATTGATTCACAAATGACGGTCATTTGAATAGAAAGTGATGGTATATTGGCATACGCTATTACTAATTTTAGGGACTGCAGTTTTGTTTTGCTTGATTAGGGTTCTTAGCACATGTTTTTAATTTACCAACAGCGGTATTCATATCGGGGAGAACAAATACTACACGACTACATGAATCGCATGCTCCAACACGATAGGGGTAACGGAAATTATGTTAATGAGCTACCTTTTCCTCTACCAATACAATGGAATGAAATCCGCCATAGAGATTACATGGCGAAAATCGTAGAGATTTGCACTGCAGTCCTCTGTGTAGGAAGTGTTGACAAAAGCCAGGTCGTTTGGCTATTGTGTTTGTGCATGTTTGTGACGACTGACCCCGTTTAACACTCTTCATAGCTTTCATATAGGCTTGGGTGACCTAACTATTGACTGATCCCATGTTATATATCAAGCAGGATTAACCAACAAATGGTTAAGTTTAGCAGAATTAACCAACAAATGATTAACAGTTTTAACCAACCACATGTCAAAGTTTAGCAAAATAAAATAAAAGTTTAACCAATATTTTTAACCAACCACTGTTGGTTAAAACATATTAATCAACAAATGATTAAAAATTGTAACCAACCACAGGTTAAACCAACAGCTCTTGGTTACGGTTTTAACCAACCAATTGTGTGGTTCGCCTGGTAGCCTCCCGTAGGTTTTAAAGATTTTAACCTTTGTTCTGAGAGTGTATAAGGATTAAGAAAAATCAGATCAAAGTAATTACGTCATAATTGTACGTTGTCTCAAAATCTTTTAATTAATAAACATAATAAAGAGTCATTATTACAATCATATTTCAAAATTAGCGTGAATTAAAACCTGAGACGAATATACCTGAAGGGATAAGAAGCTCTATGGTCATGTGTTATAAGCTCGCCTCCTTTCGCGTTACACACGGATTTTGGCTTTCACGACATGATTTTAACTTTACACATTTATATTTGCTTGTATACCCCCCTGAGGTAGTAAAAGTATACATTTTCTGAAGGGAAATTGCACGAGGAAACCAAATATGCCATTGGAATTATAGTACGACCATGAACTAAAATGGTATGATCGGAAATGTTCGGAAAAATATCAGAGTTTTTAATTTTTAATTCGAGATCCATATCTTTTTTATACCTACCCCTATCAATTTTTACTATACATATTTGAATTCCTCATGAAATTACCCATTAGATGATATATAATTGTCAAAGTTACTACGTCGGTATGGTAATTATACCGGCTAGTGAATATCTCCAATTTTTATTTTATATATTTTTAGAATTTTTAAAAATATTTGTTTAAGGATGAACCCATCCCTGATATAAACTGCATTTCTGAATTCCTCTAGTTAAAAGCTTTCCAAAAATGTATACTTTTGCTATCATAGCTTGAAAGCTTTTTCTGTTATAGTCATTTTTATAAATCCGGTAAATTGAGGCTGATTATTCATGTTTACTGTGTAGCGAATAGGAAGAAAGCTGATGTTCATGGTCTTATCCATAATTAATTAGTTGTTACAAATAGTTGACAAGTCTGTTGAACCACATACTTAAAGACTACTAATTATCCTTTAAAATGGGACCAGAATGGTGTTTGTAACATTAGGAGATGACTAGTTATTGTAAAAAGAACAAAACATGGGATTATCCCCATTGAGTTTGTACAGACGGCACCCCTTCCAGACACACCCCTTCCAGCACCACCCCTGGTCCCCAAACATCAAACAGCTGTATCTCCCATTCTGTATTAGCTATACCAATGCCATTTTGCAGGCAGATAGCTTGTTATTAGGGCTTTAAAATGATACCAAATTTGTTGAGATAGCTTTTGTGGTTTTAAAAATATTTGAGGAAAATGACAGCATGAAACTAAAAAATGTAACGGCACCACCCTATTGGGAGGCGAGTTCATAACGCGTGACCCTATTCATTTCTGTTATGTGCAGCGGTGCAAGTCTAACACGGTTATTGTTATGCTTGATGCCAATCGATTATCTTCATTCAGTTTAATTTGTAGCACGACCTCATTGTGTGAATTACCGCGCTATTTCAAACTTAGTGTTATCCACACGTGTGTTACGATCTTCTTAACAACCTGAACACACTGCAGTATCGGACGGTCACCGACATACAGACTGTGCTAGTATTATGGCATTTTATAAGAAGTATGCCAATTAAAACCTACTAGAGCCATAGTTCCATACATAAACAACGTATTATGATATTCAAAGTGCATGGTTTGTGTTTGGATTTAATATGAATTGAAATACAAATATTCAGATGTGGTTGAACTGATACACTTATCTGTTGATGTATAAAAATACCAAATTTGTTGTGTATAAATTCACATTAAATCAAAATTCTAAACACAAATCATGAACTTTTAATATCATAATACATTGTTTATGGGTTGAAGTAGGGCACTAGTAGGTTTTAATTGGCATACTCTTTCTGAAATACCATAATTCTAGCAATATAAATGCGTAATCATTTTAGATATCTATCACAGTATGTATGCGCAATCATCATGATCATGAAGTGAGAGCAGGACAAATCGACGCATGCGTGTGCATGCGCACAGCCTGTTTTGTAGGTTCTGCTTGGGTTGGTTTGAGAACAATGCCGTGCAAGACCTGGTTGGTAGAATTGAATGGCAATACACGGAGCTGCCTATCCCTTCAGGTATATTCGTCTCAGTTAAAACAAACGTGTGGTGTTTCTTATTTTAAAGTTATTGTGGTTTATGACCGTTCTTAGACCAATTCCAAATTATGTGTCGACATTGAATTGAGTTTACATTCCTTAGCTTTAAATTAGAGGAGGATTCAATCCTCAAAAAACCTTTATCAGACACACACCCCGCCCCCATAGTCTCCCCAATCATATCTAACATCGATCGACGTTCAGGTCCTACATCCCGGTCCTACATCCGGTGAGCTATTGCATCACCGCACTACCATGCAATGAAAGGAACCGGACGTGAATCCTCCCCGGTGAATCATGACAATAGTCATCTAAACAATGGACCGTATTCTCGTTCGTATTAACGCGGTTGTAAAGGAAGGGTCCCGCAAGCACAACATTGAGCATTATTTGTTAGAAAAATAATTATCGAGCCGAAATTACGTAATTATATAGAACAAAACATCATACTAGACACAAAAATGAATACAAACTGCCATCACTCAACATGCAATTTTAAAAATTCGCGGCGATCGAAAGTCCCGGTGTCGATGACGTCACGGGTATCGGTGCTCAAATTTGCGCATGTGCATTGTATAACTATGACTTCATCGACACCGGGACTTTGGATCGCCGCGAATTTTAAAAATTGCATGTTGAGAGATTGCGGTTTTTATTTATTTTTGTCATAAGTGTGGTGTTTTGTTCAATATAATTACAAAAGTTTGGGCTCGATAGTTATTTTTCTAACATATAATGCACAATTGTATGCTTGCGGGACACCTCCTTTAACCCTTACAGCCCCGTACCCCATGAAATCCCATTTCCCAGCCTGGTGGTTCCACCTGGCGCTGAGGTTTTTGGGTGAAATAATGGCCCCGGGCTACATAGCTGGGCGAATACACTCGCCCAGCATAGCTTCCCCCGTGGCTCAGTTGGTAGAGTGTTCGCCTGTCAACCGAGAGGTCGTGGGTTCAAACCCCGGGGCGTGGCACCTCTTGTTGTGTGTGCTTTTTTGCTTGAAAAAAAATTCGTTGGAAAATCCACCGGGAGTGTTAGGGTTAAGGAACGATTTTTTTTCTTCTTTTTAATTTTCACTCTTTTTCTCTAATTTCACCTCGGTTAAGCCTTACAGCCCTGTACCCCATGACATCCCATTTCCCAGCCTGTCGGTTCCACCTGGCGCTGAGGTTTTTGGGTGAAATAATGTCCCCGGGCTACATAGCTGGGCGAATACACTCGCCCAGCATAGCTTCCCCCGTGGCTCAGTTGGTAGAGTGTTCGCCTGTCAACCGAGAGGTCGTGGGTTCAAACAATTTCGTTGGAAAATCCACCGGGAGTGTTAGGGTTAAGCTAACTTTGACTTTAAACACATCGTTTTAAACTAAACGCAATTCTCGTAATACGCCTTGAATGTTTTGCCCAGTGCAAGTTGATGTGCAGATCGTGCAGTCTTAAAAATACACGTGAATGTGAGGAAATCGGTCGATATCTATTGAAACCCATTTGGGCCACAATAAAATTGAAAACATGTATACAGTGAATGCACGACCACTCTGGGGACGAGATTTGCGGAGTTTAAAATCGCGTTTTGTTAAAGACGTCGTTTAAAGATAAACTCACGCTAAACAACTAAATTTGATCAAATTCAAAACATATTCTGAGAATTTTCCCGAAATTTTATAAATTCAGAAAATTCCCTCAAAATCATACCCCTGCAAGCTTTCATGAAGTATACTTCACAATGGGGTCAGGAGTTTCTTTGGAGCGGTGGTTTTGTTTTGTTTTGTTTTGTTTTGTTTTGTTTTGTTTTGTTTTGTTTTGTTTTGTTTTGTTTTGTTTTGTTTTGTTTTGTTTTGTTTTGTTTTGTTTTGTTTTGTTTTGTTTTGTTTTGTTTTGTTTTGTTTTGTTTTGTTATGTTATGTTATGTTATGTTATGTTATGTTTCGTTTCGTTACGTTTCGTTTCGTTTCGTTTCGTTTTCTTTTCTTTTTAGAAAAACGGGTGCTTCTTTATATCAATTCACTGAGTGTGCCTTTAATGCTACCTTGATTTGAACAGGTGATAATGCACAATTCACATCCCTGAAAAAAGACAATTTTAATTGTCTTTTTTTCAGGGATGTTTCAGGCATTACCCAATACTAACAGACGGAAATGAAGGTCGTGTTAACTTCCTATTTGAGGATACAAAGTGTCCCAGAAATCCTGCCACTTATTTTGGCGCGGGCCCTTTTATTTTTATGTCATAAATAACATATAATTTACATTTTCCACCTTACATTTGAATAATAATCATTTTGTTCCGAAAGGTCATTGTTCTTTAAAACGAGGTATGTGTCATTATTACTCCAGACTAACAAACAATCTTGTGGATCGTTTACATTTCCTCTCGGAGTAAAAATCTTGTTGAAAAAAGTTACAGTTTTTCTTCTGAATTTTCGGGAGAATCGACCTTTCGGATCAATTGCCATTCGGAGAAAAGTCCCTTCGGATCAATAACCGATTCGAGATGACAATCAATCGAAGAATTGACCCCTACCACACCTAACTGTTCAGAATATTTGTTTCGGAATAAATGTAAAAGTTCGGCCATATGAAAAGTACATACGTAACATCGGAATATCGACGTGCACATGTTTGCAAATGCATTCTGGTCGGATACTAATTTCTTGGGCCATAAGTATTATATTACCTGTAGTCAGTACTGGTAGTTTAGTACAAACTAGTCTGGAACTGCCTGTTTGTGGACTCGTCGTCTCCCAGCCGACACAGCATCGTACCTTGGATTCCATCCTGTATTTTATCTGCGATGTGGTGACCATTTCATAAACCACCCTATAAAATTATGTTTAAAAATATAATGTCTCTGATGTTGATGCGGATTCACCGTTTTATCGGAGTATAGTAAGTTAATCAAGATCCAGATCCAGTGATAGCGGATTTATATTGTTCTGAAGTTTGATGACTTTCTTGAAACTCGCGTGTAAGTCTTTTTGCTGACTTTGAGGCTCGGAAAAGAGCCTTTGGGAGTTATATGGCAATATTTAGCAAATAATTAATCATTCAATCATATGAAAGGTAAATATGCCTGAAGCGAAACATAAACTTGGCAACTAACAGTTTTCCAATTGTATATACATTATTCAATCGTAATATGACATTTGATTTTATACGGATTAAATTTCTGATAAGCTGATTTTATTTATTTAATAGAGATTATCCATGTTTGGGATTAGTCAGTTACCATCTTGTCGGTTTAAGATTTTCAGAAAGAACTTTAGACACCTGTTTCATGATATGTAGGCCCATTTGGTAACACGGTTCACTGGCGTAAGGAATGGAACGTCATGCACCGATTCAATTGAATGTAGTATAGGCCGGTGCGATTCCCCCATTGTACGTTGCGCATAACCTCAATGGTCATGATGGTTGTTTCTGTGACCTGACATGATATCCCGCTAGACATGTTTAACAAATGACTTTGTATTTTGTTAAAATGAATGATATCGCGCAATTGGAAAAACAAACACTGACTCGGCTTGATTACCCTGATTTATTTATGACTTGAGGTCTAGTGTTTTATTTGTATGCTACAAATTCAGATTTATTGATTTGATCACACTTATAGTAGGCCTACAGGGGGACCTCCCATGTTTTGGATTAGCGCCCATTTTTTTTTTTTTGGGGGGGGGGGCACTAAACTCCATTCAAGTAACTCTTGGCTTAAATTGCACGTTATTGTTCAAGTATAATCTTAACATTTCAAGTCACTAGTTTGGAAGACATTCACCAGGTTGCATTGAATGAGGGGGGGTTGTGGGTCCGATCCGTGTTGCAAACCCCTATGTGTTGGCAGCTAATCCAAAACACGGAAGGTGGGTCTATTATAATCTATAACCTATAAGAAGTACATCTACTCCAATCAAACCAGCCGCAGCCCACCGTTGTCCTCATCATCTTACTAAGACTGACGGTTACAGTGGCCGAGTAACTCACCCTGAAAATAGGAAAACATTTGTAGAAAACAAAGGTCCGTTATCTATCTGTAAAAAGATGCCAAGAAAATGGTTAGTCATCTCCGAATAATTCCGTGACCGTGTGACAGGGAAGGTTGGTTACTCAGTGGATTTGTCGGAAAGTGTACTTTAGGTCCCAGGTACTGGTAAACCAGAATCGTTTAATACTGGAACATAAAAGTTACCAGTATCGAGCGATACTGGTACGAATTTACTGTTTTAGTATCGGTCGATACTGGAACACTAAATTGTGTTCCAGTATCGAGCGATACTGGAACGTTTTTATGTTCCAGTATCGGTTAATACTGGAACACCAAATTGTGTTCCAGTATCGAGCGATACTGGAACATACTTATGTTCCAGTACATACTTATGTTCCAGTATCGGGCGATACTGGTACACATGCTAGAAGTGGTGATTTGTCCCAGTCATCATCATCATCATCATTCGGCTGCAGAGTAGGCGACCACAAGTTTCCTCCATCCACGGCGATCTTTAGCAAGAGTGACTATAATATAATATGTCGTTCTTGGATCCTGCCTCCATTGTCCCCTAGTATTAGCGTTGTATTACGTCAAATAATAATGATGTGTATGGACGACTACGTCTCCTTCGGCTGTGTGTTGGTAAGTAGGTGGCATACTTTTTAGCAGGCTCTTCAACAGCCGGGAGACGGAGAATGTGTCCAAGGAACCTCAGCTGGCGGCTCTTGTACACTCTTGATCATTTGAGATGGCGAATTGTCCAAGTATTGTCTTAATGCAAATATGAATTATTTCGATCTTTTGCATTAAAATCTGAAAAGTTTTAGCCATTTTTAATTAAACCGTGATGTGATTGTGACAGTTTGCCTATAACTCGAGAACGGTAAGTCAGAGATGAATCAAACTATGCTTAATCTGAATCTTTATGACACGGTGGATACATAAGCGTGGTTATTTACCAGAAATTGAACACTTTTGAATTCGACCATAACCACCTGTTACAAATTCAGAACCCTATAAAACCTTTCCGCAGCACAACCAGCCTAAAGGGGCATTAAGAGATGTGGTGGAGGCAGCGCCCTCAATTACAAAAATATATGATAAAACTGGGATTTGTATATTTTCACAATTGTATTACATGTAGGCTATAAACGTGATAAACTTACACCTATAAGGATTAAGAAAAACCCGCCCTCTTTGTACAACAAAACGTCGATTCAATGGTTAAGGATGGTATTCCAACATATTTAAAACATCGTTTTCATCAAGTTTTGCTGATTTTTTTTAGTAGAAAGAACACTAATTTTTAATGTTCATCTTGAATTCTGAAGTAAATTAATTAAAATTAAAAAAAATCAACACGACACTGTGTCCCTTTAATTCTGATACACCCTCTTTGAAGACGAATCCACTGAGAAATGAACCGTCACTTTACACGGTCACGGATGCGTTTGATTGTTTTTATTGTTTACCAGGTGTTCATTATAGTATGTTTTTGTTGATTGGTGCCAGGGAGCAACATTATCAAAATTTATTTTGTGTTATGTCTGTGTGAATAAAGATAACTCATGTATGTGCACCATTATCCCGTCTAAAATGTGCATTTTTGGCTTTTAATAATATAAAATGAAAGAAAGGAGTTATTTGCAAATAATATAACACCAGCCTCCTGAAAAAGCCCTGATTCGCCATGCATTATTATTTTTCAGTTACGCAGTGCCCCAATAAAAACATTTAGTTTATTTACATATACGTGGGATATTCGTATTTAGAATTTCCCTTGAGCTATGTGGAAGGCGGATATATCTATTAAACTACATTTCACGATTGGGTTGTTTTCAGAAAAACAGTTGCCCCCTAATTTACTCCCCACTCAGACGGTGCTACTGGGGATAAATATTAACTGGCACGTTACTTCAAACATTTTGATCACCTGGGTAACACCTATGACGTATACAGGGTATTGTAACCTGCCATCCTCAATATTATGATACAAATTATGCGTGCTTATAAACTCTAAATTTTGTTTCCGGTGCAATATTAAAGGGTAATTCTTTTTGTATTTTGCTTTTACAATATCCTCCATCGAATAAAACAAACTTGAATCACCATTTTGGCTGACCTTTAAAGACATATTATGTGATCTTTTCCAGAGAGCGCCCTCTATTCATGATTTTTTTTTGGGGGGGGGGCGAAGCCACCCTTATAGCATCAGATTGCAAAAAAATACACATTTTGGTCTTTCTAGACATAAGTGGGGGCAGCCATGTTTATAGTCTTTGTAAATTACATATACCTTATATGCAGTTTATTTTAACAGTCCTGCAGTCTGGGATGGAGTTAAAGCTATATTTGTTTAGTTGATGCATGGACTGTTGATGATTTATTCAGAGAGATGTTTATAGACTCCCCACAGAGAGACATAATAGCTTATCTTGTTTGACTACTAGGAGAAACCTCCCAATTCTGGACCAACGTTTTAGACCAAGTACAATGTCATTATATACCTAGATTGTTCTTCGATGTTGAGGGCGTTCCCTGGAAAGATCACATAATATACCTTTAACAGTCCGCTAGGTTTACTTCATCAAAGTTTTGCCTTTGAATTTATTCTTTAAAATGACTTAGGCAGGAAACATAATCTTCGTCATATAAGATTTTTTTTAAATACCTATATATGATAGGCCTATTGCTTAAGAAAAATCAATAAATAATCTCGTGTTTTATAAAAATAAGACCTATTGAAGTTATGCAACTCAAAATTTCCACTATTTAAAGGATGATGTATAAAAGAAAACATCAAGTTGAAAATCGGGCCAGCAATCGGAACACCAAACTTGAAGTGAAAGTGCAATTTCACATCAGTTCGGAAAATTGTTCGTCTGTACTGTGCCAACACAGCTACAGATTGACCATGACAGATAGCTGTTATTGAAAGTTTGATATCAGAATAATTACAGGTTTGCCCTATCCAATATGTTCCAGTTTTACACTGCGAATTATTTTACTGGAGATATAAAGCCTTAAAAGGGTAACGAAACTTTTGGGACACCCTGTACAATTGAAGTCCGCTGGGTTTACGAATGCAAATGTGCGTCACCGTAAAAACGCAGCAAAACGCACGCACTAGCACGAGCCTGTTCTCTAACTACGCAGCTCTATTAGTTCATGAAGTTGTGTCTTTCTTGAACATTGTTGAAAATCCACTCCCCAGTACTTTTGTTACCGTATGAGGCTCGTTTTTTTGATAACTTTGTACCGACTGAACTTTCATTTTACACGGTATTAAATTCGAAAATCCAACCAAACACACGAGGCTCGTGGTCCCGGGCTCGTGATATTTGGGTTTTGAATCAGAATGGTACTTCGCAAATTATTTCACACCCTGGTACTAGTAGCAATTAGATCTAGATAGATATAGATTCACCCCGAGCGAGCCGAGGCTCGGTGCCGAATGAGCACAGCGAACGAGTAGAGCGGGGTTATATATTACCGTATTGTTCACATGGTCATAGTTTCGGTCCATGGGGAGGCACGAGTCCAGTGCTACCTGGTAGTACATTTTATATCGTTTCCTATTGTTTCCTTTTGTTGTTCGCTGGTCAAGGTCAAAGACATACGTAAGCCAGAGCTGAAACGAGGCACAGACATGGGTAACTCTACAGTACAGTGTATGTGCACCAGGATGTCCGAGCTGAACTTTGAAGAGGGGACCTACTTGTTGCTAAAAAACTGAAAATTTATGAAGGTCTACCCAGAGGGGAGGGGGGGGGGGGGGGGGGCACCCCAAAAGATTTGTGTATGTCATGCCGGCTACGCTAATTCGCCCACATAGTGTTGCCTGGCATGTCACTTGATAATTGATATTAAAGGTGCTATTCATTGAAAATTGAAATATAGCCAAATTATATATCATTGGAAAGCTTAGAAAAATGGTGGTGTCCACCCGCGGGTGTCCACGTCCCAAAATGCCACTGTAAATAATAAATAGCATTAGAAAGTACCGGTGTAGGGCGGACGCAAATCCGGAAGTGGAGAGGTGAAAATCAAGATTCTTGTATGACGTCAGCAAAGGGACCCGGTAATGTAAACAAACTCATTGTCCATTGTGATGCATGCCTCTCTTGTAACTATTTGAATAGTAGCGCTGTGTGCAGTACTGTCTGTGTGGTATCGATCTCGGACTTCGATGAATGGGTTGAATAGGATGAGGATGAATTTCTGTGCCTGGGGTGACGTCACAATTCTAAACCCCGTTTTGACTATTTATCCCAAGGTATAAGGGGGGTCTGTACTCGAAAGTTTGTATTGCCTATTGGTAATTCCCAGTATATTAGGTTAAGATGAAATAAAAATTAACATATTCTATACAATCTAAGCTTTCCATTGATACTATACATGATTTCAATAAGCAGGAACTTTAACATTATAAATATTTATTTTTTATTTTGAAATTCGAGGAAAAAAAATACTGCTTCAGTTCTTATGCATGTGACTTGGTAATAAAAGATGGTTCATGTATGCATGATGGATTTAAAGGGGCATTAAGAGATGTGGTGGAGGCAGCACCCTCAATTACAAAAATATATGATAAAAACTGGGATTTGTATATTTTTACAATTGTATTACATGTATGAACTTACACCTATGTATAAGGATTAAGAAAAAGCAGCCCTCTTTGTACAACAAAACGTCGATTCAAAAATGCTGGTATAGAGCCGCAACCAGCATGGTAAAGGGTGGCATTCCAACATATTTAAAACATCGTTTTAATCAAGTAAATTAATACAAATTCAAAAAATTCAACATGACATTGTGTCCCTTTAATAACACATAGGTTTTGAATGCATCTTTAATATATTTAATGCACATGCTTACCATTTTCCTCACCAGATCACATGCATGTGAACTAAAATAGTAATTTTTCTAACTTGAAATTCAAATAAATTTAAAACTATTTTTTAATAATTCTATTGTTATATCATGTAGGCCTAATAGGCAACACTTATCTTGCCATAATGATAATTTACAGAATTAGGTATAGGCTAAGCATTCCAAAATGTATATTTCTGGTGTTTAGAATAAATGAACATATTTTCTTCATTATTTCAGACACCCCGACATAGAGGTTACATGGTGTGGTGGGGTCACATGAGGGTGGCCGGGGTCAATCGAGGTCATTTAGATGATACATTTGTACTTCGACAATTAAAAAAGCCCTCCCTTCTAAGTTGTGTTACAAAAAATAGCCAGGGTTAATTAACACCATTCTCGAAATTTGCTATTAATGAATGTTTTGAATGTGAACTTAGATTGAACCCCCTACCTTTGTGTCGTGTATAGGCCTATTACCTTTCACTTCAAATGTCAACAGAGCATAGCTTATTTTAATATGAGAGTATTTGTCTTGGCCTTCGGGTTAATTTCGCAACATTAACGTGTAGTTTCAATTACATGATAGCCAAAGTTTATTACGGCCACCACTGTGAATTGCTTATAATGTTCTAAATTTGAATACAAAATAAAATTATTCCACATTTTTGATGGCGGGATATTCAAATATGAAAATGCAATTTGTGCAATTTGAATTGAAAATCACTATGCTCGTGTACAAACACGTAAATAGGGTTGTGCAGCAAAAAAGGTCACCAAGACAAACAGAAAATGTGATCGACTTCATCTTTTCACACAAAGTTATCAACCAATATTTCATTCTTGCAATGTTAACAAGTTTCAAAGTTCAACTTGGTTTTGAAAACAAAATGGCTTCTTTCCACTATTGCGGGGTATTTTACTCACCCTGTACATAAGCTATATAGATGTATTCAAGTTTTGGTTACGTTATGAAATGCCATTATTCATACCTTGTAGAATAACTGCAATAACCATCTTCTTCAGTTTGTTGAGCTAGAACCATTGGACCACCTCTACTGGTAAAGGTTGACAGTAGTGCCATGAACAGTATAAATATAATACCAAATCGTAATGCTGAGCAGCTACTTCGATGGCTACTGGTAGTATTGGCCATCGCATCAGTGGAAGCCAACATGTAGTTGTAAGTGTGAAAAAGGTTCATAAGTTAGTCCATAGCCTCAGTTCAGGTTCAACATATGCCGCTATGTCACAATACTATGCCATTGCCACTTCATGTCACTAAGTCAGTCGTATCTCATGTTTTCAGATCATAGCAATGATTTGCAGAAAACATTAAGAAATACATGTGGTATAGCTCACGGTCATGTTATTATGAATGGTGAATGTGTACAAATATACTATATTTAGGGACCGTTCATTATTTATGGTGGAGGGGGGGGGGGGGGGTGGTAAACTATAGGGGGGGGGGGGTCATGTAACTTTCATATGTTGAAATAGAGGGGGGGGGGGTTATGTAACTTTTTATTCTTGAACAGGGGGTTGTGTAAATTTCTTTAAACTATAAAGATGGTGGTGATTATTCGCGCATATTTTCTTAATACCTATCGACTTCAAAAACTTTTACTATGAGACGACTTCTGGACAGCAAATAACGATATGGTGGAAAAACATCTATATAAAATAATCATCAACGGTCGAGACATTAGAGCCACAGGGTGTATAATGCCTACACAATCCAATTTCATGATTTATTGCATGCTTTTCGCCTCATCTCTGCTTTGCACCAATGCTCACAAAAGTAGAACATTTCACTGGATTATACGTTTCTGCATGCTCAGAATGTTCTAACTTATTCGTGTTATAAAGACTCACACCCAAAATGTATAAATATGAAAAAAAATCCAACTCGCTACGCTCGCCATTACTAATTTCACACAATAAAGAAGGGGCATCATAAAATTATTGGCCGTTCAGATAGGGCACAAACAAAATTGCCAACGTATCCATGAACAAAATTCCAAAGGTAAAGACAGCCCCTTAAGTATGTGACAAGGGGGGGGGGGGGGGGGGGGGGGGGGGGTGTAAAAAGTTACTGGTTAGCAGGGGGGGGGGGGGGTCATGTAATTTTCAGTTTCAGCTGTAGGGGGGGGGGGGGTAGGTAATTTTAACATACGAGTCTCGAATTTCCCCTCCACCATAAATAAGTTCCTCGTCCAACTCAATAATAATATTTACTAACTGCTTTATTTGAGACTTCAGAGTATGGGTTGGTTAGCTGGTCCCCGTGAGGAAATAGTATACCATGCTATTCGTATGGAGTAGTAGCACAGTTTTGGGTACCAAGAATCTGTGGAAACGCGGAAGTAACACAAAACACAATCGACCGCCTTACTGTTTGGATTATAGTGTATCTCAAAAAATATACACATCCTATGTGTTTTAAATATATAATCATGGTAATGTTAACACACTTATATGACGTTACAAGCGGGGTGTGTCCACAGAAAACCATCATTGACCATGTTGACAATGCTTTGTAAAATTCGTCACTCGGTCGGGTGATTTCCACGTTCCATCATTCCTTAAACATGTTAAAGCCGTCGTATTATAGGATTATCATAAACCATTTTTTTTTCAGAAGAAAAGGTTCGTCTGTGACCCTCGAAGTTCAGTCCACTATCAATATTTAATATAGTTCTTGTTTATATAGATCGTAGACCCGAAGATGTTTGAATCCCGGTTTGAATATCATTAGAGAGCTTTTTCTTCTCTTTCTATTTTCCAATAAAATACCATTATTTGGGAGGTCCTAAGGCTCAAATACAATTCTCCCTGTTCATGATTGGATCAATCGCCATTGCACAATCCTTTTGCAATACATTTGAGTGTGAAGGTACACGGTTCTCGTTTGAGCTAAGGCCTAATCCGGCGGCTTGTACCATTATTCTCAACCATCTAATCCTACTTTTCATCGGAAAGTAAAGATAAAAGTATTAACAATCTACAATGGCTTCTAATTCTGAACTTGCTTGCGTTTACAGCGCCCTGATCCTTCATGATGATGATGTTGCCATTACAGTAAGTCGCCATGTTTTTTTTATTGGAACTGCATGATCACACACACATGCTCCAACACCATGACTATAGTAATTTATGATTTTATGAATGTGTGTAATCTGTAAGCGCAATTTAGCATTTAGCCTAGGCCTAAGGGAGTGTTCATAAATACCTTGGTGGGGGGAGGCGGTAGGTTGAAAAAAAATGGAGGGGGTAGTGTGGCAGCAGCACCAGCATCCTTTGGACCTTTCGGGCTTTAGTTTTGGTCTTAAGGGCGGGGGAAGGGTTTGCGCATTGTGCAAGAGAACATTTTTGGGAAAGATGCGCAGATTAAAAATTAACAAAAATAACAGGCTTTTGTAAATTTAATGTCAAAACGGCCCCTTGCTTGCTGGTCTGGGAACTGAAAAAGCTGGATGAATGATGTTTATGTTATTTAATTTAAAACACATGCAGGGGTGTGAGATGCCACAAATAAAAAAAAGAGGAAAAACGGTAAAATTGGGTAAAAATGCCAAATATGGGCTGAAAAGAAAAAAGGCTGACATTTTGGCATAAGAAAAATTAAAAAAAAGAGGAATTCAGCTTAAAAGAGGAACTCTCAAACCCCTGATCATGACATGTAAAGAAGTGCAAGTGATGCTTGAAATATGATTTATTCGTTTGAACCTCTAATCCATTCCTATGAAATTTAAGGGATCCTGATGAAATGTAAATGAGAAGTTTAATTGCCCCTCCCTTGCATTATTTATGATCAGCTAATTCAGTTTGTCATTCCAATGGTTCGTTCGTAATTGATAAAAACTGGACATTTTATGGTAAAGTTGGTGTTTTCTATTGTTTTCAATGAGACGACCAACTTGACCATTAATTTGATCACTTGTGATGTTTTCAGTGAGATGTCCACTCGTTCATCGGGGAGGGGGGGGGGGGGGAACGAGGACATAGGCACGAAGACATTTTGGGGAAAGATGCACACACAAAAAAATTGAACATGCCTGTTTTCAATGAGACGACCCACTTTGTCATTTAAGTTTGATCACTTGTGATGTTTTCAATGAGATGTTCATCACTCAGTGTCTTATCTTACCAATCTTGTATTTTATTCCCATTCCAGAGTGACAAGATCGAGACCATCACCAAGGCAGCTGGTGTCGATGTAGAGCCCTTCTGGCCAGGCCTCTTTGCCAAGTGTCTACAAGGCATGGACATTGCCTCGCTGCTATCCAGTGTAGGCAGTGGCTCAGGAGGTGGCGGCGGCGGCGGAGCTGGAGGTAGTGGAGGAGATGCACCAGCAGCAGGAGGTTAGTAGTAGTAGGCTGGTCACACCAACATTTCGACTTTATTCTATCACTTTAAATTCTGGTTTCTTTTTCAAGAGCTCGTCAAATGCTTTAAAATCGGACATGGGATTATGAAGTTGTTGCCGCCTTAATATCTCAAATGATGCGTAAATTTTGGGACAAAAAAGAGTATTTTTTAACAAATTCATGAATCGTGCTTTTTTTTCGGTCAACAGTACTCCCAAACCCTACATTTTATTTTAAAAAAGAGTCCATATCATATTCCAGAAAACTCATTTTTAGCTACACTTTGGCTATAATTTAACTGGTTTGGTTATTAAGTTAACCTTGGTTTATCAATTATCTCAAACTTTGGCACTTTCAGCACATGAAAATGTTAAAAAGTACGATTTTGTGTATATATTACAACGGGAAATCGGGTGTTAACATTGCTACCTGGTGATAATTATGGTGGGAAATGTGTACTTTTCCGTCCCAGCCAAGCCATAAATAATAATAATATTAGTTGTTACCGTTCTTATATAGTGCTTTCCACAATGCAAGCATAGTCCCAATGATACAATTACAATGAGGTTCTATTTTGTACCATGCATTTGATACACCTGCCTTTGAACTGAAGTAATAGACCTCTAATCCCCCTGGTGATAGACCGACCATTTAGATGTGGAACTTATGTTTTCTTCCACTTTTTTGTCTTTACAGAAGAGAAGAAAGAAGAGGAAAAGGAGGAGTCCGAGGAAGAGTCTGATGATGACATGGGATTTGGTAAGTTCTTACTTAAGACTCAATGGTATATTGAAAAGTTGGCAGTCCCCCCCCCAAGGTGCCAAGGCCCTCCCTTAATTCCTGTTTTTATCATTTTCTTTCCCTTTCTCTTTCTTACAATCCCTACCCTCAAAACAAGCTGGACATTGTATTTTATCAAACATTTTTTGGATATCTTTTGATATGTTCATATTGTGGATTGCATATCATTGAAAGGCTGATGATTGTGTTCGTTTTTCCAATGATACCAAATTTGTAGCAATAACTTGTTTCAGTGCTCGGCCATTTGCTTGAGAACTGATTTGTGTCAGAAAAACAAATCTATCCTTAACCCCATGTACTGAACCATCGCAATTGCAAATTCCCCCTTTATCATTATAACAAAGTCACTGATTGGTGCAACAAATTATGTATCCATCTTTGTGACCAATCGGCATGTAGTTCTCAATATAGCAGAATCAAATGTTTTACTTCTGTCAATGACTCTAAAATATTTTGTTTTCTCATTTGTACAGGTCTCTTTGACTAATCTCCTTCACGCACTTGTCAAGATCGCTTCTCACCAACACCAGACGTGGCTGTGTGCATCTATCATCCGTAGCATCATCACCTGTAGCAGAGTATTGCTTCATTACCATGACTATCTATACTACATAGTATCAAAGAACTTTAATTTTACATTGGTTTAATGCAACAAAACAAGGCAAATAATATACCATACTGAAAGGTTGGGATGCTCAGCACAATAAAAGATGTGAAGTTTTAAATAACTAGTGTGTTGCAAGTTTATTGTGTCCAATTGTCCAATTATAAACTAGTAAAAAGGAGATGATTTTTTTTCTTCAATCGCCAATATCAATTGAAAGCTGATGCCAATTTGGGACAGCCTTCTCACCATAGGTCATTGATTTTGTTTAAATTTTACTCAAAGGTCATGGTCTTCGTTTCTTTGAAATTAGAAGTCAAGGTTCAAAAATGTATTTTTTATTAAAAAAGTACAGATTTTATACAAGTTCGAGTGATTTGAACGCTTAAGAATAGCATTGTTTTTAAATGTTGATTTATGAATGGCACCCTTGGAAGTGTTAGCTATTTCAATTTGACCTAATTTTTTAGGGTGTCTACTAACCCAAGACCCAAAAACTAAGACCCCCTCTCAAATGTCATAAAAATCAGTTGGGATACACAAGGATAGTGGGTAAGTTGTTTGAATCCATTTTGGCGCCAAAAAACCCAAGGGTCTTAGGTTAGTAGATGAGAGGGGGGTAAATTACTAACCTAAGACCCCCTGTCAAATGTCATAAAAATCGGTTTTGGATACACGAGGATAGTGGATAGTGGATGAGAGATCATTTGAATCCATTTTGGCGCCAAAAGTCCAAGGTTAGTAGTTGAGAGGGGGTTAACTACTAACCCCCGCCGGTGGAGGTATCTTCAATTCACAATACCGCAGTAAAACTACTACCCTCCTTACTCATTCACTAGGAATGGTTTTTTTGCATAATTCTGTTATACCCTTCACACCAACATCGGTAGTATGCATCGTTCTCAAAAATCATGCACTATGAATACCTCTGTGAAGGGTATAACATAATTACTCCTTTTTTTTTTAATAATATCTTATTTATTTTTGAATTATAGATCAAGTGCCAAAAATCACATAAACAAGATATTATTAAAAAAAACCACACCCATTCCTAGGGAATTTCATTAGGATTATAATAAAACAATTTGACAAAATATATTTTGAGTTATTTTTGCAGAACCTAAAATGGTCAAAAAACGTGTTTTTTTATAATTTTCTCCAAAATGGTCAATTTCATGCTCATGGTTGAATTCATTGAACCCTTTCCTTCAAGAAAATGTATACTTTATATATAAGGCCAAATTAAATTAATTGTTTGTCTCAAAGCTCCTCTCCTGTTGTAAAACTAATGCGGAATGCGGTTTTTTTCCCCAAGTTTTTTTTATTTTATTTTTTAAATATAAAACATTGAAATCCTTGTAAAAGTGAACTTTTGATGATGTGATCAATGAAAATCTGAAAAATCGGTGAAATTTTGGGATTTTTTTTTTGTTGAAAAGAAAGAAAAAAGTTTTTTTCAGATTTTTATTTTTCTAATGCGCATCAATAAACTAACGCGCGGGAGCTTTGAGACAAATGATTTTTTTCAATTTGGCCTAATAATGAAGAAGTTATGGTAGTTTTACGGAGGCTGTACCTGAGAGTCCACACCCCCCCCCCCTCAAAGGTATATTACATGTATGTCAGACGACGCTGGACATAGGCGTATTCACGAGTATTCAGGTTAAAATATACGAACGAGGTTACCTGATCAAGTGAATGGGACGACCGCTTAACAACGGTTTAAATTCAAAAAATAGCATTTACAATTGGGATGATTAGCCATCCCGAACGGTTTTGGATTGGAAAAATTTTCTTCTAACCTATGATGAATTTTATGGGGTCATATAATCAAAATCCATTGTTACATTGAAACCAACGGAAATTCAAAATTAACGGCCGTTCGTAGCCACTGTCGTCTGTGTATGTGATCTTTTCCAGGGGACGCCCTCAATCATCGAAAAAAATAGGAAGCAGATTTGTTTGCAGATTTACTTTTCTGATAATAAATCATAAATATATTCCAAGTTGAAGTTCCCAATATTCCCGGTGCCCGGGACAATCTATTTTTCAAAACCTCTTAAAACCATGATTTTCAAGTAATAAGGAATCGTTGTCGATCTGTAAACTTAAAAGATCTTAATACAAATTTATGATCAAAAATGCAAACCTGCAAGAAAAGAAAATCTGCTTTTATAGTAAAAATCAATGATAGAGGGCGCTAATTGGAAAAGATCACATATGCCTTTAATTCACGTTTTAGTTCACACCGATTATAACATCATATTTGACTGCCCCCCCTAGAACTTTACTGCCATTTTCAGCATAAAAAAATAATCTGCATTGCGTATTTCATAGAAATATAATGCTCATGAATTATATACATGATATAAGAATGATTGGTCGCTTCAAATCGATTTCATTGTAAAATAATACATTTATTTCCTTCAAAATGGGAACTTATGCCTTTTTTGGTGAAAACAAAATTGATAGACAAAGAAATGTGTGACTAACCAACCCATGAAGGCCTGTATAATGTCAAATGTTGAACAATTTGTTACTTTCTATAACCAAATTTCCGAAAAACTGAACACATTTTCCTCTCAAAAATAAAGGGTATTAAAGGGACATTTTTTAATAGATATTATGGGTCGGTTGCGTTTGGGCAAACAAACCATTTTTTCATCACCATGGAATCATACTAAGAAATGCATTAAAATAAGTACAAACATGCCTGGCATTGGTTCAGTAATTCTTGAGATCGACTTTGAAAATCTGTTTTGTATGGTAAAATTAATAGTGTGAACTATAATTCTCTGCCAGTGAATTAAAGCTAAGACCAAATCAAATGCTGTTTTGTTTTCATTTTGATTCCTTTATCCCTTATGTGGTTCTCTTTTTTTTAAAATTTAATAAATATGAAATTGACCATATTTTGTGTCGTGTTGATTTAACATAGTTCAATCTAGCCTCTACCTAAGGCTTTTGGGCTCTGGGATACTGTTTTTCGCCCAGTAATCTGGGCATAGTTTGGGCTTTCTGATCGGTAGGGGGTCGATTACCGGTCAACTCTGGTGGTAAAAATGTACCTTTTTTGTGGCTAATCATGAATTAAGTGGCAAAAATGGCAAAAACATGCCTCTGTTACATCAGAATTATGGTCGAACGAGGAAAAACGATGGGGTATTTCCAGAGTTATCAGAAAGAAAATGTTACTTTTTACCCAATTCTCTCACCAACGATCTATGCTTTAACTGAGTTATCTATAAATAGCGTCACTTAAAACAGTTTTGTATGAACATTTAGAAATCAGCAGGGACTCGTGTGACCTCCACACAGCCAGTGGCATAAATGAGATTGGATCAAGACTATTCTTTTCTCATGTCTGAAGGCTGACAGCAAAATTGTTAACTTTATTTGTTGGGAGTGGCTGTTTTTAATAATAATTCAACCAGCATGCTTATATAGGCTTTTTGTGCTAGCTATCACGATAGCTGGCTCTTATAGCCTGAATTCAGAATCAATATGCAAGTACGCGTTATTTATAATGACTTCGAGTCACTTGGTTCAGGAAACCGTGACCAAATCGGTATAATTATCAAACGGGTCCAGCCAAATGACACTCTCATACGGGTATATTGGTTGAACGAGAAGTGTGACGCTTGGATGCTATTGTGTATTGCATCAGGGTCACTTACAAGCGCCGCCGAATCCAACTGTGTCCATGGCTTTGATTGGACGAGAGATGTGTTCAGTTGTTTAGCGCCCGGGGTGAAATTTTGAGATGTTGTCCGCAGTTGTTTGCCTAGCCTGTGTAAAGTATATTTACTCCGATAGGTAAACAAAGCGATAAATATCCACTAGCTTGTGGCAATGTAAGTATTTCTAAAGAAATGGAGGGGAGGAAGCAAACCGTATTATTAAGGACTGAGAATTTTAGGCAAATATAGAATAGATTAACGCTGTCCATGCGCGCGGTTATGCACACGCAAAATACAATTCACAAAATGTTTCACAAACGTATTTAATTTATTGGCTTTCATCATCATATATTTCGAATCACCATGAGAAATTAATTAACATAAGTACAAGCACGTCTAGTATTAGGTCAGTTATTCTTGAGATAAGACTTTGAAAGTTTAGAAAAGGTTTTTGCAAAATCTTTTTTATATGGCAAAACCAGGGAGGTGTAATAGGTAATATCACTCTGGTAAAACTAGCCGCATAGAAAGTGTTAAGGAAAGGCCCAGGAAAGGCTAGAAAATGGTTGACTTAATACATGATTAAGAATTCCTATTTATTATTATTATTCATTAGTTGTCCACACTGTATTAAAATACAAGTCTCACTCATAAATTTAAGGTTAGGATTGCTATCGCGCTTGAAGCAAACAAACTGATGAATAAATCATCAAATTTCAAAATATATAATGCAGTTCTCATAAAATTAACTTATATAATTACTAGGTAATAAATACACTCTCAAAATAATGGGGGGGGGGGGGGGGGGGCTCAAGGAAGTAACCTTAGGAATTTTGTGAGTGCTGTAATTATTGAACTATGACTCAAATGTCTATAAAAGTACATTAGGAACACACCATTAGATACTCAGGGGTGGGGGGGGGGGGGCGTTGCATTGAAGTTACAAAAAACCCACTTTGCCCACTATCCAGGAAAAAACAACAACATTGCCCACCAACCAGGAAAAAACAACAACTTTGCCCACCAACCAGGAAAAGAAGAAAAAAGATGACTCACCCAACTCACCCAACTCAATGTAAAGAAAAACAGTAAAACCTAAAAAAAAAAAACACTGTGCCGCCTTTGCTAAAAAAAAAATTAAAAAAAAAAAAAATCGCCTACTTCGGTGGCCAAAAAAAAAAATTCGATCGACCCCAACTTCCATGCCCCCCTCCCCCGAAAATCAAATGGTGCGTCCCTTATTTCTGTTATTTTGTTATTCAACGAAAGCCGTTTAAAAACTATTGTACTTTTTAATTCACTATTGAGCAAATATACCTCTGACAATCTGTGTTGATTTTTACAACACTTATACCAATAAAGACTATGGAGAGGGTGGTTCTAAAATGTTAACTCTCGTGTTTGCCAAAGATGGAGATATCGTTTATAACTGCACAAACAAATCATACTGGGTAGTTAATTTCCATTCTTTGGTAGGCTTAATGAAATAAATACAAAATTGGCGGTCGTTTTATGAGTTTTGAAGTCAATTGATTTCATGGACTGTTTGCGACATATGGGCGTAGCCAGGAGGCTTGTCATCCCGGGGGCACGAGAGTGGCGTTGGGTCCAGGGCCCACATTACATAAGGGCCCCGGCCCGGTAGGTCCTGGGACAAAGCCTCTGCTGCAGGTGATTAGGATTGGTATTGATTCCCCACGACGAGAAACGCCATGAAATTGGAGATAAGTATATAAAACCCTTTAACTCCCCTGAATTGTTAATTGCCCCCCCCCCCCCTCCGAATGACCCTTGATGGGTTACCTGTAGCTACGCCGCCAATGAATGCACACAACAAGATCAAATGACCGTTTCATTTCTTCCAAATTTCTTTTTAATTCACGAATTGGGCAGAGCTCCAAACTGAGAAATAGCCCAAACCCTAATTGGAGGTGATTCTTGTAAATAATTAATTTTCAGAGTGTTTATAACATTAATGTGAAAGTTTCAGATTAAAAATTCAAACCAAAAAATAAAAAAAATAAAAAAATACAAATAAAAGTACATCGTTAGTACATTATAAGTACATCTTTAAAGGATGATATCTCAGTTTGGAGTTTTCATAAAGACTATAACTGAAAAATTATATAACTCCGCTTAAAAAAAGAGTACCATTGTTAAGCGGAAGATCTCTACTACAATAATCAAATACAAGCTCAATTTTGATATCTTGCCTAATTGTGTCTGATTTTCACATATATAGGCCTACGGACAACTACTGCAAATTTGTCTTCATATTCATTACTTGATATCATGCCCAAATTTGCCAATACGTCCACTGCCTGCTCTTGTCACAGTGCCAATACTGATTACCCAATTACATGTCATTATTCTACCAAATGCTTTCCTAAAAAATATCAAAGTCTTTCATTTGTACTAGCACTTCCCCTTTAAAGGGTTTTTATTAAGCCTGGCCCGAGCAATTTGCTTGAGTCTGGTCCCTTCAGGACCCAAGCGTGTGTCTGTACTCTGTAGTGTATAGTCTACTCGTATACCTTGTATAATTTCACTGTCACACAATCGAACACTATACACCCCCTGATACTTCCCATCCGAGAACCGACCAATTTCCCGGGGGTGAGATCAGAGGATGGGGAGCGGTCCATGGGGAGTGAGCCCTCTATCGGTACATGTTCATAGAGTGACAAAGAAAAGGAAAAAGGTATACTAAAGCAGACTAGTGTCTGTACGGACCGACCGTGTAAACAAACAAACAAACACACCATCAATACATTGACACGCAGTGTACTTGTACTCTGTAATCGAGGATCTATGGTAAAACCATGGAATACGTGGGTTAATAGTGGGTTGGTGACATGACCTCAATACATACGTAGTGTATGCAGCCATAAATTGCATGATGCAGCCCTCTGATATTATTGGATGAATAAAGTTTCCCTTTAAAGGGAACGTCAAAACTAAGATATTTCTGTCAGAAGAATGAATAATGGCCACAATATGCGCCTAAATGCGTAAAAAAGATTTGTTTTCAGACTCATCAAAATTTCATGTCTGTCAATTTTGAGACCTATATCCTTCTGACGTGAGAAGCTTTTACGAGAACACTATTTGAAATATGAATTTTCAACTTGCATTTTGCCGTTTTCCAACCACCTGACCACGGGCAGTCTAAATTTCTGTTTTAACGAACATATACCAGAAACGAATCGCGGCTTGGTTCAATTGTTGGTATAATGCTACACTGAGCCAAAAAAGAAACTTATAAAATTTTAACAGATCACCATAGGGTCAGTGCGCATTTCTCTTGTGTCATTGAAGCAAACAATTGGTTATTGACTGCCATTTGAAGCAATGCATTGCAGTAATATTGTATCCAAATTTGGTACATTTTCATGCACAGAATTTTATTTGGTGATCTGTTAATATTTTATATATATTTTGTTTTTATAAGTTTCTTTTTTGGCTCAGTGTTACTGTATGTTTAGCTTATGAAAAACGCCTCTCAAATCGTAAAGTGTTACTTAGTTAATACGGATGATTAGTATAACTTTCATGACCAGCTTCACAAAAATTGGGTTAAGGATCCTTTCCTTTACCAACGTTATAGGAGGGTGTCTACTAACCTAAGACCTAAGACCTAAGACACCAAAACTAAGACCCAAAACCTAAGACCCAAAAACTAAGACCCAAAAACTAAGATGTTCCTAAAAATCAGTTTTAGATACACGAGGATAGTGGATAAGTTGTTTAGAGAGGATGAGAGATCATTTGAATCAATTTTGGCGCCAAAAATCCAAGGGTCTTAGGTTAGTAGTTGAGAGGGGGTAAACTACTAACCTAAGACCCCCTCTCAAATGTTCTAAAAATCAATTTGAGATACACGAGGATAGTGGATAAGTTGTTTAGAGAGGATGAAAGTTCATTTGAATCCATTTTGGCACCAAAAATCCAAGGGTCTTAGGTTAGTAGTTGAGAGGGGGTAAACTACTAACCTAAGACCCCTTCTCAAATGTCCTAAAAATCAATTTGAGATACACGAGGATAGTGGATAAGTTGTTTAGAGAGGATGAGAGTTCATTTGAATCCATTTTGGCACCAAAAATCCAAGGGTCTTAGGTTAGTTTAGTAGTTGAGAGGGGGGTAAACTACTAACCTAAGACCCTTGGATTTTTGGCGCCAAAAATGGATTCAAATGATCTCTCATCCTCTCTAAACAACTTATCAACTATCCTCGTGTATCTAAAAACTGATTTTTAGGACATTTGGGAGGGGGTCTTAGGTTAGTAGTTTACCCCCTCCCCCCTCTCAACTACTAACCTAAGACCCTTGGATTTTTGGCGCCAAAATGGATTCAAATGATCTCTCATCCTCTCTAAACAACTTATCAACTATCCTCGTGTATCTAAAACTATCTTAGTTTTTGGGTCTTAGTTTTTGGGACTTAGTTTTTGGGTCTTAATTTTTGGGTCTTAGTTTTTTGGGTCTTAGGTCTTAGGTCTTAGGTTAGTAGACACCCGTTATACGAATTGTTATGACCCTAACAAGCAATAATAATAACCCGAAATTCCTTATGAAATTTACTTTCATGGAGTGTATTTCTGTTCAACATGTTCAAAGAAGAGCTTTAAAGATCCACCGAAGTGTATATGTAGGCCCTATTATATATCAAAATAAAGACAAAATGACAAGGATTTCGAAAATAAACATTTTATGAATGATCTATTATAGGGAAAGAAGAAATTTACAAAAATAATAAATGCGCCCAAAATCTGTGTTAAAAACGATCTTCGTATTTTGAAAAACCCGCTCTAAACGCAACACAGAGGAGAAATCATAGTTAGCAAACAATGCACTACAAAACTGTGACAGGTTCTATTACACACACTCTTTACAATGCATGTTAGCCTCTTCCCATCATCATGCCTCGCTGAACAATTGATGACCGCGCGAATTTCAAATATGTGTATTCATGCTGTGTGCATTCAAAACCATACAATCACGAGTGTATAGGCCTATCGGTGCAGTCGGGCCCCAATTAGTATAGGGCGTGCTATGATGTTTTGAACTCGGGGGGGGGGGGGGGGGGCGGGGGTAGGGGTTCGAGTGGATAGAAATAATATAAAAAGAAATTGTATACATAGTCATCGTTCACATTTGAAATTAGAGGTGGGGGGGGGGGTAGGGGTTCGAGTGGATAGAAATAATAATAATATAAAAAGAAATTGTATACATAGTCATCGTTCACATTTGAAATTAGAGGTCCAAGTTCAAAAATGTATTTTTGTATTAAAAAAGTACTGATTTTAGTCAAGTTCGAGCGATTTGAACGCTTTAAACCACGCTTGTCTGCCGCGTGGAAAGTGTTAAGAATAGCATTGTTTTTAAAATTTGATATTATGAATGGCACCCTTGAAGTGTTAGCTATTTCAATTTGAACTCAGATTTATGTTCAGAGTTAAGAAAAACCACAATTTTATTGGAATTCAAAAATCCATGTCAGGAGATTCTGAGACAACGAAGCGCGCTAAATTATCCATTTAGCGAACTTAGTAAAAAATCTCAAAACCCGACATTGCTAAATGGATCATACAGAGCTTAATATGCAAGCAATTGTCTCCACATTTCGTGATATGATTCAAGACAAAATTGCACATTTGCTGATATAATGAAAAAGTGTATACATAGTCATCGTTCCTTTGAAATTAGAGGTCCAAGTTCAAAAATGTATTAAAATCTGATTTTAGTCAAGTTCGAGCGATTTGAACGCTTAACCCCGCTTGTCTGCCGCGTGGAAAGTGTTAAAAATAGCATTGTTTTTAAAATTTGATATTTAATTTTATGAATGGCATCCTTGAAGTGTTAGCTATTCAATTTGACCTTAGACTTATGTTCAGAGTTAAGAAAATACCAGAATTTTACTTGAATTCAAAAATCCATGTCAGGAGATTCTGATACAATTACGAAGCGCGCTAAATTATCCATTAGCGAACTTAGTAAAAAATCTCAAAACCCGACATTACTAAATAGAACATACAGAGCTTAATATGCAAGCAATTGTCTCCACATTTCGTGATATGATTCAAGACAAAAATTGCACATTTGCTGATATAATGAAAAAGTGTATACATAGTCATCGTTCCTTTGAAATTTGAGGTCAAAGTTCAAAAATGTATTTTTTTTATTAAAAAAGAACTGATTTTAGCCAAGTTCGAGCGATTTGAACGCTTAAGGATAGCATTGTTTTTAAAATTTGATATTATAAATGGCACCATTGAAGTGTTAGCTATTCGAATTTGACCTATTATTTATGTCCAGAGTTCAGCAAACACCAGAATTTTACTTGAATCCAAAAATTCATGTAAGTAGATTCTAAAACACTGAAGCGCGCTAAATTATCCATTTAGCGAACTTGGTAAAAAATCTTAAAACCCGACATCGTTTAATGGGGCCTACAGAGATTTGTTGTTGGTTTAAGTTGTAATTGTTTTTTGTTGTTGTTGTTGTTGTTGTTGTTGTTGTTGTTGTTGTTGTTGTTGTTGTTGTTACACTGTTAAAACACTGTTTAAAAATATGTTGTTTAAAATTGTTTAGCCAACATGTTTTAAATTTTAAACAACTTTGGTTAACTAAACTTTGATTTTCATAAATTTAACCAATAGTTGTTTTAAAACTTAACCAACCAATAGTTAACCAACCAATAGTTGTTTAAAATTTAACCAACCAAAAATTTAAATTTGTGCAAAAATATGTTAAACAACTGTTGAGCGATTCACCGGTTAACTAACAGTTATTTAAAAGAGCATGTTTTAATGAGTAATTTCTTAACAAATTGTCATCGTTCACATTTGAAATTAGAGGTCCAAGTTCAAAAATGTATTTTTGTATTAAAAAAGTACTGATTTTAGTCAAGTTCGAGCGATTTGAACGCTTAACCACGCTTGTCTGCCGCGTGGAAAGTGTTAAAAATAGCATTGTTTTTAAAATTTAATATTATGAATGGCACCCTTGAAGTGTTAGCTATTTCAATTTGAACTCAGATTTATGTTCAGAGTTAAGAAAACACTACAATTTTATTTGAATTCAAAAATCCATGTCAGGAGATTCTGAGACAACGAAGCGCGCTAAATTATCCATTTAGCGAACTTAGTAAAAAATCTCAAAACCCGACATTGCTAAATGGATCATACAGAGCTTAATATGCAAGCAATTGTCTCCACATTTCGTGATATGATTCAAGACAAAATTGCACATTTGATGATATAATGAAAAAGTGTATACATAGTCATCGTTCTTTTGAAATTAGAGGTCCAAGTTCAAAAATGTATTAACATCTGATTTTAGTCAAGTTCGAGCGATTTGAACGCTTAACCCCGCTTGTCTGCCGCGTGGAAAGTGTTAAAAATAGCATTGTTTTTAAAATTTGATATTATGAATGGCATCCTTGAAGTGTTAGCTATTCAATTTGACCTTAGACTTATGTTCAGAGTTAAGAAAAGACCAGAATTTTACTTGAATTCAAAAAACCATGTCAGGAGATTCTGAGACAACGAAGCGCGCTAAATTATCCATTAGCGAACTTAGTAAAAAATCTTAAAACCCGACATCACTAAATGGATAATACAGAGCTTAATATGAAAGCAATTGTCTCCACATTTCGTGATATGATTCAAGACAAAATTGCACATTAGCTGATACCAAAAAAAGGGGTATACATAGTCATCGTTTCTTTGATATTAGAGGTCAAAGTTCAAAAATTTATTTTTTTATTAAAAAAGAACTGATTTTAGCCAAGTTCGAACGATTTGAACGCTTAAGGATAGCATTGTTTTTAAAATTTGATATTTTGAATGGCACCATTGAAGTGTTAGCTATTCGAATTTGACCTATTATTTATGTCCAGAGTTCAGCAAACACCAGAATTTTACTTGAATTCAAAAATTCATGTAAGTAGATTCTAAAACACTGAAGCGCGCTAAATTATCTATTTAGCGAAATTGGTAAAAAATCTTAAAACCCGACATCGTTTAATGGGGCCTACAGAGATTTGTTGTTGGTTTAAGTTGTAATTGTTGTTTGTTGTTGTTGTTGTTGTTGTTGTTGTTGTTGTTGTTGTTGTTGTTGTTGTTACACTGTTAAAACACTGTTTAAATATATGTTGTTTAAAATTGTTTAGCCAACATGTTTTAAATTTTAAACAACTTTGGTTAACTAAACTTTGATTTTCATAAACTTAACCAAAATTTGTTTAAAATTTAACCAACCAATAGTTAACCAACCAATAGTTGTTTAAAATTTAACCAACCAACATTTTTAATTTGTGCACAAATATGTTTAACAACTGTTGAGCGATTCACCGGTTAACTAACAGTTATTTAAAAGAGCATGTTTTAATGAGTAATTTCTTAACAAATTGTTTAAAACATGTTCTTTTAAACAACTGTTAGTTAACCGGTTAATCGATCAACAGTTGTTGAACTTATTTTTGCACAATGTTGGTTAAATTTTAAACAATTATTGGTTAAATTTATGAAAATCAAAGTATATTTTACCAATGTTGTTTAAAATTTAAGCAACGTTGGGTGATTTGTTTTTAAAAACATATTTTTATAAATTTAACCAAAATATTAGAAAATAATTAAGTCTATAAAAATGCTGAAGTCGCAACATTATTTTAAAACAATATTTTGAAGATAGTGAAAAGAGTTTAATTCATTATTTACAGCAAAGAACATCACAGGTACTTTGGTGCGAGCTCTATTATCCGCGTTCGAATTTCTAACAATGCCAACAGGTGCGTGGTGCTTGCCGCGCGCTTGGCGCTAACCAACATATGCATGTACATTGTACGTATCCCTATATAAAACAGCAATCACGGTATGGATAATAAGTGACGCTAAATTCAAAAGTAACGTGGAGAGTAATATTTTGAATTCAGTCCCAGCCAACAATTAGCCGGTTATCATGGAAGTGTCTCGTAGGCTACTTCCGTGAGTATCGCTTATATTGATATTAAATTTAAATAAAGTTGTCAATTTAAAAAATAAAAATAATAATTAAAGAAAAAAAATCAGTAGGCCTATCGGTGCAGTACTTTCGGGCCCCAATTAGTATAGGGCGTGCTATGATGTTTTGAACTCGGGGGGGGGGGGGGGGGGGGGGGGGGGGTAGGGGTTCGAGTGGATAGAAATAATATAAAAAGAAATTGTATACATAGTCATCGTTCACATTTGAAATTAGAGGTCCAAGTTCAAAAATGTATTTTTGTATTAAAAAAGTACTGATTTTAGTCAAGTTCGAGCGATTTGAACGCTTAACCATGCACGCTTGTCTGCCGCGTGGAAAGTGTTAAGAATAGCATTGTTTTTAAAATTGTTGTTGTTGTTACACTGTTAAAACACTGTTTAAAAATATGTTGTTTAAAATTGTTTAGCCAACATGTTTAAAATTTTAAACAACTTTGGTTAACTAAACTTTGATTTTCATAAATTTAACCAATAGTTGTTTAAAATTTAACCAACCAATAGTTAACCAACCAATAGTTGTTTAAAATTTAACCAACCAAAAAATTTAATTTGTGCAAAAATATGTTAAACAACTGTTGAGCGATTCACCGGTTAACTAACAGTTATTTAAAAGAGCATGTTTTAATGAGTAATTTCTTAACAAATTGTTTAAAACATGTTCTTTTAAACAACTGTTAGTTAGCCAACAATTAGCCGGTTATCATGGAAGTGTCTCGTAGGCTACTTCCGTGAGTATCGCTTATATTGATATTAAATTTAAATAAAGTTGTCAATTTAAAAAAAAATAAAAAAATCAAGAAAAAAAATCAGTAGGCCTATCGGTGCAGTACGGGCCCCAATTAGTATAGGGCGTGCTATGATGTTTTGAACTCTGGGGGGGGGGGGGGGGGGGGGGGGGTTCGAGTGGATAGAAATAATATAAAAAGAAATTGTATACATAGTCATCGTTCACATTTGAAATTAGAGATAGTGAAAAGAGTTTAATTCATTATTTACAGCAAAGAACATCACAGGTACTTTGGTGCGAGCTCTATTATCCGCGTTCGAATTTCTAACAATGCCAACAGGTGCGTGGTTCTTGCCGCGCGCTCGGCGCGAGCTAACATGTGCATGTACATGTACGTATCCCTATATAAAACAGCAATCACGGTATGGATAATAAGTGGCGCTAAATTCAAAAGTAACGTGGAGAATAATATTTTGAATTCAGTCCCAGCCAACAATTAGCCGGTTATCATGGAAGTGTCTCGTAGGCTACTTTCGTGCGTATCGCTTATATTGATATTAAATTTAAATACATTTTTTTTTTTTTAAATCAAGAAAACAAAATCAGTAGGCCTATCGGTGCAGTCGGGCCCCAATTAGTAGGCCTATAGGGCGTGCTATGATGTTTTGAACTCGGGGGGGGGGGGGCGGTAGGGGTTCGAGTGGATAGAAATAATATAAAAAGAAATTGTATACATAATCATCGTTCACATTTGAAATTAGAGGTCCAAGTTCAAAAATGTATTTTTGTATTAAAAAAGTACTGATTTTACGCACGAAAGTAGCCTACGAGACACTTCCATGATAACCGGCTAATTGTTGGCTGGGACTGAATTCAAAATATTATTCTCCACGTTACTTTTGAATTTAGCGCCACTTATTATCCATACCGTGATTGCTGTTTTATATAGGGATACGTACATGTACATGCACATGTTGGCTCGCGCCGAGCGCGCGGCAAGAACCACGCACCTGTTGGCATTGTTAGAAATTCGAACGCGGATAATAGAGCTCGCACCAAAGTACCTGTGATGTTCTTTGCTGTAAATAATGAATTAAACGCGTGGAAAGTGTTAAGAATAGCATTGTTTTTAAAATTTATTATGAATGGCACCCTTGAAGTGTTAGCTATTTTAATTTGAACTCAGATTTATGTTCAGAGTTAAGAAAACACCACAATTTTATTTGAATTCAAAAATCCATGTCAGGAGATTCTGAGACAACGAAGCGCGCTAAATTATCCATTTAGCGAACTTAGTAAAAAATCTCAAAACCCGACATTGCTAAATGGATCATGAGCCGTATTATCACATTCAGTGAATGAATAGATCGTGGTCATGATACTGTTCGTAAGGGAACCTGTACAACTTGATACACATGTTATTTTTATTTTGTGGCCATATTTTTAGACCGTGGTGCATTGTTTGCTGACTACGAGTCCTCCTGTTAGGCAACACGGAAACTGTGACGTCAGTCCGGGAATCCGACCGTGTTGACACTTCAGTTCCTCCCGGATCTACGTCACCAGTGAAGTCGCCCAAACCACTAAATGGTTCATTGCGTTTCTGGCGAAAGGCTTGGATTTTGTTATACGGCTGAACGGATTTTATCTTTTTTAAATATATTTATTCACATTTAAAAAAAATAACATGTTAAATGTTCCAATTAATATATTGTATAACTTTTGAAAATAAGTTTCATGAGCACTTCTCTGGACCTTTAATGTGTAGCGCAAACCGATATGCACCGCTCTCAAAACTTTCGGGTGCCACTTTTGTATGTAAAACTTCACTTAACAACATGAACACGGGTGATGTCTTCTCCTTTCTCAAATATTTGTTATCACATTTTTTTTCACCCAACAAACTTTGGATTGACATATTGCAATTATATGACAGTTAATGCAAAGTTTGAAAGGGTAAATTTAAAAGGCTTCGTGATTGTCCAGACCTACAAGTCCATCAATCTCTCTCTTTCCGGCTACATACTGCCTTTTTCAGATCCATAGCACTGCTTATGCACTCCGGTCCAGCTCTGTCACATCCTTTGTGGTGCCACGTTCCAACAAAAAGGCGGGTGACAGAGCCTTTTCTATAGCAGCTCCTCGCCTGTGGGATGCACTTCCTGCCAACCTTTTTCCATCTTCATAATCATTGTCCTCCTGTGTCGCTTCTTCACACTTTTTCTTCTTCTTTCTCAGCGCTTTGCATCCATTGGTTAATAAAGCGCTTTATAAATCCTTGTTATTATTATTATTATTATTATTACACGAATAAGGGGGTATTATTTCAGTGGCTGTGTGATCTCTAGGATTATATTCGCTTTAAGAACTTGAAAGGGGCCAGTATTTTCAATTACTTGACATAAGATGCACGGGTACTCGAAACGTGTTGGGAGTGGTAGTTGGCCTACCGGGAGAGCAAAGGGGTGTATGGCCATACAACAAAATATTCTATGAATGTAACAAGTTTCACTTTCAAGTGAAATGAAATAAAATTTCCCAAATTATATAGGGAAATATATCTGAGTCTGTGTCATCCTTAACGTTGTGATTGAATAAAGTTGTTAACTCTTTGAATGATTTAAAATCGCATGATATTGATAGCTTTCTGAAATTATGACTCTATCATTATATTTGAAAGAATGATAATGATTGTTTAAAAAACAATCACAGCTTAAGAATGTTAAGGATCCCAAGCGTCCTCCCAGTCCCTAAAATTCTTTCAAACAGATTTGCATGACATCAATGTTGATTCTTGACAATTCAAAAATGTACCCCTACCAAGTGTATTAAGTTCACCTTGCAGTCAAAGTCCGATGGTTCTATAATCTGACAATACAATAAGTTCCATATGGGGTTTTTTATTTTCAAATTTGGTGTTGTTATATTTAATTATTCATGAAGCAAATACAATTTTAAACTCATGTCGAAAGTTTCATTGCCATTGAATAAATAGTTTTCGAGTTATGCCAATTTACCTAACCCTAACCCTAACTCTAATCTAACCCTAACCCTAATCTAACCCTAACCCTAATCAAACCCTAACCCTAACTTAACCTTAAATCTAAGCTTGATTTTTAAACACTCAACGATGTAGCCTTTTTAAGCCTTTACTATCGTCCAGGGGCGTAACAGAGGTTGGTTGTCAGGGGGGGCACAGCCAAAAAAAATCCTGGTTAGAATAATTCCGTCCCGGAATTTTTCGTAAAAGGTTGCCCCACATTTTTGGGGGTAGGGTCACAAAAATTTCGCACGGTCACAAAATTTCGCACGGTCACAAAATTTCGCAGTATAAAAAGCACAACAGGTGAAATTTTCTTCTTTCTTTCTTTCCCTTTCTTCTTTTCTTTCTTTCCCCTTTTTTTCTCCTTTTCCTTTTTCTTTTTCCTCCCCTTTTCCTTTCTGTCTCTCTTTTCTTTCCCTTTCCCCCTTCTTTGCCTCTTTTCCCTTCCCCCTATTTTTCCTGGTGGGTAGGTTTGAATTTCCTGCTGAGCACCTTCAGGGGGGGGGGGGGGGGGGCACTGTGCCCCCCCCCCCCCGGCTGTTACGCCACTGCTATCGTCTGAAGATATCAAATGTTAGATGCTATCTTCAGAAGATAGCAACCCATAAACACCCCCTTCGGGAGAAAGCAATGGATTCAGAAGACAGCATGCGTCGTAACTATAGTAACTATACACAACGTACTCTGACGCCTACGGACGCGTTTGAAAGTCGCGTATTTGTACGCTTACGCCGTCAGCTGCTATCTTCTGAAGATAGTGATTGTATACCAAACGTCCCTAAATGTTGGTGAAACTTTCAGGATATCGTCAGCAGAGACAATGCAATGTAATGGAATGAAAAAAGAAATTATTAATATTTAATGAAATGGCAACATTGACATTGTTAAATCATACACCCTTTAAGACGACAACATCGAAAATTCAAGGTTTTCGGGCGTCGTCGGATCAATGGTGGGGTCAACCGGGTTTGTAAAAACAAGTATAACTCAAAAACTGTTTAACCAATATCGAAGAAAATTTGTGTATGATTTTGAAATAATATTTGGTTTATGAATAACTCAAAATATTGAAACAAAATGATCATATAAAAAATCAAAGTTACTGTTCTAAGGTAGCACACCTCTAAATAGTTCCAGGCGAAAACTTGCAACTCTTATTGCGCAATACTTCTTATCAATACGCGTGATTAAAATAGTGATTTCTAGGGAACTACAGTGATTTAGCAGACGAGGTTGGTATCAAATTAAAGCTAACAATATGAATTTTAATGATAGATCATTCAAAAATAATATTAACTATTTGTTGTTAATAAATAGTAGTCCTACTTTCACGGTGCACGGCCGTAAGTCTTGCGAAAAATCAACTTGAAAAATGACCGTAGAGGGCTTAGATGCTCGATTGCTTAAAATCTAACTTTTATCGATATATAATTTACAATTTTAATCGAAAGCTTGCTAAAATAGCTAGAGTTTACTACCAAATTGAATGACTTTCTATGTGTAAATTTAAAAATAACCTTGCCAGAACATGGTTTAAATCTTTTAAAAATCTAAAAGTACGGTGGCCTGCGTGTATAATGCGTCATAGTTTGGGGGCATAAATAGAAATTTATACATAGAAATTCTTTCAATTTGGTATTAAACTCTAGCTATTTTAGCAAGCTTTCGATTAAAATTGTAAATTATATATCGATAAAAGTTAGATTTTAAGCAATCGAGCATCTAAGCGCATCGGCCGTAATTCAAAAACTTGTCTTTTGCTAATGTCGGGTTTCTAGCATAGTCGTAGGCCTAACATTTTCCTAACTTTAAATCGTTCAAATCGATCTATCGTTATAATCATATTATAAGCATTGTCTTGGGCTTAAATTTGATACCAAAATCAATACCTAAATCACAATGGTCATTGAGATATCATCTTTTGAAGCGTCGCGCATCGATCAAAATAAGGTGCAAAATGGTCGTCTAATTTCGACTTCCTATTATTTAGAGGTGTGCTACCTTAGAATCCAAATTTGTAAAAGTGTTAAAGAAGTTTACTAATCCGTAACTGATAAGGCTCAATAGATAGTATGAATAATTAGAGGATCTTAAATCCGAATATTGTACATTTTTATAGTCTGATCTGAAAGCTGAAAAGGGTTTCCATCAAACACACGAACATGGTTCTATAATCCATTGTGAGATGAAAGGCCCTACAGTTTTTAAATAAGTTCTGCAGATCGACTAAAAAGAACCCATAGTGTAAGATTCAGGCTAGAGAACACTTTTCTATGATTCGGAATAAAGTCAAACAACCCTATATCAAATTTGTACAACAGAACCTGCTTTAATGTTCGGATTGCAGACCCCTTCTTCATAATCAGATTATAATACATGATCATGATATTGGGACTATTTTCAGATTATTGAACCTTATATACGTTCAGACTATAGAACCTTTGTACTATAGAACCTTTTTTTTCGTATTATAGAACCTGTCGGACTACGATCTGTGAGTCGATAAACATGAAACCGCGAATGCGAAATGGTCTTCACCTCATTGCAAGGGATTTTACCTGATACTGGGTTTCCCTTTTAAAAGGAATTTTTATTCTCCCTCTTTCATTTTTATTTTTTTCGTGAGAACGTTCTGTGAGCCAAGTCAGATTCGATGTAGCCGTCTTCGATCTTGGTTGGTGGCACAGTTTTAAAATAGCCCAAGGAAGTTGCTGATCCCCTGTGACACTTCTCTCAACAGTAACAGGTAGCTGAATCCATCAGTCTCCTAACATGGCGCACGGACGCGAAGCCGTGCTGTGTTGAACAAGGCCAACGCATATGCGCACAAAAGATAATGAGGCCGACGTTGGGGGACTGGCGGAGATAGTCTAAGTAACAGGTTCTCGAACTTCTTGGTCTACGCTATAAATCTGACCTCAACAGAGGTAGGGGAACCGGACACACTGAATAAAATCAATTGAGCTCACAGAAAAAATAAAAGAAATGAAAGAGAAAGAGAGAGAGAGAGAGAGAGAGAAGTATTCCAGAGCCCAGAAGCCTCGGGCCAGACACCAAGTTGAATCTTGGTGATGAAGAACTTAGGTGAACAATTTTGTTTCTTCAGTCACCAGTGTCTACTGGTTCCCATTGCGTTAAAGTACATTAAAAGGTTTGTCAAATGAGGATCTTTTTGTTGTTGAAGTAGATCCTGCTGCAGTTATCAATATTTTCCGAGTTGCAATGAACCAGGAAAGGTGGGAAGATCTCTTCTCACCTTTCCTGAGTGAACCAATTGATTGGCCAATCAGAGTTACCTGTTTGATTTGTAATCACTCAATTCATTAACTTTGTTGATGTCTGTTGGGCTATATTGTTCACATTTGCTCTTTATATACAAAAAAAGAATTACAATTGATGTGACTTTTGATTTATTCCTCCTCTTATATTTTTGGAATAACACACATGTTTAAAGTGAAAACACACCACACTGATGTAATAAACCGTTCAATGTTGACTTTTATTCCAAAAATCTTGTTCATCCATGTTACGATGATTTCACACACTAGATCATAATAACATTAACATACCATAGTTTTGAATAAAACCTCTGAGGTGTTTCTATACAATATTAATACAGGGTGATTCAATAAAAGCATCCCTGATGTTAATAGCCATTACCAACTACTGTAAACATGGACATTTTCGCGCTTCATTAATTTTCACGCTCCAAGCAGCTACCGCGAAAATAAAAACATGCGAACATATGTAATGAATCACAATCATAAAAAAGTGAAATGGCTTAAAGGTATATTATGTGATCTTAGCCAGGGAACGCCCTCAACATCAAAAAAAAAATTAAAGCAGATTTTCTAGCAGATTTACATTTCTGATCATAAATCGTACATACATTCCAAGTTACAGGGTGAAACGATTCTTAATTACTTCAAAATCATGGTTTTAGAGTGAAAATAAACTGTCGGATGTCAATTTTTGTCCGACAACTTATTTTACTTTAGTCTAAATTCCCTCTAAAACCATGATTTTGAGGTAATTAGGAATCGTATCGCTCTGTAACTTGGAATGTAAGTACGATTTATGATCAGAAATGTAAATCTGCAAGAAAATCTACTTTCTAAAAAATATCATGAATAGAGGGCGCTCCCTGGAAAAGATCACATAATATGCCTTTAAAATCGGTAAAGCGCGAAAATATAATTGCGCAGAAATGACCACTTATACAGTACCTATCAACTTCAAGGATATTCCTGTTTTCCTATTGAAACAATAATATTGTTTAACAAAATAAATGTGACCCAACATGCATAAATGAGGCACAATGCAACCGTTGCTAATTTGAGTGGGACATAGTCATAATAAGGGAGTGTTCATAAATACTTTGGTGGGGGGGGGGGGGGGGGGTTGGAAAATATGAGGGGGGGGGGCCAACCAAAAAAAAGGTTCTTAAAAGGGGGGGTCAGGGAAAAAAGTGCTTGTATAGGGGGGGGGGGGTCAACAAAAAAAAGGTTGGTATTGTTTACAGCCAAAATGTATCTCAATCGTGACAAAAATAGGTGTAAAGTCAAAAAATTTCGCGCGTATCTTGACTCATAACAATCTTGTTGGTTCATTTTATTTCCCGCCCCCCCCCCCAATATCAATAACCTATATAGCTACGCCTAAAACATTTGAAGATGAAGATGATGCAGATAAAGAAGAAGAGGAGGACATACATGTACCACAGCGATCACGAGTGTCGGGCAGGATTATAAAGAAGAAGACCTACACTGATTTTGTTTGACTTTTCAATTGTGTTATATTATATATCTTTAATAAATAGTTTGATATAACCCACCTACCATAATAAAAGTGATTGTGACTATGTCTATAGGTTTATATAGAATGTTGTTATTGTTTCTGTTATATAACGTGAACAGACAGGGGGGGGGGGGGTCAACACAAAAACAGGTTCTTGAAAGGGGGGGTCAAGAAAAAACCCCACCCTATTTGGGGGGGGGGGTCCAAAAAAAAAAGATGTCCATGGCTCAATTGTTTCCAACCCCCCCCACCAAAGTATTTATGAACACTCCCTAATATGTCGAATTCATAAAAAGTCTTATTTCTGACCTTTGATACATCCTCTATCCAACCAAAAACTCAAATTATCTAAATAATAATTATTTAAATAATAAAACCAGGATTTTAAACGGCCATAACTTGACAATTTGCATTTGATGTTTTGCAACAAAATGAGTTTTAATAATCTCTTGGTTATAGATGGTGTGACCGGTGACGTCATGTATTTACAAATGGGACACCCTCTGTTGATTCCCTCCAGGCAGAATATACAGTAAAGTTAATGAAGACAACATGAAATTTCTTTCTAATGAATTGTAAAACTCATTTATTTCTAATTTTTGTGTGTGAAATGCGATAGCTTATAGCATTCCTAAGCAAGTTTAAAGACACTTTTGATAACAATTATCAATGACACCACAATCTAGTTAGAAAACCTGATCTGGCCTATGTAAACTATAGGAACTCTTGCCCGGTGTGTTTTGTCTCAAATCAACAGAGGGCGTCCTAAATGTAAACAACGGTCACCTCATCTATAGGAATGTGATATAAGATTGATATTATTTATATTGTTGTCACTCAATGCCATCATGATATAAATAACTCAATATTTCCCTCATTGTACCTCATTTACTCGAGTTGGGTCACATATATTAGTGACGAACAATTTGATAAACTACCTTCATTTGAAGCATGTAGCAGGGGTGTGTGCCAGTGAGCTTGCCGATCGGGTCCACGTTTAAATTAAAATTTGGTCAGCATAGAACTGGTGGCGCTATACCGATCAGGCGTGATTATAGCAGACGACACGACGCTGGCCACGCGTCTCTCAGACGACCCAATTATGTCAACGGGAGTGCACTATTTTGAATTATTTTAACAGTCATCGCCCGGTTAACGATGACAATTCTTCTAACTATGATGAATTTGTCAAAATGATAAGATTAACATTCGCGATTACGTGTTATTCATTACGTATTCAACATTTAGGTTTCGCGTGGCCACCATCGTCTATGTAAAACCACAGCGCCCTCAAATCTATGCTGACCAAATATTACGTTAAACCTGGTTAAACATTGTTAAACGAGTTAAACGCCGGTCACCGACACATTCCGATGATTACCATAATTTATGTAATTTATGCAAACGGAACCGTTTTCGCTACGTGTGTTAGTATACGACTTTCCTATCCCAAAATTAATAGTATCCCTGCATGTAGTCCAACATAAAAGTGATTGTCAAAAAAAGCCTTTTCCAGCTCCGACTGGTCAGTGAAAACGGTTGAACATGAATGAAGTTGACAACATAACAGTCATTTACAGAAATCATTTGACAATTTGTCTCGGCAACAGACATCAGTGTCATAATCTTGCCAACTTCACATCAAATCATGCAAAACTCAAGCTTTATTTTGTTACCTCATATTTTAAATTTAGCCTTAGAATCAGGAAATATGATGAATCATCACTGTTCAGACATAACAACATCACAAAAACCAGCATTTATTAACCCTAATGCTCTTGAGTACTTCAAAGTACTCCAAGCACATGTGCGGATGCTTTTCGATGAGGTTATCAACCGAGCCTTGAAAGTGAGCAAGGTTTACTGCACGAACGAGTAGCTGAGGGCTGTGACTGGACAATTTTCTCAAAAATGCTGTTTTTTGTGATGTGTCGTTCTGTCTGAACAGCAACGGAATAGAAGCTTAGCATTTCCTTTTAAATTTCTTTATCATTTTCAAGCCATTTTAATTTGTATCTAGAAACTACAAAAAAAGGCACATGGGACACATATTTGGAAAGCTTATAATCTAGGGATTGTAAATATGGTAACTAGGAATCAGGGTGACCTGAAGATTATACAGGGTGCAACAATTAATATAATTATATAATTGTCATCTTCAGTATAATAGTATTTCTACAAGACCACATGTAAATATAGCATAAACATAATGTAATGCATCGCTATCTTAAGTAGACAGCATTTCAATAAAATGTCATGTACTGCTAACTTCAGTAATATAACATTTTTACATAATTGAGATTTACAGTAGATCACATTTCTACATAACATTCTGATATATACTCCCTTTCATAATCCCTTGGACATAATTCCATCAAATCATGCGTACTTGCGAGTTGCGTACGTATGTGCGTAGGTTCGCGTAGTAATGCGTAGGTTCGCGTAGTAATGCGTAAACCCGGAACTGCGTACCAGTCCCTTTAAATAAATAATCGCGCATTCTAATTGGTCAATCGTGAAATCGTCACACGCCGTGATCGCCGGCGCGTGACCTTGTTCATGTTTATCGCGCCTGTCAAGAATTTTGACGCCGCGCCTCGAAAACAACAACAAAATATGCTCGCGTGAAATAACGCGCATTATGTCCAAGGGATTATGAAAGGGAGTATAGTGGGTGTGGTTTTGGATGTCAACAGGCAATTTGATTGGTTTTGGGCTGAATATAAGATGAGACAATGGTATATAGTTTGGGGGCTTTTCATTTAAATAATAATACCTTCAGTGCGAACTATATTTTATTCTTATTCTTATTGAGTTTATTGGTTATTTTTTATCTTTTATCATAAAATAACGAGTATGCATATAATGCAGCGTTGCCATGATGTGTGCGTGGGCTAAAAACATGATTAACTCGAAGCAGGAAGTTGGGGAGACTATACACGACTCCAAATTAGTACAGCCTATACATTATAAGACCACCATATAATAGCAAAACAGCTACAAACTATATTTTATTCTCTAATTATGTATTGCTATCTTTAGTAGATATCATTACTATGTGCGTCATTCAATAAGTTCTACCTCTGCGCTCATAAGGTCATTCAATAAGTTCTACCTCCTTGCTCATAACATCGATCGTAGGAATGTCAGCCTCATGACATTGAATTGATTACAGCTTTAAATCCTAGCTACACATTTATAGTAAAAATAATTGATATCTGTTTCACTTTTGTTATGATACGATTAAAGCTGGAGAGAGATTTTGGACAACAGACACAGAGAATTGCCCAGATAAATACATGTTGCTGTTTTTTGTTTTCTCTCAGATATAACAGCCCATTTCCAATACTGAAAACAGAAAACAATGGAGGGTTTCTGAATATAACTGTATTATCATGTATAAATCAGATTGTAGGCAATATCAACCTTTGTACGCTTGGAAATAGTTATATATAAATTTGAATGTTTTGCTACGTCTTTAGCATACTGGAATACTGCTATTCAGTAACAATTTCATTGTTTTAAGTCAAGCCACAGTGATGCCTCGAATGTTAAATCTTAACATGAGACATTTTATGAACTTTCCTTATACAGGGTGTATCAAAAAAAATAGGACACTTTTTCATGACGGTGTAATACTTGTTATAATCATTGGATCATGACCATATCCTGAAAATATGAGATCAATCCGATGAATAATAAGGAAACTAGCATAATTTGCGTAAACCATGTCATTTACTGGTTTGTACAATGGGATTTACATGTATAGACCAGTAAATAACATGGTTTACGTTTCAATACGTTACAATAATTATAAACATAGAAAATAATCTATCAGTCAATAGCAAAGATTAGTTTGGTAATCGATTTAATTCTGGCACAAATTAATACTGGCTAAATAATCCACAAATCAGATGCATGCATATTCTGTGCAAATTAAAAAGTTCTCGAACCCACTGTAGATGGTTCATTAGCATAATAAGAAGTAGAATTGTCATAAATACATGTAGTGTGCGCGTTCATGTTACTCTACTGTTACTGTGTGAATGACCATTGTACATACTACAAAATAGATTGCCTTGCCTAAATAGGTCACAATTTCCTTAATTCATCATGGATTTTTCTCATCTTTTCAGGATTTTATCTTTATCGGTTGTACTTTACATTGAAACAAAAATTGGTCATGCTTCAGTGATTTAACAAGGATTTAAACCATCATCAAAAGTGTCCTAATTTTTTTGATACACCCTGTATGCATGCAACCTTTAGTTCATATGAAAAGCAAATGACTTTTGCAGCGGTTCTCTAGGGTAGGGTTAAAATTAATGGCTGTCCTGGTCTGTTTCTGGCTATTAAGAGGGCATTTTCCCCAAAGAAATCAGCCACTTTTATTGTTTATAGTCTGTTAAAGAGATATCTGTAATTTAGAACGCTTGTAATTGAACGATAGGTATGTTTTGTTTCTTAGAATTGGCCAAATGAATAACACTTTGGAGACATTTTGCTGGTTTGAATCCATTTTCATCGCATTAAATGGATGTTTGGTTTTCACTACATCTCCAGAAAAGTAAAACCAGTATTCAGACCAATTTAGTATGAAAGCTACAAGTATATAATATTTCATATGACTGGCTTATACAATAGCAAAATTATGAGGTAGCAGGTAGAACTTATTGAATGACCCTCATATATGATGAAATGTATTGCTATCTTCAGTAGATAGCATATACATCTATATTCAGCGTCATAATGCTATGGGTATAATTCCACCAATGTGTGCGTACGAGTGTACATGCGTAAACCAAGAAGTGCGTACCAGACGCTTATGAAATGTCCGCGCATCCCGATTGGTCAATTGCGGAACTTATTGAACGACCCTCATATATATGATGAAATGTATTGCAATCTTCAGTAGATAGCATAGACCATTTCAAATCCGAAAATATACGATCGGTTCCGAATGTTTCCGATTAGCCGACACTCGGCTCCATGACCTGTCAGCTCCTGACAGGTCATGGCCATGTGCCGGAGAAAAACAATGTGTTTTTCACCCGTCTGCCCGTGTGGTAGATTGCGCTGGTGTTGGTGATAGATTGTATCCCTCACAAAGTTGATGTTGCGGCATTTCAGTTACAAAAACGAGTGAGATGAAAGAGATTTGGGGTAATATTTTCACTTTTTACCGTCTGCTCGATACATTTGGAATTTGTCCGTCAGCGCCTTTTGTTGATAAAAAACAAAATAGTCTCGTTCCACGTTTTAATTCTCATGTGTGCGTGCGTGTTTGCGAACATAGTAAATCAATGAGGCGGACAACCAACTAGGACAATGCTGTGAATGCGATCAACTGTTGCGAAGAACGCGCAACGCACCTACTCCACGTGACCTGTTTTTCCGAAGATTTCCGATCTCAATTTGAAATGGTCTATACCTATCTATATTCAGCGTCATAATGCTATGGGTATAATTCCACCAATGTGTGCTGTGCGTACGAGTGTACATGCGTGAACCAAGAAGTGCGTACCAGACGCTTATGAAATGTCCGTGCATCCCGGTTGGTCAATTGTGAAATCGCTACACGCATGCATGCATGCATAGTTATTCACGCATTTGGACACAGCTCCGCAAACAATAACAAACATGCTTGTGTGAAATACCATGAATTTCATCCATAGCAGTATGACAGTGACTATAATGTTATATCTTGTATTGCTATTTCAGTAGATATTCTTGTATAGTAGATGTGGTCATGATAATATAATGAGAACAAACAAATTATAAAAACAAATTAATTAAAATGTGTTGGTTTGTCGGAGGGTGTGTGTTTTTGTTGGTGAATTTGTTGACTAATATATAATTTGGTCATTTCATTTGGGGTAATCGGGGGGAGGGTGGTCCTTCATCCCCAGCCTGATGCCCCAAAATGAAATGACCAACAAATTATGTTGGGGGGGGGGGGGGTGACAAAGACACAGGGAACATCAATTGACCACTACACAGTCAAATGACCTCACAGTGCACAGGGGGAGGGGGCACAGACACAGGGACTGGTCTTTGATCATGCATGAGGGTACATCAATTGCCCACTACACTGTCAAATGAGCTCACGGTGCACCGGGGGAGGGGAGCACAGACACAAGGACTGGTCTTTGATCATGCATGAGGGTACATCAATTTATCACTACACTTTGAAATGACCTCACAGTGCACAGGGGAGGGGGCACAGACACAGGGACTGGTCTTTGATCATGCATGAGGGTACATCAATTGACCAATACACTGTCAAATGAGCTCACAGTGCACCAGGGAGGGGGGAGGCACATACATAGGCTCTGGTCTTTGATCATGCATGAGGCCCGGGGTGCTCAGTGGTCATTGCAAGAGGGGTATCATGCGTGTCCAAGAAATCACGTAATTAGGGTAGTTTTTCAAGCTGGGTACGTTACGTACGTAACGTGAATAGGGTATCAAAACAAGCCAAATTAAGAAAAAGGGTATACTTTTTACATCATTGGCTTTCGTATTTAGGGTCCTTATTTGCTCTATGAGGATTATAAATTAGCCATGATACATGAGCGAGATGTATTTCTCAAATTGTATCCTTCGCAAGTGATCTGATAAATCAGCTCGGTATTTGTTTCATAATACTTTTAACTTATTAGGGAATGAAAAAAGGGTTAGAAATGTGTCATACATCGTAAAGAGGTTTTAAAACTATACAAATTACTTGCTTAGGGTATCAAAATATGTTGAGTACTTGTTTAGGGTATCAAAATATGTTGTACTTGTTTAGGGTATTGGAAGTACTGATATTACTTGCTTAGGGTATGTAAAATACTGTGCCATACTTGTTTAGGGGGTGCTTTTTCACATTGACATGATTACGTATTTAGGGTACTTTTTGAAAGTCCTTGGACGCGCATGATACCCCCCTTGTAATGACCACTGAGCACCCCGGGGCATGAGGGTACATCAATTGACCAATACAGTATCATTTGATCATAATGTGGTGTACAGATGATTCTCGGAAGTAATGGAGTTGCCTATGTGAACCTATGGATGAGTTGGAGGGGGGGGGGGGGGGGGGGGGGTTTGCAGGAAACCAGCATAATATGTGTGACTAGCTACTATTGTTTACAGTTCCTCATGACAATAAGCCATATTCTCTCTAATTCACAGTGCACCTCATCCAGAAGGGAAATTCACAAATGTTTCTTTACATGAACTCAGTATTGTGTGAATATGCTACTTTGGTTTACAATACAATACTGAACAAGATTTGAACCAGTGACCTCATGACAATATTAGTCATACAGATTGTAAATTAAGGCAATTAGAATTGATTTTGAGTTTATTGTTTCCCGTCCAACATTGAGAATTGCCAAATATTGTATTATCTGATTTGTATCAGGAATTTCTTTGTTAAAATGACTTTTGATAATTTGTTGACTTCAGATGATATCAGATGATGATGTATCAACAAAGAACATTATTGTATTATTACTTGGGTATGAAATCAATCATAATTGTAAAATACAGTCATCACAATAAATATCTGACCAGGTAATAAATGTGCTGTTAACTCTAAAAGTTTAACTCCTATATAAACATATTAAATTATAAACATGTTGAGAAATTTCTTTTTTTGAATTTGAGATATTACACGCTAAGAATGGCTGATTATTAAGGAAGTTACAATCCCAAATGTACTGTCAAGTCTGATTTTCATTTTCATATTTTCATTTTCAACACGGGGACTCAGACCGGCAAATTATTGATTACTGGTAGAGGTAGTGCCAATTCACCCGTCGATGGCCTGGTTATTGGATAGTCGGCCGGTGGCATTGTTACGGTTGATCAATACGGCACACACACTTTACCTGTCGTACTCTCCCCGTGTTGAAAAGAAAATGTTAAAATGAAAATCAGACTTGCCCTAACGTTTGGGATCTTAACTTCCTCATTAATAAACCATTCTTAGCGTGTAATAGCTCACATTCAAGAAGAGACGTTTCTCGACAACTTTATAATTAAATATCTTTATGTAGGAGTTATACTTTTAGAGTTATCAGCATGTTTATTACCTGGTCAGTTACTTATTGTGGTGACTGTAATATTGATTTGAACGACTTGTTTCTAACTGAACACTTTCCACGCGGCAGTCGTCTACAGACGACATTCCAAAATGTCACAACATGTTTCAACAATGTCAAAATTATTTAATTTAATTTCAATATTTGGAATTGATTTTGAGTTTATTGTTTCCCATTGTTGGAACAATGGACATGCTCAAATTTCAGTAATTTTGAATTTTGAGGTGCGGAGGGGGGGGGGGGGGGGGGGGGGGGGGGCAGTCTCATGGTAGTGGGAAATGCATATCTTGTTGTTTAAAAATTATATTTACAAATGAATCGATCGTTTAAATCAAACAAGATATTATAATGGGCATACAATACTTGGCACAACTGCGCACTGAAACATAGGGGAGAGCAGGGAGTGCACGCCCTATGGGCAGGTTCACCTGACACATGATTCTCATCTTTGCGACCACTGGTTGAATTTGGCGAACACACAATAGATACAGTAGTATGTTTTTTGCAAGCTTCCCACATTAACGTGACAGATCACCGTAACATGTTTGTCAACTTATCATTCAAAAACCAGTTTTGCCTCGCAAAAGTGAATTTTCTTCCATTTTTCATATTGATTTTTTCCCAAAGATATTCGCAGAATAGGTTTTAATGTAAATTATCTTTGGGTAGGCATGAGATTGATTATGGATTTGATGCGGTTTACAACTCATCAATGTATGTGGGACATCCATGGTATAGGTAAATGCAATTATTGCGCTATATGGGGCACATACGCCCTATGATGATGGGGCATGTTCGCCAATAGGGATTTATATAGTTATGATTTTGCATAATTTCAAAAATTGTAATTTTCCTCTTATAGGATAATTGTGATTATGAAAATAGTTATGGTAGGAATGGAGTAACACTAATATTAGAGGAGAATATTTCAAAATGGGGTATTTCTTATTACTTTTAAATTCTGAATGAGTATTTATATGTATTGGATATTATGGTACTTGTGAAGCCTAATTCTGAGCCTAGGGCGAACTTGCCCCGGCCTATGGGCGAACCTACCCGGGCGTCGGGCAAGTTCGCCCTTTTGAGACACTAATTTGTCTTTATCATTTACTCTTGCCTTTACAGTAAGGCTTAGAGTACTGAGATCATGGTTGTATGTAGCCAAGATATCAATCTTTCACATGATATCAATAGGTCCATTCAATCTTTAAAATTGGCGTCTCTAGACCTCTTCAAATGAAAATGGGGCGAACACTCCCCGCTCTTCCCTATATCATAGACTAGATACAAATCTTGCTTTCTAGCACAACTGCGTACTGCAACATACATCATAGATTAGATACAAATCTTGCTTTAGGCTAATGAAAGTTGATTCCATGTTTCCCGTAACCTGCCCGCGTTTTTTTTCTTTTCGACCGCGTTATGAATGCCAAAATAGCGAGCGAAATCATTCATTATTTGATATTTTCCATTTTTTTCCGCCGTTTTTGAGATATTGTTGGAAGTTTTTTGGTGTTTTCCTTAATTTCCTTCATCGAACATCGCATTTTGTTTACATTCTGAATCAATTGGAACCTAAAAATAGAAATCGACTTCGTGCATTGGTGAAATGGTCGTTATTTTGTAATGAACTGCTGCAAAATAATGAATAATGAATAATGAAAAAGTTACCTCATTATGGTTTGAACCAAATGTTACGGGAAACATGGAATCAACTTTCATAGCTTTATAGCACAACTGAGCGCAGCAGCATACATCATAGACTAGATACAAATCTTGCTTTATAGCACAACTGTGTAATGCAGCATACATCATAGACTAGATACAAATCTTGCTTTATAGCACAACTGTGTAATGCAGCATACATCATAGACTAGATACAAATCTTGCTTTATAGCACAACTGTGTAATGCAGCATACATCATAGACTAGATAAAAATCTTGCTTTATAGCACAACTGTGTAATGCAGCATACATCATCCATAGACTAGATACAAATCTTTCTTTGTAGCACAGCTGCATGCAGCATACATCATAGACTACATGTAGATACAAATCTTGCTTTATAACACAACTGCGTACTGCAGCATACATGAGTCTAGATACAAATCTTGCTTTATAGCACAATTGAGTAATACATACATCATAGACTAGGTACAAATCTTGCTTTATAGCACAACTGCGTAATACATACATCATAGTCTAGATACAAATCTTGCTTTATAGCACAACTGCATAAAACATACATCATAGACTAGATACAAATCTTGCTTTATAGCACAACTGTGTAATGTAACATACATCATAGACTAGATATAAATCTTGCTTTATAGCACAACTGTGTACTGCACATAGATTTAAAAATAGAGATCCAGTATGCCGCCGCCATTTTGAAACCACTATGGGGACCAAATTGGAGGTATGTCGGTATTTTCCGTAAATGCTCGTGAGCATTCGGAAAGTGCAATTCTTTCCGCGTATTTCAAACCATGGTCCAACGCGTACGCAGTCACTGCCAAAAATAACGTGGAGATTTATTGAGTTGCGCGATAAACGGTCCGACGCTTCACTTCGGTTTTCTGCACGCACGATAGGCACGGAAACCGGGAAATTAACTTGCAACGGTGCCAATAGACCAAATATTGAATTTTGCGCCGTCGTAGGAGACCCCAGCCGGAAGGGTGAGCGCGTCCGCAACTAAACACTCTCTATCCAAGGCTCGAGATAAGCGGGCGCTGGGCGATTTTTACCCATCGGTCCTCCTGCCATAGCGCCTGGTAATGCTGAAAAATAAACAACCGAGCGCTGATATTTTGTCCAAACCAGCGCCCGTTGATGATCGGTAAGCTTGCCTAAGACATCGAATTTCGATTTGACAATACGATTTAATAAAAAATTAGCTCCCAGTAGACTGAAAGTAGCTCCTGGTTCTCAATAAATCCCATCATCTGGGCGCTACTTTTGAAAAAAGTAGCTCCCGGTAGAAAAACTGTTATCTTGAGCCTTGTCTCTATCTGACCAAAGACGGTCACTTTACTGTCTTTGATCTGACTATAGGATCCATCCTTTCAGTAGAGACACGAAAAACGCCACACACAACAGGGTTAAAGCTAAAGGACAAACTGCGCACAAAAACAAAAATCGGAATTATTTATCAATCGCCATATGATTTATGTTTCAAAATATCATACACACATTCGAGATGTACCGAAATGCAATCCCAAAATGCAATGACTATTTTACGTTACAACGGGCCAAAGGTTTCATGACAAAGCCCATTAAAATTGTTGATTAGGCCGCCCCTTAATATTACATTTACCTTAAACATTTTATAACCCTTTTAACAATTTCCACGCGGCAGGCGTCTGCAGACGACAATCCAAAATAGCATAAAATGTTTTAAAAATGTCAACATTATTGAATGTCATTTTCCATATTTGGAATAACCATGTGAAATGCATTCAAATAAGTACAAATGTGCCTATTATTTGTTCAATTATCCTTGGGATACACATGAAAGTAAGGAAAAGTTTCTGAAAAATCTGTTTTGTAGTGGTTAAACCAATAGCCGCGTGGAAAGTGTTCAAACACTGTAGACAACCATTCCCGATTATCGATCGCAAAAAATCCGAAGTTCAAAATAATGTCATTCATGTTGTTAACAAAACAGGTATAGACGAGAATGAATTACATTCAGATCTCAAGTCCTACCAAACCCAAATAGGCCTACCATAAATAATTATTTAGAATTTCCAAAGACGGAAAGACTTGATCCACTGCACTCCTTGCTGATTGGGTGTGTAGGCCTTAGCCACTAACTGTATACATTGCCGCTGTCTTATTTTGTTTTAATTGGTGATATCTTACATGTCTAATGCCCCCTGATCTCAGGCCTCCCCTCGCGCCCCGCCCCCCCCCCCCCATTACAATTTAAAAAAGAGAGAAAGGGAGAAGAGAAGGAGTGGGAATGGGATGGGGGGTGGGGGGAGGGTATATTTGCCCCGAGTAAAGGGGTCTACCGTCTACATGTCACATGGTCATTAGTTGACAAAATAAAACGGCTGTCGGCTTGTCTTCGCGAGATGTTGTGTGTCGCAATTTGGCTATTTTTCAACTGTGTCGCATGCCGACTTACAAATTAGCTAAAAGTCGCGTGTCGCAAAATAAGTTTAGAAAGACCTATAGTATTATTTTCTGCTGTGGTCATATATTCGCGGTAGGCCTACCGTTTGTACAGCGATAATACTATTATGAAATTACTGTGATGTATGAGAAGCCGAATAAATAATAATGATATTATCTACATTTATCATACTCCCCGCCACGTACGCGCTACACTTTTGCCAATATTCAAATATATTATAAAAAAAATTTTCTTTTCTTTCTTTGTATTTGTAATACTAGGCCTATATATGATATCATTACCAAACGAAAGTACATGAAAGTGTCAAAATGATCTCTCCTAGTGTTAGTGATTAACATGACATTTAAAGTAAAAGGCCTCAGACTCAGAATTTAAAGGGAAAATAGCTAAAAAGAACTTCAGCTAAAAATGTTGGGCCTCCTCCCCTCAAAACGTGATAAAGATCTATTTTCAAAACAATCTTCCATTTGCCGTTATCCCGCGACCCGGGGGTAAATGGGGAACCTATTTTTCAACCAACCCATTTATGGAACCTGTTTTTCAGCATAACAAGTTCAACCATCTATAGGCCTACTTAAATCAGGAAAATATCAGTATGCACGAATTATTTCTTACATATAACAAAAAAATCTAGCATTCATAAAAAAACAAATATTCAAATATTATTGTGCACGCCCCCCCCTCAAAATATAATCCTGGATCAGCGCTTGCTAGTTATATGCTATAATATACATTATCTTTAAAATAACCTTAGCTAGCGATGATAGCTACCTTACTGAAGATTATTATTATGCATGTATATTAACAATTTAACATGATTAAGCCAAAGACAGTTATCGTCATTAAATAAAATTCAACATAATAGTACCAATGTTTTGACAAAAATGGACTTCAAGGGAGCGCGGCACTTATTTGGTCTGCTTGAGATTAATACAACTTGAGTTATTACGATAATCATGAAACCTATTTGAACGGTATGAATAAGCAAAATGTATTTTGTTTAAAACATATGAAAAATATGCTAAAACATCAATATTTAAATAATCAAAGCGCAACTATGAGGAGAGTGATTTGAACTACGAAGCGTAAATCGATGAGCCTGAGTAACGGTTTCTCTGGCGGCTTTGGACCGTCAACATTTTAATTTTATACTGCTACGGTATAATTGAAAATAAACTTTCAAAATGATCATTGTCTGTTGTCTATGTGAAGATTCAACAAAATACGGAACCAATTATTTCAAGCAAGTTACCTTTTGAATAAAACAGCATCGGACCACTGCTCACCGCCCGTGTAGCGCGGTATTTACCCTGGTTCAAATATGGCGTTTTCGGTGTGACGTTCACGAAAAGCACGCAGTGGTACGCGCGAAGTAGCCCGGCGCGAAAACACACGCGACGATTGCGTTTTACGCAGAGAAAGTCACGGCTCATGTACACGCACGATGCTGCATTCATTCTTTTCCGTGCAGTTCCGAAAAATACCAACATACCACCAATTTTCCCCCCATGGTGGGAATCCAAAATGGCGACCCTTACACGTAAAGAGATAGGGCAAAAAAACCCGTCTGGTTTCTCCTTTATAATTCTGTGGTACTGCAACATACATCATAGACTAGATACAAATCTTGCTTTATAGCACAACTGCGTACTGCAGCATACATCATGGACTTGATACAAATCTTGCTTTATAGTACAACTGTGTAATGTAACATACATCATAGACTAGATACAAATCTTGCTTTATAACACAACTGCGTAATGCAACATACATCATAGACTATATACAAATCTTGCTTTATAACACAACTGCGTAATGCAACATACATCATAGACTATATACAAATCTTGCTTTAATAAATACTAGTTGGTTCATTCCTTATGGATACATGTAGAGTGTGTGGAAAAGTTTTTAGAGAAAATTGGCAATTACTTAGTAAAACATCTTATTATAAAGGGGGTAAAAAAAGTAAGCTCCCCCTAAAATTTGATCACGTTTGTTTACATAACTCTACACACAGTTGAATGTTTTGACTCTGAGAGATTGAAACACTTATGAAAAGCAAAATCACTTGGCTACCCATAAAAGTCTCATTTCAATATCATTATTACTTTTCCCAAAAAGGTCACATTTCCCAAGATTGATGTTTTATTTTATTTTAAAAGTGTCACTTTTCAAGATTCTATACGAGTTTGCATAAATCCACCCACAATAAGGCGTTTTGAGAGATTGAAACATTTACGAAAAGGGAAAACCTTTGGCTATCCACACAAAGTTTCCCCTTTTAAACATCATGTCACATTTCCCCAAAATGATGTTTTCTGAAAAGTGGCACTTTTCAACGACACAGGGAAGTAATTGACGTGAATGGTGGACACTATTGGCTAGTCATGCATGAAATAAAATAATTGTATTCATATACATTTTAATTATAATGTATTCATAAAGGACCAGCTTAAGAAAGAAAAGACTTTCTTTTATTTGAAAATAATAATTTGTAACAGTACTGGAGACATTGTTGTAACTTTCTTGCATACGATTTTGAAAAGTGCCACTTTTTCTGAAAACATCATTTTGGGAAAATATGATTGTTTCGGAAGAAGTGAACAATTTTTTCAAAACATACATTGATGTGTGGTTTTATGCAAACAAACGTGATCAAATTTTATGGAGGGACTCAAAAGCATCCACACACTCACATCCAACACACTCACTCATACCATTCAGACTCGGCTCACTCATTGATAATTGATCATGAAAGGGAATAGGATTAGAAATAGGGCTAATCCGTGATTCAGCTCCTTTTAAAATATTAGGGGCCAGAAATTGAATGTTCCATTTAGAAATTATAGAGGGTGTCCCAATAAAAATTGTGACGCTCCATTAGGTGATCGTAACTTACTATTTACAAGTTAGAATGGAACAACTGATTTAACAACATAAAGTCAAATTAGTTGGCTATAATTTAAAGAAAACCTTGTTTAAAGGGACACACTGTCATGTTTATTTTTTTTAAATTTTAATTAATTTGCTTCAGAATTCAAGATGAACATTAAACATTGCCATTATTGTTGTTTCTACTAAAAAGAACCCAGCAAAACTTGATTAAAGCAATGCTTTATTTATGTTGGAATACCACCCTTAACCATATGTCAAATGCTGATCGGGCCCGATCAGCATTTTTGAATCAATGTTTTGTTGTACAAAGAGGGCTGATTATTCTTAATCCTTATACGTGTAAGATTATACATGTAGTACAATTGTAAAAATATACAAATCCCAGTTTTAATACGGTTCAGTAATTTACGAGAAATGAGCGATTACGTAATAGTAGTCGAACACTTCCATCCAAGTAAGGCCTAAAAAAAAGGTTTGTTTGCCCAAACACGACCGACCCATAAAATCTCAAAACCCCATGCCTTTTTTTTTTTTTGTTGAGATTTTTATTTTATTTTAAATAATGTTTTATGTTGAAAAATATATGTATTAAATGATATTTTCATCTTAATTTGCCAAACTAATCAACTTAACCCTAAAGGTTAGGGTTTTAAAGAACATTCAATTGTATTAACATCAAATTGTATAGTCTTTTTCTTCTCTAAAAGTGTCCATAGCCAAAAAAAGAAAAGAAAAAAAGGTAATCGACCTACCGACCCACTTTTTTCAACTCTTGTTTGGGCAAACAAACCTCTTTTTTTTTTAGGCCTAAGTTTACTCATAATGAGCGATTCAGACAACACAGGAAAACAATTAATGAATATTTCTCTCTCAAAGATAACATTCATTATATTTGTTCTTGTTCTCTTTTTTCTTTTATTCTAAATACTAATCTCCATTTGTTAACCAAGTTCAACATAATATTGCTCAAAAGGCTATCGGTATTTTTCATGTTTAAAACTTGATGAAGGTTGAAGTTTGCTATCGCCAATTTTGCGCAATAATTCAATCTTTGTTATTTAGGATGCGAGAATTTTAAAACTTCAATTAAGCCTTTTATAATTCAAATATACACCAATGTCCTCATCCATTTTAATGAATAACATTTGAGAACAACAATAGTACATCATTTCAGATTGCCTTTGTTTGGTTTATTCACCTGTTTTTTATTTATTAAACCTCCTGATTTGACTTATGGGAGCACAACACTATGTCGTCTCCCATTGACTTTACACGCTTCGTAATGTGATTTCAAATCGCTCTAAATCCAGAGTGCTCGCGATAAAAGCAACCAAATTTGGATATGTTTTATATTATTCTGTATACTTTAACATTATCTGGGTTTAAACATAAAAAGTCTGTCAAGATTTTTGATATCAGCAAATATAGCGGGACCTAGTGATTTCGTGGCATGTTATTCGGCTCTCATTCCGGCATGCACCGTGTGGGTAAATCGGCCGGTAAAATAATAATATAGCTTAAATTGACGTGTTTTCTTTCTTAACTATTAAAAACATATGTAAGCTAATCCATAAAACATAAATTTGATATCACTACCCATTAATGTCATGCCGATTTTGCCCGTTCATTCTGTCAAAAGGAACTATTATCGTACTCAAGTTTTGCCGGAAGTGCCGCGCAAAACCGACTTAGTGGTGTGCTCCCTTATGTATAGCCTGAACTCTAATTCAGCCATCTTTTTCACTTTCTCAAGAGACTTCATAATTCTCTTAAGATTAAAAGAGTTAATCACAATATCTCTCCTTACAATGAGTTGTATTATTACTCATGAGTACGATTATTACTCAGTCCTCTAATGATATGAAGAAAAGTATTCAACAATGCTGGCTAATTGAAAAGAGAATGACAATTAAAGGCATATTATGTGATCTTTTCCAGGGAGCGCCCTCTATTCATGATTTTTTTTTAGAAAGTAGATTTTCTTGCAGATTTACATTTCTGATCATAAATCGTACATACATTCCAAGTTACAGAGCGATACTATTCCTAATTACCTCAAAATCATGGTTTTAGAGTGAATTTAGATTAGAGTAAAATAAGTTGTCGGTAAATCCGACAGTTTATTTTCACTCTAAATACATGATTTTGAAGTAATTAAGAATCATATCGCCCTGTAACTTGGAATGTATGTACGATTTATGATCAGAAATGTAAATCTGTAAGAAAACCTGCTTTCAATTTTTTTCCCGATGTTGAGGGTGTTCCCTGGAAAGATCACATAATATACCTTTAAGGGAACACCCCTTGAGCAAGAGAAAATCTGTATATTTCATAAATTCACGAACTTGGATGGAAGTGTTCTTCGACTACTGCTCATTTCTTCGTTATTACTGAACCGAATCAAACACGGTTTTCTTCAAATTATAGCCAACTAATTCGCTTTTATGTTGTTGTATCCGTTGTTCTATTCTAACAAGTATTTAGAAAGTTATGATCACCTACTAATGGAGCGTTACAATTTTTATTGGGACACTTTTTTAAACTAAAATGTTGTGAATTACTGCCAAAGGTGGTTAACTACCTGCCAGTTTGTGTACTACTCAATGGGCAAACTTTTTGTGACCTTGTGATTCTAAAATAAGATTCATTGGAGTTATGCAACTCAAAATTTGGAATATGACAATTTCAAGGAATAGCTTTCATGTAAAATAGAAAACATAAAGTTGAAAATCGGGCCAGCAATCAGAACATCTACCTTTAATAATAGTTGTCAGAATGGATGTCACCAAATGTCAGTCATTTTGAGTTTTAATTAGGAAAGGGAACAAGGAAGTCTGTTTGCAAAGAGTCAACCGAGTGTATTGCCTGATATATACTGGTGTAAAATTAGGAATTAGGGTTGCTACTCATTTTAACAATAATATCTACAAATAAATAATTTACAAGTGAATAAAATAATACTATGATGGACATACATTACTTTACCTAATGAACACATCATCATATGCCCTGGTGACCTTTACTTGACCCTAACACCTGTGGAATGTTGTTAAAATAGATTACATGCATAAATAAATACTTAACAGCACCTGTCTCAGTCTCCTATTTCAGGCCTTAAAAAATAAATTGTTTGGTTGTCATCCACATCTTGCTTGAGGGGAGGGAGTGGGTAAAAAGGGGAGGGGGGGGGGGGGATTTTGAGATAAAATTGGTTAGTTACTTAGTAAAAATAATCACAAAGGCACAAAATATATTTTATTATCTTGACATGATAATCTCAAAATAGACAAAAACCCAGGTATCACAATTTATAATTTTCAATTGTCTAAACAAGCTTTTCTTGAATTCAGAAAATTAGGGTAGGTATTATTTTGTGCATCGAAGATGTGAAAAATCTCAAATTGAAAAATAGGCGCAGACGGTGGATTACAAACAAACAATATTTTCTTTCGGCCTAAAAAGGCTAATGCTTTAATGTAAAACACTACTAATGCAAAACACATTAGGTATATTTAATACATTGCACACATTGCACACCTGTTACTGTCAAAAATTGTTTACCTCATTATGGAAATTTAGGCCACTTAAAATTCATTATTAGTTTCTCGTAGCCTGGCCTTCGAAAAGTCAACAGGGACGGTGGTTTTGATTTTCTAATTAAAATGACGCATAAATATGGCTATTTTGATGCAAAATGTATATTGTCAGCATATTTCAGTAGCATCAGGAAAATAATGAGGCCCCTTATTATGATGGGTAGACCGTACAGACCTCTAGGGGTTCTATAAAAGCACATGAAAGTGACTAGTGGATTAATAAACAATCATATTAAAAAACCCGAATAAATATTTACATTATTATCTATTCAACAAAATGTATAAATAAATAATAATTGAAGGTTCAAATTAATGTCATGATGATTATTGTACTGTGTCAATTAAACCAATTTTGTCAACATAGCGTATTTAATTTATACACAATGGTGTTTGTGTTTACCAAATAAATAAGACAACAAATATAAATGGGTCGTGTTGTTTACGTTTGTGTTGGTTTTGTTGCTGCATTCCTTGATATATTGAGTAGTGTCTGTATTCCATCAAAGCAATATATAAGCCTAAACTCACATGCCTCTACAGGACTGTGCTCATCTAGAGGAATGTACTCACCTACAGGAATGACCTTATTGTGTGCATCCCAGCGCGCACTTGCAGCTGTCACACATTCCTTAACAAGGTGAGTACAATTACAATCAATAGAGGCATCGATGCCCAGGACTCTCAGGCTCGCACAATGATAGATGTGTGTAAACAATGTGTGCAATGCATCATTACCTATAGGATTATCCCACACATTCAACACCTTCAGACATGTTGCATTGGGTAGAAAATTACACAATTCTGTAATGTGTTTATACTCCAATTCAGCATGCCATAGTGTAAGGCGTACAAGGTGAGGTATAATATCACCCATGTGACTAATAGCATCACCTACATGAGTATACCTACACTCAATGTGTTTAAGTGTCTTGCTAGGAGACTGAGATAAGTGATGCAATATAACACTCATATCTAATCTACTGTATGCACGCAATACTGACAATTTAGATAAGTCAGACAATGCAGCTATACTCTTACCAAGTTGTGTCATGCTAGTCACACTTGCTACACCTGTGTCATTAGTACTGAATGTAATGTCAACATCAGATACACTTGGCATGCAGCTCAGTGTATCGGATATTACATCCAGTGATGCACAGGTGTGACTACTAAACATGATTGACTCGATGTTGCACAGTGAGCTACCATGTGATTTCACAAATTGGTGGAATATTGGCAGTGTCTGTGGGCTGGTGTTGAATACTCTCAATGTATTAAATATAATGAGGTCCCTATATGGCTTTAAGTGACCACATTCATTTAATAAAATGAGCACCGGAAGAATGTTGTATTGTGCTTCATCACTATCTTCATAACCAACATCAATCGCATCATAATTGTTCTTTTTACCATATTTAATACAGTAATCAATTGCATGTTTGATAATGTTGATATGGTTGATAGCTATATCATGACCTGAGAACATACTGCACAGTAGTCCGCAACAAGATAACCGCTGATCAGGTACATTATTACCTTGGTACTTACTGTATAGTAGTCCGCAACAAAATAACAACACTTCCTGCTTGTCCAACACCTTATCCCAACTATCTACAGATTTAAAAAACAATTTCAATTCATTAGGAGTGTTGACTAAAAAATAAGCAGCACAAAATTCTTGAAAAGATTTATGTAAAAATGATACTGACTTTTCAGTTCTGAAATCTACAGTGTTCTTTTCCTCGATTAGCAACCCTAATTTTACACCAGTTTTACAATCAGGCAATTCTCTCTCTATAAACACTAGCCTCCTTTCAATGATTCCAATTAATGCAATTTTCCCCAGTTTCACCAGTGCATCATGTTTATCTCCATGATCATTTTCTTTGTCACAAAATCTCTCCCAAATTGCACACACAAACTGATAATAAAGCTTTGTTTGTTGCTCGGGTAACGTATTCTTTTCCAGGCTCATCCAGCAAATCAACATTAGCATCACAGGTATCTTAGCTAAATTTAATAGGATATCCGATGTTTTTAAATGGTTATACAGGGCTAGTGCCTCACCTTCTAATTCGTCTTCATAAGCTTTCCCTCTCTCTTGGTCACATTCCCCTTCCATAATTTCACTTACATTCTCACTTGCTCCTTCAATGTCACTACCACTTCTTTCAACTTTTTTATGGAAGAATTTTTTAATGTATTCTTTTACATTTTGATCAGAAAATCCTTTTAGATTTACAGTCGAGTATTTGGCCTGAACTTGTCCTAAAGATTTATATGGGCGAGATGTAATGATGACACAACTTGATGGTTGTTTTTTACTGATAAGTAAATTTTCTATGTCATGTTCTGGCTTTTGTACATTTGATTTTTCAAGCATTTCATGACCTAGAACTGACTCATCCCAACCATCAAGGAGTATCAATATTTTTTCTTCATTTGATTCAATATATTTTTCAAGCTTCCTTCGGTCTACCTGGATATTTGGAATTTGTTGGAATACCTCATCTAACAAACTGCAATCTAATTCCTCTTCAGAATCTCCCATTCTTAAACAATGCGTTTTCTTATTACAAGAATGAAGATTTCTCATTCTGAGATGGAATACTAGCTCAAATTGATTAAGTGAGGGGTGATTCTGCTGTGACCAGGAATACGCTATTTTGGACATTAGGCTTGTCTTACCACTACCTGCTTCACCTCGGACTAGAACCCTTGTAGCAGACTTATCTTTCTTAGTTTGGTGTTCTAAAGTAACTAAATTTTCATATTTCTCTAGCTTTACTGGTTTTGTATCCATCCCACCCTTTGTTTCCAGCTCGAGATCAACAAATATGTCAGTGATGTGTTTCATCTCATGTTCCTCAAGCCATGGCAACAGAGGGAGCTGTGCCATTTCTTCCTGGTAGTAGTCCTTAAGCTTATCTCTGAACATCATAAGGCTCTCTGGAATCTTCGGATCACCTGATGATATAATTAAACATACAGTAAGGATTAATTAATAAATTCCACTTTATGTATGGTAGTGATTGGGTAAAATGTGTGTCTCTTTTCAAATAGAGTGATTTGGTTATTGGCTGCAGTTTTATTGTTTTAATGAACACTTTGAAATTTGGGATTCATTCCTATCTCACTATCAATATTAATTCAATCAGAAAGATGGTACAATAAATATTGCAAGGTAAATTAATATCTGTCAACTGAACTAAGTGGAATAAACATGGGGGAGAGAGGGAAGAGGAGAGAGGGATGGGGGGGGGGGGGGGGGGGAGAGAGAAATGGGTGGGTGGGTTGTGGGAGGGGGGAGAAGACCCAAAATAGTAAATGTGTCTTGCAAATAGAAAACAATTAAGCTTGAGGGGGACCACACACCCCCCCCTCAAACTCCCCCAGCGCGGATACACCAATTACACTTTTATTTTTACTCTACCTTTTTAATTTTTAGGGGGTGCAACCGTATCAGATTACCCCATAAATATCTCTCTCCTCTCTATGCCTATACCATGTCAAACATATTCTTTCTTGACTTCTTCAATGGTTTTAGAAAATCCTTAAGTTTGAGGGGGGCCACATCCCCCCCCCCCCCCAAACTCCCCCAGCGCGGATACACTAATTACACTTTTTATTTTACCTTTTTGATTTTTAGGGGGTACAACCGTATCAGATTATCCCATATCTCTCTCTGTATGCCTATACCATGTCAAACATATTCTTTCTTGGCTTCTTCAATGGTTTTAGAAAATCCTTAAGTAATAAACATGGTGGAGAGAGGGAAGAGGAGAGGGGGAGAGGGAGAAATGGGTGGGTGGGCGGGGGAGGGGGAGAAGACCCAAAATAGTAAATGTGTCTTGCAAATAGAAAATAATTAAGCTTGAGGGGGGCCACACACCCCCTCAAACTCTCTCCAGCGCCGATCGATACACTAATTACTTTTTTACTTTACCTTTTTAATTTTTAGGGGGTGTAACCGTATCAGATTACCCCATAAATCTCTCTCTCTATGCCTATATCATGTCAAACATATTCTTTCTTGGCTACATCACCCCCCACCCCCTCCCCCACCTCAAACTCAGTGCGGATACACTAATTACACTTTTTATTTTACCTTTTTGATTTTAAGGGGGTGCAACCGTATCAGATTAACACATGTTTTTTGTGCATAATCAAAGCCTACAAAAATTGATTTTAGGTTACGACGTTGTAAATTACAGAACAATTAAGTCTTGAAAATGAATGAAAAGTTTTGATCTGCATCTCGCATTATAAATCAAATAATTTATGATTAAAGCATTAAAGTGTTGCAATTTATATCAGCAATGGAAAATATTTATTCAACATGACTGTAATAAAGTTGGAATACCAAGGGGAAAATGTACTACGGACCAGACTGACCCAGGGTTTTTGGATTTGAGATTTTGAGATGGTTAAAGGTTGTAAAGATGTATTTCCAAACAATTTAAAGATTTTGAGAGAATGTTTGACATATTTCTGACAAATTTGTGTAAATTTCTAAAACATTGTTTTGTTATAGTTGTTAAAATTCTACAAGCTGCGTTCAGACCTGGCTTTTAACTTGAGTTAAATATTTTATGACCCGTGATAAAATACTTTATCTAAATATTTTCGCTAACTCGACCGATTGTCCACACACAGGCAACACGTCGTTATCACGACCAAATTAACCCGTCGAATTTAACTCGACCGCCTGCCCCTAAAGTTGAGTGCCGGATGTTAAATAAGAGGGGGTGCACGTGTTACACAAATCTATTAATGTTTGTATGGCATTTAAACACGTTGAGTAATGGACCTCACTATTTCCGACATGTTTGGCTCAAGATTTAAACCAAAGCATGCGCAATTTTAAGAAAAGTGAGACCAGTGGGTATTAAAATGTTTAAAATACCAAGTTTTAAAGTAAGAAAGTGAGCTAGAAGTCAATCCTAAAAGAACTATGTCGAAACATATAGTTAATGTTTATTAACCCTAACCCCGGTTTAGGATTTTTGACCGGGATCACAATTTTCGAGGAAAAAACACCAACTAAATCTCCCGGAACCTGCCGGGATTCGATCCGGGGACCCTCCGTTCTCAAGCCCCACCTTCCAACCACTAAGCCACGGCCCTCAGCTACACATTCGTGCAGTATACTGCACTCATTATATAGGCTCGGTTGACTACGTCATCGAAAACCGACGGCGCATGCGTTTGGAGAGGGACTTTGGATTAGCATTTTTTAGCACTCAGGGGGGTTAGGGTTAATAGAACACACAAAACAAAACAAAATGTTACCATAACCCTAACCCCGGTTTAGGATTTTTGACCGGGATCACAATTTTCGAGGAAAAAACACCAACTAAATCTCCGGAAACCTGCCGGGATTCGATCCGGGGACCCTCCGTTCTCAAGCCCCACCTTCCAACCACTAAGCCACGGCCCTCAGCTACACATTCGTGCAGTATACTGCACTCGTTATATAGGCTCGGTTGACTACGTCATCGAAAACCGACGGCGCATGCGTTTGGAGAGGGACTTTGGATTAGCATTTTTTAGCACTCAGGGGGGTTAGGGTTAAGATGAGATAGTAGCACGACCTGTTATTTTGGTATGCTATTAATATAAAATATTATACATGCGTGGTATATGTACAAACAAGGATAGCAAGTAAGCGAGCTATGCGTAAAAACAAGGCACAAGTGTGAAATATACAATATTGAGCTACATGGGGTTACTGCAACAATAGAAATGGGCACTTTTCATCTGTAAGCACATACCGCGACAACAATACTCGATCGATTTTAACAAACAAGATGTCAAAATCACCGTAATTAAATTTCCTGTCTCTTAGTATTTTCATTTTTAGAATATGAGTAACAATTTAAAAATTATAAGTGCTTTTACAACAGCCGAGTTACTTTTTTTGCTGTCTTTATTTAGAAATATTGTAAAAACAAAAACATACATGTCTTACATGCAGGCCAACATGGTTTAATAACGATTTGTTTGGGCGAAGTCTAAAACAAACTCGAGTTTACCATCAGCAGTTGTTGCCAGTTTTTATGCTCCAGCCACGCCTGATTCTCATCATGCCATTCGCTATTGTGGCTGTTCCCTTTACGGTCGCGCCCTTCACATGTGTCCGTGGCGGAGTGATATGTCAAATTATTGTTGCGCGGTTCACAAGTGCTTTTCTACAGCCAATCAGCGCAGCGCCCGCTGTTTATTACTCGATCATCGCTCCCCCCTCTTAAATTATGTTGGGCTGTTCTGCTCCCATTTGTCAGTCATATGTCTCCATGCTTTCATCATGAAAGGTCACTTCTTCCAGCGGAAGACTGAGAATTTTTAAATTTCCCACCCTCCTCTCCCTTGAGGACATATTGATTCAGCCGTATTTTGTCAAAAGATCGCATTATAGCAATAGGTGCAGTGTTGGCATGGGTCATACTGTAAAAGTATGACATGTCAAGCAAATTCTACTATAAATTCAGATTTGTTGTCTAAATAATGATATTTCATATATACATTACATTCGAAAGTTGTGTCCTGTGTATGGAATAGTTAAATTCATATTGGAATTTCGACGCTCTTTCTTCTAGGTCTGTGGTAATACCAGGAGATGTCTGTGATATATGCCATGCTATCACACGTTGGAGTATCTTGTACAAATATTACAAATAAATTGATAAATTAACGGAGTGATTTCCCGTTGTTTCGCTCCAGGCCGTTGATATGTAATGCCGGACGCGTAAGCCAAATATTGTTGCAGGCTGTATGTCGCACTTTTCATTCTATCTTGTGTTAATAACATTATATAAAGTATTGCCATTTGTCAAAGGAATACCGATTCCCCATTGCGCACCATTGCCAGGCTTTAGTCAGTGCCGGTAATGTAAGCTCTTTTATCGGTTGTTTATTGATAATGCATATGTGATGAATATTGATAAATGTTAGGCCTCCCTTCTAGGCTATGCCGGAGGGGTCACGTTTGCGGTAGATCATTTTGCTGCTAGTTAAAGTTTCATAAATCACATGTATTGTCATCAAGTGAAATTTTGGGCGGCACCGTCCACCATTGACATTCAAATCGTTGAATAAATGACCTTTCATGGTACGGAGCCTACCGCACATTTCTGGTTACCCGATTTCCTCTTTTCTGTTATCTTACAAGTGTTTGGGGGGTAATGAGGCGTAGTTCATTGTGAATTTCAAAATTTACATTATGTCTTATTTAAAGAGTTCATAAATAGACATTTTAAATATTAGGTGACTCTTAATTCCACTTCCTTTTTTAACTATAGTTAGATCAGTTCCAAATTGGCGAAGTCTCCTTACAGCAGCGGATGAATACAGAAGGACGTTTGCGCACATAGAGGCAACAAGCGCACTGAGCATCGTATATGTGGCGTGTGTGCGGCCAAAACCGTCTGCATGGGGCCATAATTGCGCTTGTAATACGTTTGCGCGCGTAGATATAAAAATCGAATATTCCTCACCAATTTGGAACTGATTTAAAACTAAGTTTAAAATCCTTGGTATAAGTTGAAGTGCCTTAAAGTTCAGTAACATACTTCCAATGTGCTTCTAATAATATCATACTCATAATTAGGAATATTTATCAAACATTTTAGTTGTAGTAAGTACTAGCAATTGCATTTTATCACAAACAATTTCTTTACATGGAAGATGCAAACAATTTAGAGAGCCAAATTAAAAATGACAATTCATGTAGTTATTGAAGTCTGAGACTGAGAGTCACCAAACTCTTTTGGCATGCATTACCCCCAAACACTTGCAGGATACCAAAAAGAGGAAAAACGGGGCAACCAGAATAGCGGATGACTCTAAACCATGAAAGGTCATTTATTTCAAACGAGATTGTCAATGGACAATGGTGGATGGTGCCACACATAAATTTCACTTTGACTTTGATGAAAATACATGTGATTTACGAATCTTTTACTAGCAGCGACATAGTCTACCGCATTCACAAACATGACCCTCTGGCATTGCCTGGAAGGCCTAACAATTATCAATATCAATCACTATGCATTATCAATAAACAATCGTTTAATTAACTTTGATATAGAAACATTGATACTGGAACGAGTTGCGATAAAATGACTCGCGGCTTTGGCCTGCGACAAACTTCCATACACAGGACACAACTTTTGAATGTATATTTTAAATAACATTAACTAAACACACAACTCTGAATTTATGTTAGAATTTGCTTGACATGTCATACTTTGAGAGTAAAACCCATGCCCGTACCCGACTAATGTTACAATGCAATCCCATTACACAATATATGACAGAATTAACAATGTCCTCAAGGGAGAGGCAGGTGGGAAAATTTAAAATAATCTGTCTTTCACTGGAAGAAACGATGACCAGCTTCCACGATGGAAGATTGGAGACATATGATGAAAAAAGGGAACCGATCAGCCTGACAAGAATTAACAGGGGAGCAATGACCAAGGAATAGACAGCGGCCACTGTGAGCTGATTGGCTGTAAAATAAACACCACGAAAAATAAATTGAACATATCACTCCGCCAATGACACAATGTGAGGGCGCGACAAAAAAGGGGAACAGCCAAATAAATAGAATGGCAAGAGAGAAATGGGCGCGACGTGAGTGAGGCAGGAGCATAAAAACTGGCAACTGCAGGTGGTAAACTCGATTTATTTTAGACTGGGCTAAACAAATCGTTATTATATAGATAATCAGAATTTGCGCGAGCTTGTGAAAGCAAATTCATTTTACCACCCGCACTATAAAATGGACTATGCCGCGATCGCTTTTTGGGCCTTTTGTTCGCCGCATCTGGTTTCATAGACCAGGTCTATTCTTGCTCAGTGACGCGTAGTTTATCCCTCTCCGGGGGAGAGACCAGTTTTTGTGGCACGTTTCTCTGTCATAATTTCTGTGCTGTTCGACAGAAAGGTTGTATTATTTTTGCTCCTGTTTCGTAAAGAAAAGGAGAAAATTTTTGCGCACCTTCGATAGAAAGGTTGTTTTGATAATTGCTCTTTATTGTAAAAAAGATTTTTTCAAATAACTTTCACACACAAGTTTCCAAAGGCCTGTTTTGCACGTTTGGCATCGTCTACGCGTACGTCGTTATTGTAACAGGATTTTCTTGATGGCGATAACATCGGTTCAGGCCAGGAGAGGAACATCACGCCGGTTGAATGTTTATTTTACGGGACTCATTATTGTCCGTTAGACCGGGTGCTGCTGCTTGCCAGGAGACAACGAGTTACAAGTGAAAAATTAAAACGGTGAGAGCATATTAATTGTTATTTATTGTATAGATCTTATTACATGGTATGGGGTTGATAGATAATTACCGCTTACCGGTAGTCATACTTGCTGTTGATTCAAATACATATAATCGACCTCGAATAGTTTGATTGTTGGGTTAATATCGATTGACATTATATAATACGATGAATAGCCGATAGCTTCTCATGTCCCCTGTTTTGTTACGGTTGTGTCACTTGCATCATGCGTGCATTGAGATTAGAGACGCGTGGCGAGAGTGCCGTCGCCACGCAACAAAAAGTCACTTTGAATAACATTGTAGTTGTTTTTATCAGTCAACACGCGTCTGATTATTGACACATCATTTACTATGAATAGAACCGGGTCTATGTGCTTTCCCCAATATGGTGCATGGTATCGATCTGCTAACGGGCAAGGCGTGGGTTATGGATTTTCATTTCAAATGAAAACGTTGCACACATTGTGTGGGGCGGACTACTACATACATATGTCATAAATCCGTCTTGATCCTCATCATTAGGATTAATTTATTTGGTAATACATTTTTGTATTTTCTCTTTGTATACGTGTATAAAGCGCTTGGAGGACCGGTGACGACGGGCTCTAGGTATTTGATCGTAGTCTAAATTAATTGTTAACAAATAATAATATAGAAACTCGGACAATCTGGCGTGAACTGGATTAACACAAATTTAAATTGTATTATAATCGGTCTCGATAATGGTTTTCTTTGTGACCGAGATCGTAGTCTGCATTGGGGGTCAAAGGTATCATTTCGGGTCATATTGCCGTACCTTGGTTTGTGTAAATATAGAAACTCGGACATTCTGGCGTGAACTGAATTAACAAGAATTTAAATTGTATTATAATTGGTGGTCTTGATATTATGGTTTTCATGTGTGACTGAGACCGTAGTCTACATTGTGAGTCAAAGGTCATCATTTCAGGCTCATATTGGCGTACCTTGTCCGTACCTTTTCCAGTTCATTCGATTGGGCGTAGGCGTGTCAAGGTGTAAACTAATAGTCTATGATTATTATACGATCATGATTTTATTTGGATGACGCATCCAATCCAATGGCCTACATTGCCGTAAAAATTAAAAATAATAAATAAAATAATTCTGGGATCCGGTGGGATACGAAGCCTGTGGTCGGTTCTTTTGGTCTTTCGGCTAGTGGCAGTTATAATATACATACATACATACATTCAAAATGCTTATATAGCGCTGCTACATAAAGAACGCAGCGCTTTAGACCAAAAATATAAATGGCAAAAAAAAGAGAACAATACATGCAAAAGAACAAACAAGCAAAGGAGTTAGGTAGGATACAAATGTGTTTTTAAAGCACTCTTAAAACTAGATAATGTGTGGGATTCTCTGATGCTAACAGGTAAACTGTTCCAGATATGAGGAGCTGAATAGGAAAAGGTCTTCTTAACAGCAGATTTTAAGGTCCTTATGGAGTTATGCTCAGCAAGACGGGTTGTGTCCAAAGCTGAAACGAAGACCAGAGCGGGTCGGATGATGTAAGGAGAGACATTCAGATAAATATCCTGGTGTCATCCCATTAAGACATTTGAAGACAAGCAGCAAGGTCTTAAATGTGATTCTACCCTCAATTGGCAACCAATGCAATTGATGTAAATATGGAGTTGCATGTTCCCGTTTCAAAGCTTGGCAAATCAGTTTCGCAGCCCAGTTTTGTATTCGCTGTAACTTCTTGATGTCTGTTTTGTTAGCACCAAGAAGGAGACCATTGCAATAGTCAAGTCTGGAGAGGATAATCGCACGGATAATAAGATGACAGGTGTCATAGTCCAGGAATCTACGTATGCGAGATATATTGCGCAATTGAAAGTTAAGATTGCTGCAGAGGGATTTAACATGCAACGACATGGACATTTGTTGATCAAAGATGACACCTAGGTTACGAACACTGTCACTAGGAGCAATGACCTTATCCTCAACAAGCAATGAAACGGGTGACATGTGACGTTTGAGATGAGGGGATGTTATGACCATGAATTCTGTCTTGTCTTCATTTAGTTTGAGCATATTGGTGTTCATCCAGTCCCTAATAGATTTGATGCATTCAGAGAGTTGATTAAGAGAGGAAGCTGTGGAAACGGGATCTTTTGGGTTAAAACCAATGTAAAGCTGTATGTCATCGGCATACATATGAAATGACAAACCAAACTGTCTAATGATGTTTCCTATGGGCAGGGTATAAATTGTGAACATTGAAGGTCCCACAATGGACCCCTGTGGAATACCAAACTCAATTTCATGAGGCTCAGAGAGCACTCCATCTATACACACCCTTGTGGTTCTGCCAGACAAATATGATTCAACCCAGTTCAACACAGTACTCTGAACACCAATTTCATTAGCCAACCTCCTAAGTAACACTTTATGATTTACAGTGTCAAAGGCACTGCTGAGATCCAGCAGCACCAAGAACACGCCCTGATGCTCACACACACACTTCATAATATCATCCTTAACTTTGTACAAAGCAGTTTCAGTGCTGTGGATGGGTTTGTATGCCGACTGAAAACCCTCACCAAGACCATTATTTTCAATAAACCTGTTGATGTTGTTAATGGCAAATTTTTCAATGATCTTGGAAACATAAGGAATGTTAGAAACAGGTCTGTAGTTCTTTAATTCATCAGCTTTGAGAGATTGTTTCTTGATAATAGGTGATATGATAGCATGTTTCAATATGTCAGGGAAAATACCAGTACCTAATGATCTGTTAACAATATCAGTTATTACAGGTATAAACACTTTAACATTTTGTTTCAAGAACCACGTTGGTATCGGGTCCAGAAGGCAAGACTTGGCAGGTGACTTGGTGACATACTTAAGGATATCTTCCTCACAAACACTATCAAAATGAGTGAGGATACATGGAGGCGAGTTTGTAGTAGAACTTTCAACCAATATGTTGGCGATCTCTTGATCTATAGTCGATCCATCCGAGACGATTCTTCCACTGACGTCACCCAGACGTTCCATTCACTTCACTTAGAGAGGAGTCTATTTTTTTGTCGAATATATCGATGGGGTCTTGGAATCAGTTTATAATGGAATATGGCCATAATAGATAATATTAAGTTAACATGATTCACTTTCACTAAAATCCAGGTTGTACCTCGATATTATGTTTCATTTACATTCCTACTGCTGCCGAGTACCTATTCAATTGATGTGATAATTTATCCAATACGAGTTCTCCATATCCGGATGGCGATGATTCCTTGATGTTAGTCCAATATAGTTTCATCTAGATTCAAATTGCAGTGATATTGTGGTAGTCTGACTATGTCATGTCTATTATCTTTTGCGTCGTCAGTCTGGAGTTCCGGGGGTTGTATTTAAATATCATAAAGTTTTGTTTTGTCATGAAATTTGAGTATGGAAGGCTATGTTTTGTCAGCCATCCTGCATGTCAGCCTTTAATTAGACTAGTGATGCTGTTGGTATGTTACTATTTTGCTTTCAACTCTACACTGTATTGTCCTTGATCACCGAGTTTACGTATTGTTGGGGAAGTTTTTTACTTTTAAATATAAAATAAAAAATAAATTTATAAAAATAATAGGGCCATAATAATAATTATTTTTCGGCTTTGTGTTTTTATCATATGCCGGAATCACAGGTGACGATTTCAATGCCTTTTGATTTCAAATAATGCGCAAGTGGTTCGATATTGTTCTCTCTGAATTGGTACACAAGTCATAGCTGCTACGGGTATATGTGTGTATTATAACAATAAGACTCTCTTTATGCATTGGACAGTGTTGTGTATAGGCACCAATTGATCGCTCTTCGATGAACTCACTATAATAATAATATGCTTGGTTCATAATTATTCGACCAAAGCTAGATCTGTGGCTCTTTCAGACATATGGGTTACTCCTGCAAGTTAATTAACTTAGAAATTACACGCAGTATCGTTTGATTCTGAACTTTTTACTTGCATGGCTGCGCAAGCTGTCGTGCACATGACATTAGTAGTAATAATAGTTCCATTGTCCATTGTCGCCAAGACAAATCATTATGTCAATAATATCATTTACAATTTCTACTCTGCAGTTTGACTTTGATTTTGTGACATGTTTTACGGGGGTATTCGGCAATGTCGTCATGATCATGGTAGAGTTGTTTTACGTTAACGATAAATGGGGTGTTGCTTGCTGCTTGTAAGTTGTGCTATCAACGGGCCTTCGGGAGTGGCAGTTGAACATTATTAGATATATGAACTCAGCGATAACAGGCGTTACGTATACATACATGATATAATTATTAATATAATGACTCATTTGCTCATTTACAATAAATTGGATCGACACTTTCTAAGGCCTTACATTATCGGATCACAGGGCCTCGATCATTCAAGGAATTATATTATTATATGATATGCCTTTGTTTAAAACTGTGGTTATGAATGTACTCTCTAGATCTGCTCCTGCTGTTTTCCTTTTCGATTCTTTTCAGGGAAAGAAGTAGTAGAACTCAGAAGTGGCTGCCATGAATGGTGTATATTTCGGCATCCCACCTGTGTTTCTCCTCCAGTAGGCCTTTGGCTTAGGCGGGGTATCCGGCCTGTAGCATGCATCTGCCGGGGCAGCGATCTTTATTACCGTAAACAACATTTGATACCTGACGGAGTAAAGTGCAGAGCACTTGTACATTGTACAGCAATACATTTATACAGTGAGTGAGTACGGTTAAAAGATTCGCATCCGGCCAATGCACCGTTTTTTTACGTCACCTGTACCAATGACGACGACATCACCAATGTAAGTGGGCATATAAATGGCCTTCGTGATTCGTCTGGGTACAATATATATGCAGGTTGAATTCACTGCTTTCATATCAGTGAAACAAACAAATCCGATGATTTATGATTTGACTGTCGATCACGATACCGCAGTCAATTAGCCTCAGTTCAAATGCCTAAAAGATCCGCCTATACATTCTCCGTCATCCGGGGCGCTGTCGGTCGGGAAAGTGGCTATCCTCAATGAACAGATAGCATCAATAGCCGAAACAGTGAGCACAATGAAGCTCACATTGGCATCGTCTTATCGTAAAATACATTGATCAAATATGTTGGCGACACATGGATCCATTGTGATTCCATACATGACATAGAACTAGTTATTGGACAAAGGGTTTCGTCGCTTTAATATGGTAATATGGGACATACCATACAGGTATGCATGATATTCGAGTATCGCGGAGATAGTCGGCGGTTTGATCAGTGTTTTCCGGTGTTCGATCCCCAACGGAAGTAACTCGGATCCTTATAGCTCATTAGAAAATGCATTCTAATTCTAGCTTAGGACGAATAAATGAGTTGGGACTTGCTGCTGAGTTTTTCAGCACGGACTCTGGCGTTTTAACTCAAGTTTCGATTCAACGACCACTCGGAGACCGTAATATAGGTATGTGTATCAAGAACAATTGGAAATGCTTGTTACCATGAGTGTTAACGTCATTCAGACAATTCTGATTATGCACAGTGATTTCAAATTGTGCCACATGAACTTACTAGTCATGATTTTAGCCAGTGAAATCTGATAATAATGGGTGTTAACCCCGGTATCTATCCACGAATGGCGACACGTCAGGTACACCTCATTTAATTGTGTGAAATATACCATTCATTTTTGAATTTCACCCTTGTAATTTAACTCAGATGTGCAAAATGTGTAAATTCCAATGGATTACTGGCAACAATATGGTACATATTTGATGACGTACTTTATGGCCATCGTGTGGATTTATATAACTGTCATTGGTTTTACTCTCATGATTTTATACCGAGCTTTCTATCTGAATGAGGCATCCCGTAATGCAGGCAAGAGATGTGCATTCAACATCAATAAATATGCTAACAAAGTTTGCCGTGCTATGCCCAACAACGCTTGCTTCATTAAGCACTCTCATTACTTTCAAAACTGTGATTTGCACTCCATGTTCATTTATCATTTATGACGGGGTACACCCCCCTGAAAAAGGCAAGCAATGTCTGTTAGAGAATTGGCAAGCTGCATTGTGTCACTTTAACGCAAACCCGGAAGCCAAATAGTATGAGGGGTCATTTTTTTTACCCCCCCCCCCCCCCCCCGTTTTGTCAAGTTTTCCCTTTTTGTCAGGACAAAGTCAAAAACTTGTTTGGCATGCTCTTTGTCTTTGCAATTCAAAATGAAAGATTATTTAGTATAACTAGATAAAATATTTGAATGTCAGCTATAAGATCAATTGAAAATATTAATTACCAATCACGATAAATGTATTATCGGCTATAGCAGTTGATAAAGTTATATTCATAAGAAAAATTGTGATTTGGTAAGAAAATGTGTGATTATTATGAAAATTTGTGAAAGACAATGCGTGAATTGTTTACTAATTTGAAGGATGGCGCCAAGAAGCGCATTTACAATTTGATTGATCAAACTCAGGGAAATTCCATGTGTTATAATTCGGTACGATGGTAAGTGAGAAAATTTCAAACTTGCGGATCTCATCTCTTCTAATTTCACAAATTCACACTTAATTTCAGATAAGGTGTCTTCCACGAGTGGAATTCCTCATAAATGAATTAATGTATGTATCTGAATTATAATTTCACACTTTGGGCCGTGGATCCTTCCTGGCGGCAATTGGCATTGAAACTTTTCCGTGCATGGTGGTAAGGGAGAACATTTCAAACTTGCTGATCTCATCTCTTCTAATTTGGCAAATTCACCCTTAATTTCAGATAAGGTGTCTTCCGAGAGTGGAATTCCTCATATAAATGAATTAATTTATGTATCTGAATTATAATTTCACACTTTGGGCCGTGGATCCTTCCTGGCGGCAATTGGCATTGAAACTTTTCCGTGCATGTGTGGCGAAATATATAAAATGCCAACTGATCTATTATTAATGCAATTTAAAATAAATGCAACCTTTTAATGAGTCACACAGAGACTCCGCTACATATTGGTTCTTGTCTGTCCTCTCTTATGGTGTCAGGTGGTAATCAGAATTTGCGCGAGCTTGTGAAAGCAAATTCATTTTACCACCCGCACTATAAAATGGACTATGCCGCGATCGCTTTTTGGGCCTTTTGTTCGCCGCATCTGGTTTCATAGACCAGGTCTATTCTTGCTCAGTGACGCGTAGTTTATCCCTCTCCGGGGGAGAGACCAGTTTTTGTGGCACGTTTCTCTGTCATAATTTCTGTGCTGTTCGACAGAAAGGTTGTATTATTTTTGCTCCTGTTTCGTAAAGAAAAGGAGAAATTTTTTCCCTCCCTCCCTCCCTCCCGATTTTGAATGAGGGGGTGAGGGCCAACTGTTGGGTTCCTCACCAGAGTGAGGGGCAGTGCATGCTCTTTGTCTTTGCAATTCAAAATGAAAGATTATTTAGTATAACTAGATAAAATATTTGAATGTCAGCTATAAGATCAATTGAAAATATTAATTACCAATCACGATAAATGTATTATCGGCTATAGCAGTTGATAAAGTTATATTCATAAGAAAAATTGTGATTTGGTAAGAAAATGTGTGATTATTATGAAAATTTGTGAAAGACAATGCGTGAATTGTTTACTAATTTGAAGGATGGCGCCAAGAAGCGCATTTACAATTTGATTGATCAAACTCAGGGAAATTCCATGTGTTATAATTCGGTACGATGGTAAGTGAGAAAATTTCAACCTTGCGGATCTCATCTCTTCTAATTTCACAAATTCACACTTAATTTCAGATAAGGTGTCTTCCACGAGTGGAATTCCTCATAAATGAATTAATGTATGTATCTGAATTATAATTTCACACTTTGGGCCGTGGATCCTTCCTGGCGGCAATTGGCATTGAAACTTTTCCGTGCATGGTGGTAAGGGAGAACATTTCAAACTTGCTGATCTCATCTCTTCTAATTTGGCAAATTCACACTTAATTTCAGATAAGGTGTCTTCCGAGAGTGGAATTCCTCATATAAATGAATTAATTTATGTATCTGAATTATAATTTCACACTTTGGGCCGTGGATCCTTCCTGGCGGCAATTGGCATTGAAACTTTTCCGTGCATGTGTGGCGAAATATATAAAATGCCAACTGATCTATTATTAATGCAATTTAAAATAAATGCAACCTTTTAATGAGTCACACAGAGACTCCGCTACATATTGGTTCTTGTCTGTCCTCTCTTATGGTGTCAGGTGGTAATAAGTTTAAAATGGGCTCATACAGGTGGAAACGCAGTAACTGGAATTTAAAAAAGGCACAAAATGACACATGGTCTTGTATAAATTCTGACAAAAAAGCTTCATCAGACTGGCAACATTCGTCTACTACTCATGGAACTTATTCTTCAGTTTTTTTTAAATGGCTTCAAACCGTTATATAAAAAAGGCTGTGACTGTTTCAGTGTGAGTGGTAGACAACCAGTTTGATGAAGGAACCAGTTTAGTAACGAAACGTAAATAAAGACTCACAATCAATAGAATAAAAGACCCAAGTCATCATCATAATCCATTGCCAATGCATGTATGAATTTATGTTTGTATAAGAGCAACCATTGTCTCTGTTACGCACCTTGATACAGCCGTGATACATCAGGTCTAATTGGTCCGCTCTATACAACACGCCCTTAAAGTATGCATCAGCAGAGGATTTTGGAGGTGACTATTTTATAAGCTCACCACACAATTTCTCTGGCCTGAAGGTGATGTCGAGCTATCAATAACCCTAGAATTCTAAATGATTATCCCAACATGCTTCTAAGTCGGGCTCATGTAGTTCGCAATTTGTAAAATAGTTTATACTTACAAGGTTCACTGACATCTGGATTTGTCTTCTTCCTGTCAGGTTCTGTTGGTCCTTCAAAATATAAAGATACAAAGAGACAAATTGAACTTTTATTAAAAAACAAATACATAGTTGCTGAAATGTTCCCCACTCTGAAGATTTCTTAAAGACACATGACCACTCTGACCAGTTCACCCTGGTTGAACTAGCTTACACCTGTTCATTTGGTGACAGATGAAATAGAGTTAAGATAGAGAAATCTCTCCCCTGAGATATTCCCAAAAGATCTGGCTGGACTTTTTAGATTGATCCTAAGGGTTTAAGCAACATCAGCATGCCTCGGGGTTTTGTCTCATAGGCCTATTGGTTCCCATTGATATTACATTGTAAAACGGCTTATGAATTTGCCTGTCATGTGTATTTAAGCAAATCCTGCTTTAAATAGCAGGCTCACAATTGATGTGATTTCAATCCAGTTTGCTTTTGTTTTCTTAGGGACTCTTCTTTTTTTGGAAAAACAGTTTGTTCTTATCTCTACCATGTAAAGTGAACTGAGTCTTTATAGTTAAAATTACTTTTAAGCACATCCTTGGCACTGTTTAATTTTTGGGTGAGCATTCTAGTGGCCCTGTGTATGCTGAATTATTTGCCCTTAGTTCTTGTACCAACATTATCTGGCAAAATCAAGTTATTAAAATCCCATTTGAAAATATTAGTCAATTCATAAATTAATTAATTAATTCATTATTGGTTTTATGTGTGGGGGTGTGTGGGAGGGCGGCTGCCCACATTTACTGAAATATAAATTGGAGGGCCCGGAATGTTTATAATTCAATTAAAGGGACATTAAGTGTTGTTGAAAATTTTAAATGTTTAAAAATTTACTTCAGAATTCAAGATGAACATTAAAAATTGCCATTAGTGTTGTTTCTACTAACAAAAACCCAGCAAAACTTGATTAAAACAATATCATCGCTATTTATTGAAAAACGCATGCAAATATGGTTCACGTTATGTATCACGCGTACTGCAGGGGGATACTGTCGGACGTAAAAGGCTCGTCCCGGCTGTACGAGCATTTTTGAATTGACATTTTCTTGTACAAAGAGGGCTGATTTTTCTTAATCCTTATAAGTGTAAGTTCATACATGTAATACAATTATAAAAATATACTAATCCCAGTATTTATCATAATTGAGGGCGCAGCCTCCGACACATCTCTTAGTGCCCCTTTAATAACCACATCACTTTTAGTTGACCTGTGTGTTTGGACATAATGTCATTGTAAAATTCTTGCATTTGAATGTGGGAGGAGATTTAATAAGTTGACTATCAAAAAGAAATACATTTCTTGGATATTAATAATAGAATGTGGCTATGAATTAGGCTAAAATGTGATGGTGGAACTGGGTGAACATAAATAGGGAAAGGTTTTGATTTGTCAGCTTGAATTATGTTGCCTGAAGGAGTTTACACATTTTGCACACTTTTCAGTGACCCTTGTCTTTTTGACCACATTTCTAATGAGTTTGGGCCTTTCCCCACTCAAAATGTATTTTATTATCATCAACATTTACTTTTTAATTGATGACGGATAGGTTGATTCACATACTATCCCAACTTAGCAAGCTTCATGACTGGGCAGACTCATTTTAATTAAATATGTGATAGAAGAGTGCTTGACACTTTCCATGTGGCCATTTTCCAGAAACCGTTCCCAAATTCTCAAGAATTTCTGAACCAATAGGCATGTTTGTACTTATTATAATACATTTCTTATTGTACACATGGTAATAATATTCAATCAATTTGACATTTTTAAAACATTTTTGTGACATTTTGGAACTGTCATCTGCAGAGGACTGCTGCGTGGAAAGTGTTAAATAAGTATGTCAGGGGCCGCCACTGTACAGTATAGTCACAGCAGTGCATCAGATGCAATCTCAAAGTGCTTCCTTGTTAACAAGGATTTTAACAAGGATTAACAAGGATTTATAGATTTGAAGTATGACTGAAAACCCTACATGTTGCATTAAAGTACTTTTTGAAACAACGACAGTGTATTCTTAAGGTCTTTATTATTAATTTAATTCTCGCCAGTTTGTCCGAGTCTATATATTATTTATTCAATGGGAAAATGTTAATCATGATAACAAAGGATGACTGGAGATATAACAATTGCAGAAGACAAGTTTCAAAAATAAAAACATCCCATATTGTATTGGTTGTAATACATCAATAGGTTGTTAATATCTCGATTGATTAAATTGTTATGATTAGAATTTTACTTTACCAGAATTTAAAAATCCACAAAACTGTACAATTACTCACTCGTGATCCATTTTGTCTTCAGTGCATCCAGAGATGCTCTGCAATCTTGACACTCCTTCATAGCTTCTAGTATTGCACTCCTTGAAGCTCTCTGTCCATTCTTATTATGCCAGAGGTTAAGGATATTCTGTGCCTGTTTCTTAGGACTATGCGTATCACTTAACTTGGCATCTTCGACATCCTTTGCTCTAAGACCAAGCCGTATGTACACATCGTCTAAGTCAGCCAATTTGAAAGTCTCTACGATGTCCAAAACATCCTTTTCTGAAACTTCTGTATGAATTACAAGAATAGACACAAACTAGGTGAAGTAAAATGTAATACTATTATAAGGTTCGAAATAGTAATAAGATGCAATTTCAGATGAAGTATTGTGTCAGCAGAATCTTAAAGTCCGCTGTTCATTCATTTATTGACTGGCAAAATATGTTTGTTAGGTGACGGAAAAAAGAAACCCTGGTTTTTTGTGTGTCTTATTTTCCACTGAAAATGACCATAAAAATCCAAAACAATCTGTAAACATTTTAATGATGTTACAACAGTATAGATGGGATGACAGCTATGTTTATCAACAAACCTAACGGTCAAAGGGACAAGGGCGTCCCCAGAGGGGGGTGTGACACCCCACCCCCCATTAATCAAATCTGTCGGCAAAATCTACTCTATTCATCAAATCTGTCGGCACAAACGAGCTTCCGTCGGTACATTTGCGATTTTGGCCATATAATTTCTGTAAACAAAATTGTCGGTGGGGGCGCTTGCAGCAAAGGTTGGGGGCCTGTGTGGCCGCTGATTGTCCATTTTTTGTTGACTGTGCTTTATTTTTGCGATTTTTGTTTTTAATTTGCGATTATTTGTGAGCGTGCAAAATTGTGTGACCCTGCGATTATTTGTGACCGTGCGAATTTTTTTGACTGTGCGCTTATTTGTGACCGTGCAATTTTTTTTGACCATGCAAAATATTTTGATCCTACCCCCCCCCCCCCCCCCCCCCCCCCTGTGAAATTCATGAGGTGACTACAAACAAAATTGGGGCTACCTATTACTATTTTTTTGGGTGCTTGTCGGCAATCGGGACCTCTACACCCCCATTCAAAAGGCAAAAGGGTCTGGGGACGCCCCTGCCCTGATAACTAAAAATAAATTTTGTCAAATTTTGTCATACTGGTTTTATTATTATCTTATTTATTTTTTGAATTATAGACCAAAAAGGGAATTTTATTAGGATTATAATAAAACTAGTATGACAAAATTTGACAAAATATATTTTGAGTTATCTTGCACGAACCTAAAATGGGTAAAAAAACATGTTTTTTATAATTTTTTCCAAAATGGTCAATTTCATGTTCATGGTTGGATTCATTGAACCCTTTCCTTCAAGAAAATGTATACTTTTATATAGATTAAATGAATAATGAAGAAGTTACGGCAGTTTTACGGAGGCTGTACCTGAGAGTCCACACCCCCTTAACATAGTAAAACAACTAGGTAGACAACCAATGCTATAAATGCGATCATCCGTTACAAAGAATGCACTACGCACCTACAATCATCAACCATGCTGCCCTACCACGACAAAAGGAAGTAATGGACAACAGGACCGTTTCGAGTTACAAGGCAATACATGTTTTTCTAACAGCCTTCAAAATTGATGAATGGTATACAACTCAAGTTTTATCAGTTTAATGAAACATTTAAGGTGCATTTTGAATATTTCTGATAATTGTAAATTTTGCCATGTTTTTCGCTCAAATTGTCCAATACTTCCTTTTCTCGTGGTTTTTCTTCTGAAAGTGATTGGATAAACCATGACAAAAGAAAGCATAAAATAAAAAGGTATTGTTTTAAGATGACTTAACTGCGAAATTTAAATTAAGATAAACAACTTAAATACTCAAAGAATAATTACAAAGTGATTACATATTGTAATTTATTCAAACGACCATGTCATTGTCCTTTAAATTACAAATATTTAGGAAACAATGTTTTTCGCTAAAATGTCCAATACTTCCTTTTCTCATGGTTTTTCTTCTGAATGTATAAACCATAACAAAAGGAACCACGGAATATAAAGTTATTGTTTTAAGATGACTTTACTGCGAATTTTAAATTTCGATAAACAACTTACGAGGGGGTATCATAAAGTTTTAGAAAACACCCAGAAGTGAAGAAGCCAGAAACTTAATTTTGTTATGTGATCCTTCAGACATCTTTACTAAGTCCTTGTGCAAAGTTACACATTTCTCCTACTTTTTATTACCTGTCCACAGACCGCCATTGTAGAGATCCTCAGATTGACCGCCATCGATTGATTCTCAGATTGCCTCAGATTAGGTTATTCCCAAAACAGCAATAAATAGTTTAAAGTTTAGACAGAAAGAGGTCAAAGGTCATTACAAATAAGCTTGGTGACAATAAACTTATGGGTAACATGGGGTGTACACACATTGACCTCTAATGACCCCTACAAGACCTTTGACCCTTTCTGTCAACTATTTATTGCTGTTTTGGGAATAACACAATCTGAGAATCAATCGATGGCGGTCAATCTGAGGATCTCTACAATGGCGGTCTGTGGACAGGTAATAAAAAGTAGGAGAAATGTGTAACTTTGCACAGGGACTTAGTAAAGATGTCTGAAGGATCACATAACAAAATTAAGTTTCTGGCTCCTTCACTTCTGGGTGTTTTCTAAAACTTTATGATACCCCCTCGTATACTCAAAGTATAATTACAAAGTGATTACCTTTTGTAATCGATTACACGAACATGTCAACACATGTCATTGGCTTTTACATTTAAGAAATTTAGGAAACAATGTCAAAGTGCACTTGGCAAAAAATGTCATCAACTTCTTACAATTCAAACAGTAAGAGTATTTAACAACTTTCAAGACTACTTCCTTTAGTGGTGGTTTTTCTGTGTATGAAATACCTGCTTCCTCTTCACAATCTTCCTGTATAGTTAGAATGCAACCAACCCTATCCAAATAGAGCATTCTGATTGGTTTATTGATTATCCAGCACTTAAAGTGGCACTGACTGTCCAATACTTCCTTTTGTCATGGTTTATTTTGTAAAAAGTGAACTTGCTTCCTTTTTGATTGGCTAATTACTCATTAATTAAAACCTTTAGAGGGTTCCTGCTATGTTAGAATAGTGTAGCATTAAACTCTATTTTGATAAAAGTGTACATTACTTCCTTTTGTCATGGTAGGGCAGCATTGCTAAGAAGGCACTACATATCTACAACCATCAAAAAAATATGTTTGAACACTGACCTTTGCTGTTTGCACCTTTTAATTACCATATAATACACGTTATTAGAGTCATGTGACGATACCAATTTGCATCTGATAGCCTGAAAGTTCCCCTTCCACATACACCCCACCCCCAATCAATGTTGCTAGGCCACGGGCTGATGCTTGGCAAGTAAAAAAGGACCCTTTAGGATGTCCTTTTATTTATCAATTATAGTATTATTCCCAATCCCCATCAGTTTCACATTTGCAATAATCTCTCAAGTGGATTATCATACCAAGCAAAAGTCTAACAGATCGTATTTTGCCCCTCCCCTCATGGTAATACCAAATATAGTTCTCCCAGTCCCCATCTTGGCAACCGCATTAACGTGATAAAAACTGGCAACACCCTCTAAATTTCTCTTTGGAGAAAACGTAAACGATGAGCGAAGGCATCGTGATTAAGCCAGGGGCGGTGGCGGGACCAACTGATGGGGATTGGGAATAATACTATAATTGATAAATAAAAGGACATCCTAAAGGGTCCTTTTTTAATTTATTACATTATAATTATTCCCAATCCCCATCAGTTTCACATTTGCAATCGATTGACACGGCGAATGGCGGTGAAGGCCAATCATCGAATGCTGTAAACTGATAGGGATTGGGAAACAAGTGTATACAAACACGAGGGGTCAAAAACGATAGGAAACCATAAACAATAAAAACCACCTTGATATAAATAACTAACCGTATTAACCTTGTATACAGGTTTATTAAGCTTACTTAAAACGTAAATAGTGTAGTAAACCTTATAGGATAAGTTAAAGATATCATCTTATACGAACCTGTCTCAAAGACGTCATAAGTGATGTCATAAAAACGAGGATGTGTCGCAAAAACGGGTGTATCGTCTAGTTGGTAGTGTGTCTAGTTGGTATTGCTTTCCCCGTCCAAGACGGCCGAAGCGTACCCCTTACCAAAGCTTCAGGCTTATTTAGCCTGAACTTAGCCACGACTTAGCCTAAAACTATTTCGTGGCTAAGGAGTAAGCCTGAAATTCTATTCGAGGCCTATTTCTTGACCTATAGTTATTTTTCAGGCTTGAAAGTATAAAACCTGCTAGCCTGAAATTGATAGCTCACAAAAATGTACCTATCTTCTTTTGTGGCTAAGAAAATAGGCCTGAAATTGATAGCTCACAACGAATTTACCAATCTCCTTTTTGTGGCTAAGAAAATAGGCCTAAAAAGATCTGATATCATCAAGCTAGCCTGAAATGATATTCTGCACTGGAGCCAGTATTTGAAACTCAATGTTTGAAAATTAAAAAATTTAAAAAATTGACCTTTTCCCAGAAAGTGAGGAGGGAGGGCTATAAGAATCAAACTATTTGTGTTAATTGGCCTATAGGAGAGGGATGGTTTGTATTTATATATTATATAACAATTATTAAATATATATACTAGATATTCGTAGCTGGAATGGTTATCTTTCTAATTGTTTTTTTTATCATGGGGCTTGGTAAAATATAATTCCTGACAGATTATGATACTTTTATACAGCATCTCTCAGAAAACCTACAACTTTTCATATTACAGAATTCTAGTTCCATCCTTACACCATGGATTTTAATCATATTTGTACTATCTGGAACCCTCAAGATATGTGCCCAATTAAAGACACACGCAGTGATATGCTGGAGGCATGTGCCCTAAATTATAATATTATGATAAAAACTGGTAATATTTGTACATTTTCACAATTGTATTACATGTATGAACTTTCACCTGTAAGGATTAAGAAAAATCAGCCCTCTTTGTACAACAAAACATTGATTCAAATATTCTTCGCTGATATCAGCCAAGAATTTAAGTACACGCTGAATAGGAACGTAAATTAAATATTTCTGTCACATGTCAACGGGTTTTTTTTAACGATAATTAGGTAAAATCTGCATATTTTTACTAAATGCTTTAGAACTTAAATTTAATAGTTCGACCTGCATGTATATAACTCTTTAACCCTCCATCTTGCTATCCATCTCTCTCTGACCCTTTCTGTCAAACTTGCAACCCTCTATCTCTAACCAGTAACCACCTCTACCCCATCTCTAAATATTTTAATAAACTCCTGCAGCAGTTTTTCAGCTCAAAACCTGTATCATCTTATTACAGTTTAATCTTAGGAGTTAAAAAACACCATGGATATCAGATTCATATGTATCAACTACTTAGATTTCTTACCCCATATGTTACAGTTTCATAATTGCCACAAGGCACACAGTGATCAATGTATATTAAACAGCTGGGTGCCTGGCCAATGCCCTTGATGAACAAAGGGCTAAAGGTTTCAGGCCTAAAATGGCTTAGCTAATTTAAATAATGTTGGCTGTTTTCGTGGCTATCGCCAGCCAAGGATTTCAGGGTAATGACTTCAGGGTAATTATTTCAGGCTAATGATTTCAGGCTAATGATTTCAGGCTAAAAATAATTTGTGGCTAATATTCATTCAAGGCCTAAAATGGCTAGGGTATTATTCGAGGCCTAAAATGGCTTAGCTAATTTAAATAATTCGGCTGTTTTCGTGGCTATCGCCAGCTAAGGATTTCAGGCCTATTATTCTGAGATTGTTCGTGGCTAAGTTCAGGCTAAGTTCAGGCCTTGGAGTTCGGTAAAGTCCCTGCCTCAATCAGTTCTGAGATGGATATCCTTCAGATATGTAGAGGTAAATGTCGTATCGGATTTCCATGATACTGTATTGAGGATTTCGTTAATAGAAATCCCTTTAGCGAGTGTCCAAGTCGCGTAGTATGCTCTCACAGTCACACTGTGGCCTCGTGGTATGCTATCGTTATTCGTGGCTTTCGCTAATCGAATCGCGTCAACCAACCAACCTGATCACGTAGTAGACCTTGCGACAGCTTTATATGGCTTTTTACTAGAGATAAACAGACGTGTTTCCTCGCCTCTAAAATGCTACTGGTTTTATCTAGATACCATATAAGTGATCCCTACTGTTCTGCCTTTATAGATAAGGTAAGAACAAGGGTGTCGCGGAGTAGTCGTTTCTCTCGTTTTTAGCTAAAAATCCTGGGCGAAAATAGAGTGTAACTCTCGCCGTCTTGCTGAAAAACGTAAACTTCCCTACGCTAGTTGTTGCGAGTTCTGAGAAAAAGCCCCGCTAAACGGAGCTTGTCTCCCAATCCAAGCTTGTGTGCGCACCGTAGATTGGTGCAAAGTCCATTAAGCCTTATATGGTATACGTAAACATAATTACAGGGTGTTTCAAACACATCGTGCGTGCAACATCTCCCTATCTTTAAAAAGAATTGGGTTACCCAAGTTTACATAAATCAAAGAAACGTATAACATCCCTATGCATAAGAAAAGAGGCTCCGAGCAACACTTTCCTGATGCAACGGTTATAAGAAAAAGAGAAAAGAACGTCATATAGCGATCAATCTAAATGGCGCCGCTTGTAAAGGCTCCAATGGTAGGCCTATATGAGGGCCATATGATACGAGTTTAAGGGACGAGAAGAAAAAACTCCATGCCCTCAATTAGGAATAAAAGTTGACCGTGGATGCTTGTAGGCCAAGGTCGAATATTGATCTCGGGAAGTTCGTGGTCTCCCCATTTACCGTACCTGGATCAACCTTCCATACGGTACATCATCTGATGTGATGTCTGGCGACTGTGGACAATAGAACCACCATCCCGGCATCCTGTATGAAAAGGACTGGGCCCAGTCTGTATGAAAACAGATAAATATCCATAGACATTGGATGAATGTAGACCAGGATCCAAACTTGACCTCACAGAGTCAGCGATTTCCCCATACATATGTTGAACTAGGATCGCAAGAGCCCGGCCACGAGGTCCCGAAAGATAGGTTTCGAGAGAGAGAGAGAGAGACCAATCGTAGATGCACGCAAAAAATACCCCTCTTGGTAAATAGTCTGCGAGAATATAAACATGTAATTGCCATGCCCAATGTCTGGGTCTTTGTTTTAATGACATCTGTTAAACAGATAAAAAACAAACAAACTTGTAAACTGAAAAGGTGATATAGTCGATAAAAACGACGGTACCACGCGAATTTATACAAGTTATTTTCGAGGGCGTCAGAGACCTACTTGTCCCAACAAGGGGGTGAAAACCCTACTCTGAATTTCACCCCTCCACGTTTTCTCAGAGTAGAAAATCGTTGAACATTCCTGGAAAAAATGAATAAATAAAAAGATGCGATTTATTCCGTAAAAATAAAAACCTCCAGAATCCGAGCCCGGATTCGTCAAACTCACACAGAGGATCGTCATGAAATTCCCATTTCATTTCCGTTCAAGGAATGAACAATGAACTACTGTAAAAGCTAAAAAGGTTTCAAAGTCTCTATCCGAACACAATATCGGACATCAGAGGGTGTCGGACTTAAATGAACACGGAAAGGAATATATATATAAAATCGTTGAACATTCCTGGAAAAAATGAATAAATAAAAAGATGCGATTTATTCCGTAAAAATAAAAACCTCCAGAATCCGAGCCCGGATTCGTCAAACTCACACAGAGGATCGTCATGAAATTCCCATTTCATTTCCGTTCAAGGAATGAACAATGAACTACTGTAAAAGCTAAAAAGGTTTCAAAGTCTCTATCCGAACACAATATCGGACATCAGAGGGTGTCGGACTTAAATGAACACGGAAAGGAATATATATAGAAAATGACATAAAATGAATATATAATACCAACGTGTGATGATCCATAATGTGGGCGTAAAACCAAAAAAGGAAATTCGGTTCGCATCACTCCCCCAGGAGTGTTGAACTGCATCAAAGAAGAAGAAGAAGAAGAAGAGATCATGAAATGAACTCAGAAGATCCAACATGTCGAAAACATTGCATGAGATCTCCTGACCGTAAAACCCAAAAAATGGATCCACATTTTGTATTTACTCAAGCTTATCTAAAGAATGGAAATTAACTACCCGTATGATTTGTTTGTCCAGTTATGAACACATTTCCAGCTTTAGCAAACAAGATAGCAAACATTTAAGAACCACCCTCTGCATCGTGGCTCTATTGTGTAAGAGTTGTGAAAATCAACATAGATTCTCAGAGGTTTATTTGCTAATAGTGAATTAAAAAGTATATACAATAGTTTGTAACGGCTAACGGCTTTAGTTGAATAACTTACAATAATGTCTATAGTAGTAGTGCATGAGTATCAGGCAGGAAGAAAGATATTCGTCTTGATGTTTTGAATGTTGTGAGTGCTATATTAAACTTATTGAATTATTAATCAAATCCATGTAAAAGTGTACATTTCTGGAAAGGAAATTGATCATAAGTCAAATTTGGCGTCAATTTTGAGCACAATGTTGATTTTTTTTGTTGAGAAAATCACCTACAAAAATTTTCTCAAAAAATATCAACATTTTTGGCCAAAATCGAAGCCAAATTTGGATTTTCTGATCCATTTCCATTCTAAAAATGTATAATTTTATGGACATTTGAGTCAATAGTTCAATTATAACAGCACTCACAACATTCATAAAGTTACTTCCTTGAGCCCCCTCCCTATTTTAAGAGCTTATTACCTAAATTGGGTTCCTTTTTTAAGGATGAGGACTGCATTACATATTTGGAAATTTGATGATTTTGAAAAACTCTTATTCATCAGTTTGATTTGCTCCAAGCTCGATAGCAATACTTAAATTGAGTGATACTTGTATTTTAATAAAGTGTGGACAAATAATAAATAGGAATTCTTAATCATGTATTGAATATTAGATGGATATAAAGTTAACCATTTTCTAGTGTTCCCTTAACATTTTCCACGCGGCTAGTTTGACCATATAAAACAGATTTTTCAGAAACCTTTTCTAAACTTTCAAAGTCTTACATCAAGAATAACTGACCTAATAGTACTAGGCGTGTTTGTTAATTAATTTCTCATGGTGATTCGAAATATATGATGACAAAAGCCAATAAATTAAATGCATTTTGTGAAACATGTTGTGAATAATTGCGTGTGCATAACCGCGCGGCGTGGAATGTGTTAATCTATTATACTCTATATTTGCCTAAACATCTCAGTCCTTCATAATGTTTTCTTCCTCCGTTTCTTTAGAATACTCATATTGCCACAAGCTAGTGGGTATTTGTCGCTTTGTTTACCTCCTGGAGTAAATATTCTTTTATGTTATTTTTAAAAATTACTATCAAATAGGCCTATAGCACAACCAAACTTAACACTTTCCAACGGCTAGGCAGGCAGCCTACGGACAACATCCCAAAATGTCACAAAATGTTTCAAAAATGTCAAAATTATTGAATTTCAGTACCATATTATTTGGAATCACCATGATAAATGCATGGAAAAAGTACAAACATGCCTAGTATTGGGCCAGTAATGATTGAGGTAGACTTCGAAAATTGTGAAAGATTCTGACAAATCTGTTTTGTGTATATATAGTAAAAAAATGTGTACCCTAAAAATATAAATAGCCGCGTGGAAAGTGTTAATATAAAAATGTTGGTTAAAAGTACACAGAACGGACACATTTTAGCGAGCTGTTTCCCATAAATTGAATATGTTGGGGGTAAAAGCTTGTTTAAAGCCAGGAGGACCGCCTTAAATGCCCCCCCCCCCCTCCCCCTTCCCTAAGATTTTGCCTACCTAAGACTAAAAGTATGGGTAAAACTAAACCATTCTGGCATACGCATACGTACCAAGTTGGCCTAACTTGGTAAGCGATTTTGTAACCTACATTCGCATATTCTATAACATTCAACGGTGAAGTTAAAATTGTTGTTATTTGTAACAGTGCGGTTTGGTAAACTGCGTCGTATTATAATTATTTTAATATTTCTTAATGTCTAACAGTAGTTCTTCCCCCTAACATTCTGTCATAGGGACGCACGATGCACCATTCGATTTTCAGGGGGATGGGTGGAGGTAGGGGGCATGAACATTGGTGTTGGGTGTACATTTTGTTTCGCCGCCAAAGGTGACAAGTTGTTGTATTTAGGCGAAGGCGGCAAAAGATTTAATTTTTAGGTTTTTAATGATTTTCTTTATTGAATTGGGTGAGTCAGATTTTTTTTAAAACTCAGCAGTGGTCAACTTTTTTCTTCTTCCTGGCTGATGGGCATTATTGTTTTTCATGGATAGTAAGCAAAGTTTGTTTTTCTTCAGAAAACTTCCATGCCCCCCCCCCCCCCTCCCCTGAGTATATGGTGCGTTCATGGCATTACCAGTCTATCCAGCAATCAGGCCACACACTTAATAACCTGTGCTAACATTAAATGTTTACATTAGACAATGGAAAGAGATTGGTAAATAAAGCATCACTTTGACAATAGAAACTCACAGATTCTAGATATAAAATGCTTCACCAAACCTTGTGACTATACATTCCAATATATATCAAGAGATTCATCTCACCCAAAAGTTTGCTTTAATGGCATGGTCAAGGGTGAGGCGATCCGTTATATCCGAAATTCCAGCAGTAAAATGGATTTTACCCACAAACTTGATTTCTTCAAATCTAAACTTATTAAACTTATATGGAGAAACTGATGTGGACTTTTGCTTAGCAGATATTTCTTATAAACAACGAAATAAATACCTTGCGGATGTTTCGAAAAGCAGAAATGAAATACCTCTGGTTTTCTTCACATATTACTTTCCTCACAGAAGTAATTCAAAAATCAAGCAAAATCTCTTGTTACATTGGCATCTAATATCTTCGAATCAAAACCTGTATAAAATCTTTCCTTGTCCTCCAATTTTGTCTCTTAGACGCACCAAAAACTTAGGTGAATGTCTTATCAAAGCAAATGTACACAATGACAATAACGTAACTAAAAATGAACATTTGGCTTTGAACGAAACAATAGAGGAAGCTGCTCATCAAATCGTAAATTGTCCTATGTCACCTACACTAAAAACATTGATAGAACTTTTAGAAGAAAATGAAAACATCTAATTACGCTCGCACATTGGTTTCGTATTGAACTTCGTATTTATATGAAATCATATCATTTCATCCGGCACTGCACATTTCTCATTAAAACCTACTTTATAAGTAAATACATATACATGCATGCCGGTCAATTATCTTAACAATGGTGTCACCCTCAAACTCCTTGGGAGTAAACATTATATGATATGCTTCATCAAACCCTACGTTTTATGCATAGCTCGCTTAATTGTTATCTTTGTGTTACATAAGCCACGCGTGTATAGTTTCTATTTAGCATGCCAAAATAACGGTCTTGCTACTATCTTTTCATTGTTTCAACATATTTACACAATTTCGCGTGTCAACTTGTCTTATAACTTGTTAGCTAGATTGAATATGTAAACAGTGCTACAAAACATAGCTAGACAATTATAAGCACCATGTTCATTTTCAAACATTGTATACCTACATTTTATAGTACAGTATTTTGCTGGGCAAAAACGTATCGCCTTCAACTTACTGATATTATTTATCTTTAAGATATTTCTGTGTTTTTTTTGCAAATATCAAAGGCGTTTAAAACTGTCAATATCGTCCTAGTAATCTGCTAAAAAAGAAAAATCATGGCTAAACATTAGGCCTACCCACACAGAAATCATAGCTGATGAGCTTGACAAAATAATGTATAAGCTTTTGTCTTACATAGGTCAAGCGAGACATGTCCTGTATACTATGGTTTATTGCAGTACACTTAGGCCCCATGAATTTCTGAAAACACATTGAATTTTATATCTTAAAAATGAACAACAAGTTCTTTTAGGATTTTTACCTGGCTCACTTTTTTACTCTCTAAACATCGATATTTTAAACATCTTAAAAATACCAACTCGCCTCACTTTTCTTAAAAATTGCACATGTCCTGGTTTAAATTTTAAGCCTAACGTGTCGGGAAAAGTGTTTTTCCATTACTCAACATGTTTAATTAGACAAACATTAATAGATTTGTGTAACACGTGCATCTCTTTTAATGTAGACCCCACAACTAGATGGGGGTAAATGATAATGTTGTTTAATATTGTACAGCTTGCAAGTTTGATAGGTAACAACAAACATATGCAGAAAGGACGTGGTAATAATATTCATAGATCACTTAGGGGAAATCCAATGACACCCAATACTTTTTTTTGATGAGGTGCATTCAATCGTGTTAAACAAACATGAGGGATATGCTTCTGTACATTGCAGTCTTTACAACAATACAATAACAGTTAAAAGGAGACCAGTCAATAGTTAGGTCACCCAAGCCCTATATGAAAGCTATGAAGATTGTTAAACGGGGTCAGTCGTCACAAACATGCACAAACACAATAGTCAAACGACCTTGCTATTGTCATGCTATTGTCAACAGTCCCTACACAGAGGTCTGCAGTGCAAATCTGTACGATTTTCGCCATGTAATCTCTATGGCGGATTTCATTCCGTTGTATGAAGCTATGATGTTTGCGTGGTCTTCGCTATCTCCAAGCAGATAGAGCAATACGTACATGGACTTTTTTGTAGACGAGGGTTCATTTCATGATTTGGTGAGGTTTAGAATGAGTTAGGATTCCTGTAATTTTGAAGACCACGGATTGTCAAAACGTGAATTTCCCGACATTGTACGACATAAATTTGGTCACTAAACGTGTTTAAAACTATTCATTTTATCGTTCTGCAGATGTTATTGACCCTCCTCTAAAATTCTACATGATTTTTAACACGTTTCTTAGTATTTGAGATGCCCAAATAGACCATTTTCCGAAGCTATTTCTAGCAAATATTGCAGTCACTAAGATTCCATTGTTTTCTTGCGTATAACAAAATATGACATGCAGCGTGACCTCCCTACTGGCTGAGACTAAAAGGAATTAGTCTCTAACACTGCCATATTTGCACTATGCATCTCATAATGGAGTCACTGTTTGTGATAGATCCAGGCATCCAGGCAGTCACCAATTTTTGTATCTCTTAACTGATTGGCTGTTCACCTAGTGTGTAGATATCTCTATGTGAGCATATTCTTATGCCAGAGGGCAAATCCTTTCTTTCCTTCCATAAATTGTGTTCACAGATTATCCATTCAGTTTATAAATGTCTTAACAGGTCTACTGTTTACTTTACTAGGATTCTATGTCAGCTCAAGCCATGGACTGTTCCTCACATGAATGTAGTGAAGAATAAAAACCCAAAACTCGTGATAAATCCTGTCCTCTAGCCTCGAAAAACTCGTGAATAGATCAGGCTAGTGAGACGGTTTAGACCCGCTATCGGAGGTCAAGAAATGAAGTCAGAAGTCCATTTCGCACCGTAATCAGGATAAATATATACAAGTGTCCACCTTCCATAATGTGGTCATGAAACCAAAAAAGGAGATACGGTTCGCATTACTCCACCAGGAGTGTTGAACTGCATCAAAGAAGAAGAAGAAGAGATCATGAAATGAACTCAGAAGATCCAATGTAGTGAAGAATAAAAAACAAAACTCGTGATAAATCCTGTCCTCTAGCCTCGAAAAACTCGTGAATAGATTAGGCTATAGTGAGACGGTTCAGACCCGCTATCGGAGGTCAAGAAATGAAGTCAGAAGTCCATTTCGTACCGTAATCAGGATAAATATCTACAAGTGATATATATATATATATATAACAGACAACAAAGATTTCCAACCAGAAAAAAGACCGTCCTATATAGGCCGTCTCGCAGAATAGTGTATAGATGATTCTTCTCGTAGCGCTTCCGTGTCAGACGATAAGAAAAAACTTCCAATTGAAAAAAAAAAAAAAAAAAAAACTCGATAAAGGCGCGGCCTGGCTCCAAGGCCCACGTTGAAAGAGATAAATATTCAAACTAGGAAAGTCAGTCTATACTTGTCAGATTGACATCAGAGTCAGCTGAAAAAGTAAGTTAGGTCGATGTGTATATTCTTATAAAAAATATATACAGCTCCCGGTATACCCAGGCCGGCGGACTCCCATCCAAGTACTACCGGGCCCGAAGTCGCTCAACTTCGGTAATTGGATGAGAAAACCGATCTATCCGACGTGATATAGCCGTAGACAGGCACGCGGCATACAAAGTTATATATGTAAATAACTAGAGTCCTGGAAATCACTTGGCTCCCCATGTTTCCGTTGTTTTCAAGGACAAATGACGGAAAAAAAAGAAAAAAAAGAGATGAAAATCCATCTCGTTTGTGCGATCTCTGATCGAAAGGAGAGACCTTCATCCTTTGAGAAAAGACGAATGTCTATCGTCGTCCCCGTGAAGCTCTTCGTCTCCCGTAGAACTCAAACGGATATCCCATATCTCGTACCTTCTAGCAGGAAGAAGAAAAAATAGGATCTAACATAGTGATATATTATAATCAACATCATCCCTTCACATCATTCATCAACCTTGATCATACAACGTCATCCCCTATGTCTGTAACTGCAGTAGGGACAGTAGCAGAGATTGAAAAGGATGAACGAGTGCTGTATGCACTTAGTACGTGCCGCAGTAGACGGTATATGGCAGGTTGAAACGCCTCGGCTGTGTAGGAGCTGTATTGAGTACAGTCTTATACTGTAATCAATCTGCTCACTATAGCCTACAAAGCCCTAAATTACTGCCAGGGTATAGGACGCATTGAATTCATCCAATTATCCAATGCCTGACCCAATTCGTTAGACATCATTAGGGTGTATGTCTGACGTAAGACCCTGGCTAATTATAGTCAAAGTCCCTTGTGGTGAATCTCCTGTCCACACTAATGCATCACTCAACTCTCATCGAGAACTCATGATGAATAGCTTTGACTGGCACTATTATCGTTTGAAGAGGGATTAAGATTATCGATAGCAAGTCCTCTGATCTATAATTCTCTTGATAATTAGTGCGTGACTAGTTTGCCTTTATGAAAGACTGGTCACTTTATGCTCTGATCTGCTTGTGGATCAGAGCGTGACATACTGGTTTTCTTGAAACCATAGCCACTTGTACCCCGATTGTTAATCAATACTTCCGGGGGAAATATTTGCACGAAACCTTTCAAATCAGGGGCGCCACCCTGGGCAATAAGGACCGAGGCTCTCGGGGGAGGGGTCCATATTTACCGTACGAGAGGCGTCTTTGCACTGTTATCCTCTAAAGAGGGATTAAGGTTAGCGAGACCACTCGATCTATAATCCTCTCGATAGTCAGTGCGTGACGAGTTTGCTTTCATATAGCGATAATAGTCACTGGTTCGTGACATATCGGGTTCTAAAGAACCTTTGTCACTACTAATACCCTGATTGTTAACCGATATTTCCGGGGGAGAAATATTTGCGCGATAATCAGGGGCGCGACTCTGAGCAATACGGACCGGATCTGTGGTAAGAGGGTCAATATTTACCGTACGAGAAGCGTCTTTGGGGGAGGAGACTAGGTTACTACTATAAATACCCTGACAGAAATTTGTATGTCAAATCTATGTCAAAAATGTGTCAAATCTATGTCAAACGGCAGTTTGACATAGATTTGACATGTCAAAACTATGTCAAATGGTAATTTGACATACATTTGATTGTGTCAAATTTGTGTCAAATTCAACTCTAATTTGATAGACTATGTCAAATCTATGTCAAATATACAAAGTAAAAGAAAAGTGTCAAAATTGTGTCAAATTTGTGTCAAAATTGTGTTAAATTGAACTTATAAACTGTTAACATGCATTATCCATGTCAAATGTGTATCAAATCTGACTTGTGTTTTTGTTCATGATTATTTACATGAACATGTATGTCAAATGTGTGTCAAATCTGACTTGTATTTTTGTTCATGATTATTTACATGAACATGTATGTCAAATGTGTATCAAATCTGACTTGTCTATTTTTCATGATTGTTTTCATGAACATGTATGTCAAATGTGTATCAAATCTGACTTGTATTTTTTTTCAGAATTGTTTTTATGAACATACATGTATGTCAAATGTGTATCAAATCTGACTTGCCTTTTTTCAGGATTGTTTTCATGAACATGTATATAAAATGTATATCAAATCTGACTTTTATTTCTTTTCAGAATTGTTTTAATGAAAATATATGTCAAATGTGTATTAAATCTGACTTCTACGCTAAACCAGATATATCACATTCATATATTTAGGGATATTTAGGGATTAAATCATTGTTTAAATATTAATTTGATCAATCAATCTATGTATCAATCTATCAATGTATATATCAATCTATCTAATATATTAATCAATCTATGGATCAATCTATCAACCAATCTCTATCATATCAATCTATCAATTACATCTATCAATCAATCTATTGATCAATCAACCAATTCTATCATATTCTATCTATCTATCAATAATAATAATAATGGTATTTATAATGCGCCGTCAATCTAGGTAAAACTATTCCGAGGCGCAACATATTTATAAAACAAAAATACAAATTAACATGAAAAATACATAAACAAGGATGATTTGCATATACATGTACATGTATATACAAAGAAATAAATTATAAACTGAGTCAAATAATCTTGTTTTTAACAAGTTCTTAAAAGAGTCAAGTGAATCACAGCATCTTAAATTATAAGGTAGTGAGTTCCAGAAATTATCTATCAATCTATCTATCAATCTACCAATGTATCTATTCATCAATCTATCAATAACTGTTGGAATATATTAGATTAATTTAATTAATTAAAGGTATATCATGTGATCTTTTCCATGGGACGCCCTCAACCCCCGAAATAAAATTGGAAGCAAATTTTCTTGCAGATTCACATTTCTAAATTTTAAATATATTTCAAGTTACAGAGCGATACAATTCCTAATTACCTCAAAATCATGGTTTTTGTGTGAATATAGAGTATGAAAATAAACTGTCCGTTAACCTGATAGTTTATTTTCACTCCAAAACCATGATTTTGAAATATTTAAGAATAATATCACTCTGTAACTTGGAATGTGTGTACAATTTATGATCAGAAGTGTAAATCTGCAAGAAATGTGCTTCCAATTTTTTTTTTGAGGATTGAGGGCATCCCCTGAAAAAGATCACATAATATACCTCATCACAAAATTATAGGTTGTTGTTTACCTGTCCAAAATATGTGCTTGACCCTATCTAAACAATAGATTGTTAGAAATATATGGTTATACATACTTAAGATGAACTATTTGTGATGATACAATTGAAAAATGTTCCTAAACAGGTGATTTTCACCAAATTGATAGATAACGCGGTAGCAATATATAGGCCACATTTTTAACAAATGTGACCATAAACTACACAATATTTACATAATAATATGCTGACATGTATAACTTATGTATCACTAACAATTTTAGGCACTAAAATAACCACTTTGTCAGTGATAAATTTGATTTTGACAACGTTAGCCTAAAGGTCATAAATTTCCTATGCTTTTATACAGTGCAAGTCTTCCGAATTTGGCAACCTTAATTTCAAATCTTCAGAGGGTATGTACAGGGGGTTAGACATTTTTTTTCATTTTTTTTCTTCATATTAAGGGACCGTTCATTATTTAGGGTGGAGGGGGGGGGGGTTGGGACAAATTCGAGAATCGTAAGTTAAAATTACCTAACCCCCCCCTACAGCTGAAACTGAAAATTACAGGACCCCCCTGCTAATCAGTAGCTTTTTACACCCCCCCCCCCCCCCCCCCCCACCCCTCCCCGAAAAAAATCAACTTGTCACATACTTAAGGGGCTGTCACTCATTACCTTTGGAATTTTGTTCATGGATACGTTGGCAAATTTTGTTTGTGACACCCTATCTGAAAGGCCAATCATTTTATGATGCCCCTTCTTTTTATTGTGTGAAATTAGTAATGGCGAGCGTAGCGAGTTGGAATTTGTTTCTTCATATTTATACATTTTGGGTGTATTGTGAGTCTTTATAACCCGAACCAGTTAGAACATTCTGAGCAGAAACGTATAATCCAGTGAAACCTTCTACTTTTGTGAGCATTGGTACAAAGCAGAGATGAGGTGAAAAGCATGCAATAAATCACATTTTTAAATCATGAAATTGGATTTTGTAACATTATACACCCTGTGGCTCTAATGTCTCGACCGTTGATGATTATATAGATGTTTTTCCACCATTTCGTCGATTTGTTGTCCAGAAGTCGTCTCATAGTAAAAAAAAATGGCATTTACACTCCAAAATAGCCTCTAAAATCACTCCAATCTTTATAGTTTAAACAAATTTACACAACCCCCCCCTGTTCAAGAATAAAAGTTACATAACCCCCCCTATTTCAACATATGAAAGTTACATGACCCCCCTATAGTTTACTCACCCCCCCCCCCCCTCCACCATAAATAATGATAGGTCAACCACATATTTTAAAATGGGTAATAAAAAAAAGTTGGTTCCCCCCCCCCCCCTACTTTAATAGGCAACATCAATCGTCTTAAGTGGTAATTAATTAGTTAATTGGTTAATTAATGCATTAGTTAATAAATGAATTAATTATTGATTGATGTAGCACTTGATTAAATTTAATAATTAAGTTGGTTTTATTGTATGTATCTATTCAATTTACTGGATTTTCAAATTATTTTAATAAATGGAACTATTTTGAATTACAAATGAAGTTATTGACTTATATAGATTAATCATTATATTTATAAATGAATAGATAAACACATTAATACAAATTAAATGAAGTTTATTCAATGAAGGCCATATATAAATTGAAATAAATTGAATAGTGATCAGCTTTATCCCATCTGAGCGATGGTTGTATTTTTAAAGACTCTTCTTGTTGTTTACAAAAGCATACCAGTGTATGCTGGTTCCCTGTATCAATGGGCTCCACACAACTTCTCCATGCTGGAGATCCAGATGCAGGGAACCAGCATGACCAGTGCATTACAAGATGGTGGATTATTTGAATAAATTTGTTACAGTTGGCGAACAAGATGCTTAAAAAACACTTGAAATATCAAGAATTTGGCAATTATCAGTTTATAGGAAAAGAACCATGTTGTTAATAAATCACTGCATTAATTCTAGAGCAGATTTATAGCTGTATAAAAATGATACCGATGTCATCTAATAGGCAATGCTTGGACTTGCATGATTGATTGATATGAAAATGGCACGGCCGGCCCGAGTGCTGGCATGGATGGATCCGATCATATGATGGACCAGCTGATTTGCTGAGAACTGATGAAGTCCTAAAGATTAATGGTAAGGAAATGTATGATTTGTTTTACAAGCATTCTTAATTTCTGTGTAATTAATTGCAATTATTTACGGCCGTCATTATTAAATTGTGAAAATAAGCTTACCCATTGATTTCAACAAGGAAATTTCATGAAAATTTGAACATGCTCGGAATATGTTGATTCATATCACATTTTAAAGAGCTTGAAAAACTCTTTAAAATGATAGGTCTCCCATATAGTCAGAGGATTCTTGGAACCAAAGTTATCGTAAATTTTCTTTCGCAGATCAGATCTGACCCAATTTTGATGCAATTTCGAGCCAGTAATTGTGACCATGGCATTACATGTAGTGATGTACAGTATTATTAAACCAAGGAGTTATTAGTTAACTATAATAACTCCTTGATTAAACTAACAGTATATATATGTACAATGAATGACATGTACCGAAATGCTGAAACCTTACCAATGTTCATACTGTGACAAGGCCTACTCTGGGTCGGGTAATAAGACCAAACATGAAAGAATTCATACCGGAGAGAAACCTTACCACTGTTCATACTGTGACAAGACCTTCTCTTGGTCGGGAAATAAGACCAAACATGAAAGAATTCATACCAAAGAGAAACCTTAAATGTTCATACTGTGACAAGACCTTCTCTGGGTCGGGTAATAAGATTAAGACCATTTAACTTGAAAGAATTCATACCGGAGAGAAACCTTACCAAGCAATGTTCATACTGTGATGACAAGACCTTCTCTGGGTCGGGTTATAATTAAAAGACCAAACATGAAAGAATTCATACTGGAGAGAAACCTTGTTCATGTGACAACCAATGTTCATGTGACAAGATCTTCTCTGGGTTGACCAATCGCGGCCCTAATCAACAAGACCCCACGCCGCGTTGCTGCTGTTTTGGAATGCAATGCATGCAAGGACACGCTCAACCTTTGTAATGATCAAGCGCTTGGATCATGACGCTGTGATAGACACATTTTTGTTTTGATATACCACGGGATGGCTTATGATTAATGAGACCTGAATCATAATGAAAAAAACTCCATGCCAATGGGTTGCGGACGGTGCCGAGTGACTATTAATAATACAATTTTCAATGCACTAAATTATATGTATGGACAAAATACAGAAAAAGAAAGAAAAAAAATAATTCCTGGAAATTGATGCGTGTGGAGACGAGAAACCTTTTTTTTTTTTTTTACTTGGCCTTATAATTTCATTTTTAAATACAGTAGCTCTATTTCGTCACTGTAACACCAACATTCACATTGCCGTATCACGGCACACGCACTGTAATGCACATACACTGTTGTACATGAAAATGGACCTAGGTTGATCGATCGGTAATTGGAAAATTGGGCCTTTACTTTTTTCTTTAAAAATTACCGCATTAAATAATAAAGATCTGTATTTATTTTCGCCAATTTATACAACAGGTCGGTTGGGTCAGTACAACTGGGTTTTTGTTTTTTGTGGGTTGGGGGTTATTTAGTTCATATTCAAATTGTTGTATTTAATATATAATGTGTATCATCTTTTCAGCAGGATGCCACTGACTGGGGAGATGGAGCATCTGATATTGATAAGGCCAAAGGAAACATGCAGAATTACAAGAATTAAGACACCAAAAACATACAACTGCAGACTGAAATGGATGACTTTTAAGCATACATTAAAAAGGTACATAAAAAATAAATTGTCCTAGTTGAGACATTTGCGATATTCTCAGACAAGATCTTGTTGTACTTTTTACCGAAACACCAATTTTCATTAACCCTCAACTCTCCCTTGCCGGGCTTTTGCCAATTAAACCATGATTAAACTTACTATCAGGGGACAAAACATGAAGAAAGATGTTTGTTAACCCTAAAACTCCCTAGTTTGGTTTTTCACAATTAAACTATCAGAGAAGAAAAATGGGCCAAATTTTCTCTCCCTCTGTTAAATTCTCTCCCTCGGTTAAATTTCATTAGTCTGCATTTGAAGTAATTGATGAATATCTATGCTCTGCTGTTTTGTTTATGTTTAAATGGCGGATGTACATGTAAGATGTGCGAAGTTCAGGGGTAGGGTAAAGTCACCAGTTTTCGGTCAGCGCCTATTTTCGGTCACTTTCTTCCAAATCGTGTAATGAAAATTACCTCGTTGTTATAATCTGACGGCTAAAAAACTGCCGCATAGTTGATGCATCCCAGTATTGCTTTAAAATGGCGACAACCGATGCAGTTATAAATATGATTTGGGCGAAAGTGACCGAAAATAGGTGTTGACCGAAAACTGGCGACTTTACCAGGGCTATGTATCATTAACAGACAGAAGTTGTTTATTCCCCCCCCCCCCCCCCCCCCCCCGACAACAGGCCTGTGCCCTCTCATCCATCATTCAAAGTTACGCTACTGGTGCAGTCTCATTTTAGTTGTCTTAAAGGTAGATGTTCCGATTTTCAACTTGAAGTTTTCTATTTTACATGAAAGGTCATCCTTAAAAAAATTGTGTTCCAAAGTTTGAGTTGCATAGCTCTATGGTTCTTATTTTAGACGCACAAGATGCTGTGAACTGTACCCATTGAGTAGTACACAAACTATATCGGTGGTTACCACCATTCGCGGTAATTCGACGTTATTTCATCGATTTCTCCGTAATTATACTGATTTAGGCCGTCAAATTTCAGTATGATGATGAGAAAAATACGAGCTTTCATATGATATGAAAATTTCCGTATGTTTGAAATAATTCTGTGTTACGAAAATGTGATCGGGCCATCTACCTTTAAATATCATTAGTAAAACATATGACCAATATACGAGGGGGTATCAAAAAGTTTTAGAAAACACCCAGAAGTGAAGGAGCCAGAAACTTTATTTTGATATGTGATCCTTCAGACATCTTTACTAAAGTCCCTGTGCAAAGTTACACATTTTTCCTACTATTTATTACCTGTCCACAGACCGCCATTGTAGAGATCCTCAGATTGACCACCATTGATGGATTCTCAGATTGCCTCAGATTGTGTTATTCCCAAAACAGCAATAAATAGTTTAAAGTGTTGACAGAAAGGGGTCAAAGGTCATTACAAACAAGCTTGGTGACAATAAACTTATGGGTAATATGGGGTGTACACAGATTGACCTCTAATGACCCATACATGACCTTTGACCCTTTCTGTCAACACTTTAAACTATTTATTGCTGTTTTGGGAATAACACAATCTGAGGCAATCTGAGAATCTATCAATGGCGGTCAATCAGAGGATCTCTACAATGGCGGTCTGTGAACAGGTAATAAATAGTAGGAAAAATGTGTAACTTTGCACAGGGACTTAGTAAAGATGTCTGAAGGATCACGTAACAAAATGAAGTTTCTGGCTCCTTCACTTCTGGGTGTTTTCTAAAACTTGTTGATACCCCCTCGTACATGTATATACTGAGAACAACTTTCATTCATGAAATGTTCCTAGCATGGACTTTAATTATATATTATTACTCAATTTTGACACACAAGTAAATATATAGTTTTTTTATAGCAAGTAAATGACATCTTGCTCTAAAATCTTTGCACATGATGATGACTTGTTTTTCAAACATGAAACATTTTGTAGTTTTCACAATTTTCCTAACCCTTTGTACGGTTTTCTTTTCTCGCAGTATGTGCTGTCAGTGTCAACCAACTCAAGATCAAGCCTCCAGATGTAAGCAGATACATTTATGAAAAGTGCTAACTCCACCATGGCAGGCAGCAGAATCATTGAACGTTTTGAAGATGTGATCTAACAATATTATTCTACAGTTCTATTAGCTCCTGTAAAGCAACACTTTTTTGGTTTTGAACAAGAGGAGAATAGGACTGACTCTTTGTGTAACATTAAAGCAGAGCATGTTTTTTAAAAGTTGTTTGTCCAAATGCACAAAATGGATCAAGTGCTAAGACCTACTTCATTCAGAATTGTTTTAATAAATGAGATTGAACCAGTGAAAATCAACTGTATAGCTATTACTGTTTATTTGTGATGAGCAAAATAGTATAATTTGCCATACATGTATGTGTTCTACAACTATTGCACTCTGCCATGTTCAAATGTATATCAAGTTTTCGTTTACATGTAGGATTTGATACTGATAGCAAGGATGCCTAACTTGCATGATTCAAACAGCTAAAACAATACTATAGTTCAGTCAGTTCCAAATTGGCGAAACCTGTTTACAACAGCGCATGAAATCATAAGAGTGTTGCGCGCAAAACGCTCGCATGGCGCGCAGTGTCATTGTACACTTGGATTACTTTTGTATGCGAGATAGATAAAAACCAAATATTTCTCGCCAATTTAGAACTGATCAAACTACAGCATTTTTAAGATGCCTATTCTGGACTGATCCCACTTGCTGAAAGATTTGATAATTTTGTCCAGTGTTTGAAATGAAATTGTCACTAATGTGTTGTTGAAATGAATGACAATATCATGCAGGCAATATTATCTATAGGAGAGAAATTCCTGCTGTATTTGACATAAATTTGATACAATGGATTTGACACACATTTGACATAGTGGAAGAGCGTGTTCTTGCAGAATTTGACATAAATTTGACACAATCGATTTGACACACATTTGACATAGTGGAAGAGCGTGTATTCTTGCAGAATTTGACATAAATTTGACACAATAGATTTGACACACATTTGACATAGTGGAATAGCGTATATTCTTGCAGAATTTGACATAAATTTGACACAATCGATTTGACACATATTTGACATAGTGGACGAGCGTATTCTTGCAGAATTTGACATAAATTTGACACAATCGATTTGACACATATTTGACATAGTGGAGGAGCGTATTCTTGAAGAATTTGACATAAATTTGACACGATCGAGTTGACACATATTTGACATAGTGGAGGAGCGTATTCTTGAAGAATTTGACATAAATTTGACATATGTCAAAATCATGTCAAATGAAAAGTAGTGAATTGGGACATTCATTTGACATAGTTTTGACACAGTTTTGACATAGTTAGAGATTTGATACAATTTTGACATGATTTTGACATAAATTTGACATATGTCAAAATCATGTCAAACGAAAAGTAGTGAATTGGGACATTCATTTGACACAGTTTTGACACAGATTTGACATAGTGGAATTTGACACAATTTTGACATAAACTAAACATTTGACACAGTTTTGACATATGTCAAATTCATGTCAAAACTATGTCAAATGAATGTCCCAATTCACTACTTTCCATTTGACATGATTTTGACATATGTCAAATGTGTGTCAAATTGTGGCAAGGGTAGCGTACCCTGGCCCCCCCGGTGAGATCCCCTACTCTGTAGCTGTGCACCAAACCCCCCCGTAAAGAGGGGTGATGTGCGACAACTTACTCTAGAGCTACAATAGGAGCAGTATAATAACCTCGCGAGGAAATTACACCGCCCGGTGGAGCCAGGATGTAATCTGGGTGCGTGTTTGATGGTATAGATTCACATGCCTGAGTGGAAAAAGGAACCACCTGACCGTTTACAGGCGCTCCCCTTTCCGTGCTCCCCTCATCAGTAACAGTCTCACCAGTATTTCCGGGGGGGAAACACAACAACCTCTATTATAAGCACGGTCACCATCATGGGAGGTTGTTTTTCTGTTACTGAACGTCATAACGGCAGGGAGAACACCCCCTCGTGAGGAGTTTCCTGATACTACCGAAATGGGATTATTCTCCCCCTGTTCGCTCGTTTGATTGGAACAGGGAGAGGGGATCTGCACACCATCAGAACTGGTATGACTAGGAACCGTCAGAGGAGCTGTAAAGCTTCCCTGACTGTTCACGACCCCTGCACCGTCACCTTTACGTGGGAGGTGGATCCCCTCGGGTGATCGATCAGCTTTATAAAACAGAATAGCCGACCGTTCACCTGCGATCAGCTCAGAATCGCGAGTATAATTTGGGTAAATCTAATGCTGTCCAGAAACAGATTTACAACAGACCTAACGCACAGTGGTCAAAACAAAAAGTGGCCTCCCCCTGTTCGACAGTTATAGTCTCTTAGGAACAGGGGGTTAAAAATTTGGTGTGACTAGGAACTGCCAGCGAAGTTTATTTCTTTTGTAAAAACTACCCTGGCTGTTCTTGACACCAAAGCACCGTCACCTCTGCGAGGGAGGTGGCACCCCTCGGGTGATCGAACGGCCTAATAAAGAATAGACGGGCGTACACCAGCGACCAGAGTGGCGAATACAATACATGTAGGGTCTATTATATAACAGATAGACTCTAGAAATGTGTAAAGGTATGGCTAGGGAGGGAAAGGTAAAAACGGAAAACTAGGAGGTTTAGAAAACAGATCTACCTCTGGTCTATCAGCGTGTTTTTACTGAAGAAAAAAAGCAGGCATATGACTGCTAAACGGATTAAAATCTGTTGTCTTTTAATCCGTTAGCAGTCATATGCCTGCTTTTTTTCTTCAGTAAAAACACGCTGTATGTCTAGTTAAAGCCTTTGGAGGGGAAAAGACAATGGCTGCCGTACTGCACAAATACATCCCAAAAAGCGGCCGGTAAATCGGCGTCTAGCTTGCAAAAGTATTACTGGAACAACGGTGGTGTATATAACGGGATGAATGAAGGTTCCCCTCTGGTAGGGGTAGTATACACGGTAGTACTTCATAGTAGAATGAATGTAAACAAAGGGAATCAGACTGAAGAGGATTTACTTTATATATACTATAGTATACAACCTGACTAAGTTAGTTCTGGGTCTGATCTTAGGTATAGACTTGGGAGGGGAAATGACAATATTAGCAGCTCAATCTCCTCCCAGAATGTGTTCGGTTTATCCGAGTCCAGCTACATCTATTTAATCTTGAACATCTACGATGTACATAACAAGATGACGTCGGCACTACCTCATGATTAAACACAAAGGGAAACAGGTTGTAGATAATGAATACAATGAGTCATAAAGAATCAAATAAATCAGTATAATAACCATAATACGTAATGATAAATATTCGTCCGTCGACCCTCGGCGTGAAATTAATCAGTATAAAAACCATAATGAGAAGAAATGTCCGTCGTTTCTCGGCGTGAAATAAACTATTGAATTAAATCAAGTCGGGAAACCGACATGCGGGATACTCTAAACAGTAGCATGAGCAAAGGACAATCGGGGTCACATAGGTCATCAAGAATCAATTTTTAATCAGTATAACAACAAAATAACAATATTTATAATCTGTTTTATACCCGTCGTATATGTCTATTATATCTATAAAACAACAATAAGACGTAATGAAAATATGTCCGTCGTTCCTCGGCGTGAATTAAACTATTTATTTTATCAAGTCGGGAAACAACTCACATGCGGGATACTTTAAACAGTTGCATGCATTCATAAGGACAAATCGGAGTCACATAGGTCATATAAATATATATATAAACATTATAATATATAATACAATAACAAAATATAACCGGCCTCCGAAGCAATAGAAGAGAATTCGACAGTCCCGATCAATGGGTAACGAATTCGACGACACTAACTTGCCGCCATTTTGAATGAAAATTTGGAACGAACTCGTCGTAGCAAAAATAAAAAAGGGGCTGTAAATCTTGTATTCTGAAAATACGAAATTTACCAAAACATCTCAGATGAATTACGATCTATATGCTAAACAATATGCTTGACATTATTGATAACTGAGCCTTACTTAAGGGCTCAAATACTTGGTCAATCTTACCCACTCGGCGAAAAAGTCTAGCTGGGTTGACACAAGAAAATTTAGAGGGTGTTGCCAGTTTTTATCACGTTAATGCGGTTGCCAAGATGGGGACTGGGAGAACTATATTTGGTATTACCATGAGGGGAGGGGCAAAATACGATCTGTTAGACTTTTGCTTGGTATGATAATCCACTTGAGAGATTATTGCAAATGTGAAACTGATGGGGATTGGGAATAATTATAATGTAATAAATTTGGGTGTTTCAACATTAATCAGGGGAAAAAGAGGGATGATTTTACATTAGGCCTATTAAGTATTCAAACAATTTGGTCTAACATTGTAGTCCATGTGATCATTTTTTTTTATCTCACTTTGAAATGGTCTATTCAGGGAGTCGATTCGAGTGAACAGTGGGTTTTCACTCTTTCATATTTATAGTGTACTATAATTTATAGTATGAATACATGATATGATATGAAATATTTGAGTTACCTTGCTCCACCAATGGTTCCATTTGATACATGTCATGATCTTTACTACAAGCCATATTGTACCGAGAATGCCCGATCTGAAAAATATAAAGAGTTATGAAGATGATCAACCAATCCCAGAATTATTTGGTCGCTAATTTTAGGTCATTATAGTGGGGCTAATTTTAAAACAATATGGTTCATACAGTAAAACAACTTATTTTTGCAAATTTCGCTATGAGATCCAATTCGTCAAATTAAATTGCCGCCAATTATATTATTTATAATGGTAATAGTTATATGCAGGACGATGATACAAATGAGTGAAATTATATTGCAGCAAAAAGTTCACTAAACGCTAAATTAAGTTGCTGTGAAATTAAACTGTTTTACAGTATTAGGTTTCTACTTTTAGACCCCCAACAGTACACACATCCAAATTCCAATCAGAGTATTGCTAAAAATAAACAAATTATGTGTATTTTATGCTTATTTTGTCTCACAAATGCCTACATTCAGTGCTGACACATTGATAATAATAATTTTGAATATTGACAATATCCATATGAGGAAGACAAACACAACGGGTAGGACAACAGGTAATCATGGGCTTGAATAGCTCCAGGGGGGGGGGGGGGGGGGGGGGGGGGGGGGATAGCTCAGGAAGGAAGGGGGTAACTCAGAGGAATAAGGGGAGATGTGCCTCAGGGAGAAGGTAACTCAGGAGGAAGGTGGGATTCTCAGGAGGAGGAAAACAAACACCGAATCTAATATCACATCACAAATATAGCACAGTTATAATATTACATATAGAATACAGGGTGTATAAAAAAAAATAGGACTCTGTTTCACGACAGTGTAATTCTTATTATAATCATTGGACCATGACCAATTAAGTCTCAATGTAAAGCCCAATTAATTATTATGATATCCTGAAAATATGAGATCAATCCAAAGGAAACTAAGAAAACTAGCGTACTTTGTGTAAACCATGTAATTTACTGGTTTGTACAATGGGAATTCACACAGTAACAGTCGAGTTTTACATGATGAAAGTGCTCGATTTGTAACTCAATGATCCATCCACAGTGGGTTCGAGAACTGTTTAACAAAACTTTTTTTAATTTGCACAGAATATGCATGCATCTGTTTTGCGGCTTTTTTTAGCCAGTATTGATTTGTGCCAGAATTAAATGGATTACCAAACTAAACCTTGCTATTGACTGATAGATTATTTACTATGTTGACAATTATTATAACGTACTGAAACGTGACGTAAACCATGTTATTTAGTGGTCTTATACATGTAGATCCCATTGTACAAACCAGTAAATGGCATGGTTTACGCAAAGTAGTAAAGTACGCTAGTTTTCTTATTTTGCATCGGATTGATCTTATATTTTCAGGATATCATAATAATTAATTGGGCTTTACATTGAGACTAAATTGGTCATGGTCCAATGATTATAATAAGAATTACACCGTCATGAAACAGAGTCCTACTTTTTTTATACACCCTGTACCAAGATAAAATGCAGAGATTGCAGTTTAATGAAAATTGGTGAACATTTTTCACTTGTATAATTATAATTTCTAAGCTATACAACATAATTATTAGCTTTACTATTTATTTGGTTTTCACATTACACCTGGCTAAAGACAAATAGATCAAATTCAACCAATTCGATGGTTGATGACAGTACCTGGTTCACAACTCAAAGCTGCATCTTTATCTTTTCATACCCATAGGCCTATTTGGTAAATTTATGAGTCTAAATCCTGAAATTTGCTGTTTTTCAGGGACATTTGAACAAAATCTGTATAAAGGGAAATGATGGGTCTCTGGTAAACATATGGGTCCATAAAAAATGCCCTCATCTTTCTAAGAATCTGAGATTTTATGTGGATTTTTTTAACCTGAGGCCTGAGGTGGGGGTGTGGGGTAGTCGGATTGGGTTTGGTCGGGGTGTGTGGCTGGAGATTCAAAACCCACACCCATTTCTAAGGGTGATTTTGGAGGGAAAAAAACAGAACCCATTTCTCAGGGTTTTGTTTCATTATAGACCTCATTTTCGTCAATGATTGGGAAAATAGAAAAACAGTACCCATTTCTAAGGGTTTTGCTTCATTAGGCATAGTAAAAAAAATTACATGTTTCCCGTCCGGACTTTTTAAAAAAAGGAGGAGGGAGGGTCTTACTATTTACTATTTTCCCATTTTTTGCTATTTTTTTCAAGATGGCCGCCAAGTCGAAAGTGACCAACTGACTGCGTTGCAGACACTCCTAAACAGGATTTTCCACTCTAATTGCCAGAGGAATACAAATATGAAAAGGTTTACCTAATATAGAGCCAAGTTTTTTTATGTTTTCTTCATTTTTCAGGTTGAATGAGGAACAAAACATCATTGATCGAAAGGATGTAGGCCATGTATCGGTCCCCTAATTGCAAGCAATTGCTAAAGTTAGGAATATCGGTCCCAATGGTACTAAACTATTTGAGAAGCCATGTCAATAATTCTGTGTCATGTATGGCATGAACATGCTATGAAATGATACAGCATTACTATTACACCTACCATTCTTATGGGCAAAGGATCAATCACTAAAAAAAAATAAAAAAAATTAAAAAAAAAAAAAAAATTACAGAATTTTTGAAAATAGTAAATAGTAAAAAATAGGAGGCGGCGGCCAAAAAGCAGGCGGGCGGGGACGGGAAACATGTTTATTTTTTTACTAGGCCTTATAGACCTAATTTTTGCCAATTTTCACGAAAATAGACCCATTTGTAAAAAGTGACCCTATTATTAAGGATTTTCCAGCACAAAATCATACCAACTGTTTAGGGATTTTTGCAAAAAAGCGACCAATTAGAGCGGCACATCCAAGTATGCCCCCCCCCCCCAAGGTTGTTAACAAATATCTAGCCAGAATTTATTATTGTGCAATACGTCCTACAGCCTTCTAGTTTCTAGATCATTTTCAGAGAATAAAGCATCAAATATCTAGGCCTGCTTTGGCTTTGCATTTTGTTTCTTTTATAAAGGGTGTCTACTTATTTGCATCCATATTTTGAATATTATGGAAATACATGTTGAATATGCATCAGACATGCTTGCTGTATGAAATAGTTGGTTTACCATGTGACGTGTCATATCAAAAGCTATCTTGTGAGTCACCCGACCACCCCTGGAATAGACCCCACATTGAACCCTATATTTTCATCCCTCCCCTTCCCCTCACCTCATTCCCTCCTTCTCCCAAATTTTCATCTCAAACCGTTTCTCTCCCCTCATCCTCCGCTCCCTTATCCGCATCACCTCACCTATCCTCACCCCCTCCCCACATTCTATCCCCCCTTTACCCCAATTTCCATCCCTAACCGTCTCCCTGTATCCTCACACCATCCCCAGGCCCCACCCCCACCCTATCCCCTCACCCCAATTTCCATCCCCATCCCTTCATCTCCTCACACCAATTTCCATCCCAACCGTCTCCCCTCGTCTCCAGCATCCCCTCCCCACACCCTATCCCCTCATCCCATCTCTTCACCCCAATTTCTATCCCCAAACGTCTCCCCTCATCCTCATCCCCACCCCATCCCCAGCCCTATCCCTTCACATCATACCATCCCTTCACCCACTCACCCCAATTCCAACCGTCTCCCCTCCCCCTCATCCCCTCACGCCATCTCCTCATCCCACCCCACCGTCCCATCCCCTTTCAAATTTACCCTTCTAAGCACTGTTTGTCTTTTTGAAGACTCTTCTTGTTTTGTTTTTGTTTTTTAAAGATGACGGTTGCGGAATTTTGCACTTAATTATTTTGCACATGTCACATAGTAGAATTAACAGTTAACTCAGAATCAATTAGAGGTGGTCTAGCGCCAGGTAACTTTTGTGTTGGGCGGGTGAAGATGCATTGGAGTTATAATACTGGCTGGTGGAATTTCTGTCTGCTGGTTGAAAAATATCTTAATTAGTTCCAGCCCTGTTTATAGATGATCAAATATTACTGTACAGCATACTGTCTCATTGAGAACAATAAAGTTAATTCTTAAATATTGTTCTGAATGTTTTATTTGTATTCTAATGCTTTGATGGCAATTCAAAAACATATCTAACAAAAGAATTTTGTTCTGAAATCATACTGACTGTACTTTTACCAGAGCCAGTACATGTTGCAGCTAATAATTGTGTAAAAGTCGACATGCTAGCAACAAATAATAATAGGCCATCAGTGGCATAGCTATATAGGGTCTTCAATTGGGGGAGGGGGGGGGGGGGGAGGGGACTGGCCTAGCTGTGATGGAAAGGGGTCATATCCGACTTTTAAAAAGAGTACAAACATGCCTAGTATTGGTTCAGTAATCTTTGAGATAGACCTTGAGAATTGGGAAAGCCTTAAGACAAATCTGTTTTATGGCCACGCATTTTGAACTGGTGGCCTGATATTGGGCAGCTAGGACATTTGTGCGAGATTTTCGCCCAAAATGTAAACTTATTTCATGAAGGCAGGTACCTACAGTACAGCTCGAAATAGAATGGACAATGTCAACGCACTTCATTGCAATGTCAACGCAATGTCATTGCAATGTCAGTGCAATGACATTGCAATGACTGCACTAATCGGGTTACATCTCAAGGCATCATTGCAATGTCATTGCAATGTCAGTGCAATATCATTGCAAATTGCAATGTCATTGCAATGACAGTGTCCATTCTATTTCGAGCTGTACTGTACATAGACAAATGACCTATCAAATGAAAGCTATTGATGAGTGCTTTAAAATGACACCAGAAGTTTGCTCATGGGTATTATAGTTCTTGAGGTATGCTCATTTAAATAACAAAATGACCGTGGGGAGCAGGCCCTGGATAAGCAGGCCCTGGATAAGACATTTTGTTGAATTATAAAGGAAAACATATTCAATTCAATTTTTGAGTTATTTAAGTCAATGGAAAGTGTTTGTGGTGTTTAAGATTATGCATCTGTCAGTAGCAACCCCGGCCTCCCCTACCCGGGCAATAGCCGGGATGTAGCGGGGACTTGACCCGGAATTGACAAAAATCATGTCCCCGCATACCCGGGGCGTACCCGGGGCCATTTTGACGCTAAAATGGGCCGGGAAAACTACCCGGGGACTATTTGGTCTCATTTTAAAGAGGAATGTTTATTTATCCATAAAAGTGGAATGTTTTTGTCAAAATAGTGAATTTACCTGTTATTTCTTCGCACGATGGGATCTTTGTTTCATAACATAGAAAACAAGGTATTTACAAAAAACTGGTCAACATCCTAAAATGAAATTAACAGACGACAAAGGAAATATGAAACAAAAAGATTTAGACATGTGTATGATGTATTTTAACAAAAACTCTTTGTTTTTATGCTGGGCCCACTTTTCTCTCTGGAACCCTCCATCGTCTGACTCATAGGGCCTATATCCTCTGTGCTTGTTCACCCCAACTTCTATCCCATGAGGCCCCATCTGTCCCGTGTGTATCACAACTGTACCAAAATTTGATGGGTTATGGTTGAAAATTAACCCAACTAAAAACACTAAGAATGTTTCACGATCGGTCAAACCGTACGTTACGCAGCAGAATCGAGGTTTATTTAACACATTTGCATCCCAGCTGCTCATCGCCAGCTTCGGAAAATAGTACAGCAGCTTCCAAGAAATCCATCCCATAATCGCGGCTTTCCACCGGAAGACAATAATTTCCACTCGATAGAATAACGTTATAATTCCTGGTTCCCAATTTAAATACGAATCGTATTTAAATTTGGGAGCTATATTTAAAACTGAGAACCAGCATCCTTCTATCGAGTGGAAATCATCGTCTTTTCTTTCCACCACGTTGTTATCCCATAATAATCACTCTTGGTAATTAGTTAGTGTTGGACAGTGTGTGGGAAGACCATCAGCGCAGGAAACCAGCGTAACCGTCTGCTCGCAAAGTTGCCGTTCTATTTGCAATTCCACTAAATTCTAAATAAATAGTAAATAAAACGTAAAAATAAAACGTAAATAGAAACTAAATAATGGTAAATGAAAAAGTAAATAGTAAATAAATGGTAAAAAAAAGTAAATAAATAGTAAATAAAATATTAAAGTAAATAAGTAGTAAATAAAAAATAAATAAATAGTAAATAAAAATTAAATAAAATGTAAATTTAGTAGTAAATGAAAAGTAAATAAATAGTAAATAAAAAGTAAATAAAAAGTAGAAAAATGGCAAATAAAAAGTAAATCAATAGTAAATTGATAGTAAATAAATAGTCACTAATAACAGTAAATAAAAAGTAAATAAATGGTAAATGAAAAGTAAATAAATGGTTTATAAAAAGTTAATAAATAATAAGTAAATACTAAATAAAAAGTAAATAGTAGTAAATAAAAAGTAAATAAATAGTAGATAAAAAGTAAATAAAATGTAAATAAATAGTAAATAAATATTAAATAAAAAGTAACTCAAAAGTAAATAGTAGGTAAATAAATAGTAAATAAATAGTAAGGGATCACGTCAAAACTCGACCGCACGGCAACCGCCGGTTACGGCCGGTTCCGTTCGGTTCTCACAAAACGTGTCGTCTGTTATAATATACACACATAATGAGGTCAAATAGTAACACTCTGGTGAACACGACCGGTTGAAAGTGCCTCGTCACACACGTGAGCAATAACATCTTGAAGTAATGGGCTCTTTTAAGACTTAAAAGTCTCAGTTGACACCAGTACAATACAGCTATTGATTTTCGCTGGGGTTGGCTTTTTCAATCTGTTTATAGCTCAATTAACTTTTTAAAATCAATACCGAAAGTCTATGAATGTTTTTTTTTTTATAGAACGATTATAGAGAGAGCTATTATGACCGCAAAGTAACAGATTGATAGTGTAAATTGGTCAGATTACAGCATTAAGTCAACCGGCGGTTGTTCAGTGTTGCATGCGCGAATATTCATATACCAGTAAAACATTTGACCTGAAAGAACCGGGCGGAACCGCCCGTAACCGGCAGTCAACGGGCGGTCGAGTTTTGACGTCTCCCCTAAGTAAATAGTATATAAAAAGTAAATAAGTAGTAAATAAAAAGTAAATAAAAATTAAATAGTAGGTAAATAAATAGTAAATGAAAAGTAAATAAATAGTAAATAAAAAGTAAAATAAATAGTAAGTGATAGTAAATAAAAAGTAAATAAATATTAGATAAATAGTAAATAAATAGTAAATAAATAGTATATAAAGTGAATAAATGGTAAATGAAAAGTAAATAAATAGTAAATAAATAGTAAATAAATAGTAAATAAATAGCAAATAGTATAAAATAAATAGTAAATAAATAGTAAAATAAATAGTATATAAATAAATAAATAAACACGTAAAGAAAACAAATCATAAAGAAATAAATATATCAAGAAATACCCAAATACCGTATTATCCCTATTAAGCGCCCAGGACCTTATAAGCGCCCACCCCTGTTTTTCTCAATGACTACCAATAAACAATCCCTTATAAGCGCCCACCTTTTCAAATGGTCAGCATCCTCAAATGACCACTTGTATATATATTTCATTTAGTACATGAAATGGTCAGCCTCCTCAAATGACCAATTGTACATTTTCCTTAGTACGTTAAGTGGTCAGCCTTCTCAAATTTTCACTTGTACATTGTATTTAGTACATCAAATGGTCAGCATCTTCAAATGACCATCAAATGGTCAGCATCTTCAAATGACCACTTACATTTTATTTAGTATGCTAAATGAGTTTATAACAGGTAACATAATAAGCGCCAACCCAAAATGACTTTGCTAATCGCCCTGGGCGCTTAATAGGGATAATACGGTACATATATTTTAATTGATATATAATCAACAAATAACTCAACAATAAACAAATAAATCAACAAGTAAAATATTACCGGTATAAAATCATAAATGAAAAAACAATTATAAAAACTTCTGTTCCGAGTATATACAGGGTGGTTCAATAAAACCTTGACAGTTTTTTGAAGCCAGTTTTTTGAAATTCTGTAGGTTTAAAACAAAATCTTTTTCAATATTCATCAACTATATGATCTTGACCATCTATGCTGAAAATATCATTACAAATAACCTTACGGTTGCAAAATAACAGCTATTTGAACAAAGTCTGTCCCATTTCACTCTGTCCACGGGTACTGATTTCGCGACGTTACAACCAGTGTGGTTCAATAAAACGTTGACAGTTTTTCAAAGCCATATTTTTAAAAATTGTGGGATTTGAGTGGTTTTTTTTTACATATTCCTCAAAAATATAATCTTGACCGTCTATGCTGAATATGTCAATGCTATGGCGGCAAAATGATAGCTATTTGAAGAGAATCTCTCCAAATCTCTTTGCCCACGAGTAAGTCTACAGGAAATGCCCAGCAAGATAACATTAAATGGCATCGTCACTGTTAAGGCATAGAGCATAGACAATTACACTTCCAATCTATGAAAATCAATAATTCTAATTAGGGTCACTCGTGGTATTTAATTATTACGTATTGATTTCACACCTGAATAGATAATTAAGATGTTAACAATTACACTGGTTTCACCTGGCCGGATCTTCAAATCTTAGATTACTTGCATGCAATTCATCATTCAGTATTCAATGTAACGTCGCGAAATCAGTACCCGTGGACAAAGTGAAATGGGACAGACTTTGTTCAAATAGCTGTTATTTTGCAACCGTAAGGTTATTTGTAACGATATTTTCAGCATAGATGGTCAAGATTACGTAGTTGATGAATATTGAAAAAGATTTTTTTTAAATCTACAGAATTTTTAAAAAAATGGCTTCAAAAAACTGTCAAGGTTTTATTGAACCACCCTGTATTCACCAAAATAAAAGTGGACATTTTTAAAAACGCGTTCAAAATCAATGGTCATATTTAACTTTAACTCCTATTTTCATAGTCGAGCGTTCCAGCAATATTTTCATTCAGAGGGTTTTTCCAAACAAAATGGCGGAAATCTATTGCACTCAGCAGTCGGAGACAGGATGATATTTTATATATTTTACAGTAGCTTTCTTGGTCTTGCTGGTAGCAAAAAATTGAGAATGTAAGGTAAAAAAATCTGAAAGAATCATGTGTGAACATGGTCCTCGTGTCTATGTGCCCCGTTTAGCATGATTTGGTCATAGGGCTGGCGGAAATCACTTCGCGATGACATGAAAAGCTCGAATTCAAGTTTTACTCACGCGAACTAAAATTCTAGGTATTAACGTATGGATGAATTCCTGGCTCATAAAACATTTGGTTAAACAGTGTCGTGGCTAAATTTTTCTTCTTAAAGTACAGCGTAGTCCTATCGCCAACCAGGGCCGGGCGTACCCGGGGACTCAGCAGGGGACTCATGCGTTGTGCCCGGGGTCAAGGGGCGGGGACTTGACCGGGGCCGTAACAAAACAATGTCCCCCGCCCTAGGGCGGTACCCGGGGCTGTACCCGGGCCGTTACAAATATCAATATTACAGCCCCGGTCAAGTCCCCGCTATGCCCGGGTAGGGGGTTGCAACTGACAGACGCATTAATAAAACAGTCAATTTTAAAGCTATTTAATGTATTAAAGTTTGTAATTATTTTTAATTACCAGTGCACATACTGTAAGGCCATGCGTTTTGAACTGGTGGCTTGATATTGGGGAGCTGAGACATTTGTGCGAGATTTTCGCCCCAAATTTAAATTTATTTCATAAGGCAGGTACCTACATAGACAAATGACCTATCAAATGAAAGCTATTAATGAGTGCTTTAAAATTACATCAACAGTTTGTACATAGGTCTTATAGTTCTTGAGTTATGCTCATTTAAATAACAAAATTACAGCATGGAGCCGACTTGGGATAGGCCGGCTTGGGATAAGACATTTTGCTTTGAATAAAGGACTACATATTAAATTCATTTTTATTGAGTTATTTTATCCAATGGAAAGTTGTTTGTGGTGTTTTAGATTAATCAAACATACAATTTTAAAGTTATTTAATGTATTCAACTTTGTAATTACCAGTGTATGTGGCAATGCGTTTTGAACTGGTGGCTTGATATTGGGGAGCTGGGACATTTGTGCGTGATTATCGCCCCAAATGTCAATTTATTTCATAAAGGCAGGTACCTACATAGACAAATGACCTATCAATTGAAAGCTATTAATGGGTGCTTTAAAATGACATCAACAGTTTGCACATAGGTCTTATAGTTCTTGAGTTATGCTCATTTAAATAACAAAATGACAGCGGGGAACCGGCTTGGGATAAGACATTAATTTGAACCTCGCACAATTTTAAATAAATAATAGGTAGCATAGTAAAAGTATATATATTTTGAAAGGCTTTCATGTGAGGAGCTCAGAAATGAAGTCCTTTTTGATGTAGGGGTAATGCATGTTTTCAAAATGTCAACCTGAATTTTTGCAATTTTTTGTGGAAATTTCTTCCTTCTCAGGTGGATATTTTTGTAAGCATTAACCCTACCTTAAAAATGACCATATTTTTGAGTTCCTCATGAAATTTCCTTTCAGAAAATGTATACTTTTACTATGGTGGCATATATGGTTAGTGAACAAAATCATTTTGAACCAAAAACATGCGATTTTGTGAAAATCGCAGAATGTCTCGAGAAAATCCCCCAGTTCAAAACGCATGGCCTTATATAAAATGGTATAACTGAAGCTTACCTGCTGCGTTTCAATGACTAAATATGTCATGACTGATTGATATACCAAAGCGGAACAAATCAGTTCCAATCATAACAGCAAGGGACACACCAATAATATGGATCCAAATGAATTCAACAGCACTACACCAACAATGTAAAATATGGAAATGACAACATCCAAGTATTATATGGGACATTTACAAGGTAAAAGAAACAACACTATAACATGGGGGACTGACATTTCGGAATGATAAAACAATTCCTTTAAAACAAGGTATAGGACAAGTTAAAAACACAACTGTCTCTCACCAGAGCATACAGACTAAAATGTGGTGATATACATGGTCTGTGTAGTGGAGCTGAATTGGTAAACCTACATATTGTTGTATAACAATAGTATATAGGTTGAGAAACTGAAGTAAAAATCACAAGTCTATAGCACACTTGTTAGTTATAAAATTAATTATACTACAACTAAATTATCATTTTGCTTGTTTCAAATGCGTTTGTTAATATAAATTGTATATTAATTATAAATAGTAATTTGCTGTTTTGTCAAATTGGCTCAAACTGCATGTAGGGGGTGGAGTGTTTTACAATCAGAATATGCTTTACGTAATTAATGACCAATATAAACCTTTAAAAACTTACCCAATTAAGACTGAAATATAGATGTTGATGTCAATGTGTAATCATATATAGTCACGAAATAGGTTGCCTCCATGTACTGTATCTCAGTGCTCTGTTGAAAGTAATGAAATACAGATTCTGTTGGCGCAAAATGTAACACAATTAAATTCTGATATTGTTATATAGTGGATGGTTACGCCTCATTTTATAGTCAAGACCTGCACTATCCATTCCCAATCATTATTGAACTTGGTAAAGTCACCCAAATTATAGATCATGACCAAATGGCAGCATATGATTGGTGGAGGATAATATCGCCCGATAATTTCAACAACAATCTTTACTTTATTCACCATTTTCAGGTTCAACACACACTAGAATTAACACACCCATGAAATGGTCTTTTATTTATATTGAAGTATTTAGGTAGTGAAATAAAATGATATGCATGGTTGCTTACAATTCATTCAATCAAGTTAGAAGTTCGTCTGCATATACATAGTAAATACAAAGAAACCCAAACCTAGTGTCAAGGTTCCCTCGCCAGATTCATTTCTTAAATCCAATTCCATTTTTTAACAGGTAAATTCAATACTGCAAAAATCCAAAACTGTCACCAAAACCTATATATCAGCTCATCATTTCATAGTACTGCCTCTTAGTTTTAATATCAAAATTGTTGTATTTTCAACAGTTTTGTTATCCTATCCCTTTCTGTATACTTTTTAGCTATATAATAGAGCTACCCATTATTCCAAAGATCACCACATAAATGACGCTCCCGTGGACAAGTCAGTTTTGTGCGTGCTTTCTGTAATGAACCGTATCTGAAGAACCAAACAAGCTTAATGTGCCATTTTCAGGATAATTTCAAAACTTACTGCTGATCAAGACTAAATGAACACACATTTTCTGAAACTATAAATGTGGTTGAAAAATACTTTGTTGAACTTGGGTCAAATTTTGTTGAACCAACTTTCAAATGAAGTACATCATCACACAGAGTGTAGAATGGCCACTGCCAGAAAAAAATTATCTGCTGCAAAGGGCCCGACAGACACCCCGATATGGCCCCCAAAATTTGGAAAAAATGAATGTGTAATTTTTGTTATCCATATCTTTCATGGTGTCACAATTCTGTCACAGAAATATCTTAAGACAATTTTTCGACGGACTACAACGCAAATGTGTTGGTCATTACCTTTGACACATTCGGTTGGGCAAAGCATTTATCTAATTTGTTGGTCAAGATTTACCCAACAAAACCGATATCATCACATCAGTTGGGTAAACCTTTGTTTTGCCCATTTATTTTGACTAAAACTCGCAACACTCTGGTCAAAACGGTTGAACTTTTAATAAATCAAAATTGTTGGTCAAATTTGTTGGGCAAAGACGACCGACCATGCGCACTGCAAACTAGAACTGCCCAACAGTTGGGCATCATTCCCACCGTTTGCTTGCGAATTCATCATTCATCATCAGAATGGCAAACGTGGAAGTCATGTCAGTATCGCATCTGCTGGGGTCTTGGGGCCCTCCACCGTAAATAATAGACACTTTCAAAGGTAAGTCACAATTATTATGCTATATACATGATATAATTTCATCAAGAACGAGTTCAAGAATTCCGTGAATAATTTTCTAATTGCAGGCTTGAAAAATGTTCATTTTCTACGGTCATGACGGTAAGCTTACCAATGTTATAGTAAGCTTACTGTCAATACCGTAGGAAATGTACCGTTTTTGTTGTTGTAGGTATGCAATTAGCCTAAATTATTCACGGAATACTTGAACTCGTTCTTGATGGAATCATATCATGTAATATAATTGTGACTTACAACAGAAGAGGGTGAAAAAGGGGGTCTCCAGGGCGGCACATACCTATACCCTTTTCCAATGTCAGTGCTCCCCCGGGAAATCCTAACCCTAACCAGACGCAATATTTTGACCAACTGTTGGCATTAAGTAAAAGAGTGCCCAATATATGGTTAAATAATTTCATTACATTGACCAACAAATGTTTTACAGAAAACCAACAGTTGGTCAATTATATACCCAACTGTTTAATCATTATCTTTGCCCAACAATTGGTGAAACATTTAGCCCAACAGTGTTGGTTAATTTCTAACCATTTTGTTGGTTAAAACTTTTATCAAAAGCAGTTGGTCAAAAGTTTGACCAACAAATTAGATTGTTCATATAAGACTAAACGTTGGTCAAAATGTTGGTCAATTTTTGACCAACCACATTTGCAGTGTAAATTGGTGTTTTGAGCTGCCTATTTAGAGGACTTTTGAAATAAAATATAAAGCTGACAATTGGTACTTCGGGTGACTTTATCCAAAATAACCCAAAAATTGCATCAAAACAAGTGTATATTATCCCCCTTTCTCTCGAGACGAGATATGAAGCCATTCTGGTTCAACGGTATATAGCATATAGCCCTTTTAAATGTCAGGTTAGTTTCTTCAGTCTTTCATCATATGGCATGTGTTTCAGTTCTGGAATTATTTTTGATGTCCTCCATTGAACTCCCTCCAGCAGTTTTATGTCCTTGGATAGATGTGGCCTCCATACTTGGGTACAGTAATCTACATGGGGTCTGATGAGAGATTTGTAGAGTAGCATAACAATATCCCGGCTTTTGTATATGAACGCTCGCTTGATCATCCCTAGGAATTGATTGGCCTTTTTTGTTGCTTCTGCACATTGTTGGGAAACTTTCAGGTCGTCTTGTATCCATACTCCAAGATCTTTTTCCTCTTTGGTGTTGTTCAATGCTTTGCTGTCCATCTGGTATACATGGCGAGGGTTGTTGTGGCCTATGTGCATGACAGTGACGTTGAAGGTCATTTTCCATTTTGTGGACCAGTCGATTAGTTTGTTGAGGTCATCTTGAAGTGTGTCTATGTCTTGGTCTGTTGGTACCGGTCTTGATAGCTTTTTGTGTCATCTGCGAATTTGCTTTATCTTTGAGTATGCCATCTTCTTAGTCGTTCATGAAGACTAGGAAACATAGGGGTCCTAGTACGATCCTTGCACAACTGAACTTTGGACTAGACTTTCTTCTGATTTAGTACCTTGTCCAGTGGACCCCATAATATTTTTACCTAACGAGTAGCCTGGTCCTCATCCAACTGACTGACCCTAATTATTAAAACTACAAAAAACCTCTTTTTTTTGCTTTTACTGTACCAATAAAAATCTGCTAAAATATATTTTTCATGGCAGTCTTTTAAACTGTTTTGAAACATGAATGAAGTGATTAAATAATCCATTCATGTATATTTGCAGTAACTTTATTCAAAGTTAATTATGCATCTTTTGAATGTGATTCATAAAAAAAAATTAAATACAAATTCCATTGAAATGGAATGGGGACGATCCAAAAGAAAGAAGCATGTTTTGTAACCATTTTCTGAAGCATCAAAATACCAGGAAATGGTGTATGTATTTTCCATAATTCAAACCAAAATACAAATCAAAACACCCCAGTCCAAAAATAGTACAGGAAACCAATAAAGTTGATTTGTGTGCATGGAGGGGGGTACCGTCTGAAGAACAATCTAGGTATATATGACATTGTACTTGGTCTAAAACGTTTGGTCCAGGAATTGCTATAATACTAATTAAAAATGGCATTCCGCGATCATGGTTATCCATATTGACATTTCATTAAAACAACCCAGGAATTATTATTATATATTATATAACCCGAAACTCAAACATCCACAACTAACCACTTATTAGACAACCCCACAACAATTGGGAGATTTCTCCTTAGTCAAACCAGGGAGGTGTAGTTGACACCTCCCTGGTCAAACCATCTGTGATCAAATAAGATAAGCTATTATGTCTCTCTGGGGAGTCTAATAAACATCTCTCTAATGAATCATCAACATCTATGCATCAACTAAACAAATAAAGCTTTGACTCCAGCACAGACTGCGGGTACTGTTAAAATAAACTGCATAGGTGCATGTAAATTACAAAGACTACAAACATGGCGGCCCCCACTTATGTCTAGAAAGACCTAAATGTGCAAGTTTTTGCAATCCCATGCTGTAGGGTGGCTTCGCCCCAAAAAAATCCAGACCAACCGACCCAACTTCTGAAAGTGATCTATGGACAATCAAACAATTTATTGTTGGCCTATAGAGGCCTATATTGTTATGCAAATATCTTTTGCTTGTGAAAGTGATTCACCAGATTTTAGCTTATAATTTCTAAATGGAACATTTCTGACCCCTAAGATTTTACAGACATATAATGAAAAAAATATTGGGATTCTTCTGATATCAGAATATCTTGAATAAAGGAATAAAAAACCTGCTTTACGGGCTCGACTGACCCACTTTTTGAGTTTTGCAAGATTAAAAAAAAAAAAGATACTTTTTTTCTCAAATCATGTAAAATCAGTCGTTTTTTGGCCAAAAATATGTCGAAAATAAATAAAATAAAAATAAATAAATTGCCTGACCGACCGACCCTTCTTGACAGGTCTGTCTGCCCCTAAAATAGGTTTTTTTCTAGACCTAGTTAATTCAATACAAAGATAGGTCAGCAAACCCTGTGGTACATTTCAATATCTTTCTAGAGATATATGCACATCAAAGTCATGCACCTCGTGATGCACCTCGTGATACACCTCGTTGACGTCGACTAGACTTTTCTAAAGCTTTTGATCGCGCTCCACATGCTCGTCTGCTTAAAAAGCTCAACCACTATGGGATAAGGGGAAAAGAACTTAGCTGGATTAAAACGTTTTTAACACAAAGAAAACAATGTGTAACACTTGATGGAAAATTGTCTTCAGCTGCTGATGTCACTTCAAGCGTTATACCGTCATTGGCCCGCTATATGTTTCCTAATTTACATTAACAATATGCCTGACTGTATCTCCAATGGTACCAAGGTACGCTTATTCGCTGATGACGCATTAATTTACCGGGAAATAAATTCGGAATTGGACCCCATAACCTTCCAAAAAGACCTCGACGCCCCCTTCAAATGGGGATCCGACTGGCAAATGGCCTTTAACGTGGTCAAATGTTTTACCATGCACTTCACATCTAAGAAATCTCCAAATATTACTCCATACAAATTATGCGATAATATATATCTGCAAGTAACTTCTAGTCACCCCTACTTGGGCATCACCTTTAGCAGCGACCTAAAATGGAACTCCCATATTAATAACATAACCAAGAGCTCTAAAAAGATGCTGGGAGTCATCCGACGCAATTCAAATCATGTACTGTTGACAAAATCGCGACTCTACCTTTCACTTGTACAACCAAAACTAGAGTATGGCACATCTGCATGGTACCCTAGCACGCAAAAAGAAAAACATCAGCTCGACATGGTCCAAAGAGCTGCAGCAAGGATGTGTCGCACCGACTACTCAAGAGAGTCCAGCGTGGCAGCCATGATGTCATCTCTCAAGTGGACTGACCTCGAGACTAGAAGAAAAATTGTCCGTCTCAACATGATGTACAAAATCAATGCAAACCTTGTTGACGTCGATTGGAACCCCTATTTAGCAAGACCAACTCGCCAACTAAAGCGCACTCACTCATCATCCTTCCAAAGACCTAGCACCAGTTCAACAATCCACTCAAACAGCTTCTTCCCATGGACTGCTCCACATTGGAACGCCCTGCCCCATCATATCCTAGACGCCCCCAACTTAAACATTTTTAAAACAAGGCTCAGCGAATTTCTCACCGTGAACACCATCAACAAGAATTAACTCCACCAGGTCAACCCTCTGACGTGATGCGGGATCCCGCTTTGTCGGAGTATTACTACCAGAACCAGAACCAGAACCAGAGATTTGACCCACCCAAAAAAATCATGTTTTTGTGACTTATCTATCAGTGTTGGAGTCGAGTTCTCATCATCCGAGTCCGAGTCCTTGAGGAAAGGACTCGAGTCTGAGTCTTGAGTTTTTGCCAATTTAGAATGAGTCCTCAATATCCGAGTCCGAGTCCTTATGTATCAAATTCAAGACGCAGTTCACCAATACTATATCAACGTTTTATTAATCAGAATTTCAGTTCTATACTGTTTACTTGTAAAATTAAAGTATACATGTACATCACAGTCAGTTCAGTAACTAACTTTATTAGGCTTGTGTTGTCTTTGTGGTTGTTCTTTTATTTATAAACTGCTTATCTGCAATTATTTGCATGCAAAATTACTTAAATTTGAAAGAGTGTAGGAGGAAACATGAGGTCCGCAAGAAGATCAAGTGTCACAACGCCAGATACTGATCACAAGTGCCACACATGTGGGAGATGGTTCCTTGCCCGGATTGGTCTTGTTAGTCATCTTCGGACACATAGATGGAATTCAACTAACTATTCTTTGTTGTCATTGTCATCTTTGCTTTGTGATGGACGAACAACAAAAGATCAAGCTAGAAGTAAATTATTGCTATTGCTAAGGCTAATAATTCTGATAAAAGCCAGGCTATAATTTAATATTCTTTGTATTTCACTGTTTTTAAAGCAATACTAAATTGACAATATCTTTGGAACTGGGAGTACTTACATTAAAATATTAAAGCATGTCAGTAAAATAAGGCTATTATATATGATAATATTTGAAGTAGCAAAAGTCCAGCTGAAACAACGCTAAATCATTTCAACACACACGCGCTAAACGTAATCATAGGCCAAAATTGTTGTTGTTGTTTGATTGTCCTCGTCCGCCCGACCCTCTTAATCATTCCGACCCAAACACTTTTTTTGTTGAATTTTTGTTGTTGAAAATTTCATTTTTTGACAAATATTAGTCGAAAATCAAAATTTCCATTTTTAATTTTTTTAATTTAAGTGTTGAGAAAATAAAAATACTCATCAAAATATTAAAGATTTTGTTCCATGTTTTGGTTACCACAACAAGTACATCTCATTTTACTTTTGGTACCTGAAGAAAGGGCAAGTGAGAAAGAAAAAGAAAAAAAATCCCGACCAACCTACCCAACTTTTAAAAGTGATCTATGGACAATCAAACATTTTTTGTTGCCTTAAAACCCTTACAGCCCCGCACCCCATGAAATCCCATTTCCCAGCCTGTCGGTTCCACCTGGCACTGAGGTTTTTGGGTGAAATAATGGCCCCGGGCTACATAGCTCCCCCCGTGGCTCAGTTGGTAGAGCGTTCGACTTGTAACCGAGAGGTCGTGGGTTCAAACCCCGGGGCGTGGCACCTCTTGTTGTGTGTGTTTTTTTTGCTTGAAAAAAATTTCGTTGGAAAATCCACCGGGAGTGTTAGGGTTAAGGAACGATTTTTTTTCTTCTTTTTAATTTTCCCTTTTTTTCTCTAATTTCACTTTCTATTAACCCTTACAGCCCCGCACCCCATGAAATCCCATTTCCCAGCCTGTCGGTTCCACCTGGCGCTGAGGTTTTTGGGTGAAATAATGACCCCGGGCTACATAGCTAGGCGAATACACTCGCCCAGCATAGCTCCCCCGTGGCTCAGTTGGTAGAGCGTTCGACTTGTAACCGAGAGGTCGTGGGTTCAAACCCCGGGGCGTGGCACCTCTTGTTGTGTGTGTTTTTTTTGCTTGAAAAAAATTTCGTTGGAAAATCCACCGGGAGTGTTAGGGTTAACCCAACCCTAGAACGTGGCAGTGGGGATGGAACGAAGAACAGGGGGAGGGGGTTAAATAGAAAATGCGAAAAATTATGTCCGCCGGCCCCGGGAATTGAACCCGGGTCGGCCGCGTGACAGGCGAGATATACTACCACTCAGCCACGGGGGGAGGGCTTCACAGGCTAAAAAGTCGGAGACCATATATACCCGTATTTGAGTGCTACATGAGATAGAACTTGTGCGCGCGCAAGCCAAGTGCTGCTGTTGTGTGGTTGCTGTGTGGTGTAGTAGGGTTAGGGTTAAACAAATGCACTGTGTGGTGTCGTATTAACCCTAACCCTAGAGCGTGTCAGTGGGGATGGAACGAAGAACAGGGGGAGGGGATTAAATAGAAAATGCGAAAAATTATGTCCGCCGGCCCCGGGAATTGAACTCGGGTGGGCCGCGTGACAGGCGAGATATACTACCACTCAGCCACGGGGGGAGGGCTTCACAGGCTAAAAAGTCGGAGACCATATATACCCGTATTTGAGTGCTACATGAGATAGAACTTGTGCGCGCGCAAGCCAAGTGCTGCTGTTGTGTGGTTGCTGTGTGGTGTAGTAGGGTTAGGGTTAATGAAGCGAGCGCTGCAGATCAATACATCTGCACAAACTGGTAAATGACGGTAAAAGGAAGGTTGGTGTTTTTTCGCCCAAACTCTCCAAACCCGGAAGTTGTTCTACATGCACACACGGCACGTTGGGTGATATTGGGCGCACCTGCCCGCGTGCACTAAATAGGTGTTCATTCGAGCCCAATCGTATGGCGTTGATTCCATGCGGCTGTCAAGTTGTCATTGTGTCAACCAATGGTAAAAGTGTATTACAAAAAGTATCGCACCTCGGCAGGCAAAATAATGGATGAATCAATTTATTTGTTGGGCATTTGTCTTGGTTCATTCGATCATTCATTTATCAATATATCGGCAAGTTATTTTTTGCTAGCGGATGATTGCTGAATTCAGTCCCTCAGCAAAACAAAATTCAGGTAAGTTAATGAAAATAAAACACCTGAAAAAACCCAAATGTGCCGGACTCGTTGAGGACTCGAAGCCGAGTCCTCGAGTCCTTGGGGTCCGAGTCCGAGTCTTTGAGTACTGGGACCGAGTCCGAGTCTTTGAAAAAAAGGACTCTAGTCCGAGTCCGAGTTCTATGGGAGACTTGGGAAATTTTAGGGTGGGGGGGGGGGGGGGATCTGCGAAGGGGGTCGTGAAATGATGACCCCCTCCCCTCTTCCGCCGCCTCACTACTAATCATCCCACTATAAAACTCAAATCCTAGGCTTACATATAGTACATATGTGTATGAACACATGGGGCAGGCCTGATGGATTATTAAGGGCACACAGGGTACCTGGAGTATGGGTAAGGAATATTAAGGGTACCTGTGATAACTAGATTTTAAGGATATATGGGGTAGGGCCTACCTGATCAAAGACACATACCCGAGTGGTTATTTCATGTCTCATTACAGCATACATAGTTAGCGTATCTGGGTAGGCCTTATTAAGATCCCTGGATTATTACGGGGCACTGTGCTGGCAATGTTATAAGGGCACCCAGATTATCAAGGACATAAACTCTCGCTATTTCACACTAGCCTAAATTTGTAAACCCTCATGTCTATGCCCATTTTGCTACAAATCATGCAGACATTTAATTTAAATCATATTACCGTACTTCAGCTAGCGAGGCCCCAAGCGTAGCGAGGGTACCCGCTAGTCTATATAATAATACAGAATAACCAAATTTGTCCTGAGATGTTCTCCCCTTTCTGCACCTTTGATTGACTTCAAATTCGCTGTGCAAGTCCGTATGGGTCCAACGACAAAACAGTTTAAATTTGTTTGTTATTAATTTGTGTTACAATTTGTAAAATGTGGGTTTTATTTGCCTGTTGCTACGTTGTTGCTACACGCTCGCGTATACGCTTGACACGCAATACGCTTGACACGAATAACATACTTTTTTACCATTACTAAGATGACGCGCAGTTATGCTAGCTGCTGTAAATAAGATAATTGCACGTAACAGTCGAACAAATTACGCGGCATGTGCGTCTTACTAAATACGCGAGCATTCAACGTGCCGTGGTGATGATGTCGGACTCTTGGGTTTGCGATGTTATTATGTGTAGAAACATTAGTTAGCTTAGAACTGTGTATGGCAGAAATGGCTGTTTGATCAATGAAAGGGGGATAGGATGAATTACATATTAAATGGGGAAACCACTATAACGATATTTTGATGTACAGGCAAACTAACATCTCAGGTAGGGCCGAGGGTGGTTTAAAGAGAGAGTGAGAGGGGGAGGGGGTGATGCCGAGTTCGAAACTTGAGAACGGGGTGCCTGCCATCGAGTCAGAAGCTTGAGAGCATGCATGGGGTGGGGGTTGGGATGTGGCGTCACCTCCCAATCGATGCCAAAAAAATGAGATTGACACCATTGTCTGGAAATGTTGGTGTTTTTTTCACAAAATTTCTAAAACAATTCGGACAAAAATGGGTCTGATATTCTTGGGATGCTATCATACCCTATTGATAGGCTAAGCATCCTATGGAATGGGTATATGTTCAGTGGCGGCACCATCATCTATTTGGGGGGGGGCAAGAACAAATGTGGGGGAAATATAGGGTGGCAAAATGTGCGCGAAACTTTGGCTTTCATTTTAAAGATTGCCTGAAATTAGCATAATTTGAATTGACAATTCAGACCAATTTTTACATTAAAGGGGCACTAAGAGATGTGTTGGAGGATGCGCCCTCAATTATGATAAAAACTGGGATTAGAATATTTTTATAATTGTATTACATGTATGAACTTACACCTATAAGGATTAAGAAAAATCAGCCCTCTATGTACAAGAAAACGTTGATTCAAAAAATGCTCATCCTGCGGGACGAGCATTTTACGTCCGACAGTATCCCCCTGCAGTACGTGTGATACATAACGCGAACCATATTTGCATAGAGAGCGTTTTTCAATAAATAGCGATGATATTGTTTTAATCAAGTTTTGCTGTGTTTTTGCTAGTAGAAACAACAGTAATGGCGATTTTTAATGTTCATCTTGAATTCTGAAGTAAATTTTTAAACATTTAAAATTTTCAACACCACTTAAGAGTGACTTTTTTCTAGATTGACAAACTTTTGGACACACATTTTTTAGATTTTGCCTAAAGTTTGGGAGGTGAAAGACATTTAGTAGTTATGTAAAAATATGGTATTAAAAAATTCAGCAACCCTCTGTTGCCATGGTAACGAGCCAATCTGTTTTAGGTTATTTTAGGGGATAATTCTACTAATTATACTGATTTCAGCAACAAAAAAGTCAAAGTTTGGCAGAACCCTACACCAAGGTAGTACATTTTTTGCCCAAACTGACTTCATGAATGAGTTGCCCTATCTCTGGTCTAACAACCAACCGATTTAAATAAGTCAGTGTTGCCATATTGATACCCTGTTGCCATGTTCAAATATCACATTTTGAGGAAGTTGAAAAAGTCTGATATTACTAACCGACTTCGGGTTGCTACAGTTCCCCTCGAGGTGATTTGTTTTTCTTTGTACTTTGTTTTTATAACAAAGACCTAATACCCTTTGAGTTAATTCAAGAAAAAAAATGGGGAAACCCGGCACTTGCGTATCACGTGACCTGAAGTCACATGATCCAATTCACGGGAAATTGCATAGCCGGGTATAATGGGGGGGTTACCGTGCACCCCCAGGACTCCCCCAAACAACTTTTTTTAACTTCCTTTCACTGTTCTAAAACATATTCAGTATGTTACCAAAATGATTTGGGTATGCTTAGGTGTTATTCAAGATGGCGTCGAAAATGGCCGCCAAAAGGTCAAATTTCCTGAAATGACATTATATCAATCAAAATCGGGATCAAAATATATTGTGAAAGTATAGTTTTAATAGTGGGACGTATGTATTAGACCACTAGACACTCATATCGATTACATTTGCTTTGTTAACATACCTAAATCCAAGATGGCCACCAAAATGGCTGCCAAAAATGCTAAAATTACAAACATTTGGCATTTATCAGCCCAGCATGTATGATCAGAGTATAGTTTGAACAATGGGATGTATGTATTAGACCCTAGAAGCTCATATGCTGCATTTTTGCTTTGTTTACAAATCTTAAATCCAAAATGGCCGCCAGAATGATGGCCAAAATTAGTAAAATGACATAATATTATTAAAATGAATGATGAAAATATAGTTTTTAACAATGGGATGTATTATTTTATTATATCACTATTAACTCATATCCAGTTTTTTTGCTTGTTAACATGCTTAAAATCCAAAATGGCTGCCAATATGAGTCCCAGAATGGCTGCTAAAATTGTTAAATTCCATAAGATAAGAATAATAATGACCAAAATGTATGGCGACAATATAGTTTTAACAATGGAATGTATATGTATGTATTAGACCACAAGTAACTAATATCCAGTATTTATGCTTAATAACATACTTAAAATCCAAAATGGTTTCCAAAATGAGTGTGTTATGTATTTTGCTTCAAATTCGCTAAATAGTATGTTCTAAACTGCTAAGCTATTGCATTTAGATATAAGACCCACCTCTGTGACAATTTGTATTCTGTTTCAGTTTCCAAAATGGCTGCCAGATGGTTAAGTTGATGTTAAATAACCTAAACAAATTGTGTCGTATTGCAAATGACCATACTATGTAATACCAATACCCCAAATCTAATGGGGCAACATTCACTATAATATATGATAAAGCCTAGGGGCTGTATCTAGTTTGAGTATTTTAAAACATCTAAGATGTCGGCCAAAGGTTAAAATACCTGAGAAGCAGTATTAATTTATTGTTAGTGTCATAATAGAACATATCATTTGGTGAATGTGATACAATATACACACTTATAGACTATTTTTACATTTGCAACGACCATTTTGGTGGAGATTTGAAGTACTACAAAGCAAACATACTGGATAGCAGTAACTAGTGGTCTAATACATACATGCCATTGTTAAAACTATAGTTTCATCGTACATTCTGGTTGATATCATCCTATTTTATGGAATTTGAAAATGTTTGCAGTCGTTTTGGGACCCATTTTGACAGCCATTTTGTATTTTAAGTATGTTAACAAAGCATAAATACTGGATATGAGTGTGAAATAATACATACATCTCATTGTTAAAAACCATATTTTAATCATACATCTTGGTTAATATTATGTCAATTTAGGGAATTTTGACCAATTTTGGCCATCATTCTGGCGGCCATTTTGTATTTAAAGTATGTTATTACAAAGCAAAAATACTGGATAGTAGTTAATAGTGGTCTAATACATACATCCCGTTGTTAAAACTATATTTTCATCGTACATTCTGGTTGATAGTATCCTATCTTATGGAATTTGACAATTTTTGCAGCCATTTTGGGACCCATTTCGGCAGCCATTTTGGATTTAAGTATGTTAACAAAGCAAAAACACTAGATATGAGTTATTTGTGGTCTAATACAATACATACATCCCATTGTTAAAACTATATTTTCATCATACCTCCTGGTTGTTATTATCCTTATAATATATGGAATTTGACAATTTTAGCAGCCATTTTGGGACTCATTTTAGCTGCCATTTTGGATTTCAAGTATGTTAACAAAGCAAAAATACTAAATATGAGTTACTAGTGATATAATAAATACATCCCATTGTTAAAAACTATATTTTCATCATTCATTTTGATAGTATTATGTCATTTTATGGACTTTTGACCAATTTTGGCCATCATTCTGGCGGCCATTTTGGATTTAAGATTTGTAAACAAAACAAAAATGCCGCATGTGAGCTTCTAGGAGTCTAACACATACATCCCATTGTTAAAACTATACTATGATCATACATGTTGGGCTGATATATGCCAAATGTATTGAATTTTAGCATTTTTGGCAGCCATTTTGGCGGCCATCTTGGATTTAGGTATGTTAACAAAGCAAAAGTACTCGATATGAGTTCCTAGTGGTCTAATACTTACGTCCCACTATTAAAACTATACTTTTACAATATATTTTGATCCCGATTTTGATTGATATAATGTCATTTCAGGAAATTTGACCTTTTGGCGGCCATTTTCGACGCCATCTTGAATCACGCCTTAGCATACCCAAATCATATTGGTAACATACTGAATATGTTTTAGAACAGTGAAAGGAAGTTTAAAAAAAAGTTGTTTGGGGAGTCCTGGGGGTGCACGGTAACCCCGCATATATACCCGGCTATGCAATTTCCCGTGAATTGGATCATGTGACTTCAGGTCACGTGATACGCAAGTGCCGGGTTTCCCCATTTTTCTTCTTGAATTAACTCAAAGGGTGTTAGGTCTTTGTTATAAAAACAAAGTACAAAGAAAAACAAATCACCTCGAGGGGAACTGTAGCTACCCGAAGTCGGTTAGTAATATCTGACTTTTTCAACTTCCTCAAAATGTGATATTTGAACATGGCAACAGGGTATCAATATGGCAACACTGACTTATTTAAATCGGTGGGTTGTTAGACCAGAGATAGGGCAACTCATTCATGAAGTCAGTTTGGGCAAAAAATGTACCACCTTGGTGTAGGGTTCTGCCAAACTTTGACTTTTTTTGTTGCTGAAATCAGTATAATTAGTAGAATTTTCCCCTAAAATGACCTAAAACAAGGTAGGCTCGTTACCATGGCAACAGAGGGTTGCTGAATTTTTTAATACCATATTTTTACATAACTACTAAATGTCTTTCACCTCCCAAACTTAAGGCAAAATCTAAAAAATGTGTGTCCAAAAGTTTGTCAATCTAGAAAAAATTCACTCTTAATGTGCCTTTAAAAGTCAAAGTTTTCGATTATTTGGGGGACAAAATGGGGTGGGGCTTCGCTTACACGGGACGGGGGCAAGTTGTGGGAGAAGGGGACTGGGGGCTACCCACCCCCCTGGTGACGCCACTATGCATGTGATTGGTCAATATAAGATCGATAGGAAATGAATATGGGTGGAAAATGATTGTTTAAAATAGCTAAGGCTTAACAATTGCGGGACAAACTTATATACGGGAAGGTAAATACATGGTACATGTAGGTCAATATATTCAGGTCCCAATTTAATTGATTTTTAAAATAAAATTGATACATTTGATATGAATATTAACAACTACATATTGATGATAGCGTTAACCTAAAATTTATTTTGAACAAATTGGTTCTTTGTAAGAGCTATGTGCATTTTCCAAAAAGTTATTAAACCCATTAATTCCCCACGTATCGGGACCAGCTAGTATCAAGCAATCACACTGTGTGTAAAATCGTCCATTGTACCTCTACCTAATACAACATCTTTCCAGAGCAACTCTTTCAGAACCAAACTCTAATATATCTTTGACCATGACAGGGCAAAGAAAAAATAATATCTTTCTAGAAACTAATCTATATTGATAGATAGTTGGGACTCAGGACGAATGTTTAGTGAAATACCATTTTCTAATATGACAACATGAAATTCCAATGGAAGACCATTGGAATTTCATGTTGTCATATTAGACAATGTGAATAGCTAGATATACCATTTTCAATCAAATGGCTGGGTTTTTTCCAGTTTGCAAATGGAATTTCAATCTATCAGTCAGACTAATAGATTGAAGTTCGACATTTCAAATAAGCGTATTTATAGAATTACAGGGCAAGATTGATTTCATCACATTGTACCTGTGGAAACCAAGGGTCAGGCAATTAATTACGGGATAAGGTTGATTTCACACGCATTTTACCTTTGAAGGTGTATAACATGTAGGGCAAAAATGGTTTTCCCAGACTTATAATAAGTCTGTGAAAACCACCTTTGCCCTACATTACATACAAATATCGGCTTGACTTGATTTTTTACACTAACAGCGTGCCCTTGTATTTCCCTATCAACCATTGAAGGAAGTTCAGTAGTTTACTATTTGGAAACGCACAACCCTACACTCTTAATACGATGTGGGCACTTTTTCCTCATAGAAAAATGACAGAGTCGTTTTAGGAGTGTGCTACATGTATATCAACTGCGTCACCAAGTAAATAGTTGTGGCCTTTTTCGTGTTGAGAATTCCTTGTACGAATAAATTGACTATCCTGTAATTCACTTTCAGCGTACCAGAGAGACTGCATGTTGGCAGCACCCAGATGAAAGGCCTTTATGAGCTCTTGACAAGGGCAGAGGAGAAGTCCAGTGAATGAGTTTGTTGTGTGTTTATGGGTTATACAGCATTTTTGAGTTAAGATCGTCAATATCAAACACTTTATTCACAAATATTCATAAAAAGTGATGAAATTTGTAATACAGGTTTTTTTTCTGCGACGGGGCGCTGCATGATTCCTTTCTGGGAATGCCGTACCATAGACTATGACACCGCTAGGCCTTTACTATAGATATCTACTACACTAAAGTAGGAGACTTGATATCTGTATGAAACTATATTTATCTAATATTGCGATCTATCCATGAATAATTTGTTTCAAACAATCTGCATGGTCCGCGTGTCAAAATGTTAGACCTGTTGTATTTCAAGGGATTGCTTCAAATTGGATATCATTGTAAAGATGAACACATCAGCTTTTAAATGATTACACTTTATAATGAACATATCCCAAGATATCTGAAAATCTTTAAAAATATTCTGAACTTTTTTTTGTTGTTGAGCAGTTTAGTTGGCACAGTACTGCGCCAAGTAGCCTTGACACCCGTGGTGTAGTGGTGAATCGCTCACCGTTGGTGCTGGAGGTACCTGGATAAAATCCCGGGGGATCGGGGGGCTATTTTGGTCAATTTTGCGCATTGAAAAAAAGTGGGGGGGGGGGGGTAGAGTTAGGGTTAATCAAAAATCCTTGGCATTAACGCAATTATTCTTACTGTCAAGTCTTTTGAGGATTTTGTCATGCATACTTTCCGATTGTAGTTTAGCAACACATTTAAGGGTAGGGGATACCCCATTTAGTGTATTTCACCCTTAATAAAGGTCTCATCTTGCCTTATGTAGACAATAACCATATCATTAAAGTTTAAAAACAGCCTAAATCGGGAAATTATTTAAAATAAACAAGAGCAAAATGATGCCCATGAAAAGAGATGAAATTATTTTGATCGAAGTTCATTGAAACATGCATTACATTAGCTAAAAAATAAGTATACAGTAGTTTCTTAAAACTAAAATAATCTCATGTGTCCCTCAAATTAGCTGGATGGAAGTGTATATAAAACTAAGGCCTGAATGTGCATTGCCTTTCAAAAGGCAAAGATGATATCTTTTTAGTATGCACCACAATTGTGTCTACATGTACACTTCCGCCCAGAAGTGATGGCGCAATTAGCCTTGTTTAAATTGTCTGTGGGGCTATTGTGCCCACCATACAAAACAAATTGAAATTGCATATTCACACACTTGATAAACACCCTCCCCCAGTTTTGGTCTATCAGTCGGGGGAAAATGATCAGTCGGGGAAACTCACTGCCAGTCGGGGGCTGGGCCGTCGCTAGTGTTTTTTGTGTGGGGAGGGGGTGTAATCCAAATAGACAAATAGTCAGCAAATTTGTACATGTAGTCGACAAATTTATGCACCAGGTTGTTAAAAATAGGAAATGTTATAGAGAAAAATGATGAAAACGCTCATAATTGTCCATTAGTTGTTAACTGTGCGATTGTGTGATTTTTTTTTACTGTGCAAAATATTTTGACCTTGCAATTTTTTTTGAACCTACCCCTCCCCTTCCCCCCCCCCCCCCCCCACACTTACGTGAAATTCATGAGGTGACTGCAAAAAAATTGGGGCTACCTTTTACTATTTATTTTGTACATCGGGGGAATTGAGAAGAATCCGAGTCGGGGGAATTTCATTTGTGGCCAAGTGGACCCCCCCCCCCCCCCACTCACAATATCCTGCGCACGATACTGTAAATTCCGTCCCTCGCACAGTGTTTCCGCCCCTCGCAAAAGTGGCCCCATGTTGCAGCACCCCCTAAAAATACAGGTACAGGTGTTTAGTACCCCAATAGTTGACTATTTGTAAAATTTCACATTTTTTCCAACAATTAAACTTGTAGAAAAACAACTAATTGTATCGCAAAACGGGAGGGACGGAACTATACCACCTTTAATTTGAGTTTAGAAACTTTTTTATTATTAAAGAATGTCTAGTGAGTAAATCAATCAAACTCACAAATAAAATAACTCTTCATAATTAATAAATACAGCATTTTGTTTGTCTTTCGCACTTCGATGGCGCCATTTTTTGGATTTAACAATCATTTTCCGACACAAAAACTCATGTTCAGGGGGAAAAATTGTAAATCAAAAACTTCAATATGTTAACTTTATAATTTATACGAAAAACAATTTTATTTCATTAGTGATTGTTGAGGTATCAGTTGCCCTAATTTTGGATTTGGCCAAGTATTGAATCATTTTGGATCATGACAATGCAATTAAGTCCAACTTACCAAATATTTTAGGAGGAAGAAAAACAATACTAAAAATCATAAATCATTCCAAACTACTTATGAAACGAATAAGGAAAAGATATACCCCCCCCCCCCCCCGCGTGGATTTGGCCAAGTATTGAATCATGCTGCCTCATGACAATGCAAGTCCAACTTACCAAATATATATTTTAAAAGGAAGAAAAACAAAACTAATAATCATAAATCATTCCAAACTACTTTTGAAACTAAAGAAAAGATATACACCCCTGCGTGAATTTTGCCAAGTATTGAATCATGCTGCATCATGCCTGGTAGCATTGCCACTAAAACAGCCTCTGGCATTCTTTTCTACTTTACTTCAATTTCTTTTTGATACAAAAGATTTGAATGTATGTATACATTGTAGCTGACATTCCTGAACCTAACCGATCTGTGACTTAACCCATAAACAATAGAAGGAATTGTTTATGCTTAACCAGGCAACTTATTTTAATGGGACTTTATTTTCACTTTTACACCTCATATACTGTTAAAACATGTTTGCACATTCTGAAAACCTTAAAATTGCTCATATTTACAGAGAAAAAAATACAAGATTGCAAAATTGGTTTTATTATAACATCATTTCTGCTTCTCCTGCAAGCCAGCTATCTTCTTGTTCTATGTTAACCCTAACCCCCCTGAGTGCTAAAAAATGCTAATCCTAAGTCCCTCTCCAAATGCATGCGCCGTCGGTTTTCGATGACGTAGTCAACCGAGCCTATATAGCGAGCGCAGTATACATGTAGGCCTACTGCGCGAATGTGTAGCTGAGGGCCGTGGCATAGTGGTTTGGACGTGTGGCTTGAGAACGGAGGGTCCCCGGATCGAATCCTGGCAGGTTCCCGGAAATTTAGTTGGCGTTTTTTCCTCGAAAATCGTGATCCCGGTCAAAAACCCTAAACCGGGTTTAGGGTTATGGTAACATTTTTTTCTTCTATTAACCCTAACCCCCCCCCCCCCCCCCCCCGAGTGCTAAAAAATGCTAACCCTAAGTCCCTCTCCAAACGCATGCGCTGTCGGTTTTCGATGACGTAGTCAACCGAGACTTTATAGTGAGCGCAGTATACTGCTCGAATGTATAGCTGAGGGCCGTGGCTTAGTGGTTGGGACGTGGGGCTTGAGAACGGAGGGTCCCCGGATCAAATCCCGGCAATTTAGCTGCCGTTTTTTCCTCGAAAATCGTGATCCTGGTCAAAAACCCTAAACCGGGGTTAGGGTTATGAGCTGTTATGGCGCCGTCGGTTTTCGATGACGTAGTCAACCGAGACCAGGCCTATAGTGAGCGCAGTATACTGCTCGAATGTATAGCTGAGGGCCGTGGCTTAGTGGTTGGGAAAATCGTGATCCCGGTCAAAAAGAGCTGTTCATCCCCCTGTCAAGATATATAAACTGTATTAATTTAGCATCTGAGCAGTGTAGTTTTCCAGTTCACATTGAAGCTTGTCCACATTTTCATTCATAATTTTAGGGAAGATATAGACAAAGAATATTAACAGTGTTGGAGTCGAGTCCTCATCATCCGAGTCCGAGTCCGAGTCCGAGTCCTTGAGGAAAGGACTCGAGTCCGAGTCCGAGTCTTTGACAATTTCTATGTCCGAGTCCGAGTCCGAGTCCGAGTCCTCAATATCCGAGTCCGAGTCCTTATGTATCAAATTCAAGACGCAGTTCACCAATACTATATAGCTATATCAACGTTTTATTAATCAGAATTTCAGCTCTATACTGTTTACTTGTATACAAATATAGACTGTTCATGAGGGAAATGGGGTGAACTATTGCCCCAAGGTGATCTGGAGACCGTAAGCTTATGGTCTCCAGATCACTGAGGGACATAGTTCACCCCATTTCACGAATATAGAGCAGTCCATATTTGTTTTATATAGACTAACGCATGAAAATATTTTTGTGTGCGATTTTGATCAAATTAAACATGAACAAAATAGTAGGGTCGTTTAGGGCAATTCCGTGACCGTGGAGAGCAGAGCAATGTTTCTTGGTGAATTTGTCTTCCTTGATGGATAAATAAAAAATTTAGCGGGGGTGCACCTTGAAAAAGGGTGGGGGGAACCTGTGAGGGCCCAAATTTCAAAATGGCCACCATCGGCCATTTTGGAAATATCTTTATTGAAAGTTTGACCTACTAGGCTGATCAAAATATGGTCTAAGGGGTTTTGGAGGTCAAGGAATTCATTTCTGATGTTGTTTAAATGATTTGGTGCCTCCCTTTACTCTAAAATTCAAAATGGCCGCCGTCGGCCATTTTGGAAATCTGTATATTTAAAATTTTACCTACTAGGCTGATCATAATATATCCTAAGGGGTTTTTGGGGTCAAGGAATTCATTTCTGATGTTTTTTAAATGATTGGGTGCCTCCTTTTTCTCTAAAATTCAAAATGGCCGCCAAAAATCCCCACCAGTACACAAAATTAGCTCTATCAAACTTTTTCCAACAGATCTATTCTTACAGATACAATTTTTTGTGTATACGTAATGTACTTGAGATGTTTATCAGTTAATATGATTCAATTTTGAATGAATCTTATAGACATACTGAAGATTTCATACACATATGAATCCAAAATGGCCACCAAAATGGCACAAGGAATGTAATTGACATTATCATTTACAATGGAGTCCTGTGTGTGGCTCTAAGTTCCAAGGGGGAGGTTACTGTCAACTAACAGCGGCGACTTATAATTGATGAACTACTACTCCTCATCTGAATCTGATTCTCCAACCTCGCAGTCACTATCGTTGTTGCTACTGCTTTCATCGCTGGTGTCATCTGCGTTTTCACGAGGTGTGAACTGAATGGGCAATGCTGGAAGACTATGGCGCACTGGCCGACATTTGCCATTCAATACTTGCCAATAATTGGGGATGGGTGTTTTACTAAATCAACTTAGTGCACTTGACAGTAGGTGATGAAGTTAACCCTCTCCACATGGTGGTTTAGGGAGTCATCATCTAGTGGTAGCCGCATAGTAACTTTGTTCCTCAGGCTGTGCCACTTAGCTGCCCTAGCCTGACCACATTAGTCATAGCTATATCTTCGCCATACACCAAAGAGATAACAAATGTCTTCATGTTATCCTTGACTATGTTAGGTAGTTCAAGGCTATGTTCTTCATTATGGAGAAGCTCCCTAGCATCGGGATCATCCATCACCTTCTTTGAAATTCGCTTTTTTCCATAGCCATAGAAGGCCGATGTGTGGTCAGAACCTGTAATCAGATGCAGAGGAATAATGATCTTTGCCACTTCCTGTGCCAGCATATTACGGGAATTGATGAGAGCATGCTTTCGCTTGAATATCAGATCGCCCGGGATCATATGCGAAATGTACGCTGCTTGAACGTAGACGTCTGTGTCTTCGCTATCTATAACAACAGCTTGAGAGTAGTTTTGCATCCTCAGCTTGGCATATACAGAAAGAAGTATTGTGTCTGCTTCAGGATGCTTGAATCCATAGTCGCTGCTCGTCACACCAGTGCTCAGATTTGTTGACATCTCGCCTTGACAGTATATGACGCCTCTATTTACCTGGTCTACCTTTGCTTCCAATTGGTCCTTTACAAGCTTCTGCAGTCTGACCTTGTTTGCTGAATTAACCATTACCTTGCTAAAATCAGCTGCTCCTGGAAAAAGGTCTTCTGGTTTGGGGTAAACATTTGGGATATGTCGATGTTTTGCTGCCCTTCGATCGTGCTCATCATCCTTGATGCTGTAGGGAAGATCATATATGTCATTCACCAAGATAATAAGGGATGCTGCGGCGTGGCGGGATATGACCATAGAGCAGATTTTATCCAGGTAGTCTTTCCAGCAGTAAGATTCACCATCCCTCTTCCTGGCCTCCCGATCCTCAGGTGTGGGTGTGGCCAACCGCCAGATCAGCCCCATGTCTACGAGACTTATATAGTCATGTGGTTTCTCAGCAACTGGGTCAAGATTGAATAGCTGTAACAAGGTGCTCTTGTTGGTCTTGCGCATTGATTCATCCACATTATACATTGACAGACACTCGTCAGTCACTCGACCTTCGAGGGCCGATTCAAGGTTGATCATTCCAGATCCCTCTGCAATGTCTACAAGGGCTGCCAGGCCAGACCTCTCCATCTGGGCAACCTTCAAAAACATCGACATATCCCAAATGTTTACGTTCAAGCAGCGTACACTTCGCATATGATCCTGGGCGATCTGATATTCAAGCGAAAGCATGCTCTCATCAATTCCCGTAATATGCTGGCACAGGAAGTGGCAAAGATCATTATTCCTCTGCATCTGATTACAGGTTCTGACCACACATCGGCCTTCTATGGCTATGGAAAAAAGCGAATTTCAAAGAAGGTGATGGATGATCCCGAAGGATAACATGAAGACATTTGTTATCTCTTTGGTGTATGGCGAAGATATAGCTATGACTTGTGGTCAGGCTAGGGCAGCTAAGTGGCACAGCCTGAGGAACAAAGTTACTATGCGGCTACCACCAGATGATGACTCCCTAAACCACCATGTGGAGAGGGTTAACTTCATCACCTACTGTCAAGTGCACTTTGATTTAGTAGAACACCCATCCCCAATTGGTCATGGTTGGCAAGTATTGAATGGCAAATGTCGGCCAGTGCGCCATAGTCTTCCACCATTGCCCATTCAGTTCACACCTCGTGAAAACGCAGATGACACCAGCGATGAAAGCAGTAGCAACAACGATAGTGACTGCGAGGTTGGAGAATCAGATTCAGATGAGGAGTAGTAGTTCATCAATTATAAGTCGCCGCTGTTAGTTGACGGTAACCTCCCCCTTGGAACTTAGAGCCACACACAGGACTCCATTGTAATGATAATGTCAATTACATTCCTTGTGCCATTTTGGTGGCCATTTTGGATTCATATGTGTATGAAATCTTCAGTATGTCTATAAGATTCATTCAAAATTGAATCATATTAACTGATAAACATCTCAAGTACATTACGTATACACAAAAAATTGTATCTGTAAGAATAGATCTGTTGGAAAAAGTTTGATAGAGCTAATTTTGTGTACTGGTGGAGATTTTTGGCGGCCATTTTGAATTTTAGAGAAAAATGAGGCACCAAATCATTTAAAAAACATCAGAAATAAATTCCTTGCCCCAAAAACCCCTTAGGATATATTATGATCAGCCTAGTAGGTAAAATTTTAAATATACAGATTTCCAAAATGGCCGACGGCGGCCATTTTGAATTTTAGAGTAAAGGGAGGCACCAAATCATTTAAACAACATCATAAATGAATTCCTTGACCTCCAAAACCCCTTAGACCATATTTTGATCAGCCTAGTAGGTCAAACTTTCAATAAAGATATTTCCAAAATGGCCGATGGCGGCCATTTTGAAATTTGGGCCCTCGCAGGTTCCCCCCACCCTTTTTCAAGGTGCACCCCCGCTAATTTTTTTATTTATCCATCAAGGAAGACAAATTCACCAAGAAACATTGCTCTGCTCTCCACGGTCACGGAATTGCCCTAAACGACCCTACTAAAATCTTACAGGCGAGTCGATCCTCCATGCCACTATGGCAAAATCGTACGAAGCAGGGCATTTTTGTCTTTCAAAAGTACTATTGACCATTGACCGCCCGGTCAATAGTACTTTTTGAAAGACAAAACAAGACCGGAAAGTTACGTCAAGCATGAAATGGACCAAACTATTTTGCGTTATCTGATGTAGTATCCACCAATCAGATGGCTAGAATATTTTCATGCGTAATATAATAATTACTAATTAAAGTATAATCACAGTCTGTTCAGTAACTTACTTATTAGACTTGTGTTGTCTTTGTGGTTGTCCTTTTATTTTCTGCTTATTTGCAATTATTTGCATGCAAAATTACTTAAATTAGAAAGAGTGTAGGAGGAAACGTGAGATCCGCAAGACGAGAGCAGCAAGTGTCACAACACCAGATACTGATCACAAGTGCCACACATGTGTGAGATGCTTCCTTGCCCGTATTGGTCTTGTTAGTCATCTTCTGACACATATAGATCAAATTCAACTAATTAATATCTGTTGTCATTGTCGTCTTTGCTTTGCGATGGACGAACAACAACAGATCAAGTTTTAAGAAGTAAATTATTGCTATTGCTAAGGCTAATAATTCTGATAAAGCCAGGATATAATTTAATATTCTTTGTATTTCACTGTTTTTAAAGTAATACTAAATCGACGATATCTTTGGAACTGGGTGTACTGACATTGAAAGAAGATGTCAGTTAAATAAGGCTATGAAAATGAAACAGGGAAAAAAATTGAATATTTCATTGCTTGAAAACACCAGAGTTTTGACATCATCAATCATCAAAAGCAGTTTTGAGTTGGCCTAATGTTATATGTTGAATTTAAAGAAGATGCTCATTGCACTTCAGCATCTGCACCATTTTTGGGGATAATCTGGCGCGATGTGGCCGCATGATCAACCCCAACCCCCTCTGCTGAATATGCGTTTCACAGGAGCGCTACTTGCGGGTACAGACAGCACCCTACGTGTTAACTTATGAATGTTATTTTTTTGCTAGCGGCAGACTGCAAAATTCAGTCCCTCAGCAAAACAAAATTCAGATAAATTAATGAAAATAAAACATCTGAAAAAACCCAATTTTGCCGGACTCGTTGAGGACTCGAAGCCGAGTCCTCGAGTCCTTGGGGTCCGAGTCCGAGTCCGAGTCCGAGTCTGAGTCTTTGAGTACTGGGACTGAGTCCGAGTCGGACTCGAGTCCGAGTCCGAGTCACGAGTCCTACAACACTGAATATTAATGAGACAAATGGATGCACTGAGTTTCTCTGTTTCACTCTCTGTGTAACTGTGGCAGTAGAGAGCTCACTCGGGGGGAGGGGGGGGGGGGGGGGGGGGGGGGGCACTAGATAGGGATGTGCCAACAGCAGAATGAAAATTGACCCACACATTTACCCATTGTTTGGGGAAATAGACTTGTTTACCAGAGATGGCATAATTTTTCAACATATTTGACAGATGTAAAGGGGTCATTCATTTACCAGGCGGGTGAAAATTGGGGCCCTATTTGGTGGCACATCCCTGTGACCTCCTATCCACTAAGTGTCCCACCCCCCTCACCCGGAGTACTCAGTGCTGGTGTTGCAATGGATGGTGTAGGAGTAAAATATGTGGAAAGAATAACAGGGATTGCTGCTTCTACTTCCTTTTTGTTTGTTTTTGTTACAGATCATGTTTCTTTCCTTTAACATTTCTGTGATTTCTTACGCTTCACTGTATTTTCTTGTTTGTTAATTGCGCCTTTGATTAGATCTTGTTTCTAGATAAATGGCGCATTATAAACGCTTAAATTATTATTCTACTTCTGGAGATTCTGAAATAAAGATATGGGGATTACACATGATGTGACATGATGCTAAACAAATACAATGTACAACAAGAGATAGATAAAAACAATTTTGAAAATGATATAAACAACAACAAAAAAGGAGGAGGGGCCGAGAGGAAAGGGGCCCCAGGGGTGGGGGAATACTCAAAAGTACTCTAAAGACCTTTAATGTGGCTTTCTTTCAAAAGAAGAATTAAAGAGATTGACGGTTGCATTATCATGTTACACTAATTTTTAGTCCCAAATTTTGAAGCAAATCCCCGGGATGGTAGAATTATCACGCCATTCTTTAATGAGGTTCGCTTTCTGAATAAGCTGAAATGTCTCTATTCACTATTCACTTTCTTTTTCTTGAATCCAAGTTTTATTACTCATAATTCCACAGTTATATTAATTTCAAGTCATTTTAAGATTTAATATCCAACATTCATGTGCCTTTTTAATGTTTTTCTCTAGTTTCATTGATGGCATTCAAATTCTGATCAGCCACCCAACAATACTGCATAGATCGTCAATAGAGAGGGTGATTATCTCTATTGAAATGTTGTCCGAGCTGATACTACATGTATGTCTGTTTCGCACACACCTGTATGACTAGCATAAAAACCCGGTAAACAGAATGGGTATTGATAGTCTATTGCGGCAACTACATTATCTAACTAGCTAATGCGATACATAAATTAATTTGATAAAAAAAGCAACCGTGAAAGTTAAAATATATCTAACATTTGAAACATATTAACTTAATGCACACATTCACCAATGCGATACATAAAGATGTAACACTATTTGTGAACTTTATAGACAAATTATTTCACCCAGTTTTTAATTACACTTAAACTCGAACCCATGAGCGCGATGGACAATAGCAAATCTTTTGAAATCGATTTCTACCGATTTAACGTGTCTGGGAATGAGAGTGGCGTTATATTTATGGATGTTAATTTATGGGTGTTGATTTTTTTTTTAACCAGCCAGTCAAGCAGGTAACTCACAAAGAATACCTGCCCAACAGAAATTCCACCAGCCAGTGTGACTCACTTGATACTTACAGTACCTGTGAGTTTGAAAATGTTTAACCTCCAGTCAGATGGGTACTTTTATATCTTCACCCGCCCCATACAAAAGTTACCCGCTTTTGGCAGGTGCTATTTCCAGGCCTGAATCTCTTACCAACACCAGCGCAATCCACACATGTGTTATTGAATACCCGGGTGAAAACACGTTTGTTTTTCTGTGGATGACTCGAGTCATCAAAATGTCAAAATCACTCTGAATTCAAGCTTTTTGGAACAATATCTAATTTTGCCATATTTGCATATACTCGTCAAAAGAAGTTCCTTGCCACTTAAATTAAATTTAATATTTAAAGGTAGATGACCCGATCACATTTTCGTAACACAGAATTATTTCAAACATACGGAGATTTTCATATCATATGAAAGCTCGTATTTTTCTCATCATCATACTGACATTTGACGGCCTAATTCGGTATAATGACAGAGAAATCGACGAAATAGCGTTGAATTACCGCGAATGGTGGTTACCACCGATATAGTTTGTGTACTACTCAATGGGTACAGTTCACAGCATCTTGTGCATCTAAAATAAGAACCATAATAGCTATGCATCTCAAATTTTGGGACACGACGTTTTTAAGGATGACCTTTCATGTAGAATAGAAAACTTCAAGTTGAAAATCGGAACATCTACCTTTAATAGAATATATATAATTATATATATAAAAATTATAATTATATTTATATATAATTGTATATCAAAATAAGCAGAAAGTAATCCTCTAACAGCTTAACATGGAATTTAGACATGATCACTCATGCATGGCAGATCCCATTCACTTGACAATGGCAAGAAGATTGCACAAAATTGGATAATCCCTCCATTCAAATGACTGTAAATGCTCATTTCTTGCAATTTCCTTTTACGCACCTTACCATTGCTTAATGAATGTGCTCAGCCATGCATGAATGCGTACATCTTAATTTCATACAGACATGATAGAGAATTATTGTCTGCTTATTTTGACATGCAACATATTGTTTAATTTATATTAAATATTCATGTGAAATATTTGAACTCTAATGAGTGGCAACGAACTTCTTTTGACGAGTGTATATGTGTGGTGGCATGGAAAACCCTTCACATGGTCATTTTCTAGCAACTTGATTTTTTTCTTTGGCAGAGTGCATCATACTCTTCTGAGTATAGGACTGTTTAAATTTTTCAGAAACTCCATCTAGAACTACAGTTATAGTATTTTAAAGTCGGCTAGTTTAAACACAACACTCAAAAATGAAACTGGCAATTCAAAGGTGTACACAAAATCTTTTGAATGCTATTATAATAATAAAACTACATTGCTATATCACACAGAATAGCTTGTCATATGAAAAGAACTTTTGATATGAACCTAGTTTTTTGCGATTATATTAAAATTGATAAGTTCTTCACTTTCAAAATCTTTACAATGCATTGTCAGAATTTACAAGTGGTTACCATGGTAACAATGACATTTTACGTAAACATAGCATTTTACACATAAAATTTGATAAACAAGGTTCAGAAAAGTACTAAAATAAACTTTACATCTGGAATTGTCCATAAAAAACTTCTGGAGACTAAAGTTCAAGGTATAATCGCTATCTTGGGACCAAAGTTGGAAAATTGACTTTGAACTCATATGCTAGGAATATTTTTGTATGACCCAGATATCTCAATATTAACACTAGCGACTTCCGACGGGTTTTCCCATACCACCACACATATTGTATCATTGGGTTTTCCTTGTTTACCTTGCGTTCTGCTGGAGAGTTCTGGACCTTGACCTTTTGCACAATCTTGGGTCATCCTTCCTAGCTTGACGCAGTTGAACTTTGACCTCTTCATCTACCAATGATGTCACTGCTGACTAGAATACGACCAAACTGAATGCAAACTGCTTCAGGAGTACATTGGTACAAACTGTAGGCTATACCATGGAAACATACACCAAACTTTAAACTTCAGTAGTCTCTTGTATACGATGAGTAGCCATGTCACTGCTGACTAGAATACGACCCTGTTGCAAACTGCTTCAGGAGTTCATTGGTACAAACTGTAGGCTATACCATGGAAACATACACCAAACTTTAAACTTCAGTAGTCTCTTGTATACGATGAGTAGCCAGTAGTCTCTTGTATGATGAGTAGCCATTGCTTGTTGGTGCTCCTATATCTCTGCTGTATATATGTCTTGATCAAATTCAGTCTGGGTATTTTTACTCTGGAATGTACTGACAAACTCATTCGTTGGATACAATGAGTGCTGTTGATCATGAAATCTGGTGATGAGACTCACCAGTCGCTATACACTACAAACATTTGAAGATGTCCCTTTTCTTCTTCTCTTTTTTATTGATAGTATTTGTTTTCTGTGAAAATGTGCATCCATCTTAGCCTGAGACAAGACTTGTCTCAATATTGCACTGACTGTAAACACTGCCCTCTGTTTTGACCTTGGTATGACCATCATCCAGCGCGCATAGCCCTTGAAACGTAACTTGATCTGGATATGCCCTCATCGCTTTGGTGTCTTTTTAAACATGGACCCTCTAATAATGTTGCTATTACTTCTAATGAGTCAATCAGGGGTTGATGTGTCATATAGACGATAACTTGTCGAATGATCCATTCCTTAAAAGAGACAGAAAAAAAATTGATAAATAAATTATAGATCATCACCAGAAATTGCAAAAATAGCTTTTTGTTTACTTTTACAAATTACTTATTACTTTTGTAGGTTTGAATTTTCACATTCATGTAATTGCAATGTTTAATCTCGACGCCAAATTGAAGGTTTTACAAATTCATGTTTAAACCTGTAAGTTACAAATGTATAAATAAGAATGGATTACAGAATTAAGTTTGAACAGTGCATGAACATGTCTGAAAATTGGCAAACTCAGGGAAAATGTTGTTTTTGATGCAAATATTTGATCTTCAATCAATCAATCAATCAATCAATCAATCAATCAATCAATCAATAAATCAATCAATCAATTAACTCAACTGATGATTGACTCTGGTGGTTCGAGTGACCAGTTGTAGAAACTGTTGAACTGGTATGGCTGCCTGACCATTTGTGATTTTATGCATCATTAATTAATTGTGACTATTCGTCTTTGCTGGTCTTCTATGGATGCCTCTATCTTTTTTTATTTGGTCTCCTGTGTATGGGTCCCATACTGAACTCAAATATTCTAGTATTAGAAGTCTTACTAGAGAAGTGTAAGCATTTGCTTTGAGATGTTGTGGTCATGAAGAGGTTGCGGCGAATGAAGCCTTATGTCTGTTGGCTTTGGCTGTGATATTGTTAATGTGTGAGTTCAATTTCAGATCGCTGGTGAGCTCAACCCTCAGATATTATGAGATGTTGTTTGTTTGGGTATGCCCCCAGCGTGTATTCATCAATAATGGTTTCTTTTGTGTGGAAGCATTTGTCCCTCAGGAGGAAGCATTTGTCCCTCAGGAGGAAGAACTTGTCCCTCAGCAGGAAAAATGTGTGGGTATTGAATGACATTTGCCATGTACTTTGCCAGGCGTCCAGGGTTTTGATATCGTTTTGATAAATCCACATAGTCGTCAGAGGTATATTGATGACTTTGAAGTTATTTGGTATGTCATTTTAGGTATAAGAAAAAGCAGTGGTTCTACAACAGTGCCTTGGGTCCTGGTAACACCTGACTGTATATTCACCCAGTGTGAGTTCTCCCAGGCTCTAATGTTGGCTCTCTTTGTTAGAAAAAAATGTGTGTGTTTGTCCGTCTATACATTTATTGTTTGAGTTTGTGTAGTAGTCTTTTGTGAGGGACTGTGTCAAATGCTTTGGAAAAGTCCATGATGATTAATTAGGTCAGTTTGGTTTTGGTGTTCCAAAGATTTGGTAAGCTTGTGTAAAGTCTGTATTAGTTGAGTTTCGCATGAGTGATTGATGTGTCCTAAATCAGTGCTGTTTGTCAGTCAGTATGTTGTTTCCCAGGTGGGACATGACATGGGAATGAATAATATGTGACCCAACATGAGTAAATGAGGCACAATGTGGCAGTAAGCACATGGTCATAATAAGTCAAATTCATCAAAAGTCTAGTCTCAATAGAAGTACCAACCTATGGTTGGTCTCACATAATATGGCTGTCACACCTACAGTGCTCAGGATTTGCGCTTGCTTTGCACTGAAAAAAATATCAAAAAATATCGAAAAGCGCCAAGGAAACACATTTACGGTCTCTTAGAACCGATTGAGGACGCAGCGGACACTGGATAGAGCGGGAGAGGATCCCTTTTTTGGTTATAACTTTGTGATTATTCAGCCTGCAGACATCATGGTTGAACCTAGTCCTAGTAACATAGGACCTGCCAATATCATCTATCATTAACACCTGGACATTATCAACTACTGATTCTTAAAGTTATATTATGTGATCTTTCCAGGGAACGCCCTCAACATCGAAAAAAAAAAATATTGAAAGTAGATTTTCTTGCAGATTTACTTTTCTGATCATAAATGGTACATACATTCTAAGTTACAGGGCGATACGATTCTTAATTACTTCAAAATCATGGTTTTAGAGTGAAAATAAACTGTCGGATGTTGATTTTTGTCCGACAACTTATTTTACTCTAGTCTAAATGGCCTCTAAAACCATGATTTTGAGGTAATTGGGAATCGTATCGCTCTGTAACTTGGAATGTGTGTACGATTTATGATCAGAAATGTAAATCTGCAAGAAAATCTACTTTCTAAAAAATATCATGAATAGAGGGCGCTCCCTGGAAAAGATCACATAATATGCCTTTAAGTCCTAGAACGTTGCCAATAAGTGATACACGGAATTAAGAAATGAAAAGTTTGCAACGGTGTAAAAACCATTACGTCATGATTGTTTACTTTGAAAGACACACGCGCAAGATTTCAGCATTTACGAGGGTGAAGCCAGTGTCTGAAAGTGGATTTAAATTACTATTTTTATCAGATGTAAGTGTAATCAATACTAGTATTGTAATCAATAGTTCAAACAAATTCTATGATTCTTAGCTATACAGTCATGTCATTGTGGGTGAGTAAGAATGATTTTGGAAGATGCTAGGAGTCGCAGAAATTGTACTTTGTAGATTTTGGGCTCGTCAAAGCTTAAATACCGAAGTCACATCATAGTAACGTTAGGAGCCACTTCCAGTGGGCAACTAGTTGTGCAACCAGTGGGCTATCAGAAGTCACGAACGGCTGTGTATGTCGAGTAACGGTCGACTTGACCCAAACGCCGAGTTGACCGGGTACCCTGATGTCAACAATTTTCAACCTGTTTCGTGAATCGTTCGTGTGTACGTTTGTTGATGTTTAGACACTATGTGTGGAAGCAAGTTTTGATCTTTCAAAGTATGTCTAAACACAGATCCTAACCCGTTGGCGAGCGCATCGGACACTCTGTCTAGTGAAAATGATCTGCATTATTTTGGTTGCTGGCCATGGACTAATCCTTGAAAATGAAATCAAAGTAAGCTTTTCATTTTTTTATTCTGTAGACTGTGACTCAGTAGTACTATATTATATAAGTCCTGAGACACATGTTACTACGACTAGGTTGAACCATCATTTTTACAGAAAAGTACTTTGTTTCCATGTATTCCATTTTCAAAGAGATACTTTTATTTTCAAAATGTTATGATCACGCCTACCTATGTTCAGTCGAAACGCCGCTTTGATTTGACCCCAAATTATTAGGTACGAGGGCGTCCTAATGTAAACACGAAAAATTCAAATTTATTCGATTACCTATTTATAAATAACTAACACTTATTTAGGACGAAAAATATACAAAAGGAGACCGCTGATCGTTTACCCACTAACCTACAATGAAGCATACATCTATTTTACTTCATACTGTTTTATCGAATCAATATATTCAGTCACCAACGTACCGAAATGTGAGATTTCATGCTACTGCATCGGCGTAAAAACTGACATGAACTGGAAGAAATTTGGTAGCCAATTTTAGATGAAACCGTCCGTAAATCCCTTATTTTACAACGTCGTAAAAATTCCATCTAAACAGTGGCGCATTATAATGAGTTGTTTGATATCCTTCGTGTTTGAAATAGTAATAGTGTTTAAGAAGACGATTCTTGCCGCATCATTTGAAGCCCGCTGTGAAGCTCAAATGTGGTGATCAAAATGTGGCACTTGACAATAAAGTGTTTGAATCTCCCGGTTATAACTAGATTCCCTTGATAGCGCAGATGGTAAAGCGTTCGCTTGAAGAACGGGAGGTCCGAGGTTCGATTCTGCACAATGTCACGGATTTTTTCTCTCTCATCAAAATCAATTTTGTTGGGTTTTTAATTTATTTATGATTGTTTTATGATGACCATGTCTCTTACTCGATATTCCGTCTGGTTGCGATTGTGCTCAGGTTATCCCTTCACCCACTCAAATAATTAGTTTCAAAAGACACATATGTATACGCATAATGAGGAAAATCAGGTGTAAATGCAGCAAAACATTGTCATGAAAACTATCTTCAAAACGTCACATCATGGGCCCTCCGTGACTCTGTGTGTATATTATGTCGCGTCTTTAATACCAGGAAATACAATACAACTTTAAAGTCTCCCGCACTATGCCGAGGTTTGTTTTTGCTTTGGGATTATTTATACTAGAATGGTGGGGATCTTTTAACTTTTAAGAAATGAACCAAACATTCATAAATAAATCACACAACAAAAAAAAAGATTTTGACGAGAAAAAAATTCATATGACATTGTGCAGAGCAGAAGGATCGATTTCGAACACCGTACCTCCCGTTCTCCAAGCGAACGCTTTACCATCTGAGCTATCAAGGGAACCTAGTTATATCCGTGAGATTTAAACACTTCATCAATTCTGTTTCTAGAGCCACATGATGCAAAAACATCATTTATTCTGTTAGATAAAAAGGATATCACAGTTATTTAGCTCATAGGTTGAAAAAGATTTCCCTCGAAAGATGTTCCTCCTATGCATAACCTGCAATCCGCACAAACATCAAAATATAATGCGATCGCATATGAATGGACAATGGACAAAATGACAATGGTTCCAAATTGTACTCTCTCTTACAATCTGTTTTTATCTACTTAAGGGAAGTGTCAAAAATCACTTTTTGGCGCCAAAAATTTACGGACAACCTAACAAAACCAGTTTTTTATTAAAAATTTCAAAATGTCACCAAAATCATCTAAAGTCAATTATCTAGGAAGCACTTTTTTTTTGTTTGGCTTAAACATTTTTAGTTTTGAAAATATTGACCAAAAAGTGCCAAAAATGTAAGCCAAAAAAAAATAGTGCTTCCTAGATAATTGACTAAAGATGATTTTGGCGCCAAAAAAGTGATTTTTGGGCAAAAATGTAGAAATCACTATTTTTGGCGAAATTTAATACCAAAAATGGATTCTCCGACTCATTTCATTTGAAAAATGGTATACTTTTATGTACATTACATTATTAGTTTAAAAGTTACAGTGCTTGATAAATTTCATATATTTAGGGTTGACACTTCGCTGTTTAAGACAGCTATAGCTGTTTGTCAGATCAATGTAACGCTACTTTTGCAACATTTCACTTTCGATATCGACAACATTGCAAACTTCCCATGTGAAATACTCTGCTTGTAAATGTCCGAGACTGGTTTTAATAAGTTAGTAAGACAGATTCTATTATTAGGAATATTTCAAGACATTAATCTCCAAAAAAGACTTACATTTGACCTCAAGATCACTCTTGAAAATGATAGTTCAGATTCCGCGGGAGTTTAACTCGGTTTTAGTACCGAAAGTGCGCGGTTCACAATTGCGAAGTTCGTTTCGGTACTAATAATTGACCTTTTAACGGTTATTCGGCTAAGCGGCGTTTCGACTATGTTATAAATGATACACAAGACGTTCAAACGTGGTTAAACGTCCCATTGATATTACATTATGGATGCCATACAATAGGCACCAATTGTCCTTTGTTGTCATACAAACCCTTCAAACGCTCTGATCGTTAGACCTCCACTTCAAATTTTCGCACTTGGTACCAATCGTCTGGTTATTGATTAGGTTCATCGACGTCATGTATTAATTTTCAACTGATTGAAATGGAATCTTCAGTTACAGTTAAATATTTATTTCGGACTCTGCTGGAATTTAAGTT
>CM069449.1:30789246-31243520 GCA_035610835.1 Ophiura sarsii
ACCTACATGCTAATGGACCAATCTAGCTAGCCGTGATGGCCTTTTTGTGCAGTTTCTATAAATCCGCGAAAAAACATAGTTTTAACAAACAATATCTACAATGTAAAAAGAAGCTTGGATCAGATGAGAATGATGGTTGGATAATTGATAATGTCTCCTATCAGCATGCCCAGAATTCAATGATGTGATTTGTGTTCATGTAAAACAGTCAAAACTCCATGATATTCAAATAACAATTAAATAACTAAATAACTAAATAACTAAATAACTAAACAATTAAACAATTAAACAATTAAACAACTAAACAACTAAATAACTCAATCAATCAATCAATCAATCAATCAATCAATCAATCAATCAATCAATCAATCAATCAATCAATCAATCAATCAATCAATCAATCAATCAATCAATCAATCAATCAATCAATCAATCAATCAATCAATCAATCAATCAATCAATCAATCTAAATTCATGAGTATCTATTTATTCTATAGATAAATAAATAGATACATAAATGGATAAGTAAATAAAATAATTATCATTTTTTCTATTAATTAATTTGTTAATTAATTTATTAATTAATTTATTAATTTAATAATCATATTATTTATTTATTAATTATTTCATTTATTAATTAATAAAAACACTATATTAAATTAAAAAATAATTATTATGTAATTAATTAATTTATTTAATGATTAAATACCTAATTAATAAAAATAAATTAAAAAATACATGAATAAATGTATAATAAAAATGATTTATTGCTTAAATTATTAATAAAAGAGTACACAAAATAATGAATTGTTTATTTATTTATTTATTTATTTCTTAATAAATAAATAATTATTATTTTATTAATTAATCAATTTAATTATTTAATTATTAATTCATTTATGTATTTATTAATTAATTAGGCAATACAGTATACGGTATACAGGATGTTACGCTCTAAGGTGGTCTAATATGTCGCTTTTTTGCACACAAAAATCCCTAATAATAATGGGTTCAATTTTTATAAATGGGTCTATTTTCAATCACGAAAATGTTTGTTATTTTCGCGAAAATGTGATCTATTTTCCAGATAATTTGCGGAAATTGGGTCTATAATGAATCAAAATCCTTAGAAATGGGTACCGTTTTTCCCCAAAATCACCCTTAGAAATGGGTAGGGGTTTTGAATCTCCAGTGGTACACCCCCGAATAAAACCAAATCCGAGCACCCCCCCCCCCCCGGGCCTTGGATAGAACATCTTCCCACCCTGCTCCTATACCTGGATTACTCATCTAAGAATGTAAGCTGCTCCCAAGCGAGAACCGCACTATCAACACGGCGAGAACAACCGCCCGGCGTTCTATTTCCATATAACTACATGCAGGGGCCGGGTGTACAGCAAAAATTGCTCCCTACAGCGTGAGACAAAGTCTATGAAATTTTTATATTTCTGAACGCATATAGTATTATTCAACATATGTGAATATGAATTCAAAGTCAACGATTAGTTTTTTTGCTAAACGCCGACGAAATTTTGCGTAGGGATTTCATTATTTGTAAGTCGGTTTACCAGCACATGCGACGTTTGTGTAATTCGGTCCGTAACATTGTATCAGCTAAAATAACGTTCTTTCTTTTTTAAACATATAAGTATACATTCGCCAAGTAATAAGTAGACATACATTGACACCGAATGACGAAAGTAAATGTTTGCAATTTTTATCATTCTTTCCGTCAATAAGAACTATTTTTGCCGGAAGTGCGGCGCACCATCAAATAATTGGTGGTGTTAGGCCCGGTGTTTCTATAGTATATTAGGTACCTCGGCTGAAGCCAGACCTATAATGGACGGCGCCCGCTGGAGGAGCAATATAGCGTTTCTAGCCGGGTTTCTGGTCTGGCAATAGCCCGTTTGCGTGTTATAACACAGGGCACAGTAACAACTGTAATATACCGTAACACGTGTTACCGTGTTATAACACAGGCACAGTAAAACTGTGACATAATACGCACTTTAATTACAGTTACTACTGTATTGGACTATCAGAATTGGGTGTTTTAGTTTAGGATCGATAACACTTTTTAAAGGCATATTATGTGATCTTTTCCAGAGGGCGCCCTCTATTCATTATTTTTTTTAGAAAGTAGATTTTCTTGCAGATTTACATTTCCGATCATAAATCATACATACATTCCAAGTTACAGAGCGATACGATTCCTAATTACCTCAAAATCATGGTTTTATAGTGAATTTAGAGTGAAAAATATAAAGTGTCGGGATTCCGACAGTTTATTTTCACTCTAAAACCATGATTTTGAAGTAATTAAGAATCGTATCGCCCTGTAACTTGGAATGTATGCATGATTTATGATCAGAAATGTAAATCTGCAAGAAAATCTGCTTTCTATTTTTTTTTCGATGTTGAGGGCATTCCCTGGAAAGATCACATAATATACCTTTAAGTAAAACATTAAGTCAAGTCTTTCTTTTTTGGGGTGATGTGGGACTTTGGCACAATCGGCCTCATCCGGGTAAGTACTGCCTGGTTTTGAGGAATCATCAGAAAGCAGTAAAACGCTATACAGGGTGTTCCAGAATGATTTATACCGTGCATTTATTAACACTTTCCACGCGGGCTATTATTTTTACCATACACAAAACAGATTTTTCAGAAACCTTTCACAATTTTCAAAGCCTATCTCAAGGATTACTGACCCAATACTTGGCATGTTTGTACTTAAGTCAATGCATTTCTCATGGTGATTCTAAATATGTTAATGAAATGCAATAATTTTGACATTTTTAAACATTTTGTGAAATTTCCCTGCCGCGTGGAAAGTGTTAAGCCATAAAATGATAAATATTCATTACTTCATGAATAATCGCGATAGCTGCGTATCAAGTGCGTTCCAATCAAATTAATCGTTAGATGAGAACGCGCACGCCGAGCGCGGCTTACTAATAATTGCCCGAAAGTACTGCGCCAAAGTGTTCCATTGTTTTGCTCACTGACCGACCAATCAAATTAACGCCTCACGCCCCTAAACTGAATATTCAATGAATTATGAGGAAACACGATTAAAGCTTAATTCTGATTGGTTGAATGATAAAAATGTTAATGAGGGGATGACCCGACTTGGACTGTTTCAATAACTAAGAAGGGGTTGACAAAATAAACAGAACACTAATTAATTATTAGCAAGATTATATCGGTACAAATCAACGATTTGGATAAAATATGCATCTTTTTCAGTAATGAATGAGAATAATGACTGCTTAACAACTGTTTTCGTGAATTTGTTTTGAAATCCTCGGGTTTTGTTCTGGTCATTCGGAATTGTCCCTCGGGGGCTGCGCCCCTCGGGACAATTCCTCAGACCAGAACAAAAACCTCTGATTTTAAAACAAATTCACGAAAACAGTTGTTACGCAGTAATTATTCTCTAATCATTGTTATCGGCAAAAGTGCTTATTTTTCTATTAATTCTTTATTCAATGATACGTAATATAATTATACAATAACATCAATTTACAAAATAGTATTAATAATAGCAAGTATATATACAATGTGACAATCGATTAAAAACACTGAGTTATAATATTTAAGATTATTTATTGGTCAAATGTCATACATACATTTAATATCACGACATCATTGATGACATAGTTATTACAGTGAAATCAGTCTACGAAGACAAATTTCTTTTTTAGATAGGAATAAAAGATTTGGGTGGTTGCCATATCTAGACTTGCTTTGAACAGTTTTCCAACGGCATGATGTGGATAATACATTATGGTCATAAATGATATTGTGATAGTTGAATATAACAATGATAAAACATAGACAGTTTACGCGAAATTGACTAGCGTAAGACCATAGCTGTTTAAAGGCATATTATGTGATCTTTTCCAGGGAACACCCTCAATCCTCGTGAAAAAAAATGGAAGCAGATTTTCTTGCAGATTTACATTTCTGATCATAAATCGTACATACATTCCAAGTTACAGGACGATACGATTCTTAATTACTTAAAAATCATGGTTCTAGAGTGAAAATAAACTGTCGGAGTCTGCGCCGACAACTTATTTTTACTCTAAATTCACTCTAAAACCATGATTTTGAGGTAATTAGGAATCGTATCGCGCTGCAACTTGGAATATATTTATGATTTATGATCCGAAATGTAAATCTGCAAGAAAATCTACTTTCTAAAAAAAATCATGAATAGAGGGCGCTCCCTGGAAAAGATCACATAATATGCCTTTGAACTCTATTACATAGAAATTACAATAAATGGCCGATATTCAACATCGCTTCATCGGTGCACTGTGGAGTGGCGAGCCAAATGTCGGTCCAATTGAAAAAGTAATTGGGGAACCTCAGTAGCCAGAAATGTGTACACAGAGGAGGAACATACAAATCGTTGAATTGAAATATTCGCTGAATTGAAATAAACATCTTCTCCGTCGTTGTCAGGAGTCGTGGCATTGTCATCAGGAGTCTGTGTTAATTTCCAATCAATAGCGAGCGCATTGCGGAGAGCGTAATACTGTAAAATTACGGCGCCCTTACTAGTCACCTACAAAAATAGTTCCCGACTTAATCCAGTCTATGAAGAAGCGTGTATTTAATTGTTTTTCAATTGGACAACATCATTATTCCATATAACTTGATTAAGACATGATGCAATATCCTCTTTGATTATAACTTGTTTAATAGTGTCGAACCAGATTTTAAATAGCTTAAGGTAAAATGAAGGCAATCGCTTTAACATAATAATATGACACACGCTTCTTCATAGACTGGATTAAGTCGGGAACTATTTAATTAATTTCCTTATATATAGCAGGATAGAAAACAATAAAATACATAAGAAATTCATCGTTACAGAATTTCTAGCCCCCTATTTCTTTTACATAAATCCTAAAACACATTTTAGACCAAAGTTTATACAACATAATTGTTTTAAACTTGCTTACTTGCTTAATTCGAGTTGTGTTCTCGATCTACAATGGCTCTCCACACCTTCCTGTCCTGCATTGCTGTCTTTAAGTCTCCGACATCCAAACCAGTGTCCTGTTTTAGCACATCGATGTAAGTTAGGGCAGGTCTTCCAGGCTTTCTTCTCCCATGCTTTGGTATCCAATGAACCAGCTTTGACACACATTCTTGACTCCTAAAGCAGTGGCCTGCGAATCTTGTCCTTCTCTCCCTGATCTTTTGGGTGATTTTGGGGAGGTCTCCATACAGCTCTGTGTTAGTTGTATGTTGCTTCCAGTGAATGTTGAGGACAGCCCTCAGCATACGAGTGTAACAGCCGTCAAGTTGCTTTGCTAGCTTAGGGGTGGTGGTCCATGCCTCGCAGCCATATAGTAACACAGATTCAACAGTTGCGGCGAACAGGCGAAGTTTGAATTTTCTTGGTAGGGTGGATTTCCAGATCTTGTTCAGCTTCCCACAGGCTCTCCAAGCTGCTGCCTTGCGTTGCTTGATATCTGTTTCAGTGCTCGACATCCAGGCACCTAGGTATTTGAAATCGTTTACTTCATCTAGTTTGGTTCCATCATTTGTTCTGATTTCCACCGCATTTGTTTGGTTGTATGCCATGAGCTTTGTCTTCTTTGCATTCATAGACAAGCCAACTTTAGCCACTGATGTCTCGACCCTCTGAAGCAGATCTTGTGCCTGGTGTAGTTCTTCAGACAGCAGGGCAATATCGTCTGCAAAGTCAAAGTCTGTCACTGCTACAGGTCCAATCCTTCTGCTTTTTCGCTTTTCAAGGTGGAATCCAAGCTCTTCTTCCTTTCCTGTTATAGCCATTCTCAGGGCGAAGTCTAGTACAATAACAAACAGATATGGGGCAAGGGTGTCACCCTGAAGTACACCAGCTAAGATTTCGAACAGATCTGTTTCTCCATCTGGAGAAATCACTTTAGCCATAGTTCCCTTGTACATGTCTCCAACAGCATCGACGATCTGTCCTGGTATGCCATAAGCGTGCAGAATTCTTAGCATTTTGCCACGATGGATGGTGTCAAAGGCCTTCCTGAAGTCTATGTATGTTATTATTGCTTGTAGGTTATTAGCTTTCACCCCTTCAATCAGCCTTCTCAGTGCCAGTATATGCCCTATAGTAGTTCTTCCTACCCTGAAGCCATTTTGGTTTGTTCTTAGATGTTTATCCAGCTCAGGACGAATTCTATTTAGGATCATCCGGTTATAGGTTTTCGCTACGATAGAGCTAAGACTTATGCCACGATAGTTGCCGCCCAGGCTGAGGTCTCCTGACTTTGGAATGGGCACAATGTTGAGGATGGACCATTGGCTCGGCTTCTCTCTATTTGTAATTGCATCATTGCAGAAACCCAGCACAATATCATCTAAATCACATCTTTTTAATACTTCTGGCGGTATATTGTCCTCTCCACAGGTCTTCCCTTCTACCAGTGACTTCTTAGCCTTGTCATATTCATCTTGGTCAAAAGGCCCTATTCTGATATCAAGATCTACAAAGATTGGTGTTATTTCTTCATTCTCTTCACATATATCAGGTGGCTTTCCCAGTAGGTTCTGAAAGTGGTTGAACCAATTGGTGACCCTTTCCTTTTGCGTGTCTCCTTTCAGCTGACCTTTAGTTGATGCCTTTCTGCCTGTGATTTCATTGATTAGTTTCCAACTTAAGCCATGCTTCGAGTTGATATGTGCAGTCTCTACTTCCTGAATCTTGCCATTCAAATGCTCTGACATAACTAGGTTGTAGGTGTCCTCTAGTTTCTTTTTTGCAGACTTGTGACCCTCTCTTCTATCATCAGTGGTGTTGTTCTGGTGTTTTAAACTATTTATTTATAATTGTTTTTAAAATGCCTTATATATCACTAGGTGAGCGTTTTTGTGTATAAAAGTATAGGAATGCCCGTTTTTTGACCAAATTTAGAAAAATTCATGTAAGTACAATTGGTCATATCTCGAGAAATACATACCCGATTGCTATCAAACAAAAACCTTCTAAAAAAGGAAATTCCACAGATTCTAATCGCTACATTATCTCACTTTTGCCAGTGTGTACAATTTGACCAAATTTCCTGACTCAACCAAGGGAGAAAATCCTAAAAACAAATAAAATAATTAAATATTTTGCAATTCTCTTCAGGGTATATTACACCAACTGAAAAGGGGGTTAAATGTTGACTTTTTTCTAGTCATTTGTTTACACCTTTTGTCTCACTTTCGTGGTCATTTGATACACAAAAAAGGTGACTAGAAACAGAGAATTTAACCTTATTTAAATTTTAGTTGGTGTATAGATGACCATCATGAAAAGGGGTTTTACTTTTGACAAGTAACATACACATGATACACATGATACAGGGATAGACGAATTACTCTATATCTCCGGTTCGAGCCCCGCCCATGCTTTATAACAAGGACGATAACGGGTCGAAAGGGTTGGTCTATATCCTTGAAACGGCCTACATTAGAAATAATGGTAAAATAATAAACATATTACGAGTGAATTTTTTCTAGATTGACAAACTTTTGGACACACATTTTTTAGATTTTGCCTAAAGTTTGGGAGGTGAAAGACATTTAGTAGTTATACAAAAATATGGTATTCAAAAATTCAGCAACCCTCTGTTGCCATGGTAACGAGCCTATCTTGTTTTAGGTCATTTTAGGAGGAAATTCTACTAATTATACTGATTTCAGCAACAAAAAAAGTCAAAATTTGGCAGAACCCTACACCAAGGTGGTACATTTTTTGCCCAAACTGACTTCATGAATGAGTTGCCCTATCTCTGGTCTAACAACCAACCGATTTAAATAAGTCAGTGTTGCCATATTGATACCCTGTTGCCATGTTCAAATATCACATTTTGAGGAAGTTGAAAAAGTCAGATATTACTAACCGACTTCGGGTGGCTACAGTTCCCCTCGAGGTGATTTGTTTTTCTTTGTACTTTATTTTTATAACAAAGACCTAATACCCTTTGAGTTAATTCAAGAAGAAAAAATGGGGAAACCCGGCACTTGCGTATCACGTGACCTGAAGTCACATGATCCAATTCACGGGAAATTGCATAGCCGGGTGTATATGGGGGGTTACCGTGCACCCCCAGGACTCCCCCAAACAACTTTTTTTACTTCCTTTCACTGTTCTAAAACATATTCAGTATGTTACCAAAATGAATTGGGTATGCTAAGGTGTTATTCAAGATGGCGTCGAAAATGGCCGCCAAAAGGTCAAATTTCCTGAAATGACATTACATCAATCAAAATCGGGATCAAAATAGATTGTGAAAGTATAATTTTAATAGTGGGACGTAAGTATTAGACCACTAGGAACTCATATCGAGTACTTTTGCTTTGTTAACATACCTAAATCCAAGATGGCCGCCAAAATGGCTGCCAAAATGCTAAAATTCCATACATTTGGCATATATCAGCCCAACATGTATGATCAGAGTATAGTTTTAACAATGGGATGTATGTGTTAGACCCCTAGAAGCTCACATGCGGCATTTTTGTTTTGTTTACAAATCTTAAATCCAAAATGGCCGCCAGAATGATGGCCAAAATTGGTCAAAAGTCCATAAAATGACATAATACTATCAAAATGAATGATGAAAATATAGTTTTTAACAATGGGATGTATTTATTATATCACTAGTAACTCATATTTAGTATTTTTGCTTTGTTAACATACTTGAAATCCAAAATGGCTGCCAAAATGAGTCCCAAAATGGCTGCTAAAATTGTCAAATTCCATATATTATAAGGATAATAACAACCAGGATGTATGATGAAAATATAGTTTTAACAATGGGATGTATGTATTGTATTAGACCACAAGTAACTCATATCCAGTGTTTTTGCTTTGTTAACATACTTAAATCCAAAATTGCCTCCGAAATGGGTCCTAAAATGGCTGCAAAAATTGTCAAATTCCATAAGATAGGATACTATCAACCAGAATGTACGATGAAAATATAGTTTTAAGAACGGTATGTATGTATTAGACCACTAGTAACTACTATCCAGTATTTTTGCTTTGTAATAACATACTTTAAATCCAAAATGGCCGCCAGAATGATGGCCAAAATTGGTCAAAATTCCCTAAATTGACATAATATTAACCAAGATGTATGATTAAAATATGGTTTTTAACAATGAGATGTATGTATTATTTCACACTCATATCCAGTATTTATGCTTTGTTAACATACTTAAAATACAAAATGGCTGCCAAAATGGGTCCCAAAATGACTGCCAAAATGGGTCCCAAAATGACTGCAAACATTTTCAAATTCCATAAAATAGGATGATATCAACCAGAATGTACGATGAAACTATAGTTTTAACAATGGGATGTATGTATTAGACCACTAGTTACTGCTATCCAGTATTTTTGCTTTGTAGTACTTGAAATCCAAAATTGCCACCAAAATGGTCGTTGCAAATATAAAAATAGTCTATAAGTGTGTATTTTGTATCACATTCACCAAATGATATGTTCTTTTATGACACTAACAATAAATTAATACTGCTTCTCAGGTATTTTAACCTTTGGTCGACATCTTAGATGTTTTAAAATACTCAAACTAGATACAGCCCCTAGGCTTTATCATATACAGGGTGGTCCAAAAAAAACTATACCCAACTTTGGAGGCCATTTTCTCCTAGATGATAAAATATTTTAGTAATTTGGTTTGCATATTATTAAAGCATATATCGTTGAGCATTATTGGTGAAAATAGGGAAGATATTGCATTAATATTTTTTGAGATATTGCTATTTTTAGCGAGTATGTGTAAAAATGGCTTTATTATTACTCATATTGGCAGCCATTTTGGATTTTAAGCATGTTAACCAAGCAAAAAAACTGGATATGAGTTAATAGTGATATAATAAAATAATACATCCCATTGTTAAAAACTATATTTTTATCATTCATTTTATTAATATTATGTCATTTTACCAATTTTGGCCATCATTCTGGCGGCCATTTTGGATTTAAGATTTGTAAACAAAGACCAAATGCAGCATATGAGCTTCTAGGGTCTAACACATACATCCCATTGTTAAAACTATACTCTGATCATACATGCTGGGCTGATAAATGCCAATTGTTTGTAATTTTAGCATTTTTGGCAGCCATTTTGGTGGCCATCTTGGATTTAAGTATCTTAACAAAGCAAATGTAATCGATATGAGTGTCTAGTGGTCTAATACATACATACGTCCCTCTATTAAAACTATACTTTCACAATATATTTTGATCCCGATTTTGATTGATATAATGTCATTTCAGGAAATTTGACCTTTTGGCGGCCATTTTCGACGCCATCTTGAATAACACCTTAGCATACCCAAATCATTTTGGTAACATACTGAATATGTTTTAGAACAGTGAAAGGAAGTAAAAAAAGTTGTTTGGGGGAGTCCTGGGGTGCACGGTAACCCCCCATATATACCCGGCTATGCAATTTCCCGTGAATTGGATCATGTGACTTCAGGTCACGTGATACGCAAGTGCCGGGTTTCCCCATTCTTTTTCTTGAATTAACTCAAAGGGTATTAGGTCTTTGTTATAAAAACAAAGTACAAAGAAAAACAAATCACCTCGAGGGGAACTGTAGCTACCCGAAATCGGTTAGTAATATCTGACTTTTTCAACTTCCTCAAAATGTGATATTTTAACATGGCAACAGGGTATCAATATGGCAACACTGACTTATTTAAATCGGTTTGTTGTTAGACCAGAGATAGGGCAACTCATTCATGAAGTCAGTTTGGGCAAAAAATGTACCACCTTGGTGTAGGGTTCTGCCAAATTTTGACTTTTTTATTGCTGAAATCAGTATAATTAGTAGAATTTCCCCCTAAAATTCACTCCCTTGAGTCCCCCCTTTTAAAAAAGGGGGGACTCAAGGAAGTTTTTGACTTTTGTGAGTGTTATTATTGAATTATTAATCAAATGCGTATAAAAGTATACATTTTGGAAAGGAAATGGATCAGAGAATCCAACTTTTGCGTCAATTTTGACAAAAAAATGTTGATTTTTTTTAGATAACCACAAAAAAAATGACTTTTTTGACCCCAAAAAGTTCAACAAGGCTAACAAAAATAATTTTGAGTAAAAAATTCCCAAATTGCTAGATTATGATGTAAAGACACTAACTTAGGGACAATTTTTTTTTTTAGAACCTAATCTAATATTTTTTGAAATTTTGACCAGAAAGCACCAAAAAAAGTATTTTTTTTTCATTTTTGTCACTTTTTTGGCGCTTTTTGGTCAAAATTTCTACTGAAGATAGCAATATAACATGCGGGTATCTACTGAAGATAGCTATGTAATATATGCCGTACTATCTACTGAAGATAGCAATGTAACTTGGGTGTTGTCTACTGAAGAAAGCAATATAATATATAATATATGGGTTCTATCTACTGTAGACCCGGGGATATATTGGCCATACGGTACGGGTATGTGCGGGGACAAAGACCCCCTTTTCACGACCTGTCGCCGCTCACTAAGCATCTCATTTCACTGATCCGTCGTTCCACAAGCTATACAATCCAAACTCTAGCGCCGAGTTGCCCCCAAATACACTCAATTTTGGTAAATGTAGCCCAATTTGTCCTAATTTACTTTAAAAACACCAATTGGGCGGAAAATGGTTTCAACTTGGGCCGTTCGCCATGCGCAAGACCCCCAATTCAGGATGTGTTAGTTCGGTAAGCCCCTGTTTTGAGAATGCCCAGTCACACACCCCTACCCTCTTCAAATTCGAGTTTCAAACAAATGAACTGATTTTAGTTAAACTGATGTACGAAGAAAAAAAATTGCCCCCGGGACTGTAGGTAGCAGACATCCGCGTTGTTACGGTTTGTTTGACTGTTTGTGGTTGATCTGGAAACCCTTTAAAACCTTATGAGAAACGAATAGCATTGATCCAATCTCTTGAAAGCCTTGATCTAAGCAGGGACAATCAAATGGAGGGACAAGAAACTATTGTACTATTATATAAGTATGCGTGTTGCGGGGGTACAAATATCATCAGTTGAGCAAGCATACACAATACATTCATGAATGGGCACTGGTACAAATCTCAGCAATCATACTGCACGAGTCGCTGTGTGTCTTGCTCGATACGGATGGACCCTTAGTCGGGTGAAAGCTCGACATGACCGTGAAGTAGGGTACAAATGTGATTTTATTGCTGAAAATCATGGATGAGTAAGTCTAGATTCACACCACCGGGTACCAAAATGGTACTCTTGGGCAACTTTTTTTTATTGACATCTTAAGCCATAATAATGACAGTTATAATAATGACAAATATATTTGCAACATAAACATCTTGTGTTTGGTATGGAATTTTAATTTCATACCAAACACAAGATGTTTTAAAAAGCACGGCCTATAAATTCAAATTCAGGCTGATGACGCAATCGTTTTTATCTTAGGCATTTTTAGTGTCTTAGCTGTTCTCAATGTTGTTAGTTTCAAAATATAAGTCTTTGCTTCTATTTCCAGCTTATTTTGAATCACTTTACCCGCAATGTTATGCTATCTCACAGTGTTTCCAAATTAACGAGGCCTAATGTTGTTTTTACATGCCTGTACGCAACTATTCATATGTAAGATGTAGGAGAAGTACTATAATGAGAATACCGGTAACTGCAGTATAAGGGTTTCTTATGTTCTGAGGGTGGAATTGTGAAGTATTATATACTGTTGCCTTCAACAAGGCACGGTTTTAATTAAACAAAATAACCACAAATAATGAAGACCATAGTCTCAATCTACTTGTATTAAATATTTGAACGTTTTCAAAAGAAATAATTATCAGTATGCTGATGTGCCTCTAACTCCAAATATATTACTAGCAAGCACCTGATGTGTATGGAGACAGGCATTGACAGTTTGACAGTTTTACTTGTACCATGGATGAAGTATCATATCTTGAAATAGACAGGCAGGATATAGCGTTTTATGTACGTTACATGAAATTACAGGTGACATGAAATTACAGGTGACATGAAATCACAGGTGACATGAAATTACAGGTGACATGACATGTATGAATACATTTTAATCACGTTTGACCTTTTTTACTTTTGTATGTATTTATTATATCATTTTATATGTATTCCAGGAGTCAACATCTTAAATTTGATACCAAACATGATATTTTGTTTATAAGACCAACTATATTTGTCATAAATATAACATTATCGAAAAGGGCGTGGCTTGACGTCAATAAAAAAAAAAATGACTCTAGACATTCCTCCTCATGTAACATTTTCAGCAATAAAATTGCATTTGTACCCTACTTCACGGTCATGTCATAATTGTGAAGATATCCACTTGACTACATACCTGTGCAATTCCTACTGAACTACTATACTCTAGAAATGCAAATATATATCATCAAAGAACATCATTTTCCGATTAATTTGGATATTGAATTCAATAGGAACAAAATGTCTATAGTTTAAACTTCCCAGGAAAAATATTAATTTCTTTGTTCTAGCATGTTTTCACATTTTTTATAAATCTAAAATTATCACATTTTTCTCAAATATACCGATTATTATTAACACTAGAACGTTATTTATTGAACAAATCACGTATAAATTGTATTCAGTTTGACCTAGGCCCAAGTTTTTTGGAAAATTATATTTTGATCATTTTTCGAAAGATTATAGGGCAACCTTTGAGTTCCTTAAATAAAAACACACCGCAACTACTAGAGCTAACCCGCAACACGCATGTTTTGTTCTTTTTTTGTAATTGAATACAATGATGTAACGATACCATAGGTCGTTTCTAGTCCCTCCTTTCGATTGTCCCTGATCTAAGCTAGGGATCACATAACACTTTATACCTCACATCCTATGATCCTACCCTAAATAAACTTTAAGGAAATCATCGGCAAAATAATAGATGTTATAGGCTAATCTTCAATGTAGTCCTAAATGATGATGATATCATCATTAATGGCCATAGGATAGTACCGTAAATGATCATCATCACGACAAATATTTTCATGTTGCTGTTTTAAAGCAAATTCGCTAACAGCCATCATACTGACACGTAACAAGCTACACAAGTCTTATCACGTTATACTGTACATGTATGCCCACATGGATGGATTTTTGTTATTCTACAATAAGAACTACAATATCCGGATTTAAAAGGCATCACCAATCACCAATTAAATTCCCTTTGGGTCCGATGCTGTTGAGACGTTAGGATGTCATTGTATACTTTCAGGTATTGTACGGCGGGTTTTGTTTATCTGCACGATTATATTGTCACTGAAAACGAGTTGAGCCAATATCAGTGATTCAAAAGCTATGAAAGGGCAACCCATCAGTCCATTTCAATAGCGTCTATCCACAAATAGACACAGAAAGGAATCGACGGTCATTTAAATCGACAGTGATGCTTTATTTGGTACACCAACCCCCTGCTCCAACACGATGGAGACCACGGAAATTATTTTCATGCACTGCTAAAATGTTGAGCAAAATACGTTGCTTAATTGCGTTTAATCATCTGTTGGGTAAATGGTTGATTACATTTTATTCAACATATGTAGAAGTCTAGGTGTTGTATAAAAGTAAAAACTACCCAACGTTGAGCAAAACAATTTAGTAACAAGTTGGGGAAACCCCCTGTCAAAACTCATTTTATTGCTAAAATCTTGCGTTAATTGTTCAATTGGGCAACTGTTGAGTATTTGTCTCAGGCAATCACGCAACTTATGTTAAGATTTACTCATGTGGTTTTTATTGATCAACTGTTGCTTAAATCCTCGATTCTAATGGCGTCCGTCCGTGATGGATCTTCTCAGAGCTTGGGGAATGATTTTATACGGCATATATCTTATTCCGTCCGGAACTTGTGCCCCATCAGAGACTATATGAGCCGATGAAATGATCAATATAATATAATGAAAACAATTCACAAATTAAGCAACAGTTGGTATGAAAATGCCCAACAAATAGTGTAATTAAAATTGTGCAACTGTTGAGTAACTGGAATTGTTCAACTGTTGGTGAAAACATTTTATCCAACGGTGTTGGGCAAATACACGTTGTGTAAGATGTTGAGTAAATATTTAAGCAAACTTTTTGTAGTGTGAGCATAAACAATCCTGTACCAAGCCCGAGGTTTGAAACTGAGTGAGCAAAGTGGTAAGCAATTATGAGCATGATTAGACATCACGCTTCTGAAAAGGTTTTTAACAGAATAAAAGAGTGATATTAATAGCAATACATCGTCGACTTTACCCATTAGCTGCAGCGCGTTGTCTATTCAGGTTGAAAATCCCTTCTGATAATTTCTTGACGTGTTATGCCGTGGATAAAAAAGCGTATTCTTAGTTGTCAGATTCATCCAGGCGTAATTGAAAGAGGCTGCACTGCAAGAAAACACCAGTACGTATATGGCTTATACGTATAAGTGATTTGTATGTACAGACAAATTCTACGATAGTCGCCGAGGGAAATGTGCTGCATCACAATACACAAATAACCCTACAAATTGAACCAAAGCAAATACTTTTATAACAATATTATGGAAATATTTGTATTGTTCTTAGTTTAATTATAATTGACGCTTGCACTTATTGTGATGCAATTTACTTTGGCGATGATCTTATAAAGTGACATGGACCATACGTACTGGTTTTCGCAGTGCATCATCTAATAACGCTGTATTGATATTAGTATTTCTTATTACTTCTAGACTACGTGGGATTTTGAAATATAAATTTTCAGGCATTTTGGAGTACAGATTTGACCTCGATTTGGTTTTTATTTTCATGCGTATGCTGATGTATATGAGAGATAAAAGTGGTCCTCATTGGATAGATTGAGCCCATATGTATTGGTCAAGCTATGAGGTTTTTTAATGCGTCTCGCCCAATCTTTTTAAAAATAAAAGCGAGACCAATACAATATTGGGCGTAAATCATCAAATTGTATCATTATTATGTTTTGGATCCAATATTATACCACACTTGGACACCTCACAACATACTATTGTCAATAATAGTGTTTTTCTGGCTCTTTGATGGCTAACTTTGCATGGCGGTGATTTTGGACTTGTTAAACCTGATGAATATGCATCGTTTTAGCCATAATCATCTTATTATAATTTACACAGATGTGTGTTCTTATCGTTTAAATAGCCTTAATGTATTAAACAGTTTTGAACGTTTGCGTGAAGAGGGGGCGGTAGCGTATCGAGCGGGTTTTAAACCGCTCGATGGGATTTGTATATATTTCGTCTGTGTTAGAGGTAATGTCGGCGGTGTAAGGTGGAAATCTAGGTGGACGTCGTTGTTGTTGGGGGGGGGGGGGAGGGGTCTGCTGTGCGTGGCCATAGAGGCAATGTATTTGAAATTAATGTATAGGCGTCCGTAAACGGAGGGGGCGGGCAAAGATGGGTGGTGGACAGTTGCATACGCACGTGATCTAGAGGCAATGTTGGCGGGGTAAGGGTGGATCGTCTGCGCCGGACGGATGCACACTTCTTTGAGAATCCGCGTAATGGGTCGTTTCTGAGAGACGATTCACACAGATGATAATAACTTTTATAAGTGTCCCCCTTAATAGATCATTTTTTCACAACAAAATGGCATAAAACCAAATGTACTACCCAAAACCCCCAAAACACGGACATCTTCTACTTGTAGCTTTAAAACAGCAAAATTAACTATCTAGTGCGTTAGTTTGTATCAGATCAACACGCAGGGACGATACAAGAAAATTGACACACTCGGGCACGCGCAGGAGCGTAGGTGCGAAAATAGTTGGGAAGCGCTTATTTGTTTTTGTCATGGTTTGACTGTGCGTTACTTTGCTTCAATTTGTAAGCGTCGTGAGCAGGCTGTGCATAGTGCGCTACGAATTAATTCTTCGCAAATTTGAAACTGATCAAACTATAGACAAGTATCAATATTATACTGAGAGAATAAAATAATTGTATTCCTCCCTGATGGTTCTTCTTTCGCCTTCCTTCCTGATGGCCTTCTTTTGCCTTCCTCCCCGATGGCCTGCATTTGCCTACTCCCCAATGACCTTCTTTTGCCATCCTCCCCGATATGGCTACTTTTGCCTTCTTCCCCGATGGCCTTTTTTTGCCTTCCTCTCACCGATGATGGTCTCCATTTGCCATCCTCCCTGATATGCCTTCTTTTGCCTTCTTCCCCGATATGCCTAAGGTTAATTAAGTTAATAAAATTGAACACAAAACTGCTTTACTTGCAAACGACCATGTAGATACATGTAGATAAAACAATTTTTAATCTGCTTTAAGGTTCATTTATCTGCTTCATGGGAAAACGTGTCGTCGAACATATATTCAATATCTGTTATTATTAACATAATAATGATCCTTAATGAAAACTGTTTTCTTTCAAGCCAAATCTGTGATTCATTAACGTTAAGGGGGATCGGGGAAAACAACGTTAAATTGACTCTCCCAAGTATCAACGCTGATTCTGATTTTTGAAATCGCCTACCTTTCGATTTAGGCTCTTTAACAAGCCAGATTTATGGTGAATCTAACGTTATGCTTCACGTACCAACACTGTAATTTGTCGATATCTTTTAATACTTTACCTATTTGAATAATTGTTCATGCTTTAGATTTTCTTAAACACTGGATAGGTAGAATGCTTCACGGGAACGCAGGAACAGGGAAATCTACGTTAGGGTTCTTGCCCTTTTATAGGCAATAGGATTGCACGGGGAAAGGTCGGTTTGTTTACATAACAAATCGACCGGTGATTATCACCCGACCCCCGCCGTGATAGTGATCGGTTTTAGGAGAATTCCGACCCACTTGCCAGTTTTGATATAAAGTAGCCATTGCACGTTGATTACACTTGCAGTCAGTCGGTCATGTTGATTGTCGAGAATAACGTCGATAAAACCACGAAGGAGAAATGATTTTCTCGAGTGTTTACAGTTCACCCACTTTATAACTAAACACTAATATTTTGAATGTGCTAGAACTCTCAAAATGATTTATGCCTGGCCTACGTGTATCAGATTTTGGCCCATAATATTGCGATCGAATCTTGCTTTCGCTACTCCCGGGTGCAACTCGTAAATTGTAGCTAGGGATATAAACTGTCATTTCATGCTCATCTGCAGGTTTATTTTAAAACTACAATCATATTTACAATTATGCTATAGCTTCACAACTCATTACCCCAAATGATACATTAAATCAGACACTCACATATTCGGCATATGCCTATATACTTTATTTCAAGTACCACCAAGCGATCCTACAGAGGCAGGCCTCACGGTAAAGGTCTGGGCGAATGAGCAAATGTATTTTACTTTATAATATGAAAGCCCGTAATTTTGTTTGTATTCTAAACAGAAAATATCCAATAAAAATGCGCTCAATACCCGATACATCAAAGAATCTGCCCAAATAGATCAGCAATAACGCCCCCTTTGACGTCCCTCTCCACCATGCAAACAACAAGTCGATCATAATCACTTTAATTATGTTTTTAATTCCGCGTCTATCTCTCAAAGATAACAGTAAACATACTAATTGACAACAAGCCAAGACCTTTCTATTCTATTGATATGGAACATCGTATCGAGAATTGAGGAAAGGACAACATTCGACTGATGACTTGGATTGTATATTTCACTCTTTACTGGCCTTTTTTATGAATATAATTATAATATTCTTTTCGGTAAGCATACCAGTAGAATAATAGATACTTTCACATCCCATTAATAAATACTTCCACCAAACACGACGATAAAGAGATACGTCCCTTCCGTTATCTCCCCTCCTTTATTTACAAAAAATGTTACGTAACCTATCCCCCAAATGTTTTCCTTATTGATTTCAATAGAATGAAGGAAAAAACTGCGCGGAACACGAAGACTGGGATAATAATAATTATAGAACTATCAATGAATAGAGCGAGAGTTAACATTTCACACCCGTTATGGATCGGTAGCCTAATTGATCGTCTACGACCAGATACATGCGGAGGCCTTTAGTATTGTTTAGCTATTGATCGGCGGGGAATATAAACATTTTACGACCGTGGAAGGAGCGGATTTAAAAAGCGCGATCTAAGATCGCGTTTAGACAGGTTGAGAGTAAGGGCAAGAGCCCTTATGCTTATATGTGTCAACGATGTTTAAATGATTCAATATGGTATGATTTTTACATTTAAAAAGAAAATCGATTAACAAGTAAGCTAAATGGTTAACAGCTTATTAATTACTGACGTGAATGACGACCACCCACGATCACCTATAGGTTTCTTTTTATGTGAATAGGATTTCTGTTAAAACTGCAAAACTGGTGATTAATGATTTAAAATATTTCAGGATATCTTGCTAGACGTCCTGTATGGAATAAATCATATACTACTACAACACATAATTGTGTATTAGCATGCGCACATGAGTTACGGGACGTCTAGCAAAACTTTGTCAATTATCTCCTAAAGGGGCAACACCAGGCGTCTGTGCACGCGGTACTTGAAAGCCTGGATTCCTTCCTCTGAGATGTTACCAACAACGTCGTTTGGAAGACTGTTCAATACGGGAACAGCTGTGTGAAGGAACCTTATGTCTAAGCAGCGAGTGTACAATTTTTTTCTTCGTAACTTCAATCATTCAACAATAATTATTAACACTATTTTTGCATAATACGCCACTGTAATTACATCCTGGTGTAATGTTTCGCTTGACTCGTTTGCTCACATATAATATAGAATATAAATGACCGTATCTAAAAGAATAATATAACTTGGGTTCAAATATCGTCAAACATCTTTCCAAATATAAAAGATACGTTGGCGATTGGTTATGAGCGTGCCGGCCACCATCTAAACATACGGCTTTGATGTTTGACGTCAAAGTATTACTTTAACCGATGAAACATTGAATAAAGTAGGAGATGATGAGGCATCAGCTTTAACTGATCCAGGTATAGCGATTTACGATAGAAACCCACCAATTGGTAGTCTAACTACGATAAAATGGACATACTGGTGATGCGAGCCACTCCCCCTTTTCGCCCATAAGGTAAAAGATAGTAAGATATAAGGGGTTTATGCAACAGTAGTGTAAAATGCTAGCACTCGTTTCGTGCCCATCTGCAAACCAGCATAATACTCTGTAGCTCATACAGCATTAGACTTGACCTCAAGTCTCAGGCTCACTATCCGGGCTGGCTCACTACCCTCTTTCTCCCAATCCGGTTAGGAGGATTATTTTCCATCAAATAGAAACTGTAGTGTCTTATCTCTTATCCACCCTATGCCTATTATTGGTCAATGTGAGAGAGATGCTGTGTCCTTATGGGGTCATACGCCACACCATCATCATTTATATCTTATGTAATTAGTAATTGTTTTGATATATTAGGGTATTTTGTAAAATATAACTACACCCCAGAGGCTCTTTCCTGTGAAACACTGACTTTCCAAAACACCTGAACCACACTGTCTTGCCTTTACCGGGCTTAGGTAAAATCAGTGCTGATGTAAAGTGAGTGTGCAGTACTATACTCTGTTTGGCCATCTCGAGACAGTGACGTAACCGCGTATTCTACTAATTGCATCACATAACGCGCGCGCATACTCGCGGCGCTGGCGTACAAACACGAGCGTTGAAAGGCGGAAGATACACACGCGTGCGTAGGGGTGCGCCTGTTCAGTTACGTCACTGTCTCGAGATGGCCAAATAGAGTATAGAGTGTTTGGAATAGTATAGTAATTGCAATAATAATGTTCTTTTGGATACTAGTTTATAATAAGTGATATTTATTTATTGTTTTACAAATAGATAAGGCCCTGATGTAAAGGGTAATACAGCATATAGATTTTGACCAAGGGATTAGTAATATATAGTTATACACTAGCTCGGTGAATGAGGCAGGCACGAAACCAGTGCTGTATTAGAAATGCTACGCAGGTTGAGCGTGCGCGATGGGATTGAATTGGCAGCATAAAGAGTGGGTGTCTCGGTATGTTAAACGTGTTCTGTAAATCACATATCACACAGCGCGCGGTTTGCAAGATTGCAGTTCATCATATCAGCTTCATAAGTCTCCGGACGGTGTTTCGCCAATCGGGATCGGTACCGTCGATCATCTAGCCAAATGTACCTTTTTCTAGATGATAATGCACCCATCGCAATTTCACAATTTTATTTAACATTGGGAGGAGCGTCAGTTGGTATTGGAGGAAGAAATTCTGACTCAAATTCTTGATATATCCCTAATGCTGTAATGTTCCATATCGGTAAGTTATTAATTTGGTTTGTTTTCTTATTTCCTTCATTTGAACAATTTTGCAAAGAATAGCTTAAAACACTTAACACGCGGTAAGCGTCTGCAGACGGACAATCCAAAATGTTACAACATTTTTCAAATTTGTCAACATTATTGAATTTCATTGCCACATTTGGAATCATCATGAGAAATACATTAAAATAAGTACAAACATGTCTAGTATTAGATTAGTAATCCTTGAGATAGACCTTGAAAGTTGGGAAAGGTTTCTGAAATATCTGTATTGTATGTGATCAAACTAAGTAATAGCCGCGTGGAAAGTGTTAATGTATGGTGATTTCCCCTATGATTATATTACGTAGTTAACATTGAATAGGGCGTCCTATATTTTGACAGCATGGGAAGGATACCGACGGGTATAGCAGTCGGGGAGGGTTGTAATATAAGGCCAAAATAAGAACGGAATAAAGCTATTAATGCTATGTATTTCCATACCCCTATTCAAATAATAATAATAATAATAATACATGGGACTTATTACATTGTATTAAGCGGCTTACGATGTAAACAGCCTGAAGGTGCTGCACAAAAAAAAAAGAATAATTAAGAACTACAGATATATTAAAAACTACAGAAGGACATATGATGAAATATATACAATCAATATAACTAATAAATAAACCAAAACCTGGTAATCAATACAAATATATAACTCAGTAAAATACACTTTGAGAATATTTAAAAAAAGAAGAGATTAACTACGGACAAAAATGTCCGGGGAGGGGGGGGGGGGGGGGGGGGGGGGGGGGGGGGAGCATGCGTGACCAACCCAATTAAAGGTAATAGGGGTGTGTTTAAAAAAAAAATTAAACAGTGTGGGTTGTGCGTAAATAACGCGTTAAGGACTCTAAAATCGACCATTTAGAAAAATAGTATACTCCCTGCCGATTTTTACGCGTTTAGGGTTAAACACAACATCCTCATAATAGAGAATTGTGGCTTCAGAGGCCGACAAGCGTTTAAAGGGTGTTTAGAAATGCTTTGGGGCCGTGCATCCCTACAGTATGATAGTTAACTGGTGTTTTTTTTATCTTACAAAATAAAACAAAAATCATTTTAAACCAAAAGATCTAAATCAAGTTGCTGACAAATCGGTAAATACCAGTTACAATGTTAAAAATAGCTGCGTTTCGTATCATTTTTATCGGAAAATGGCAATAGCTAAGGTTTTCCATTTCGAGCGCAAGTGTGAGCCAAGCCTGTTATCAGGGGCGTAAGTGGTTAATTGTAATTATTTAATACAGGCCTTCGTGAGTTGGAGGTATTATTTAGCAGAGAGGGTGTGTCAAGCGGGCAAGCCACTTTACCATCATCTGGTCAGTACTAATGTAAGGGGTTTGTGTAGAAGTGCAAAGCTGAAATAAATAGTGTACCGGTATAACATTTTCAGCTATTTTGATCTAATCCTTAAATTGCTCATCATTTTAATTGTTATCTTCCTCGTGATATACCCGAACTAGTTCGAATACAGGTTACGCTGTAAGCATGGTAGATAGTATACGGTACTCAAAAAAGTAATGCATATGACTCAGAATTCTTGTAATCCCAAAAGTATCAAATTATAAAACCGAAGAAGTTCCTTTTATACTCAACGACTGCATGCATTGAATGGGGACTTTTATAGAATGACCCATACCCTTAAAGGAAATCCGTGCCATGGAACTTAAGCGCTCAGATATGGAGCATCATTATTATACAGACCACTTCTCAAGGTAAAAGTTTTTAAAAGTACGGCGTAAAGACAAAATCGGCTTTAGAAAGAAAAACAATCACATGCATGGACGTCGCCATATTGATCAAAGCTATGACGCAAGACTTACGAGATGTCAACATCTCTGTTTCATAGATTGACATTATCGATTTATGCATTGAATTCCTGCGTGATACTGTCCAGCGACCTGTTGCTGATGAGGCGGTTTAAGTGACGATGACGTCATCGAGACGGACAACCGGGCGCGAATTTCAAATAATCACAGGTTGGGGATGTGCAGTTTTAATTTGTTTTATTGGATATTATAGTTCTGTGTTCAATTAAAATGGTCAATAAACATTAGATAATTATTTTCCTACTATATAATGCATGGTTTAATGAATAGAATGGTAATCCTTTAAACAATAAGGGATAATAATAGGGAATTATAAATCTTACACTCTGTGTATGTTTTCCTCTTTAATTTGCGATATTGCACACGATGTGTGATTTACCGTTTACATGATGATGAATGAGACTACCACTCAAAGAGAATGACAAAGTGCAATTTCAATTTAGTTCTCAGTGTATTAACAATCAGTCGAATTATCGATAATGTATTAATTGATAGTATGATGGGTTTCGGATATGTGTCTATTGATCAATTCTGCGCGCATACCTGTCATATTGTCCAGTATCCACCGTAAAAAAAGGCCAAGTACAATCGTACAAATAGTACTTTATCTTTTCCTATGAGCCGTATTTTCCTTAATAGTAAGGCCATTGTCTGAGTGCAAAAATCTGACACCAAAGACGGACTTAACAGAAACAACTGTAGTATTTAGGTGGAAGCTGTTGTTTTAGAAACATAAAAAAATATTAGAACGTCTTTTTTCTTCAAAATCATGCGTAACCCAATGTCATAGTGTAAGATCCACCATAGCGCTGAATCAGGGTGTGGCGTTGAATATAAATATAAATACAAATTGGTTGATATTCTTGGATAATCAGTCACAAGATGGCACTTTAGCTTTCAATTCAAATTTTGCATGCGTATTATTTTCACGATATGCTTTCAGATTTTCTCATCGGGGGGGGGGGGGGGGGGGGGGGAACTAATATAATTTAATCAAGTATGATTATTGCTAAATAAATATAAAAACCAAATCCTCATAAAATTATTTCATCTGCCCTTATATACACATTAGCCTACCAGAGATAGACGTACATCTAAACTATAAACCGCATGGTGGATATGATATGGATGGTGGTGGAGGATAGCTGGGTGTGGTGAAGGTTGGATGGGGTGGTGTTGGGGCGTGGTTGGGAGTGGGGATGGGCTGTGAATAGTCTACGGCCTGTCAATAATTGCTTTTTATTTTTAGAAATTAGGTTCGAATACCACTGACGGCGTACTTAGGTTTTTAATATTTGTTTTGATTTAATTGTAACACATTTTATCTATCAATAAAAATAAGTTAAGAATGAAATACAATCTCAACAACATGCATGCAGCTTCATGTCACGCATTTTAGAACACACTAAAAAAATAGGTATACTATTGCCATAGGGGATTATTTACAGTGACCGTTCCCTAAATAAACAGTTGGGCGTTTCGTAATGCAATACTATAACTCTAACGCCTACATGGTTCAATCTAAATTCGTGAAGTTGATACGACATTCTGTTTTTGAGTTATGCGAGAAAACTCAAATTTAGATGATATTTTTGCACTTTGTCAAGACAATCTAGGAACAAAGTCCTTTGAACGCGTTACACATTTTGGACATTATGTGCAGATTGTTATCTGCTGATCTTTAAAGGAAATCCGTGCCATGTGACTTTAGCGCTCAGATATGTAGCATTATTATTATACAGACCACTTCTGAAGGTAAAAGTTTTTAAAAGTACGGCGTAAAGACAAAATCGGCTTTAGAAAGAAAAACAGTCACATGCATGGACGTCGCCATATTGATCAAAGCTATGACGCAAGACTTACGAGATGTCAGCATCTCTGTTTCATAGATTGATATTATCGATTTATGCATTGATTTCCTGCGTGATACTGTCCAGCGACCTGTTGCTGATGAGGCGGTTTTAGTGACGATGACTTCATCGACACGGACAACCGACGAGCGCGAATTTCAAATAATCACAGGTTGGGGATGTGCAGTTTTAATTTGTTATTGGATATTATAGTTCTGTGTTCAATTAAAATGGTCAATAAACATTAGATAATTATTTTCCTACTACATAATGCATGGTTTAATGAATAGAATGGTATTCCTTTAAATGATGTTTATTTTGTTAATAGCTGTATAGGACATCTTAACCAATACTATTCCCTTCCCCATCAATCAATGTTGGGACATCTTTAACAACTGCTGAAGGCATTAACATTCTCAACATTGCACGGGGGAAAAGGGGTGTTAGTTTTCCGTTGTTAACAAGTAAGCGTTCCAAGACCTTTTTTCCAGGATTGTAGTTGAAAGATCTGGCTAGGGTAGTTTGTAATACGTACATTGCATATGGGCTATCTTTATCAACTAGTAGCCTTCCATCAAGGCGTTGTGGTGGTGTGTGTGACCAATTTTGATTTTGAAACAGTGTGAGCGCCCTCTATAAAATAGTATAGAACAACGCCTTTCCTCAAATAACTATGCTTTGTATTGTTTTATCATTATGTATAGCCATCAACATTTGTGCAATATTTCCCGAGGGTGAAGTGCTGGTAACCTCTTTCCTCAGCGTTCTTTCACACTGTGTTTCAATTTCCATGGTAATGTGCAACATTTGAAATATTTGCAATTGGATAAATGTTTATCACCGTCATGTGCATTATAACAAGGCATTACTTTGATTATAATAAGAAAAACCTTATATTATATGTAGGTTTTTTAATGTTGTAAATCAGTTGGTTTTATTTTATGAATTGTATTGTATGTGTTTTATCATTGGTGTCAATCTTTATGCATTATTTCAACTTTGTTATTTTAAATTTCGTACTATTCCTTTATGCATATCTAATTTCGATGTATTTTAATTTCCTTGGTTTGTGTAAAGCGCCTAGAAGCTTTTTGTGTTATGAGCTATATAAGTTTATTATTAAAAAAGTGGGGTGACGGGTATAAGACGCAACCTGAAATATAATATCTAGAATTCTTGTAATGATAATAATTATAGTAACATTTATATCTTACTACGGGAGGATCGGAATATACATGGAGTTGTATGCTACCTTATGAGGGGAATTATCAGAGGTGGTTTGCAGATAATCATGTGGGTTTCGTATATTGGAAATACTTGAAATATGAGTTGCGAAAGAGCTATGTGTAGCTGGTAGGGGTGGGTTTTATCGGCTTTTATCATATATGGGTTTATAATTGACATATTAAAGATACATATTGTATTCTTTGAAAATGGGGAGTGTATGGTTGTAGTATTTAAGGGAAGATTGCAATTCAGTAATGAATATAAAAGGGGGAAATAGACTGGGTACCCGCGTCCCTCTATATGGCCGCCATCTTTAAAAATGGCGGACCAAATATTTGAGCACCCTCGCAGGGGCCGTGTGGAAAATTGGGAAGACAGGAGGATCAAGTCTAGGGGGAAAATAAGATAAGGAAGTATATCTTTGAAGTTGGGGTGGCTCTGAAAAGAGCCGTAGGGCAATATATATTTTAAAAGGATATTATGGGAAGGTGCATATTTGTTTAGAACATTAGTTAGAAGTTATTGCAAACACGTTGTAACCAAACGCACTCATAAGGGATGCAACCAGATTGTTCTACATTCAATTCAGTTGGTGCGTGACGTCTCAATTCATAACATGAATTACTTTATTAAATATATGTTTCTGCTCACTTATCGTCAAGACGTAAAGCTGATTCAAAAGTTAACAACAGTTAACCTTGACCCAGCTTTACCTTTCAAAAAAACGAAATCCATCTTGTCCAAATCTATCAAAGAGGAAATCACTGAAACCTGGATTAGCCACATCAAAAACCTCGTTGTCCAAGGGAACATGCTTCACATTGCTATTTTGGAAACATCTGACCACCTCTGGAAGTCTTACCTCTGGAAGTCATATATTGTTAATCTTCCAAAAGGTATCATGGAATTTATGCTTAACTCTTTTCTGGATTCACTCTCTACCAAAAGCAGCTGGGGTAAAAAAAACCAACAGTAAATGTGACCTCTGTGGCTGCAAAGAAACACTTCACCATGTTTTAAATAATTGTAAAACCATGCTTAGACCAAGGTCGCTACACTTGGAATCATAACTCTGTTCTCTGCATAATCCTGGACACCCTTAGTGATGCTAGTGATCCCTCATGGAAGTTTTTCTGTGACCTTCAAGGGGATACAAAAATTGCCGGGACCACAATTCCGCCCGACATCCTCCCTACCCAACAAAGACCGGATCTTGTCCTCATCAATCAAGGCACAAAGTCGATTATTATTTTGAACTCACTATTTAGTCGGGTATCTACGGAGGGTTAGTGTGCACCCCCCAGGACTCCCCCCAAACCAACTTTTTTACTTCCTATTATGATCCTAAGACATAATCAGGATGTTACCAAAAATATTTTCATAATGCTAAGGGGTTATGCAAGATGGCGTCCAAAATGGCCGCCATAACTGGTCAAATCTCATAAAATGACATATAGCAATCAAATTGTATGGTGAAAGTATAGTTTTAATAGTGGGATGTATGTATTAGACCACTAGACACTCATATCCAGAACTTTTGCTCTGTTAACACACCTAAATCCAAGATGGCCGCCAAAATGGCCGACAAAATTGGTAAAATTCCATTGGCATATATTAACCAACATGTATGATGGTGAAATGCCCAAATGCTTTATATGTATACTTTTCAATGTTTATTAATAAAATTGGAATGATTTTTAAAAAAGAGGAAAAAAGTTATCCCATGCATGTTTAAGCAATACGGAAAAATACCTATGGTTTGGCATGCCAAACCAAATACGGTCGGCTTTTTCGGCGTTGATTCGGACTTTTTGCGGTCTATTTCGGCCTCGGAATGAATCGGAAAAATCTCGTCCGTTCTGTTTATCATCCGCCATTTTGCGTGTTTGTACCGGTATTTTAATTTATTTGTGTGTAGTATTTGTGTGCATTGACCCGTAACCAAACGATATAATATGCTAATTTTACGCAACTTTTCCACAGACGCAAAGCAATCGCTTTACATGTACCCACACCGCGGTTAACCGGCGATATGGATTATCGCCGGTTTGACCTTTTTGTTAACATCGATATGGGTCAGATTGCATACGTGTTAACCAATGAAATTGCGGTATTTATACCTACTAAACGATAAATCATGAAACAGGTGTATCCTCTTTCTGAAAATGGTAGTGGCAATCCCTACATCTGCACATGGTGGTTTCTATAACTCATCTGAAACGCGGATATACAATGTATTGTAATGAAATGCAAGTGCACTTTATGTATCAATAACATTATTAACAATGCTAATGAGTCTTTGAATTGCTGTTTTCGTTCTTTATATAGGACCCTTTTCCTGAGAAGAATTTGATGGTGATCAGCATTCGGTGTTCGAGGAATCGACTAATCGGAATACAGCCTAGGGTTGGATGTATACTACGGTATGAATAAGAGCCTATAGACTGTTGTTATCGTTCACAAGGAACAGTAATCGTTAATTACAATAGATTTTTTAATTTTTATAAATCATACAGACCTTTGAATATTATTACCGGTGATAATCGAAAATATGGGGTTGACATAGTGGCCAAATGCTTTTCGTTTCACACTGCATAACCATATATGACCATGTACCTATGAACATTCACAACCTTGTAGTGTTGACTGATAGGTCAATCAATCTGCTTTTAAAAGGGGTTGATTTGAAAAGGTCGGTAAGATTTAAGTAGTGCAGTGAACTAATAAGATAGTATTTTTATGATGGTCTCTATTTTTTTATATCAAGTTCTGACTATCCACGTGTATTTCGATTAACCGAGATAGTTACGTAAACTTGATGCGTATGTATGTGTGTGAGAACCAATGTACGGCGAGTTACGCAACCGGGAATTAGGATTCGACTATTGACGTCACTACCTCACAAATTGAAAGAGACCATATCATTAAACCAGGTGGAAGGAAAATATGAAGTTATTTAAATTAGCGAGAAGCTTCTTTGACTTGAGAATAAGAGACAGTTTTAAGTTTTAAAGGATAATTCTGATAAATTTCTATTTCTCGTAACGATCGTCTATACAACCAGCAACAGGTGTCGACTTTTCATCCCCAACCTTGTAATGTGACGACACAGAACAGTTTTTAAAACTCTGTTACGCCTATGAGTATGATGAGCAACACTATGTACTCCTTTTATAGAGTATTTGTATTTACTATCTTATTTATCTTCGGTTTTCCCGTTGTTCATGCTATAAATGACCAACCAATCAATTGTTCGGTTGGATGCGATATACCTGTATATTACCCTTATGTTGGATATATAACTTTAATGAGCATACAATTCCAATGCCCATATATGTGCACATGTATTTTAGGCCATCATGATTTAACAATAGGTTTTCCTAACGGAACCTCATCGGTATTGCAAGTTTTGTATTCGAGCTCCTTGAATCGATTATCATGGGAAAACACTGGCCTACATGGAATAGATCCACACGCGTTTGTACTTTCTCAGCATACTAGCCGAAACACTACCACAGTCCCTGAATTAACAACCTTTTACACATTGTATTGGAGTAGTCTATATTTACTAGATTTATGTATCAATAATATTGTGAAGCTTCACCCACGACAATTTGAAGTTCTCACCAACCTGGAGAGGTTATATCTAACAAGCAATAATATTTCAGAGGTACACCCGCTGTCGTTTCAAGGTCTTGCAAACCTGTTGAGGCTAGGTATGCATGATAATAAAATTGTGGAGCTGCATCCGCTACAGTTTGAAGGGGTTGCCAACCTGAACTATTTATATCTGTCAAAAAATAATATTGCAGAGGTACACCCCCAGTTGTTTCAAGGTCTTGCCAACCTGCGGTGGCTAGATATGTTTGGTAATAATATTGTGGAGCTGCATCCACTGTCGTTTCAAGGTCTTGCCAACCTGTGTTGGCTAGATATGTATGATAATAATATTGTGGAGCTGCATCCACTACAGTTTGAAGGGCTTACCAACCTGGAATATTTACGTCTGTCAAAGAATAATATTTCAGAGCTACACCAACAGTTGTTTCAAGGTCTTGCAAACCTGGGGACGCTAACGATGTCTGATAATAATATTGTGGAGCTGCATCCACTACAGTTTGAAGGGCTTACCAGCCTGGGCGTTTTAAATTTGCCAAACAATAATATTTCAATCGTACACGAACAGTTGTTTCAAGATCTGGTTAACCTGTGGGCGCTAGATATGTGTGATAATAATATTGTGAAACTGCATCCACTACAGTTTCAAGGGCTTACCTACCTGAATAATTTAGATTTGTCAAACAATAATATTCCTGAACCACACCCACAGTTGTTTCAAGGTCTTGCAAACCTGGGGACGCTAACGATGTCTAATAATAATATTGTGGAGCTGCATCCACTACAGTTTGAAGGGCTTACCAACCTGCGCTCTTTAAATTTGCCAAACAATAATATTTCAGCCGTACACGAACAGTTGTTTCAAGATCTGGTTCAGCTGAGGGGGCTAGATATGAGTGATAATAATATTGTGAAGCTGCATCCACTACAGTTTCAAGGGCTTACCTACCTGGATTATTTATATTTTTCAAACAATAATATTCCCCAGCTACACCCACAGTCGTTTCAAGGTCTTGCAAACGTGTATGAGCTAGATATACGTGGTAATGATATCGCGGAACTGCATCCACTACAGTTTGAAGGGCTTCCCAACCTGTACATTTTGTATCTGTCAAACAATAATATTTCAGATATACACCCACAGTCGTTTCAAGGTCTTACAAACTTGTATAGGCTATATATGCGTGATAATAATATTGTGGAGCTGCACCCACTACAGTTTGAAGGGCTTAACAACCTGAACAGTTTATATCTGTCAAACAATAATATTTCAGAGGTACACCCACAGTCGTTGCAAGGTCTTGCAAACCTGTGGTGGCTATATATGTCTGATAATAATATTGTGGAGCTGCATCCACTACAGTTTGAAGGGCTTCCCAACCTGTACATTTTGTATCTGTCAAACAATAATATTGCTGTGCTACACCCACAGTTGTTTCGAGGTCTTACCAGCCTATTCAGTCTCTCTATAGCCAACAATGATATAGTTGAAATACACCCGCGCCAGTTTGAAGATCTCATCAATTTGCGGGAGTTGTATCTGTCCAGCAATCACATTGAGGCCATATATTCACAAACATTACAATCACTTAATCAACTTGAGTTCATTGATTTAAATAACAATAATCTGCAACTATTTGAGCTGGCTACGTTTACGCAGTACGAACAATTGTTTTATATTTTCCTTGGTACAAATAGGTTGTCGCAATTCCCACGAGGTGTATTTCAAAATGCGTTTAATTTGAAATATCTCGATGTATCTGAAAACAGGTTTGATACATTTGATACAAGGTTGTATTTTGTGAATAATTCAATGATCCATCTTGATATCTTAGATTTGAGACGCAATACGTTACACGAAGTAAACTCTGGATCTTTCAAATATGTCCCTGACACAAACTTCACGCTATTGGTGGATAATGCTGCTACCTGTTGCTTCATAGAATCAGGAAAATGCAATGCCGCAATACCACGATCACAATTCTTGACAGATTGTGACAGATTGCTTTCAAATCAGTATCAAAGAATTTCTATGTGGATATTGGGCATATTTGCAGTTATTAGTAACGTTTGCACACTGTATTATCATAACACACACCGGAATAACGTAAACAAAGTTCAGCTTTTAATAATCTCAAATCTCTCAATCTCAGATCTTTTCATGGGTATTTATATGCTAGTGATAGCCTCGGCAGATACATATTATTGGAACCTTGGTTATTTTCCCTCTGAAGCATGGAGATCAAGCATTACATGTAAGGTATCCGGGATTCTGTCCATCCTATCAAGCGAGACTTCTGTATTCCTCGTTACTCTTTTAAGTATAGACAGGTTAATGGGTATAAGATATACTTTTAGCTCTAAGAGATTAGGCACAAGTTCAGCCAGGGTAGTTATAGCTGTACTCTGGGTAGTATCCGTAATATTGAGTATTATTTCACTCATTTTGCCAATGATAAACCCTGATATATACGACGTATCTGAGGTGTGTACTGGTCTCCCTCTGTCTCGACGAAATATTTTCGAAACTAAGTATTGGACATATGAATTGGATATATGGGATTATAACGAACCTTATGTACTTAATAATACTCTTGATACTGTCGTTAGGACTGAACCAGGCATGTATTTCGGCATTGCGATTTTTTCCATTGTTAATTTCATATGCATGATGATAATTACTTTTGCCTATATCGGGATATTCATAACAGCGCGACAAGCAGCCAAAAATGCCGGGCGAAATCAAAGTCAAAAGGAAGAACTCCGAATGGCTTTCAAAATGGGCGTGATAATTGTAACAGATATGATGTGCTGGCTGCCAATTATTATACTTTCGATATTTGTACAGAGTGGGAGTCTTATAGTCAAACCTCAGTTGTATACCTGGATTGTAACGTTTGTGCTGCCCATTAATTCTACAATCAATCCATTTCTATATTCATTAGCCTCAGTAATATATGGGTTCATAGAGAAGATGAATACCAATAAAACGCGTGCTGTCGATGCGACAAACGGGTCGAATTTGAGGGGAAATCAGTCTCCGCTCCGCACGCGACGCGGATCGAACCCAGGCCGCGTGCATACAAGTCTGATGCTCTGATGCGACTGAGCTACACGGGTGATGTTCAAAAAATTTAAGTTTTGTTAACAAGTTGAACCACGTGGTAAGCGTGGCACGAGACTGATGGGCCGCCGCGCGGTACAAGATTGTAGCACTGTAAGGTTTGGTAAGGTCCAGGAAGGTTAGGGCTGAGAAAACGATAAAGTTAAACACATATTTACAGATCAAAGAGTTATTTTGCTCCCTTGATTCCCCGTAGGGAGGGGAGGGGGCACTCATATATAAAAGTTGTAATCATCCGTGTGAATCCACTCTCAAAAACTACCCTTAACGCGGATTCTCAAAGAAGGAAAAATTACACGACGAATCATACTCATATAGCAAAAGATATAGGTCCTCAAGACAGTTTACATTGGAAATACGTATGCAGTAATGATTCAGTTTTGTCAGGGAATTTGTCTGATAGCCCTATCCATTTTCGGCTATTTGTACAATGATAACACGTGACTATCGGCCCGGGCAAATTGGCGATTTTGATACCCTTTCGTTCACGCGGATGATTACAACATTATATCTGACTGACGCCCCCCACCCCACCCCCAACACCACGGGCTTGATTCGCAACGCTTGGGAATGTAGCTAGACAACCAGGCGCGCCACCATGAATCGCGACAAGGGTCAAATACTTTTGGCACACGTTCCGAAAACTTTCTTCTATATCTGGCGTTAGAACCAATTAGCGCCCACTTTTAAAACACCTTAGCCCACCCTCTAGTTTTTTGTAGCAATAAATTATCAAGCATTCATTACTTCATGAATAATATCGCGATAGCTGCGTATCAAGTGCGTTCCAATCAAATTAATCGTTAGATGAGAACGCGCACGCCGAGCGCGGGTTACTAATAATTGCCTGAAAGTACTGCGCCAAAGTGTTCCATTGTTTTGCTCACTGACCGACCAATCAAATTAACGCCTCACGCCCCTTAACTGAATATTCAATGAGTTATGAGGAAACACGATTAAAGCTTATTTCTGATTGGTTGAATGATAAAAATGTTAATGAGGAGATGACCCGACTTGGACTGTTTCAATAACTAAGAAGGGGTGGACAAAATAAATAGAAAACTAATTAATTATTAGCAAGATTATATCGGTACAAATCAACGATTTGGATAAATATGCATCTTTTTCAGTAATGAATAAGAATAATGACTGCTTAACAACTGTTTTCGTGAATTTGTTTTGAAATCCTCGGGTTTTGTTCCGGTCATTCGGAATTGTCCCTCGGGGGTTGCGCCCCTCGGGACAATTCCTCAGACCAGAACAAAAACCTCTGATTTTAAAACAAATTCACGAAAACAGTTGTTACGCAGTCATTATTCTCTAAGAAGTTGTTTTACTGAAAAATACTGAAATATACAAATTGAGTCTGTTGTGTCTAAAATAAAGCTTGGCCTCATGATCATCCCGGCCGTAAATGATTTTGTGAAATAACATTCACCTTTATCTAGGTTTTATTAATTAACAGTATACAGTTAGCATGGTTAGGAGAAAGGTTAAACTAACTGTACGTCTGCTGATCAACTTGTGTGTTGTTTATTAAATATTTGTTAGTATAGATTGTATGTGAGGAAAGTATGTACTCGTATTTAAAGGAACTAATTAAGAACTGTTTAGTGTATGTATTGTAATAACAAGCTATTAAACTAATGAGATGTAATCAGAAAGATGAAACTACGAGGGTCATTCAATAAGTTCTACCTCCTCCTTCGTAAGGATGACATTCATATTAGCGATGTTAATTTAACATCGCTAATATGAATGTCAGCCTCACGAAATTTGTCATGATTATAGCTCTGAATCATGGCTAAACATATATTATAGTGAATACTAATTGATATGTGTTCAAAGCCAGAGAGAGATTTTGGACAACGGAAACAATGTACTCTCAAAATAAATATATGTTATTCGTTTTTTTTCTCCATATTGGATGGTTAGATAAACAACCTGGTCTCCCTATTAAACTGCTATATATGTACAGTTAAAACAAGGTGCTTAATCTGTTTATGTAGTGCAGTTAACATGGCTAAGCTTTATTCCGTTAGCACCCTCAACGGAATAAAGCGCAATAACACTGACAAAATTACTAAACTGCTATATATGTACAGTTTAAAAAAGGTGCTTAATCTGTTCATATAGCTTAAGGCATATAAACACCTCTGAAACGATATTCATGAATAACTATATGTTAAAATACTCAGGGGATTGGTTGTCGGGGAGGTAAATACAAGAATGGCTTAATCTTAAACAATAAATATCGGATATCCTACATTCTTAAACAATTTTGTCCGTGTTATTGCGCTTTATTCCGTTGGGGGCGTTAAACTGCACTTTGTGAACAGATTTAATAGGGAAGACCAGGTTGAGATAAAAGACATGATTTGAATACTGAAAATGGAAAAAAACTGTAGGATATCTGAACCTTAGAACGGTTATACTTGACCGATATGAACGTTTTGTGTCTTAGAATTGGTGAAATGATAAGCACTTTGATAATGATATTTTACTGTTTTCACACGTTCCCGTTACACTTAATAGACGTTCGGTTTTCACTGCATCTCTAGTACTCAAACCGATTTACCATGTATTTGTAGCTGAGATTCAAGATACAATTGTGGAATATTTCAATAAGACTGGTATAAATGACAGCAAAGTTATGAGATAGGAGGTAGAACTTATTGAGTGGCCCTCGTAGCTAGCTACTATAGTAAATAGCACGAGATAATAATATACATATACTTAGAATATTTTAAATTTGATGGTTGTCATTGTGTTTTGATCTGTTATCTGAGTATCCACAGTTCGCTGCTAGCATGATCGCCACTGTTGTTGGCGAGATGACAATGACGATGACGATAACGATGACGGACAATGACGAAGATAACGACGATGAAGATGATGACGTTGACGGTGATGATGACGATGGCGATGACAAATATAACGAAGATGACAAAGGAAGATGATGACGATGACGATGACGATGACGATGACGATGACGATGACGATGACTATGACACTGATAGAGATGACGGAGATGATGACGATGACGATGACGGTAACGATGTTGACGATGACGATGATGAGAATGACGACGATGACTTTCGTGTTTGATTATGCAGATTTTGTTAAATGTTATGTAAGAACAATATATATAACTATAGTATAAGGAACTAAGGAAGTACAGTCATCAGGAAAGTAACTGATCAGGTAATAATGCGCTTAACTCTAAAAGTAGAACGCCTACTTAAGTATCAAATTATATTATAAAGTTGTTGATAAATATTTCCTCTTTTTAATTTGAGACATAACATGTATGAATAGGCCTACTAGTTGTTTGATATCAAGGAAGTTACAGTATCAACAGTAAGATAAAGTAGGCTCGGTTTCCATTTTCGCACTTTGCTTTTTACACATGAACTGAAATCGATACCTAGACAAATCAATATTTATTACTGATTGGTGATGAATGGATCAATAAGACACACACGCGTTGCCTGCCATACTGTGCCCCGTGTTTTGAAAAGAAGAGTGCAACAATAACATCGTACTTTACCTTACATTTGGGATTGTAACTATCTACTCGATAATCAACCGTTCTTAGCGTGCATTATCCCTAATTAAAGAGACGAAATTTCTCAACGACATCATAGTTTAACATTTTTAAGTTTAGAGTTATAAGCATTACCTTGTCAGTTATTTTTTATGACTGTATATTGTATAATTAATGTACGGTAATAAAAGTAAAAGAAACCAAGGCGATGTAAGCATACACGACGAGAGTATAATAAAGCACGTACGATGTAGTAAAAATCAAACTTGAAATTGGAACTTTGTTATTGTTTTCGATTTGTATAGTCCATCTTGTCCGCATTTAGCGTCATTTACATTAGAGAATAAAAATATAATGTGTGGCTGAATTGATGTGGTGGCTATAATGGTATAGTCATTGTCTTAATACTATGGACATACTTCAAGCTATTTCACGAGAGTGTGTTTTGATACTGTTCGCGGAGCTTCGTCCAGATCATAAATGCGCGTTCAACTATGTGTGCATACGCGTCCTGATTGACCAATCAGGACGCGCGGTCATTTTTGAAATCGCCACGTACGTACTTATTTAACGCACGTAAGCACGCCCCCATACATCCCATACGCACGCATTGTTTGAATTATGTCCATAGTTTTTGACGCTTACTTTAGCTACTAGGACACAATGGTACAGCCAATATGCTACATCACTAGTGTTTTGTAGCAGTAAATGATCAAGCAGTAGTTGTTTTACTGAAAAATGCCGAAATGTACAAATTGAGTCGGTTGTGTCTCAAATAAATCTTGGTCTCATGAGCAACCCGACCGTAACTGATTTGATGAAATATCTCATTTACTTTTATCTAGGTTTTAATCTGTGGTATCTTGGGTGTCAAGTAGGCAACATCTATTACTGACACTGTGCTATAATTATAGTGGTGAATCTGTGTACACTGTTATCACGGTTATGTAAAATTTTACACAAGTTGTGTAAAACTGTACACAAGTTGTGTAAAATTGTACACAAGTTGTGTACACAACCGCTGTTTATAATAGCAACTGTTTATAATAGCAACTGTTTATAATAGCAACTGTTTATAATAGCAACTGTTTATAATAGCAACTGTTTATAATAGCAACTGTTTATAATAGCAACTGTTTATAATAGCAACTGTTTATAATAGCAACTGTTGTGTAAACAGTTTACACAACCCTAGTTGTGTAATATCTACACAACAGTTGTGTAATATTTCTATACAATAATGTGCAACATTAATTTACACAATTAAGTTGTGTAAATGGTTTACACAACAATTAGTTAATTTTCTACACAATAGTTGTGCATTACTATTGGGTTGTGGAATGGCCCTTTTAATGGTTTACACAGAAAGTGATTAATTTTCTACACATTAGTTGTGCATGGGGTACTTGAAATATATCAGTAAAAAATACGAAGCAGTAAAAAGTAGTAGTAGTGTGTGTGATTCTATCAGTTGGATTTATTTGGTAAATTAGTGCAAAATGATATCGTCGTGTGACTGTGAAGGGTAAACTGTAAAGTGTGTAAGCTTATAAGCTTAAGTTTAGTTATTATAATTTTGAACTAATTTACAAAAAAAGCCAACTGATAGAATCAATAACACTGAATACTTTTTACTACTTTGTATTTTTTACTGAAATATTTCAGGTGAAACATATACTTACCGTAAAATACTTGAAACCATCTCTCCAAAACCCCATTCGCTCAAGCAACACCGACACGTTCGCCATTTCGTTTTCAGTAATTTTGGTCACAGCAAGGGTAATTTGTGATTGGTTAATTCTTATCACGTGCTTCAAAGTCTACACAACTGTTGCTTTAAATTCCGTTATCGCGGCAAATCAATTTTATATAATCGAATTACAGTTTACACAACCTAGTATTAAAGGCCTTTCCGAATCTCAAGTGTTTGCCCTGGGCAAAAGTCACATGACTCGCTACATACCCGAGTCTCCGCGTACACATCATATAAACCCCATGATGCAATAATGATAAATCACGTACCGAAGGCTATAAACAGCAAAATGTACGAACGAAATTCATGTCTAGAAATGTTTCGAAAAGTCGTTCTATTCATTTGAATGAAACCAGAGTTACAATCTGAAACAGCATCGAATCATTTTTTGAGCGAGAACCCTGTTAATTAAATACATACAAAACTAGAAATATAAAGCATTTTAACTTCCTATTTCTGTATTTATAGGATAGTGTTTATGAACTATCATTTTGAATTTATGTCTGTCTTATCATTGTCATTCAGTGCCCCATTAGCTCAATCGATAGAGCGTTAGAATTACAGCCGAAAGACTGGGGGTTCGAATCCCACAGAGAATGTTTTGTTTTTCCCGTTACTATTATATTTAGTAAATGTAGATATTATTTTAATATCGTTCAATTATAATATTTTTTGATACACGATACTTTTCATTTTATTTGGAATGATTTTGGTAATGTCTTGCTTCACGTCCCGGTCGCAATTTTTTTTTGTCAACGTCCTGGGACGTTGATATTTGAATTCAGATTCAGGCCTTGTGGTAGAGTCTATGAATTGCTTTCATGTATCTTTAATCAGTATTTGTACCCAGATGTCTTAAAAATGTATATTACATCTGGATATGAAAATATGAACACATATGTTGTTACATTTGTGGAGAAATGGTTTAAATAATATAAAACAAATGATAGAGTTTTGCAAAATCTATTCTATTCTGCATTTCCGTATGTAGTGGTGGCCGAGTGGTTAAGGCGCCGGACTCACGTTCTTTTTGGAAACATTTACGGGAGTTCGAGCCCGGTCTGGAGCGTGTACTTTTCTTGTTTTTCTATAAAATTTGTCATCAATTATATTATTCATTTAGTTTCAGTGTACAAATCATGTGTACAAATCATTTTTTCTCTGCGAATTAATTAAATGATAATTAAAACATAACCCTGGACTTCTCAATTAATCAACATCAAAACATGTTATAACGTGGTGGAAAGTCGCGATTACTATGGGATGGTTGGATATTTCTTTGAAGCTGCTATATTTTCCGAAAAGAGAAAAGTGGGCCCAGCATTAAAACAAAGAGTTTTTGTTAAAATACATTTCATAAGCCGATTTCCTTTGTCGTCTGTTAATTTAATTTTAGGACGTTGACCAGTTTTTTTTATAAATACCTTGTTTTACTAATCAACATTTGTAAAATTTATTTATTTCGTTTTAATACGGAATAAAACAAAATTCACTGAATAAAATGATTAAAAAAATAAATTAAAAAAAGTCAACTGATTTTACAAATCATGATTCAAATGTTGATTAGTAAAAAAAAAATCGCGTCCCGGTCGAGGTCAACTATGGGCCCCCTAACTTTATGAAAATTAATCACGGTGTTTCTAGAGGTGTTTGTCTGTTTCGGGTTCGCAGGTGTTTCCTGCTGTTTCGCGTATAATGTTAACGCCACCAACGATAAACTAGATATACTCTATTCGTATTGAACTGATCAAGAGAGGGCAGAATATAATAAACAAGAGGAGTCAGACGGCGCATCATACTTTCCCAGGTGTGTAGTTCATTTTAAATTTCAGATATTCTAAAATGGATGGTTTTCTAAACAATGCGAGAAAGAAAATCGAACTACACACCTCAGAATTGCCAAAAAAATGCTTTAAACAAGTCCACATTTTGTGCCTTTGAACAGAGTGTCTGTCGGGAATGTCGAATTACTAGCGCATTAACCCATGACCCCGGTGCATGTTCGCTGTGTATAACAGATCGTAACATGAATAATGCAACACGTTTCAGTCGTGCAATGATTGGGTAAGGGTATGGACTTATTGAGTAGATGTGTGGTAGAGCATGACATTGTATTCAGTGAAATCATTTGCATACTTGGGACTTCTACACCATACCGCTACCAATGTTTTTGGACCGTTTAAATGACGCCAATTTCTTGTGTTCGAAAATGTGAACGTTTTTTCTACCGTTCTTTCAAAAATAAGGAGTATAATCACATTACAAACATATTTTGTGCGAGAGAAACACACAAATTTGGCAAAAATGGCACAATAAAAATCCGTTCGTTATAAATAAATGGAAATGGCTAAATAATAAAACTATCACAATTATACTCATCGGTCTCTGTGGCGTGCATACGTTGGACATGTCGTTGGCAAGCGGCAACCACGGGTTCGATTCCCGGAAATTGCTTGTTATCCTTTTCTTTTCTATCTTTTAAATTTTATGGTGGATTAATGTAACATCATTGTTATGTCAATTTTTATAAATTATAAAGACCGCCATGCGTTTACAGTTGTCTTTTTATTTATTTATCTATCATTTAACTCTGGATTTATTTAACCAACACCTTTCCTGATTTGACTTTGTATCTAAACAATTAAAATGCGTAAACAATTATATTATTGCTCGATAAATAAGTGATTTAAATTGAGTTCAGTTTGATAATGATAGCAAAACTTGTTGTAAAATCATTTTATCAGTGTGCCCAACAATTTCTCCTTTGCACACTTTGTTTATACATTCACAGATGTCACTTTTCGCTTGTTATAGCTAGGCCGCGTAATTGTAAGCAAGTTTGCGACCTCTTTGATTTTAGGCTGATCCCATGTACAATCCCATAGTGCATTTCGTTAAAACAGTGTAAATATTTTTTTCAACTGTACGTATCACGTGATAACCACGATCGTTTTCGCAAAATATCGCAAAATGGCGCGGTACCCCAACCCCCCTAACAACGCTGGACACGGGCGTATTCACAAATATTCAGGTTAAAATAACATGCGAACGAGGTTAAAGTGAATGGGACGAACGCTTAACAAGTTTAAATTCAAAAAATGAGACTGACACTGCGGATGGTTAGCCACCCACAGTGGTTTTAGGATGAAATAATTTAGTTCCAACGTGTGATGAATGTTATGGGGTCATATAATCAAAATCCATTGTTACATTGAAACCAACGGAAATTCAAAATTAGCGGCCGTTCGTGTCCACCGTCGTCTGAGAGGAGTCGAGATAGCGCAGACGATGACATATGTATACGACCCGTACATTCAAAACACGGCTTTGTGAATGCGAGATAATAACGCAATAACAAACGGGTCAGTAAAACAGTATAGACAGTTTGATATCCTTACCTATTATTATATAATCTTGCCTCGCATCCCGTCCTATGGTAAATTATTAGGGAGCTTTCGATTTGGACGACGCATGCGCACATGAATCGAGGCGTCATCTTACCGTCGTAGAAGCGTCCGTCGTCCAAATCGAAAGCTCCCTATTGTATTTAACACGGCAACGGGACGCGAGGCAGGATTATATATAGGGAGAGAGGGGTTGAGCACACTATATATAATCTTGACTCGCGTCCCGGTCAATGGGAAATTATTGTATTTAACACGGCAACGGGACGCGAGTCAAGATTATATATAGGGAGTCAATGCATCAATTATAGGAACTTAGATTCACGGTAAACATGATTTCATATTGGAAACATGATTTCAAGATGAATGCGGGACGTTTAAAATCAGCCTTTCAGTGGAGGATTTTAAATGTCCCGTACATACAAAGTAGGGCTTAATAATACGGGATGTTTAAAATCAACTTATTTTGGCGGATTTTAAATGTCCCGCATCAATTTGTTCCTTCTTACCCACCACAAATACAAAATCCCCTCTTTTTGCTGCGCAAATTTAGCCCCAAAAGAAATCCCCCTTCTCGCCCTGCGGACCATTGAACACTATAGACAGTTGATATCCATACCTATTATATAATCTTGACTCGCGTTCCGGTCAAGGGGAAATTATTGTATTTAATTAACACGGTAGAAATTTGGCGCGAGAAATTTTAATAACATATCTACACGAATCTGGCCATTATTAAGGTACATTCTTCTTTCAAACGGGCTTCTATACTGACAAATGCGCGCGTAGTGCGAGAAAAATTGCCATTTTCATACTAAATTGCCCATCATCAAACCGGGCAAGGGGAAAAATGGTCATTTAGATGGGAATTAAGTAAATCCCTTAAATTTTCTCTTTCCTTTTTCCTTTTATCTTCCTCCTTTCCCTTTCCTTTCTCCCCTTTTCCATTTTCCTTCTCTTTCTCTTCCTCTCTTTCCCTTTCCTTCCCCTTTTCCCTTTCCTTTCCCCTTTTCTCTTCCTCTCTTCCCTCTCTTCTTCCCTTCTCTTCGATTATTTTTAGCCCGGTAGTTTGAGCTGGCCTTCCCGGTCAAAGCCGTCTGGGGGGCACTCTGCCCCCCCCCCCCCTGACCCCCGGGAGATACGCTACTGGAGAGAGTTGAGCACACTATGAGCGTGTTTCTGCTGGGGCACTGCAAAAAGTAAACGCTAATAAAGTTTCAATCGGTCAGTTTTTAATCCCCCCTGTTTCTACTCGTGAAAAGTTACCGCTAAGTTTATCGATCCTAGTCGATGGGCCACGACATTTGACCTTTTGTAATACCAAACAATGCCACCGCACCTGAAAAAGATTGCTTCACAATAATGTGTATAACCCAGCGCGTGACACGGTTCACGGCGCAAACCGCTAAGAACCGCCTTTCTGTTTCTATTGGGTTTATTGCCGATTATTGCCGATTATTGCCGGTTCCAAACCTGGTTTGTGAAGGTTGGGATTACAAAAAATACCGATTATTACCGGGTTCTACCTGTTTCTTCTGGGCAAACTTAGCGTTTATTAGCGGTTTCTTCCCCAGCAGTCTAGACAAGTCCACGATGAGTAAAGCGTAACAATACTATTTAAGAAAGATTTATATAGTTGATAAATAGATAGTTGATAAATAGATAAATACATTCCGCAAATGAACATCTTAGAGTATGATTCAAATAAATACAATATATTCAAGGAGTAAATCCCATTAATAGTAACAATTAGCTTTATTTCGTAAATAATATAATAACGCGTCAGAAATACTCGCGCGTGGCATTTTGGTTCACTTTTTGTGACATTTTCCCAGACTAGAGCCCAAGAGATAAATTTATTCCGTAAATGGCCATCTAATAAAATTTACAAGACATTAGCGGCATGATTCAAACATAAAACAAAATATGTACGGAATAAATCGCATTATAGTAACAATAAGCTTTATTCCGTAAATAATATAAAAATGCGTCAGAAACGCTCGCGCGTGGCATTTTGATTCACTTTTGTGACATTTTCCCAGGCCATAGCCCAAAGAGATAGATTTATTCCGCAAATGGTTTACGCACCTACGTATTGAAACTTTGGGACAAATTGTTTATGGTTATCATTGTCAATTAGGGGGGGGGGGGATTTTGTCTTTCCAAATTTAATTGAGTTTGGTATAATGTGAAAATCTTCCCCTCCCCGGGCATCCTCATTCCAACTTGTTCTTCTTCGTATGTGATACCGTTTTTATAATTTGCATACATTTTTCATAACCTACCGTATAGATGAGGTGACCGTTGTTTACATCCAATGTTTATCAACAAACGCAACGGGCGAAGGGACTGGACTGTCGATACACGCTTGAGGGAACAGCATATGACCACAACACTGTCCGCTATGCCGTATTGCCCTTTATAATGCTTTGGCGCGAGTTTTAAATGCACGGGTCCTAAACAAAACATGATGCGCGCGCAAACTGCCGGGCAAAGAACAATAGCAACTATACTCTATTTGGCTTCCTCTGGACAGTGACGTAACTTAACAGGCGCAGCTTTTACGCACGCGTATGTATCTTCCGTCTTTCATCGCTCGTGTGTATACGCCAGCGCCTCGAGTAGGCGCGCGTGTTATGTGCTGCAATTAGTCGAATACGCAGTTACGTTACTGTCTCGTGATGGCCAAATAGACTATAGCCACGTTTTGCCCGATGTGACGTCATCTGTCACCCCATCTATACTTTGTAGGCCCTAGTCCTATTGGACTCAAGCAGAGCTGTCTTTTCAGCCCCCTCCAATTTACTCTCTTTATCAGTGAGCTATCAAATTATCTTGATACTAATGGTGGAAAGGGTTGTCAATTAATGCCGGATAGGGTAGGTGTGGGTAATCCGGGAACTTTAAGACATTTGCATAATTAAAATACAAAATAACTGACTCAAATTTAAGCAAAATTTGTTATTTGTAATCTACATTTTATAAACCTTTATTGTAATAAAAAAACAGAGTCATTCTATGTTTGGTTTGGCTGTTATTATCAAATACTGACGTCATCATAAATGTCCCATCTTACCTACACGTGAAGGTAACATGGGTCATTGTTTTGAGGACATTGTGTTGGTATGAAAAGTTATTTGACATATTCATTTAATAAAAAACCATAAATAATGGTCCAGTAATCCATTTAAGAGATAATAATGCATGAAGTACATTGGTACAAAAAAGGTACATTGCTACAAAAAAGAAAAAGAAAAGTAGGGAAGGTAATACGGGACCTTTAAGACATTTGCATACCGTCATGTTGGCTGTCCCATATTACCTTCTCCCATTGTGAACCCACGGCTCCCATTCAATGCATTATAACACCAATGTACACTGTACTAGCGAAGCACACACACAATACATGTTGGACCAACACCTGAAACATGCTTAATAATGCAAGAATTCAGGTCACGCCTTCTTTTCTTTACCATCATATTCTATGAAAACACTATTTTTATATTAGACCAAAAATATGGGTGCATTTTTCCTTACCTTGACAGGTTGTGGTGATATTCTGGCTGGTAATTCTTCCGGTAGCTTTGATGATAGTCATGAAATTCACTAAGGGTTTGATCTATCTATAGAGGGCGCTATTTAAAGTGCTAGTAATGCCAGACGGCTGTAGGTGAGATTTCAGTGATGCGGTCCCGTATTACCTTACGGTCCCGTATTACCCACACCTACCCTACAACAGAAATCAATGCTCTTGATTATGCTGACGATATTGTTGTAATGGCTGATACTATAGGTGGTCTTAATAAGCATATTAAATCGATCCAGAACTTCTGCAAAAATTGGAGGATGAAGGTTAATATGAGCAAAACTCAAATTATGGTTTTCCGTAAAGGAGGCCGATTAGCCGTTATGAAAAATGGACTTATAATGATCACCCTCTCGATATTGTGTCAGAGTGTAAATAATGGGCCTTAAATTATCAACTGGCAATGCATGGGGGAAATCATCGAGACATCTTGCAGATCAAGCTTCCAAAGCACTTAATATTCTGAGAAAAACAATGTATGCTGTTGGTCATATGTGGTATGATTTCTATTCTAAAATCTTCGATACTGCTATTTTACCCATTTTAACATACGGCTCAGGTAAATGGGGATTTAAGCGTTATGAATGTCTGGAAAATACAAGGCCTGCAAACAGTTTCTACAAATCTCTCAAAATTCTACAAATAATGCAGCAATTGGCGAGTGTGGCAGATATCCAGTTTATGTATATTGTATTATCAACTGTATCAAATTCTGGTTACAACACTGTTTAAGTATGGAAGATGAACGTTTTAATTTAAACGAATTCAACCAACTCATGAGTTCTCCAAAAATCACTGATATTAAAAACCTTGCTCAATTTGTATTCACTGTAATGAAGATAAGAGAAGATATGAATTTAATTGATGATGTTTTGTATTTTATTGCATCTTTTGATGATGGCACAGCAAAGTAAAGATTGCTTATTATCTATGCGTATTTATAATTTTTGTACCATGTAGTATGAAGGGCTAGAGGCCTATATAATTATACAATAAATAAAAAAATGAATAAATAAATGGTAAAAGGTATTTTTGGAATTAATGACAAACATAGCCAATAACTTGAGCATTTACAACATTGAAATAGAGAAATCCCGTGTTTTCGATCACCGGCCATTTTGAAAATCGAGGGTCATTCAGTAAGTTCTACCCCTAGTCATAACTTTGCTATCATGTCAGTCGTATGAAATATTCTAGAAATGCAGTGAAAACCAAACCTCTATTTGGTGCGACGGAAACGGATACAAAACAGCCAAATGTCTCCTACATACTAGTCATTCATTTGGTTAATTCTAAGAGACAAAACGTACCTGCTGGTCAATCAAAACCGTACTTAATTATATACAAATATCTCTTCAACAGACTATAAACAATAAAAGTGACTGATCTTTTTTTTTTTGGGGGGGGGGGGATGCCCTTTAATTAGCCAGAACCAGACCAGGATAGCTATTAATTTTAACCCTACCCTAGAGAACCGCTGCAAAGGTGTTGTTTGTTTTTTCATAAGAACTATTACGAGATCTTCATTATCATGATTAGACAGGCCTAAATTGAGGGATTTCAAGTCTCTCAAAGAAGTATCACTGACTTATCCTGATTGACTATTCTAAAGTTTGCATATAATGTAGTTCATATAATTGGAACAATACGGTATTCTTACTATCTTAAAACGATTTTTATATTATTTATTGTTTTGAAAATCTTCTGTTTTAATGGTTCGTTTTACAAACATATAGTGGTAGCATAATAATCAATATCAAATATTTAGTATTGGATATTCACAGCTTTTCACAAATACGCTGTAGCAACACAGAGTTTTAGTCTTTGATATGTTTTGCTATTTTAGTATAGAGTCTCACCTCTTTTTTGAATATGATGTAGACTGTAGAGGTTCGTTCTGACTTTTAGAAATGTGCTCTTGTCGTTCCTGAATTTACACCATGTTTTAAAAATTGTGTATTTTCCCAAAGTAAGTAGAGTATTAACGGCATGTATATTATCGTTGTCTCGTACTCTCTTTATCTTGAAACCCAAAATGAGTGTTTCGAAGTTAACATTGATATTTCGATTGAACGTTTTATAGATTAATTCGGCTATATCGGACCAAAACACTTTAAAGGGGCGTGTACATCTTAAGTGTTTGTCCTGGACAAAAATCACATGACTCGCTTCGCTCCCAAGTCCTCGCGTGCCCGGCAAAATGCCCATGATGCAATACTAAGTCGTAAAAGATGTGCACATAAATCGACAAAATGCTGTACGAACGAAATATAATATATCTAGAATTGTTTCAAAAAAGTAGTGTTATTCGTTACATTTAAATCAGAATTACATTCTTTAACAGTAAATAAACAAATTTTGAGCGAGAAACTATCTTAAAACTGCAAAGATTAAGAAATATAAAGCATTTTAAACATATAATTTAGAGAAGAGTGGTATGTTGAACGATATTACTTTTGTTTGTTATTGCGTTCAAATAGCGCATAGTTGGCTCAGCGGTAGAGCATTGGACTAGTAAACCGGAGGTAGTGGGTTCGAATCCTATCACGGCGTGACATTTTATTTTAATCGTTTATATACATTTTTTTTTATTAGTTTTCGATATTGTTTATCATTTCGTATAATTATTCATTATTGTTATTAGTGTATTTTGGAATGTGGAATTATTTACGATTTAATTTTAATTTTCCACTGATTGTTTAGTGTGCATGGCATCATGAAAGGTGACATGTACCGCGGTATACCACCGCACTGTCCTACTCCTATGCAACAGGCCAATACAATAGAAACTCGTCGTGTGTTATTATCGATTGAGCTAAACTTGTAAAGTAAATGCCAGCCGTTATGTAATACAAATCAATGTGCCTGTATTATTATTATTGAAATAATGTTTATACACCACCATTTGTAGTTTTTGAGTAATATTTTTAAAACTAGCTAAGACGGTTCACGGATTTCGCGGCTCGAAATGGATGTTTGAATTTGATCTCAATATAATATAATCCAAGCTGCTATAGGCAAAAGCTATATACAGATGACCGTGCAGCTATTTCGTGAAAAGCTATACAGCCGATCAGGGGTGCAAAAAGTTATTTCTTCCTCAGGAGCATGGTTCTAAGAATCAAGATTTCCTCAAACAAACCAGAACCATGGTAACATAAAATAGCTTCTGCATCACTTCAATAGCAAGAATGTTTACATAATATTATTTGTGTTGTCACATAAATCAGCTTAGGCCCTATATCTATTCATTCATATAACGAAATGAAGACATCCCAGGAGGGTACATCATTGGAAACTGTGCGTTGTTGTCATTTCGCATCAGGATTTCTCCGGTAGAGGGAAGGGGGGGGGGGGGGGGGCAAGTTTTCCAATTGCCCGAATGACTTCACGCCTTTTTCGAGATTATTTGTTTGCAGAAAACATGATTATGAATTCACTACTTATATGAATTTGACCACAATTAGGTTACATTTGGCTTTAAACAAGCTTTGAAATGATATTTTTGAAATATGCGCGCGTATCTCGCGACAAAAATACTATTTTTATATTAAATTGGTGTCGATTCAACCGATTGCTCCTTAAAAGTGGATAGAAAAGAAGTAAAATGCCTTTATGGACCCCGCCCCTGTAGACACGCCATTGAGCCTGATTCATTAGCAAGTCCGTTTAAGGTTTTTCGATTACATCATGGAGGTGTACATATATATTTTTAACTTTCAACATTATTGCATTATAAGGGTTTCTTGTAAATGTGACTATCAATTTGGCTTTGTCTTTCTTTTTTGTCCATTTAGCAAAATATTATATCCTCAAATCTGAGATGTTGGTCAGCTGCTGTCATTTTATTCATCTTCATTCGTGTTACGTATTCCTCTTGATGTTGATGATTCTATTTCCCCAAACTTTAATATATTTTCCAACTTGTTTGGTGCTTTTAATAATGGTTCTTCTTTGTTATTTGTATCTCATCGATCCAATATTTCCTCAAGGTTTTTTAGGTCATCTTCAACAGCTCTTTCTTCAATTTTAGTGCTGCCTTGACAAATTGAATTTCCTATGGCTCAAAAGTCGGAACCCTTATTGTATATGTTGTATAGCTTTCCTCAGATATTCTCCGTTATTTCCACCTTCACGACTCGACTAGCATCTTTTCACTGATTTTCATTGAATGCCTGTCCTGATGATAATTGTAAATTTCCTCAAATATGAGTTGTATTGTATTGTACCTATTCTCATGTTCAACTGATACATTTATATTGTACTATTCGTCAGGCTTTTCCTCTCTTTTCTTTTTTCCTTCTTTCCCCTTTTTTCCTCTTTCTCTTTTCTCTCCTCTTTTTATTTCTCTTTCCTCTTTTTTCTCTTTCTTCTTTCCTTCCTCCTTTTTCCTCCAATTTAGTTTTTTAGGCACTCGCATGATTTCCTCAATTGTAACTGCTGCTTCCTGGGAGCGGTGCTCCCCGCTCCCGCACTTTTTGCATCCCAGCCGATGATCCGGCAGCAACCCTTACCCTTACCCTAATCCTAATCCCAACCCTAACTCTAACTCTAACTCTTACCCTAACCCTAAGGCCAACAAAAGGTAGGGTCGGTAGGTCGGATTTGTTAAAAGAGCTTGGTTTTTTTTTATACGGATATTGTATTTGGGAATTTAAATTCGGCATGGATACTGTGAATTAAAGTCCAAACACAAAACACATCGCTTTGACAGTATATAACTCTTGTTCATGAGTTTGCGACATTGCTGCTTTACTCTCGGCCACCTTCACACTGCTGATTTCGATCTCCAATATTGTCGAATTGGTTGCAACACTGCAAACTCGGTCAAATATAATTTTTGTACCAAGTTTGCAACGCGCAGATACCGTGTAGGTCGCCGCCATTGTTACAGAAAGCAAAAGAATGTTGTGTTGAAGTTTTGTTAGAAATATATACGTGAGAGTATTACTAAACCTATTTTTACCGTACTAACTACCCCCAACTTCTTATACTATGTTGAAATTAATATTCATGCCGTTGAGCAATATTTTGGGAACAAATATTAACCGTAACTAGATTTCTTCATATTTTCTTACAGTATAAAAAATGACATCACTTGCACGTGCGAACAATTTTCATTTAGTCCTTTTAATAGTCCCCGCGGGTGCCAAGTTCACGCAATAAACATCATGTTACACGAGATTGCGCATTGGGGAATGGTGTTATAAAGACCAGATCGAATATGTCATACGAAATCAGGAATAAAACGGTCCGTTTGGCCGTTCAAATTGCTAAAAATGTTAATATGAAGTTAAACTTTCGATCTCAACACAAGAAATATTTACCTGGAATTTTCAGGTGTTGCTACACCTTTCATCAGCAGACTAATGACTCGACTTGACCTTTTGGAGGTGTGACGTCAGAATCGGGTCATAGACTCTTGGTAATTTGTACCTGCCCCCGTCTTTGTTGAGTGATGGTTGGTTGGCTCTGATGTAAATAGCCTCCTTGAAACCTCTCTCGAACCAACGAGGATCCCTATCCAAGATTTTGACTTTCTCTAAGTCAACACTGTGTCCTGGTGACTCAATATGGATGTGTTGGGATACCTCGGACGAGGTGGAACTAGGACGCCTGTGCTCTAGAAACCGGGTCTTTAATGAGCGTTCGGTTTCTCCGATGTATGATTCGGAGCAAAGACCCCGGGTAGTCTGACCCTGACAAGGGATCATGTACACTGGGCCTACAGTGTCCTTCTTCTCCGTTTTGTCTTTTGGAGAGACCAGAAGTTGACGTAGTGTGCGCGTGGGTTTGAAGTATGCGCGTATCCCGTAGTTTCCGAAAATCCTGCGGAGAGCCTCTGATGTGCCCTTGATATAAGGCAACACTACGTGTCCTTTTGTCTGTTTCTCACTGTCTTTAGTTTTCGGTTTGACCTTACCCTTAGGTTTGTTGACACGGTCAAATGCCCACTTCGGGTACCCACACTTGGTCAATGCTTTATCGACGTGTTGCTTCTCTGTTGTGATGTCAACCTGGTCAGTGATGACAGTATCAGCCCTGTGGTGTAGCGTTTGAATAACGCCCAATTTGTGCTGGACAGGGTGATTTGACGAGAAGTTCAGATATTGATCTGTGTGGGTTGGCTTCCGGTAAATCTTTACGTCAAGATTACCGTCTGGTTTGATTACTGTCAGAGTGTCTAGGAAGGCTAATGTCCTGTTATCTTCACCTTCTGTAGTGAATTTGATGTCCGGATCAATGGTGTTGAGGTGATCAGTCGCCGGGTTCTTCAACGTTCGCACGTGCAAGTGATGTCATTTTTTATACTGTAAGAAAATATGAAGAAATCTAGTTACGGTTAATATTTGTTCCCAAAATATTGCTCAACGGCATGAATATTAATTTCAACATAGTATAAGAAGTTGGGGGGTAGTTAGTACGGTAAAAATAGGTTTAGTAATACTCTCACGTATATATTTCTAACAAAACTTCAACACAACATTCTTTTGCTTTCTGTAACAATGGCGGCGACCTACACGGTATCTGCGCGTTGCAAACTTGGTACAAAAATTATATTTGACCGAGTTTGCAGTGTTGCAACCAATTCGACAATATTGGAGATCGAAATCAGCAGTGTGAAGGTGGCCGAGAGTAAAGCAGCAATGTCGCAAACTCATGAACAAGAGTTATATACTGTCAAAGCGATGTGTTTTGTGTTTGGACTTTAATTCACAGTATCCATGCCGAATTTAAATTCCCAAATACAATATCCGTATAAAAAAAAACCAAGCTCTTTTAACAAATCCGACCTACCGACCCTACCTTTTGTTGGCCTTAGGGTTAGGGTAAGAGTTAGAGTTAGAGTTAGGGTTGGGATTAGGATTAGGGTAAGGGTAAGGGTTGCTGCCGGATCATCGGCTGGGATGCAAAAAGTGCGGGAGCGGGGAGCACCGCTCCCAGGAAGCAGCAGTTACAATTGAGGAAATCATGCGAGTGCCTAAAAAACTAAATTGGAGGAAAAAGGAGGAAGGAAAGAAGAAAGAGAAAAAAGAGGAAAGAGAAATAAAAAGAGGAGAGAAAAGAGAAAGAGGAAAAAAGGGGAAAGAAGGAAAAAAGAAAAGAGAGGAAAAGCCTGACGAATAGTACAATATAAATGTATCAGTTGAACATGAGAATAGGTACAATACAATACAACTCATATTTGAGGAAATTTACAATTATCATCAGGACAGGCATTCAATGAAAATCAGTGAAAAGATGCTAGTCGAGTCGTGAAGGTGGAAATAACGGAGAATATCTGAGGAAAGCTATACAACATATACAATAAGGGTTCCGACTTTTGAGCCATAGGAAATTCAATTTGTCAAGGCAGCACTAAAATTGAAGAAAGAGCTGTTGAAGATGACCTAAAAAACCTTGAGGAAATATTGGATCGATGAGATACAAATAACAAAGAAGAACCATTATTAAAAGCACCAAACAAGTTGGAAAATATATTAAAGTTTGGGGAAATAGAATCATCAACATCAAGAGGAATACGTAACACGAATGAAGATGAATAAAATGACAGCAGCTGACCAACATCTCAGATTTGAGGATATAATATTTTGCTAAATGGACAAAAAAGAAAGACAAAGCCAAATTGATAGTCACATTTACAAGAAACCCTTATAATGCAATAATGTTGAAAGTTAAAAATATATATGTACACCTCCATGATGTAATCGAAAAACCTTAAACGGACTTGCTAATGAATCAGGCTCAATGGCGTGTCTACAGGGGCGGGGTCCATAAAGGCATTTTACTTCTTTTCTATCCACTTTTAAGGAGCAATCGGTTGAATCGACACCAATTTAATATAAAAATAGTATTTTTGTCGCGAGATACGCGCGCATATTTCAAAAATATCATTTCAAAGCTTGTTTAAAGCCAAATGTAACCTAATTGTGGTCAAATTCATATAAGTAGTGAATTCATAATCATGTTTTCTGCAAACAAATAATCTCGAAAAAGGCGTGAAGTCATTCGGGCAATTGGAAAACTTGCCCCCCCCCCCCCTTCCCTCTACCGGAGAAATCCTGATGCGAAATGACAACAACGCACAGTTTCCAATGATGTACCCTCCTGGGATGTCTTCATTTCGTTATATGAATGAATAGATATAGGGCCTAAGCTGATTTATGTGACAACACAAATAATATTATGTAAACATTCTTGCTATTGAAGTGATGCAGAAGCTATTTTATGTTACCATGGTTCTGGTTTGTTTGAGGAAATCTTGATTCTTAGAACCATGCTCCTGAGGAAGAAATAACTTTTTGCACCCCTGATCGGCTGTATAGCTTTTCACGAAATAGCTGCACGGTCATCTGTATATAGCTTTTGCCTATAGCAGCTTGGATTATATTATATTGAGATCAAATTCAAACATCCATTTCGAGCCGCGAAATCCGTGAACCGTCTTAGCTAGTTTTAAAAATATTACTCAAAAACTACAAATGGTGGTGTATAAACATTATTTCAATAATAATAATACAGGCACATTGATTTGTATTACATAACGGCTGGCATTTACTTTACAAGTTTAGCTCAATCGATAATAACACACGACGAGTTTCTATTGTATTGGCCTGTTGCATAGGAGTAGGACAGTGCGGTGGTATACCGCGGTACATGTCACCTTTCATGATGCCATGCACACTAAACAATCAGTGGAAAATTAAAATTAAATCGTAAATAATTCCACATTCCAAAATACACTAATAACAATAATGAATAATTATACGAAATGATAAACAATATCGAAAACTAATAAAAAAAATGTATATAAACGATTAAAATAAAATGTCACGCCGTGATAGGATTCGAACCCACTACCTCCGGTTTACTAGTCCAATGCTCTACCGCTGAGCCAACTATGCGCTATTTGAACGCAATAACAAACAAAAGTAATATCGTTCAACATACCACTCTTCTCTAAATTATATGTTTAAAATGCTTTATATTTCTTAATCTTTGCAGTTTTAAGATAGTTTCTCGCTCAAAATTTGTTTATTTACTGTTAAAGAATGTAATTCTGATTTAAATGTAACGAATAACACTACTTTTTTGAAACAATTCTAGATATATTATATTTCGTTCGTACAGCATTTTGTCGATTTATGTGCACATCTTTTACGACTTAGTATTGCATCATGGGCATTTTGCCGGGCACGCGAGGACTTGGGAGCGAAGCGAGTCATGTGATTTTTGTCCAGGACAAACACTTAAGATGTACACGCCCCTTTAAAGTGTTTTGGTCCGATATAGCCGAATTAATCTATAAAACGTTCAATCGAAATATCAATGTTAACTTCGAAACACTCATTTTGGGTTTCAAGATAAAGAGAGTACGAGACAACGATAATATACATGCCGTTAATACTCTACTTACTTTGGGAAAATACACAATTTTTAAAACATGGTGTAAATTCAGGAACGACAAGAGCACATTTCTAAAAGTCAGAACGAACCTCTACAGTCTACATCATATTCAAAAAAGAGGTGAGACTCTATACTAAAATAGCAAAACATATCAAAGACTAAAACTCTGTGTTGCTACAGCGTATTTGTGAAAAGCTGTGAATATCCAATACTAAATATTTGATATTGATTATTATGCTACCACTATATGTTTGTAAAACGAACCATTAAAACAGAAGATTTTCAAAACAATAAATAATATAAAAATCGTTTTAAGATAGTAAGAATACCGTATTGTTCCAATTATATGAACTACATTATATGCAAACTTTAGAATAGTCAATCAGGATAAGTCAGTGATACTTCTTTGAGAGACTTGAAATCCCTCAATTTAGGCCTGTCTAATCATGATAATGAAGATCTCGTAATAGTTCTTATGAAAAAACAAACAACACCTTTGCAGCGGTTCTCTAGGGTAGGGTTAAAATTAATAGCTATCCTGGTCTGGTTCTGGCTAATTAAAGGGCATCCCCCCCCCCCAAAAAAAAAAAAGATCAGTCACTTTTATTGTTTATAGTCTGTTGAAGAGATATTTGTATATAATTAAGTACGGTTTTGATTGACCAGCAGGTACGTTTTGTCTCTTAGAATTAACCAAATGAATGACTAGTATGTAGGAGACATTTGGCTGTTTTGTATCCGTTTCCGTCGCACCAAATAGAGGTTTGGTTTTCACTGCATTTCTAGAATATTTCATACGACTGACATGATAGCAAAGTTATGACTAGGGGTAGAACTTACTGAATGACCCTCGATTTTCAAAATGGCCGGTGATCGAAAACACGGGATTTCTCTATTTCAATGTTGTAAATGCTCAAGTTATTGGCTATGTTTGTCATTAATTCCAAAAATACCTTTTACCATTTATTTATTCATTTTTTTATTTATTGTATAATTATATAGGCCTCTAGCCCTTCATACTACATGGTACAAAAATTATAAATACGCATAGATAATAAGCAATCTTTACTTTGCTGTGCCATCATCAAAAGATGCAATAAAATACAAAACATCATCAATTAAATTCATATCTTCTCTTATCTTCATTACAGTGAATACAAATTGAGCAAGGTTTTTAATATCAGTGATTTTTGGAGAACTCATGAGTTGGTTGAATTCGTTTAAATTAAAACGTGCATCTTCCATACTTAAACAGTGTTGTAACCAGAATTTGATACAGTTGATAATACAATATACATAAACTGGATATCTGCCACACTCGCCAATTGCTGCATTATTTGTAGAATTTTGAGAGATTTGTAGAAACTGTTTGCAGGCCTTGTATTTTCCAGACATTCATAACGCTTAAATCCCCATTTACCTGAGCCGTATGTTAAAATGGGTAAAATAGCAGTATCGAAGATTTTAGAATAGAAATCATACCACATATGACCAACAGCATACATTGTTTTTCTCAGAATATTAAGTGCTTTGGAAGCTTGATCTGCAAGATGTCTCGATGATTTCCCCCATGCATTGCCAGTTGATAATTTAAGGCCCATTATTTACACTCTGACACAATATCGAGAGGGTGATCATTATAAGTCCATTTTTCATAACGGCTAATCGGCCTCCTTTACGGAAAACCATAATTTGAGTTTTGCTCATATTAACCTTCATCCTCCAATTTTTGCAGAAGTTCTGGATCGATTTAATATGCTTATTAAGACCACCTATAGTATCAGCCATTACAACAATATCGTCAGCATAATCAAGAGCATTGATTTCTGTTGTAGGGTAGGTGTGGGTAATACGGGACCGTAAGGTAATACGGGACCGCATCACTGAAATCTCACCTACAGCCGTCTGGCATTACTAGCACTTTAAATAGCGCCCTCTATAGATAGATCAAACCCTTAGTGAATTTCATGACTATCATCAAAGCTACCGGAAGAATTACCAGCCAGAATATCACCACAACCTGTCAAGGTAAGGAAAAATGCACCCATATTTTTGGTCTAATATAAAAATAGTGTTTTCATAGAATATGATGGTAAAGAAAAGAAGGCGTGACCTGAATTCTTGCATTATTAAGCATGTTTCAGGTGTTGGTCCAACATGTATTGTGTGTGTGCTTCGCTAGTACAGTGTACATTGGTGTTATAATGCATTGAATGGGAGCCGTGGGTTCACAATGGGAGAAGGTAATATGGGACAGCCAACATGACGGTATGCAAATGTCTTAAAGGTCCCGTATTACCTTCCCTACTTTTCTTTTTCTTTTTTGTAGCAATGTACCTTTTTTGTACCAATGTACTTCATGCATTATTATCTCTTAAATGGATTACTGGACCATTATTTATGGTTTTTTATTAAATGAATATGTCAAATAACTTTTCATACCAACACAATGTCCTCAAAACAATGACCCATGTTACCTTCACGTGTAGGTAAGATGGGACATTTATGATGACGTCAGTATTTGATAATAACAGCCAAACCAAACATAGAATGACTCTGTTTTTTTATTACAATAAAGGTTTATAAAATGTAGATTACAAATAACAAATTTTGCTTAAATTTGAGTCAGTTATTTTGTATTTTAATTATGCAAATGTCTTAAAGTTCCCGGATTACCCACACCTACCCTATCCGGCATTAATTGACAACCCTTTCCACCATTAGTATCAAGATAATTTGATAGCTCACTGATAAAGAGAGTAAATTGGAGGGGGCTGAAAAGACAGCTCTGCTTGAGTCCAATAGGACTAGGGCCTACAAAGTATAGATGGGGTGACAGATGACGTCACATCGGGCAAAACGTGGCTATAGTCTATTTGGCCATCACGAGACAGTAACGTAACTGCGTATTCGACTAATTGCAGCACATAACACGCGCGCCTACTCGAGGCGCTGGCGTATACACACGAGCGATGAAAGACGGAAGATACATACGCGTGCGTAAAAGCTGCGCCTGTTAAGTTACGTCACTGTCCAGAGGAAGCCAAATAGAGTATAGTTGCTATTGTTCTTTGCCCGGCAGTTTGCGCGCGCATCATGTTTTGTTTAGGACCCGTGCATTTAAAACTCGCGCCAAAGCATTATAAAGGGCAATACGGCATAGCGGACAGTGTTGTGGTCATATGCTGTTCCCTCAAGCGTGTATCGACAGTCCAGTCCCTTCGCCCGTTGCGTTTGTTGATAAACATTGGATGTAAACAACGGTCACCTCATCTATACGGTAGGTTATGAAAAATGTATGCAAATTATAAAAACGGTATCACATACGAAGAAGAACAAGTTGGAATGAGGATGCCCGGGGAGGGGAAGATTTTCACATTATACCAAACTCAATTAAATTTGGAAAGACAAAATCCCCCCCCCCCCCTAATTGACAATGATAACCATAAACAATTTGTCCCAAAGTTTCAATACGTAGGTGCGTAAACCATTTGCGGAATAAATCTATCTCTTTGGGCTATGGCCTGGGAAAATGTCACAAAAGTGAATCAAAATGCCACGCGCGAGCGTTTCTGACGCATTTTTATATTATTTACGGAATAAAGCTTATTGTTACTATAATGCGATTTATTCCGTACATATTTTGTTTTATGTTTGAATCATGCCGCTAATGTCTTGTAAATTTTATTAGATGGCCATTTACGGAATAAATTTATCTCTTGGGCTCTAGTCTGGGAAAATGTCACAAAAAGTGAACCAAAATGCCACGCGCGAGTATTTCTGACGCGTTATTATATTATTTACGAAATAAAGCTAATTGTTACTATTAATGGGATTTACTCCTTGAATATATTGTATTTATTTGAATCATACTCTAAGATGTTCATTTGCGGAATGTATTTATCTATTTATCAACTATCTATTTATCAACTATATAAATCTTTCTTAAATAGTATTGTTACGCTTTACTCATCGTGGACTTGTCTAGACTGCTGGGGAAGAAACCGCTAATAAACGCTAAGTTTGCCCAGAAGAAACAGGTAGAACCCGGTAATAATCGGTATTTTTTGTAATCCCAACCTTCACAAACCAGGTTTGGAACCGGCAATAATCGGCAATAATCGGCAATAAACCCAATAGAAACAGAAAGGCGGTTCTTAGCGGTTTGCGCCGTGAACCGTGTCACGCGCTGGGTTATACACATTATTGTGAAGCAATCTTTTTCAGGTGCGGTGGCATTGTTTGGTATTACAAAAGGTCAAATGTCGTGGCCCATCGACTAGGATCGATAAACTTAGCGGTAACTTTTCACGAGTAGAAACAGGGGGGATTAAAAACTGACCGATTGAAACTTTATTAGCGTTTACTTTTTGCAGTGCCCCAGCAGAAACACGCTCATAGTGTGCTCAACTCTCTCCAGTAGCGTATCTCCCGGGGGTCAGGGGGGGGGGGGGGCAGAGTGCCCCCCAGACGGCTTTGACCGGGAAGGCCAGCTCAAACTACCGGGCTAAAAATAATCGAAGAGAAGGGAAGAAGAGAGGGAAGAGAGGAAGAGAAAAGGGGAAAGGAAAGGGAAAAGGGGAAGGAAAGGGAAAGAGAGGAAGAGAAAGAGAAGGAAAATGGAAAAGGGGAGAAAGGAAAGGGAAAGGAGGAAGATAAAAGGAAAAAGGAAAGAGAAAATTTAAGGGATTTACTTAATTCCCATCTAAATGACCATTTTTCCCCTTGCCCGGTTTGATGATGGGCAATTTAGTATGAAAATGGCAATTTTTCTCGCACTACGCGCGCATTTGTCAGTATAGAAGCCCGTTTGAAAGAAGAATGTACCTTAATAATGGCCAGATTCGTGTAGATATGTTATTAAAATTTCTCGCGCCAAATTTCTACCGTGTTAATTAAATACAATAATTTCCCCTTGACCGGAACGCGAGTCAAGATTATATAATAGGTATGGATATCAACTGTCTATAGTGTTCAATGGTCCGCAGGGCGAGAAGGGGGATTTCTTTTGGGGCTAAATTTGCGCAGCAAAAAGAGGGGATTTTGTATTTGTGGTGGGTAAGAAGGAACAAATTGATGCGGGACATTTAAAATCCGCCAAAATAAGTTGATTTTAAACATCCCGTATTATTAAGCCCTACTTTGTATGTACGGGACATTTAAAATCCTCCACTGAAAGGCTGATTTTAAACGTCCCGCATTCATCTTGAAATCATGTTTCCAATATGAAATCATGTTTACCGTGAATCTAAGTTCCTATAATTGATGCATTGACTCCCTATATATAATCTTGACTCGCGTCCCGTTGCCGTGTTAAATACAATAATTTCCCATTGACCGGGACGCGAGTCAAGATTATATATAGTGTGCTCAACCCCTCTCTCCCTATATATAATCCTGCCTCGCGTCCCGTTGCCGTGTTAAATACAATAGGGAGCTTTCGATTTGGACGACGGACGCTTCTACGACGGTAAGATGACGCCTCGATTCATGTGCGCATGCGTCGTCCAAATCGAAAGCTCCCTAATAATTTACCATAGGACGGGATGCGAGGCAAGATTATATAATAATAGGTAAGGATATCAAACTGTCTATACTGTTTTACTGACCCGTTTGTTATTGCGTTATTATCTCGCATTCACAAAGCCGTGTTTTGAATGTACGGGTCGTATACATATGTCATCGTCTGCGCTATCTCGACTCCTCTCAGACGACGGTGGACACGAACGGCCGCTAATTTTGAATTTCCGTTGGTTTCAATGTAACAATGGATTTTGATTATATGACCCCATAACATTCATCACACGTTGGAACTAAATTATTTCATCCTAAAACCACTGTGGGTGGCTAACCATCCGCAGTGTCAGTCTCATTTTTTGAATTTAAACTTGTTAAGCGTTCGTCCCATTCACTTTAACCTCGTTCGCATGTTATTTTAACCTGAATATTTGTGAATACGCCCGTGTCCAGCGTTGTTAGGGGGGTTGGGGTACCGCGCCATTTTGCGATATTTTGCGAAAACGATCGTGGTTATCACGTGATACGTACAGTTGAAAAAAATATTTACACTGTTTTAACGAAATGCACTATGGGATTGTACATGGGATCAGCCTAAAATCAAAGAGGTCGCAAACTTGCTTACAATTACGCGGCCTAGCTATAACAAGCGAAAAGTGACATCTGTGAATGTATAAACAAAGTGTGCAAAGGAGAAATTGTTGGGCACACTGATAAAATGATTTTACAACAAGTTTTGCTATCATTATCAAACTGAACTCAATTTAAATCACTTATTTATCGAGCAATAATATAATTGTTTACGCATTTTAATTGTTTAGATACAAAGTCAAATCAGGAAAGGTGTTGGTTAAATAAATCCAGAGTTAAATGATAGATAAATAAATAAAAAGACAACTGTAAACGCATGGCGGTCTTTATAATTTATAAAAATTGACATAACAATGATGTTACATTAATCCACCATAAAATTTAAAAGATAGAAAAGAAAAGGATAACAAGCAATTTCCGGGAATCGAACCCGTGGTTGCCGCTTGCCAACGACATGTCCAACGTATGCACGCCACAGAGACCGATGAGTATAATTGTGATAGTTTTATTATTTAGCCATTTCCATTTATTTATAACGAACGGATTTTTATTGTGCCATTTTTGCCAAATTTGTGTGTTTCTCTCGCACAAAATATGTTTGTAATGTGATTATACTCCTTATTTTTGAAAGAACGGTAGAAAAAACGTTCACATTTTCGAACACAAGAAATTGGCGTCATTTAAACGGTCCAAAAACATTGGTAGCGGTATGGTGTAGAAGTCCCAAGTATGCAAATGATTTCACTGAATACAATGTCATGCTCTACCACACATCTACTCAATAAGTCCATACCCTTACCCAATCATTGCACGACTGAAACGTGTTGCATTATTCATGTTACGATCTGTTATACACAGCGAACATGCACCGGGGTCATGGGTTAATGCGCTAGTAATTCGACATTCCCGACAGACACTCTGTTCAAAGGCACAAAATGTGGACTTGTTTAAAGCATTTTTTTGGCAATTCTGAGGTGTGTAGTTCGATTTTCTTTCTCGCATTGTTTAGAAAACCATCCATTTTAGAATATCTGAAATTTAAAATGAACTACACACCTGGGAAAGTATGATGCGCCGTCTGACTCCTCTTGTTTATTATATTCTGCCCTCTCTTGATCAGTTCAATACGAATAGAGTATATCTAGTTTATCGTTGGTGGCGTTAACATTATACGCGAAACAGCAGGAAACACCTGCGAACCCGAAACAGACAAACACCTCTAGAAACACCGTGATTAATTTTCATAAAGTTAGGGGGCCCATAGTTGACCTCGACCGGGACGCGATTTTTTTTTTACTAATCAACATTTGAATCATGATTTGTAAAATCAGTTGACTTTTTTTAATTTATTTTTTTAATCATTTTATTCAGTGAATTTTGTTTTATTCCGTATTAAAACGAAATAAATAAATTTTACAAATGTTGATTAGTAAAACAAGGTATTTATAAAAAAAACTGGTCAACGTCCTAAAATTAAATTAACAGACGACAAAGGAAATCGGCTTATGAAATGTATTTTAACAAAAACTCTTTGTTTTAATGCTGGGCCCACTTTTCTCTTTTCGGAAAATATAGCAGCTTCAAAGAAATATCCAACCATCCCATAGTAATCGCGACTTTCCACCACGTTATAACATGTTTTGATGTTGATTAATTGAGAAGTCCAGGGTTATGTTTTAATTATCATTTAATTAATTCGCAGAGAAAAAATGATTTGTACACATGATTTGTACACTGAAACTAAATGAATAATATAATTGATGACAAATTTTATAGAAAAACAAGAAAAGTACACGCTCCAGACCGGGCTCGAACTCCCGTAAATGTTTCCAAAAAGAACGTGAGTCCGGCGCCTTAACCACTCGGCCACCACTACATACGGAAATGCAGAATAGAATAGATTTTGCAAAACTCTATCATTTGTTTTATATTATTTAAACCATTTCTCCACAAATGTAACAACATATGTGTTCATATTTTCATATCCAGATGTAATATACATTTTTAAGACATCTGGGTACAAATACTGATTAAAGATACATGAAAGCAATTCATAGACTCTACCACAAGGCCTGAATCTGAATTCAAATATCAACGTCCCAGGACGTTGACAAAAAAAAATTGCGACCGGGACGTGAAGCAAGACATTACCAAAATCATTCCAAATAAAATGAAAAGTATCGTGTATCAAAAAATATTATAATTGAACGATATTAAAATAATATCTACATTTACTAAATATAATAGTAACGGGAAAAACAAAACATTCTCTGTGGGATTCGAACCCCCAGTCTTTCGGCTGTAATTCTAACGCTCTATCGATTGAGCTAATGGGGCACTGAATGACAATGATAAGACAGACATAAATTCAAAATGATAGTTCATAAACACTATCCTATAAATACAGAAATAGGAAGTTAAAATGCTTTATATTTCTAGTTTTGTATGTATTTAATTAACAGGGTTCTCGCTCAAAAAATGATTCGATGCTGTTTCAGATTGTAACTCTGGTTTCATTCAAATGAATAGAACGACTTTTCGAAACATTTCTAGACATGAATTTCGTTCGTACATTTTGCTGTTTATAGCCTTCGGTACGTGATTTATCATTATTGCATCATGGGGTTTATATGATGTGTACGCGGAGACTCGGGTATGTAGCGAGTCATGTGACTTTTGCCCAGGGCAAACACTTGAGATTCGGAAAGGCCTTTAATACTAGGTTGTGTAAACTGTAATTCGATTATATAAAATTGATTTGCCGCGATAACGGAATTTAAAGCAACAGTTGTGTAGACTTTGAAGCACGTGATAAGAATTAACCAATCACAAATTACCCTTGCTGTGACCAAAATTACTGAAAACGAAATGGCGAACGTGTCGGTGTTGCTTGAGCGAATGGGGTTTTGGAGAGATGGTTTCAAGTATTTTACGGTAAGTATATGTTTCACCTGAAATATTTCAGTAAAAAATACAAAGTAGTAAAAAGTATTCAGTGTTATTGATTCTATCAGTTGGCTTTTTTTGTAAATTAGTTCAAAATTATAATAACTAAACTTAAGCTTATAAGCTTACACACTTTACAGTTTACCCTTCACAGTCACACGACGATATCATTTTGCACTAATTTACCAAATAAATCCAACTGATAGAATCACACACACTACTACTACTTTTTACTGCTTCGTATTTTTTACTGATATATTTCAAGTACCCCATGCACAACTAATGTGTAGAAAATTAATCACTTTCTGTGTAAACCATTAAAAGGGCCATTCCACAACCCAATAGTAATGCACAACTATTGTGTAGAAAATTAACTAATTGTTGTGTAAACCATTTACACAACTTAATTGTGTAAATTAATGTTGCACATTATTGTATAGAAATATTACACAACTGTTGTGTAGATATTACACAACTAGGGTTGTGTAAACTGTTTACACAACAGTTGCTATTATAAACAGTTGCTATTATAAACAGTTGCTATTATAAACAGTTGCTATTATAAACAGTTGCTATTATAAACAGTTGCTATTATAAACAGTTGCTATTATAAACAGTTGCTATTATAAACAGTTGCTATTATAAACAGCGGTTGTGTACACAACTTGTGTACAATTTTACACAACTTGTGTACAGTTTTACACAACTTGTGTAAAATTTTACATAACCGTGATAACAGTGTACACAGATTCACCACTATAATTATAGCACAGTGTCAGTAATAGATGTTGCCTACTTGACACCCAAGATACCACAGATTAAAACCTAGATAAAAGTAAATGAGATATTTCATCAAATCAGTTACGGTCGGGTTGCTCATGAGACCAAGATTTATTTGAGACACAACCGACTCAATTTGTACATTTCGGCATTTTTCAGTAAAACAACTACTGCTTGATCATTTACTGCTACAAAACACTAGTGATGTAGCATATTGGCTGTACCATTGTGTCCTAGTAGCTAAAGTAAGCGTCAAAAACTATGGACATAATTCAAACAATGCGTGCGTATGGGATGTATGGGGGCGTGCTTACGTGCGTTAAATAAGTACGTACGTGGCGATTTCAAAAATGACCGCGCGTCCTGATTGGTCAATCAGGACGCGTATGCACACATAGTTGAACGCGCATTTATGATCTGGACGAAGCTCCGCGAACAGTATCAAAACACACTCTCGTGAAATAGCTTGAAGTATGTCCATAGTATTAAGACAATGACTATACCATTATAGCCACCACATCAATTCAGCCACACATTATATTTTTATTCTCTAATGTAAATGACGCTAAATGCGGACAAGATGGACTATACAAATCGAAAACAATAACAAAGTTCCAATTTCAAGTTTGATTTTTACTACATCGTACGTGCTTTATTATACTCTCGTCGTGTATGCTTACATCGCCTTGGTTTCTTTTACTTTTATTACCGTACATTAATTATACAATATACAGTCATAAAAAATAACTGACAAGGTAATGCTTATAACTCTAAACTTAAAAATGTTAAACTATGATGTCGTTGAGAAATTTCGTCTCTTTAATTAGGGATAATGCACGCTAAGAACGGTTGATTATCGAGTAGATAGTTACAATCCCAAATGTAAGGTAAAGTACGATGTTATTGTTGCACTCTTCTTTTCAAAACACGGGGCACAGTATGGCAGGCAACGCGTGTGTGTCTTATTGATCCATTCATCACCAATCAGTAATAAATATTGATTTGTCTAGGTATCGATTTCAGTTCATGTGTAAAAAGCAAAGTGCGAAAATGGAAACCGAGCCTACTTTATCTTACTGTTGATACTGTAACTTCCTTGATATCAAACAACTAGTAGGCCTATTCATACATGTTATGTCTCAAATTAAAAAGAGGAAATATTTATCAACAACTTTATAATATAATTTGATACTTAAGTAGGCGTTCTACTTTTAGAGTTAAGCGCATTATTACCTGATCAGTTACTTTCCTGATGACTGTACTTCCTTAGTTCCTTATACTATAGTTATATATATTGTTCTTACATAACATTTAACAAAATCTGCATAATCAAACACGAAAGTCATCGTCGTCATTCTCATCATCGTCATCGTCAACATCGTTACCGTCATCGTCATCGTCATCATCTCCGTCATCTCTATCAGTGTCATAGTCATCGTCATCGTCATCGTCATCGTCATCGTCATCGTCATCATCTTCCTTTGTCATCTTCGTTATATTTGTCATCGCCATCGTCATCATCACCGTCAACGTCATCATCTTCATCGTCGTTATCTTCGTCATTGTCCGTCATCGTTATCGTCATCGTCATTGTCATCTCGCCAACAACAGTGGCGATCATGCTAGCAGCGAACTGTGGATACTCAGATAACAGATCAAAACACAATGACAACCATCAAATTTAAAATATTCTAAGTATATGTATATTATTATCTCGTGCTATTTACTATAGTAGCTAGCTACGAGGGCCACTCAATAAGTTCTACCTCCTATCTCATAACTTTGCTGTCATTTATACCAGTCTTATTGAAATATTCCACAATTGTATCTTGAATCTCAGCTACAAATACATGGTAAATCGGTTTGAGTACTAGAGATGCAGTGAAAACCGAACGTCTATTAAGTGTAACGGGAACGTGTGAAAACAGTAAAATATCATTATCAAAGTGCTTATCATTTCACCAATTCTAAGACACAAAACGTTCATATCGGTCAAGTATAACCGTTCTAAGGTTCAGATATCCTACAGTTTTTTTCCATTTTCAGTATTCAAATCATGTCTTTTATCTCAACCTGGTCTTCCCTATTAAATCTGTTCACAAAGTGCAGTTTAACGCCCCCAACGGAATAAAGCGCAATAACACGGACAAAATTGTTTAAGAATGTAGGATATCCGATATTTATTGTTTAAGATTAAGCCATTCTTGTATTTACCTCCCCGACAACCAATCCCCTGAGTATTTTAACATATAGTTATTCATGAATATCGTTTCAGAGGTGTTTATATGCCTTAAGCTATATGAACAGATTAAGCACCTTTTTTAAACTGTACATATATAGCAGTTTAGTAATTTTGTCAGTGTTATTGCGCTTTATTCCGTTGAGGGTGCTAACGGAATAAAGCTTAGCCATGTTAACTGCACTACATAAACAGATTAAGCACCTTGTTTTAACTGTACATATATAGCAGTTTAATAGGGAGACCAGGTTGTTTATCTAACCATCCAATATGGAGAAAAAAAACGAATAACATATATTTATTTTGAGAGTACATTGTTTCCGTTGTCCAAAATCTCTCTCTGGCTTTGAACACATATCAATTAGTATTCACTATAATATATGTTTAGCCATGATTCAGAGCTATAATCATGACAAATTTCGTGAGGCTGACATTCATATTAGCGATGTTAAATTAACATCGCTAATATGAATGTCATCCTTACGAAGGAGGAGGTAGAACTTATTGAATGACCCTCGTAGTTTCATCTTTCTGATTACATCTCATTAGTTTAATAGCTTGTTATTACAATACATACACTAAACAGTTCTTAATTAGTTCCTTTAAATACGAGTACATACTTTCCTCACATACAATCTATACTAACAAATATTTAATAAACAACACACAAGTTGATCAGCAGACGTACAGTTAGTTTAACCTTTCTCCTAACCATGCTAACTGTATACTGTTAATTAATAAAACCTAGATAAAGGTGAATGTTATTTCACAAAATCATTTACGGCCGGGATGATCATGAGGCCAAGCTTTATTTTAGACACAACAGACTCAATTTGTATATTTCAGTATTTTTCAGTAAAACAACTTCTTAGAGAATAATGACTGCGTAACAACTGTTTTCGTGAATTTGTTTTAAAATCAGAGGTTTTTGTTCTGGTCTGAGGAATTGTCCCGAGGGGCGCAACCCCCGAGGGACAATTCCGAATGACCGGAACAAAACCCGAGGATTTCAAAACAAATTCACGAAAACAGTTGTTAAGCAGTCATTATTCTTATTCATTACTGAAAAAGATGCATATTTATCCAAATCGTTGATTTGTACCGATATAATCTTGCTAATAATTAATTAGTTTTCTATTTATTTTGTCCACCCCTTCTTAGTTATTGAAACAGTCCAAGTCGGGTCATCTCCTCATTAACATTTTTATCATTCAACCAATCAGAAATAAGCTTTAATCGTGTTTCCTCATAACTCATTGAATATTCAGTTAAGGGGCGTGAGGCGTTAATTTGATTGGTCGGTCAGTGAGCAAAACAATGGAACACTTTGGCGCAGTACTTTCAGGCAATTATTAGTAACCCGCGCTCGGCGTGCGCGTTCTCATCTAACGATTAATTTGATTGGAACGCACTTGATACGCAGCTATCGCGATATTATTCATGAAGTAATGAATGCTTGATAATTTATTGCTACAAAAAACTAGAGGGTGGGCTAAGGTGTTTTAAAAGTGGGCGCTAATTGGTTCTAACGCCAGATATAGAAGAAAGTTTTCGGAACGTGTGCCAAAAGTATTTGACCCTTGTCGCGATTCATGGTGGCGCGCCTGGTTGTCTAGCTACATTCCCAAGCGTTGCGAATCAAGCCCGTGGTGTTGGGGGTGGGGTGGGGGGCGTCAGTCAGATATAATGTTGTAATCATCCGCGTGAACGAAAGGGTATCAAAATCGCCAATTTGCCCGGGCCGATAGTCACGTGTTATCATTGTACAAATAGCCGAAAATGGATAGGGCTATCAGACAAATTCCCTGACAAAACTGAATCATTACTGCATACGTATTTCCAATGTAAACTGTCTTGAGGACCTATATCTTTTGCTATATGAGTATGATTCGTCGTGTAATTTTTCCTTCTTTGAGAATCCGCGTTAAGGGTAGTTTTTGAGAGTGGATTCACACGGATGATTACAACTTTTATATATGAGTGCCCCCTCCCCTCCCTACGGGGAATCAAGGGAGCAAAATAACTCTTTGATCTGTAAATATGTGTTTAACTTTATCGTTTTCTCAGCCCTAACCTTCCTGGACCTTACCAAACCTTACAGTGCTACAATCTTGTACCGCGCGGCGGCCCATCAGTCTCGTGCCACGCTTACCACGTGGTTCAACTTGTTAACAAAACTTAAATTTTTTGAACATCACCCGTGTAGCTCAGTCGCATCAGAGCATCAGACTTGTATGCACGCGGCCTGGGTTCGATCCGCGTCGCGTGCGGAGCGGAGACTGATTTCCCCTCAAATTCGACCCGTTTGTCGCATCGACAGCACGCGTTTTATTGGTATTCATCTTCTCTATGAACCCATATATTACTGAGGCTAATGAATATAGAAATGGATTGATTGTAGAATTAATGGGCAGCACAAACGTTACAATCCAGGTATACAACTGAGGTTTGACTATAAGACTCCCACTCTGTACAAATATCGAAAGTATAATAATTGGCAGCCAGCACATCATATCTGTTACAATTATCACGCCCATTTTGAAAGCCATTCGGAGTTCTTCCTTTTGACTTTGATTTCGCCCGGCATTTTTGGCTGCTTGTCGCGCTGTTATGAATATCCCGATATAGGCAAAAGTAATTATCATCATGCATATGAAATTAACAATGGAAAAAATCGCAATGCCGAAATACATGCCTGGTTCAGTCCTAACGACAGTATCAAGAGTATTATTAAGTACATAAGGTTCGTTATAATCCCATATATCCAATTCATATGTCCAATACTTAGTTTCGAAAATATTTCGTCGAGACAGAGGGAGACCAGTACACACCTCAGATACGTCGTATATATCAGGGTTTATCATTGGCAAAATGAGTGAAATAATACTCAATATTACGGATACTACCCAGAGTACAGCTATAACTACCCTGGCTGAACTTGTGCCTAATCTCTTAGAGCTAAAAGTATATCTTATACCCATTAACCTGTCTATACTTAAAAGAGTAACGAGGAATACAGAAGTCTCGCTTGATAGGATGGACAGAATCCCGGATACCTTACATGTAATGCTTGATCTCCATGCTTCAGAGGGAAAATAACCAAGGTTCCAATAATATGTATCTGCCGAGGCTATCACTAGCATATAAATACCCATGAAAAGATCTGAGATTGAGAGATTTGAGATTATTAAAAGCTGAACTTTGTTTACGTTATTCCGGTGTGTGTTATGATAATACAGTGTGCAAACGTTACTAATAACTGCAAATATGCCCAATATCCACATAGAAATTCTTTGATACTGATTTGAAAGCAATCTGTCACAATCTGTCAAGAATTGTGATCGTGGTATTGCGGCATTGCATTTTCCTGATTCTATGAAGCAACAGGTAGCAGCATTATCCACCAATAGCGTGAAGTTTGTGTCAGGGACATATTTGAAAGATCCAGAGTTTACTTCGTGTAACGTATTGCGTCTCAAATCTAAGATATCAAGATGGATCATTGAATTATTCACAAAATACAACCTTGTATCAAATGTATCAAACCTGTTTTCAGATACATCGAGATATTTCAAATTAAACGCATTTTGAAATACACCTCGTGGGAATTGCGACAACCTATTTGTACCAAGGAAAATATAAAACAATTGTTCGTACTGCGTAAACGTAGCCAGCTCAAATAGTTGCAGATTATTGTTATTTAAATCAATGAACTCAAGTTGATTAAGTGATTGTAATGTTTGTGAATATATGGCCTCAATGTGATTGCTGGACAGATACAACTCCCGCAAATTGATGAGATCTTCAAACTGGCGCGGGTGTATTTCAACTATATCATTGTTGGCTATAGAGAGACTGAATAGGCTGGTAAGACCTCGAAACAACTGTGGGTGTAGCACAGCAATATTATTGTTTGACAGATACAAAATGTACAGGTTGGGAAGCCCTTCAAACTGTAGTGGATGCAGCTCCACAATATTATTATCAGACATATATAGCCACCACAGGTTTGCAAGACCTTGCAACGACTGTGGGTGTACCTCTGAAATATTATTGTTTGACAGATATAAACTGTTCAGGTTGTTAAGCCCTTCAAACTGTAGTGGGTGCAGCTCCACAATATTATTATCACGCATATATAGCCTATACAAGTTTGTAAGACCTTGAAACGACTGTGGGTGTATATCTGAAATATTATTGTTTGACAGATACAAAATGTACAGGTTGGGAAGCCCTTCAAACTGTAGTGGATGCAGTTCCGCGATATCATTACCACGTATATCTAGCTCATACACGTTTGCAAGACCTTGAAACGACTGTGGGTGTAGCTGGGGAATATTATTGTTTGAAAAATATAAATAATCCAGGTAGGTAAGCCCTTGAAACTGTAGTGGATGCAGCTTCACAATATTATTATCACTCATATCTAGCCCCCTCAGCTGAACCAGATCTTGAAACAACTGTTCGTGTACGGCTGAAATATTATTGTTTGGCAAATTTAAAGAGCGCAGGTTGGTAAGCCCTTCAAACTGTAGTGGATGCAGCTCCACAATATTATTATTAGACATCGTTAGCGTCCCCAGGTTTGCAAGACCTTGAAACAACTGTGGGTGTGGTTCAGGAATATTATTGTTTGACAAATCTAAATTATTCAGGTAGGTAAGCCCTTGAAACTGTAGTGGATGCAGTTTCACAATATTATTATCACACATATCTAGCGCCCACAGGTTAACCAGATCTTGAAACAACTGTTCGTGTACGATTGAAATATTATTGTTTGGCAAATTTAAAACGCCCAGGCTGGTAAGCCCTTCAAACTGTAGTGGATGCAGCTCCACAATATTATTATCAGACATCGTTAGCGTCCCCAGGTTTGCAAGACCTTGAAACAACTGTTGGTGTAGCTCTGAAATATTATTCTTTGACAGACGTAAATATTCCAGGTTGGTAAGCCCTTCAAACTGTAGTGGATGCAGCTCCACAATATTATTATCATACATATCTAGCCAACACAGGTTGGCAAGACCTTGAAACGACAGTGGATGCAGCTCCACAATATTATTACCAAACATATCTAGCCACCGCAGGTTGGCAAGACCTTGAAACAACTGGGGGTGTACCTCTGCAATATTATTTTTTGACAGATATAAATAGTTCAGGTTGGCAACCCCTTCAAACTGTAGCGGATGCAGCTCCACAATTTTATTATCATGCATACCTAGCCTCAACAGGTTTGCAAGACCTTGAAACGACAGCGGGTGTACCTCTGAAATATTATTGCTTGTTAGATATAACCTCTCCAGGTTGGTGAGAACTTCAAATTGTCGTGGGTGAAGCTTCACAATATTATTGATACATAAATCTAGTAAATATAGACTACTCCAATACAATGTGTAAAAGGTTGTTAATTCAGGGACTGTGGTAGTGTTTCGGCTAGTATGCTGAGAAAGTACAAACGCGTGTGGATCTATTCCATGTAGGCCAGTGTTTTCCCATGATAATCGATTCAAGGAGCTCGAATACAAAACTTGCAATACCGATGAGGTTCCGTTAGGAAAACCTATTGTTAAATCATGATGGCCTAAAATACATGTGCACATATATGGGCATTGGAATTGTATGCTCATTAAAGTTATATATCCAACATAAGGGTAATATACAGGTATATCGCATCCAACCGAACAATTGATTGGTTGGTCATTTATAGCATGAACAACGGGAAAACCGAAGATAAATAAGATAGTAAATACAAATACTCTATAAAAGGAGTACATAGTGTTGCTCATCATACTCATAGGCGTAACAGAGTTTTAAAAACTGTTCTGTGTCGTCACATTACAAGGTTGGGGATGAAAAGTCGACACCTGTTGCTGGTTGTATAGACGATCGTTACGAGAAATAGAAATTTATCAGAATTATCCTTTAAAACTTAAAACTGTCTCTTATTCTCAAGTCAAAGAAGCTTCTCGCTAATTTAAATAACTTCATATTTTCCTTCCACCTGGTTTAATGATATGGTCTCTTTCAATTTGTGAGGTAGTGACGTCAATAGTCGAATCCTAATTCCCGGTTGCGTAACTCGCCGTACATTGGTTCTCACACACATACATACGCATCAAGTTTACGTAACTATCTCGGTTAATCGAAATACACGTGGATAGTCAGAACTTGATATAAAAAAATAGAGACCATCATAAAAATACTATCTTATTAGTTCACTGCACTACTTAAATCTTACCGACCTTTTCAAATCAACCCCTTTTAAAAGCAGATTGATTGACCTATCAGTCAACACTACAAGGTTGTGAATGTTCATAGGTACATGGTCATATATGGTTATGCAGTGTGAAACGAAAAGCATTTGGCCACTATGTCAACCCCATATTTTCGATTATCACCGGTAATAATATTCAAAGGTCTGTATGATTTATAAAAATTAAAAAATCTATTGTAATTAACGATTACTGTTCCTTGTGAACGATAACAACAGTCTATAGGCTCTTATTCATACCGTAGTATACATCCAACCCTAGGCTGTATTCCGATTAGTCGATTCCTCGAACACCGAATGCTGATCACCATCAAATTCTTCTCAGGAAAAGGGTCCTATATAAAGAACGAAAACAGCAATTCAAAGACTCATTAGCATTGTTAATAATGTTATTGATACATAAAGTGCACTTGCATTTCATTACAATACATTGTATATCCGCGTTTCAGATGAGTTATAGAAACCACCATGTGCAGATGTAGGGATTGCCACTACCATTTTCAGAAAGAGGATACACCTGTTTCATGATTTATCGTTTAGTAGGTATAAATACCGCAATTTCATTGGTTAACACGTATGCAATCTGACCCATATCGATGTTAACAAAAAGGTCAAACCGGCGATAATCCATATCGCCGGTTAACCGCGGTGTGGGTACATGTAAAGCGATTGCTTTGCGTCTGTGGAAAAGTTGCGTAAAATTAGCATATTATATCGTTTGGTTACGGGTCAATGCACACAAATACTACACACAAATAAATTAAAATACCGGTACAAACACGCAAAATGGCGGATGATAAACAGAACGGACGAGATTTTTCCGATTCATTCCGAGGCCGAAATAGACCGCAAAAAGTCCGAATCAACGCCGAAAAAGCCGACCGTATTTGGTTTGGCATGCCAAACCATAGGTATTTTTCCGTATTGCTTAAACATGCATGGGATAACTTTTTTCCTCTTTTTTAAAAATCATTCCAATTTTATTAATAAACATTGAAAAGTATACATATAAAGCATTTGGGCATTTCACCATCATACATGTTGGTTAATATATGCCAATGGAATTTTACCAATTTTGTCGGCCATTTTGGCGGCCATCTTGGATTTAGGTGTGTTAACAGAGCAAAAGTTCTGGATATGAGTGTCTAGTGGTCTAATACATACATCCCACTATTAAAACTATACTTTCACCATACAATTTGATTGCTATATGTCATTTTATGAGATTTGACCAGTTATGGCGGCCATTTTGGACGCCATCTTGCATAACCCCTTAGCATTATGAAAATATTTTTGGTAACATCCTGATTATGTCTTAGGATCATAATAGGAAGTAAAAAAGTTGGTTTGGGGGGAGTCCTGGGGGGTGCACACTAACCCTCCGTAGATACCCGACTAAATAGTGAGTTCAAAATAATAATCGACTTTGTGCCTTGATTGATGAGGACAAGATCCGGTCTTTGTTGGGTAGGGAGGATGTCGGGCGGAATTGTGGTCCCGGCAATTTTTGTATCCCCTTGAAGGTCACAGAAAAACTTCCATGAGGGATCACTAGCATCACTAAGGGTGTCCAGGATTATGCAGAGAACAGAGTTATGATTCCAAGTGTAGCGACCTTGGTCTAAGCATGGTTTTACAATTATTTAAAACATGGTGAAGTGTTTCTTTGCAGCCACAGAGGTCACATTTACTGTTGGTTTTTTTTACCCCAGCTGCTTTTGGTAGAGAGTGAATCCAGAAAAGAGTTAAGCATAAATTCCATGATACCTTTTGGAAGATTAACAATATATGACTTCCAGAGGTAAGACTTCCAGAGGTGGTCAGATGTTTCCAAAATAGCAATGTGAAGCATGTTCCCTTGGACAACGAGGTTTTTGATGTGGCTAATCCAGGTTTCAGTGATTTCCTCTTTGATAGATTTGGACAAGATGGATTTCGTTTTTTTGAAAGGTAAAGCTGGGTCAAGGTTAACTGTTGTTAACTTTTGAATCAGCTTTACGTCTTGACGATAAGTGAGCAGAAACATATATTTAATAAAGTAATTCATGTTATGAATTGAGACGTCACGCACCAACTGAATTGAATGTAGAACAATCTGGTTGCATCCCTTATGAGTGCGTTTGGTTACAACGTGTTTGCAATAACTTCTAACTAATGTTCTAAACAAATATGCACCTTCCCATAATATCCTTTTAAAATATATATTGCCCTACGGCTCTTTTCAGAGCCACCCCAACTTCAAAGATATACTTCCTTATCTTATTTTCCCCCTAGACTTGATCCTCCTGTCTTCCCAATTTTCCACACGGCCCCTGCGAGGGTGCTCAAATATTTGGTCCGCCATTTTTAAAGATGGCGGCCATATAGAGGGACGCGGGTACCCAGTCTATTTCCCCCTTTTATATTCATTACTGAATTGCAATCTTCCCTTAAATACTACAACCATACACTCCCCATTTTCAAAGAATACAATATGTATCTTTAATATGTCAATTATAAACCCATATATGATAAAAGCCGATAAAACCCACCCCTACCAGCTACACATAGCTCTTTCGCAACTCATATTTCAAGTATTTCCAATATACGAAACCCACATGATTATCTGCAAACCACCTCTGATAATTCCCCTCATAAGGTAGCATACAACTCCATGTATATTCCGATCCTCCCGTAGTAAGATATAAATGTTACTATAATTATTATCATTACAAGAATTCTAGATATTATATTTCAGGTTGCGTCTTATACCCGTCACCCCACTTTTTTAATAATAAACTTATATAGCTCATAACACAAAAAGCTTCTAGGCGCTTTACACAAACCAAGGAAATTAAAATACATCGAAATTAGATATGCATAAAGGAATAGTACGAAATTTAAAATAACAAAGTTGAAATAATGCATAAAGATTGACACCAATGATAAAACCACATACAATACAATTCATGAAATAAAACCAACTGATTTACAGCATTAAAAAACCTACATATAATAAACATTTTTTTCTTTTTTTCTTATAATGCACATGACGGTGATAAACATTTATCCAATTGCAAATATTTCAAATGTTGCACATTACCATGGAAATTGAAACACACAGTGTGAAAGGACGCTGAGGGGAGAGGTTACCAGCACTTCACCCTCGGGAAATATTGCACAAATGTTGATGGCTATACATAATGATAAAACAATACAAAGCATAGTTATTTGAGGAAAGGCGTTGTTCTATACTATTTTATAGAGGGCGCTCACACTGTTTCAAAATCAAAATTGGTCACACACACCACCACAACGCCTTGATGGAAGGCTACTAGTTGATAAAGATAGCCCATATGCAATGTACGTATTACAAACTACCCTAGCCAGATCTTTCAACTACAATCCTGGAAAAAAGGTCTTGGAACGCTTACTTGTTAACAACGGAAAACTAACACCCCTTTTCCCCCTGTAGGCGTTAGAGTTATAGTATTGCATTACGAAACGCCCAACTGTTTATTTAGGGAACGGTCACTGTAAATAATCCCCTATGGCAATAGTATACCTATTTTTTTAGTGTGTTCTAAAACGCGTGACACGAAGCTGCATGCATGTTGTTGAGATTGTATTTCATTCTTAACTTATTTTTATTGATAGATAAAATGTGTTACAATTAAATCAAAACAAATATTAAAAACCTAAGTACGCCGTCAGTGGTATTCGAAACTAAATTCTAAAAATAAAAAGCAATTATTGACAGGCCGTAGACTATTCACAGCCCATCCCCACTCCCAACCACGCCCCAACACCACCCCATCCAACCTTCACCACACCCAGCTATCCTCCACCACCATCCATATCATATCCACCATGCGGTTTATAGTTTAGATGTACGTCTATCTCTGGTAGGCTAATGTGTATATAAGGGCAGATGAAATAATTTTATGAGGATTTGGTTTTTATATTTATTTAGCAATAATCATACTTGATTAAATTATATTAGTTCCCCCCCCCCCCCCCCCGATGAGAAAATCTGAAAGCATATCGTGAAAATAATACGCATGCAAAATTTGAATTGAAAGCTAAAGTGCCATCTTGTGACTGATTATCCAAGAATATCAACCAATTTGTATTTATATTTATATTCAACGCCACACCCTGATTCAGCGCTATGGTGGATCTTACACTATGACATTGGGTTACGCATGATTTTGAAGAAAAAAGACGTTCTAATATTTTTTTATGTTTCTAAAACAACAGCTTCCACCTAAATACTACAGTTGTTTCTGTTAAGTCCGTCTTTGGTGTCAGATTTTTGCACTCAGACAATGGCCTTACTATTAAGGAAAATACGGCTCATAGGAAAAGATAAAGTACTATTTGTACGATTGTACTTGGCCTTTTTTACGGTGGACACTGGACAATATGACAGGTATGCGTGCAGAATTGATCAATAGACACATATCCGAAACCCATCATACTATCAATTAATACATTATCGATAATTCGACTGATTGTTAATACACTGAGAACTAAATTGAAATTGCACTTTGTCATTCTCTTTGAGTGGTAGTCTCATTCATCATCATGTAAACGGTAAATCACACATCGTGTGCAATATCGCAAATTAAAGAGGAAAACATACACAGAGTGTAAGATTTATAATTCCCTATTATTATCCCTTATTGTTTAAAGGATTACCATTCTATTCATTAAACCATGCATTATATAGTAGGAAAATAATTATCTAATGTTTATTGACCATTTTAATTGAACACAGAACTATAATATCCAATAAAACAAATTAAAACTGCACATCCCCAACCTGTGATTATTTGAAATTCGCGCCCGGTTGTCCGTCTCGATGACGTCATCGTCACTTAAACCGCCTCATCAGCAACAGGTCGCTGGACAGTATCACGCAGGAATTCAATGCATAAATCGATAATGTCAATCTATGAAACAGAGATGTTGACATCTCGTAAGTCTTGCGTCATAGCTTTGATCAATATGGCGACGTCCATGCATGTGATTGTTTTTCTTTCTAAAGCCGATTTTGTCTTTACGCCGTACTTTTAAAAACTTTTACCTTGAGAAGTGGTCTGTATAATAATGATGCTCCATATCTGAGCGCTTAAGTTCCATGGCACGGATTTCCTTTAAGGGTATGGGTCATTCTATAAAAGTCCCCATTCAATGCATGCAGTCGTTGAGTATAAAAGGAACTTCTTCGGTTTTATAATTTGATACTTTTGGGATTACAAGAATTCTGAGTCATATGCATTACTTTTTTGAGTACCGTATACTATCTACCATGCTTACAGCGTAACCTGTATTCGAACTAGTTCGGGTATATCACGAGGAAGATAACAATTAAAATGATGAGCAATTTAAGGATTAGATCAAAATAGCTGAAAATGTTATACCGGTACACTATTTATTTCAGCTTTGCACTTCTACACAAACCCCTTACATTAGTACTGACCAGATGATGGTAAAGTGGCTTGCCCGCTTGACACACCCTCTCTGCTAAATAATACCTCCAACTCACGAAGGCCTGTATTAAATAATTACAATTAACCACTTACGCCCCTGATAACAGGCTTGGCTCACACTTGCGCTCGAAATGGAAAACCTTAGCTATTGCCATTTTCCGATAAAAATGATACGAAACGCAGCTATTTTTAACATTGTAACTGGTATTTACCGATTTGTCAGCAACTTGATTTAGATCTTTTGGTTTAAAATGATTTTTGTTTTATTTTGTAAGATAAAAAAAACACCAGTTAACTATCATACTGTAGGGATGCACGGCCCCAAAGCATTTCTAAACACCCTTTAAACGCTTGTCGGCCTCTGAAGCCACAATTCTCTATTATGAGGATGTTGTGTTTAACCCTAAACGCGTAAAAATCGGCAGGGAGTATACTATTTTTCTAAATGGTCGATTTTAGAGTCCTTAACGCGTTATTTACGCACAACCCACACTGTTTAATTTTTTTTTTAAACACACCCCTATTACCTTTAATTGGGTTGGTCACGCATGCCCCCCCCCTCCCCGGACATTTTTGTCCGTAGTTAATCTCTTCTTTTTTTAAATATTCTCAAAGTGTATTTTACTGAGTTATATATTTGTATTGATTACCAGGTTTTGGTTTATTTATTAGTTATATTGATTGTATATATTTCATCATATGTCCTTCTGTAGTTTTTAATATATCTGTAGTTCTTAATTATTCTTTTTTTTTTGTGCAGCACCTTCAGGCTGTTTACATCGTAAGCCGCTTAATACAATGTAATAAGTCCCATGTATTATTATTATTATTATTATTTGAATAGGGGTATGGAAATACATAGCATTAATAGCTTTATTCCGTTCTTATTTTGGCCTTATATTACAACCCTCCCCGACTGCTATACCCGTCGGTATCCTTCCCATGCTGTCAAAATATAGGACGCCCTATTCAATGTTAACTACGTAATATAATCATAGGGGAAATCACCATACATTAACACTTTCCACGCGGCTATTACTTAGTTTGATCACATACAATACAGATATTTCAGAAACCTTTCCCAACTTTCAAGGTCTATCTCAAGGATTACTAATCTAATACTAGACATGTTTGTACTTATTTTAATGTATTTCTCATGATGATTCCAAATGTGGCAATGAAATTCAATAATGTTGACAAATTTGAAAAATGTTGTAACATTTTGGATTGTCCGTCTGCAGACGCTTACCGCGTGTTAAGTGTTTTAAGCTATTCTTTGCAAAATTGTTCAAATGAAGGAAATAAGAAAACAAACCAAATTAATAACTTACCGATATGGAACATTACAGCATTAGGGATATATCAAGAATTTGAGTCAGAATTTCTTCCTCCAATACCAACTGACGCTCCTCCCAATGTTAAATAAAATTGTGAAATTGCGATGGGTGCATTATCATCTAGAAAAAAGGTACATTTGGCTAGATGATCGACGGTACCGATCCCGATTGGCGAAACACCGTCCGGAGACTTATGAAGCTGATATGATGAACTGCAATCTTGCAAACCGCGCGCTGTGTGATATGTGATTTACAGAACACGTTTAACATACCGAGACACCCACTCTTTATGCTGCCAATTCAATCCCATTGCGCACGCTCAACCTGCGTAGCATTTCTAATACAGTACTGATTTCGTGCCTGCCTCAATCACCGAGCTAGTGTATAACTATATATTACTAATCCCTTGGTCAAAATCTATATGCTGTATTACCCTTTACATCAGAGCCTTATCTATTTGTAAAACAATAAATAAATATCACTTATTATAAACTAGTATCCAAAAGAACATTATTATTGCAATTACTATACTATTCCAAACACTCTAGTACTTCACACTCACTTTACATCAGCACTGATTTTACCTAAGCCCGGTAAAGGCAAGACAGTGTGGTTCAGGTGTTTTGGAAAGTCAGTGTTTCACAGGAAAGAGCCTCTAGGGTGTAGTTATATTTTACAAAATACCCTAATATATCAAAACAATTACTAATTACATTAGATATACATGATGATGGTGTGGCGTATAACCCAATAAGGATACATCATCTCTCTCACATTGACCAATAATAGGCATAGGGTGGATAAGAGATAAGACACTACAGTTTCTATTTGATGGAAAATAATCCTCCTAACCGGATTGGGAGAAAGAGGGTAGTGAGCCAGCCCGGATAGTGAGCCTGAGACTTGAGGTCAAGTCTAATGCTGTATGAGCTACAGAGTATTATGCTGGTTTGCAGATGGGCACGAAACGAGTGCTAGCATTTTACACTACTGTTGCATAAACCCCTTATATCTTACTATCTTTTACCTTATGGGCGAAAAGGGGGAGTGGCTCGCATCACTAGTATGTCCATTTTATCGTAGTTAGACTACCAATTGGTGGGTTTCTATCGTAAATCGCTATACCTGGATCAGTTAAAGCTGATGCCTCATCATCTCCTACTTTATTCAATGTTTCATCGGTTAAAGTAATACTTTGACGTCAAACATCAAAGCCGTATGTTTAGATGGTGGCCGGCACGCTCATAACCAATCGCCAACGTATCTTTTATATTTGGAAAGATGTTTGACGATATTTGAACCCAAGTTATATTATTCTTTTAGATACGGTCATTTATATTCCATATTATATGTGAGCAAACGAGTCAAGCGAAACATTACACCAGGATGTAATTACAGTGGCGTATTATGCAAAAATAGTGTTAATAATTATTGTTGAATGATTGAAGTTACGAAGAAAAAAATTGTACACTCGCTGCTTAGACATAAGGTTCCTTCACACAGCTGTTCCCGTATTGAACAGTCTTCCAAACGACGTTGTTGGTAACATCTCAGAGGAAGGAATCCAGGCTTTCAAGTACCGCGTGCACAGACGCCTGGTGTTGCCCCTTTAGGAGATAATTGACAAAGTTTTGCTAGACGTCCCGTAACTCATGTGCGCATGCTAATACACAATTATGTGTTGTAGTAGTATATGATTTATTCCATACAGGACGTCTAGCAAGATATCCTGAAATATTTTAAATCATTAATCACCAGTTTTGCAGTTTTAACAGAAATCCTATTCACATAAAAAGAAACCTATAGGTGATCGTGGGTGGTCGTCATTCACGTCAGTAATTAATAAGCTGTTAACCATTTAGCTTACTTGTTAATCGATTTTCTTTTTAAATGTAAAAATCATACCATATTGAATCATTTAAACATCGTTGACACATATAAGCATAAGGGCTCTTGCCCTTACTCTCAACCTGTCTAAACGCGATCTTAGATCGCGCTTTTTAAATCCGCTCCTTCCACGGTCGTAAAATGTTTATATTCCCCGCCGATCAATAGCTAAACAATACTAAAGGCCTCCGCATGTATCTGGTCGTAGACGATCAATTAGGCTACCGATCCATAACGGGTGTGAAATGTTAACTCTCGCTCTATTCATTGATAGTTCTATAATTATTATTATCCCAGTCTTCGTGTTCCGCGCAGTTTTTTCCTTCATTCTATTGAAATCAATAAGGAAAACATTTGGGGGATAGGTTACGTAACATTTTTTGTAAATAAAGGAGGGGAGATAACGGAAGGGACGTATCTCTTTATCGTCGTGTTTGGTGGAAGTATTTATTACTGGGATGTGAAAGTATCTATTATTCTACTGGTATGCTTACCGAAAAGAATATTATAATTATATTCATAAAAAAGGCCAGTAAAGAGTGAAATATACAATCCAAGTCATCAGTCGAATGTTGTCCTTTCCTCAATTCTCGATACGATGTTCCATATCAATAGAATAGAAAGGTCTTGGCTTGTTGTCAATTAGTATGTTTACTGTTATCTTTGAGAGATAGACGCGGAATTAAAAACATAATTAAGGTGATTATGATCGACTTGTTGTTTGCATGGTGGAGAGGGACGTCAAAGGGGGCGTTATTGCTGATCTATTTGGGCAGATTCTTTGATGTATCGGGTATTGAGCGCATTTTTATTGGATATTTTCTGTTTAGAATACAAACAAAATTACGGGCTTTCATATTATAAAGTAAAATACATTTGCTCATTCGCCCAGACCTTTACCGTGAGGCCTGCCTCTGTAGGATCGCTTGGTGGTACTTGAAATAAAGTATATAGGCATATGCCGAATATGTGAGTGTCTGATTTAATGTATCATTTGGGGTAATGAGTTGTGAAGCTATAGCATAATTGTAAATATGATTGTAGTTTTAAAATAAACCTGCAGATGAGCATGAAATGACAGTTTATATCCCTAGCTACAATTTACGAGTTGCACCCGGGAGTAGCGAAAGCAAGATTCGATCGCAATATTATGGGCCAAAATCTGATACACGTAGGCCAGGCATAAATCATTTTGAGAGTTCTAGCACATTCAAAATATTAGTGTTTAGTTATAAAGTGGGTGAACTGTAAACACTCGAGAAAATCATTTCTCCTTCGTGGTTTTATCGACGTTATTCTCGACAATCAACATGACCGACTGACTGCAAGTGTAATCAACGTGCAATGGCTACTTTATATCAAAACTGGCAAGTGGGTCGGAATTCTCCTAAAACCGATCACTATCACGGCGGGGGTCGGGTGATAATCACCGGTCGATTTGTTATGTAAACAAACCGACCTTTCCCCGTGCAATCCTATTGCCTATAAAAGGGCAAGAACCCTAACGTAGATTTCCCTGTTCCTGCGTTCCCGTGAAGCATTCTACCTATCCAGTGTTTAAGAAAATCTAAAGCATGAACAATTATTCAAATAGGTAAAGTATTAAAAGATATCGACAAATTACAGTGTTGGTACGTGAAGCATAACGTTAGATTCACCATAAATCTGGCTTGTTAAAGAGCCTAAATCGAAAGGTAGGCGATTTCAAAAATCAGAATCAGCGTTGATACTTGGGAGAGTCAATTTAACGTTGTTTTCCCCGATCCCCCTTAACGTTAATGAATCACAGATTTGGCTTGAAAGAAAACAGTTTTCATTAAGGATCATTATTATGTTAATAATAACAGATATTGAATATATGTTCGACGACACGTTTTCCCATGAAGCAGATAAATGAACCTTAAAGCAGATTAAAAATTGTTTTATCTACATGTATCTACATGGTCGTTTGCAAGTAAAGCAGTTTTGTGTTCAATTTTATTAACTTAATTAACCTTAGGCATATCGGGGAAGAAGGCAAAAGAAGGCATATCAGGGAGGATGGCAAATGGAGACCATCATCGGTGAGAGGAAGGCAAAAAAAGGCCATCGGGGAAGAAGGCAAAAGTAGCCATATCGGGGAGGATGGCAAAAGAAGGTCATTGGGGAGTAGGCAAATGCAGGCCATCGGGGAGGAAGGCAAAAGAAGGCCATCAGGAAGGAAGGCGAAAGAAGAACCATCAGGGAGGAATACAATTATTTTATTCTCTCAGTATGATATTGATACTTGTCTATAGTTTGATCAGTTTCAAATTTGCGAAGAATTAATTCGTAGCGCACTATGCACAGCCTGCTCACGACGCTTACAAATTGAAGCAAAGTAACGCACAGTCAAACCATGACAAAAACAAATAAGCGCTTCCCAACTATTTTCGCACCTACGCTCCTGCGCGTGCCCGAGTGTGTCAATTTTCTTGTATCGTCCCTGCGTGTTGATCTGATACAAACTAACGCACTAGATAGTTAATTTTGCTGTTTTAAAGCTACAAGTAGAAGATGTCCGTGTTTTGGGGGTTTTGGGTAGTACATTTGGTTTTATGCCATTTTGTTGTGAAAAAATGATCTATTAAGGGGGACACTTATAAAAGTTATTATCATCTGTGTGAATCGTCTCTCAGAAACGACCCATTACGCGGATTCTCAAAGAAGTGTGCATCCGTCCGGCGCAGACGATCCACCCTTACCCCGCCAACATTGCCTCTAGATCACGTGCGTATGCAACTGTCCACCACCCATCTTTGCCCGCCCCCTCCGTTTACGGACGCCTATACATTAATTTCAAATACATTGCCTCTATGGCCACGCACAGCAGACCCCTCCCCCCCAACAACAACGACGTCCACCTAGATTTCCACCTTACACCGCCGACATTACCTCTAACACAGACGAAATATATACAAATCCCATCGAGCGGTTTAAAACCCGCTCGATACGCTACCGCCCCCTCTTCACGCAAACGTTCAAAACTGTTTAATACATTAAGGCTATTTAAACGATAAGAACACACATCTGTGTAAATTATAATAAGATGATTATGGCTAAAACGATGCATATTCATCAGGTTTAACAAGTCCAAAATCACCGCCATGCAAAGTTAGCCATCAAAGAGCCAGAAAAACACTATTATTGACAATAGTATGTTGTGAGGTGTCCAAGTGTGGTATAATATTGGATCCAAAACATAATAATGATACAATTTGATGATTTACGCCCAATATTGTATTGGTCTCGCTTTTATTTTTAAAAAGATTGGGCGAGACGCATTAAAAAACCTCATAGCTTGACCAATACATATGGGCTCAATCTATCCAATGAGGACCACTTTTATCTCTCATATACATCAGCATACGCATGAAAATAAAAACCAAATCGAGGTCAAATCTGTACTCCAAAATGCCTGAAAATTTATATTTCAAAATCCCACGTAGTCTAGAAGTAATAAGAAATACTAATATCAATACAGCGTTATTAGATGATGCACTGCGAAAACCAGTACGTATGGTCCATGTCACTTTATAAGATCATCGCCAAAGTAAATTGCATCACAATAAGTGCAAGCGTCAATTATAATTAAACTAAGAACAATACAAATATTTCCATAATATTGTTATAAAAGTATTTGCTTTGGTTCAATTTGTAGGGTTATTTGTGTATTGTGATGCAGCACATTTCCCTCGGCGACTATCGTAGAATTTGTCTGTACATACAAATCACTTATACGTATAAGCCATATACGTACTGGTGTTTTCTTGCAGTGCAGCCTCTTTCAATTACGCCTGGATGAATCTGACAACTAAGAATACGCTTTTTTATCCACGGCATAACACGTCAAGAAATTATCAGAAGGGATTTTCAACCTGAATAGACAACGCGCTGCAGCTAATGGGTAAAGTCGACGATGTATTGCTATTAATATCACTCTTTTATTCTGTTAAAAACCTTTTCAGAAGCGTGATGTCTAATCATGCTCATAATTGCTTACCACTTTGCTCACTCAGTTTCAAACCTCGGGCTTGGTACAGGATTGTTTATGCTCACACTACAAAAAGTTTGCTTAAATATTTACTCAACATCTTACACAACGTGTATTTGCCCAACACCGTTGGATAAAATGTTTTCACCAACAGTTGAACAATTCCAGTTATTCAACAGTTGCACAATTTTAATTACACTATTTGTTGGGCATTTTCATACCAACTGTTGCTTAATTTGTGAATTGTTTTCATTATATTATATTGATCATTTCATCGGCTCATATAGTCTCTGATGGGGCACAAGTTCCGGACGGAATAAGATATATGCCGTATAAAATCATTCCCCAAGCTCTGAGAAGATCCATCACGGACGGACGCCATTAGAATCGAGGATTTAAGCAACAGTTGATCAATAAAAACCACATGAGTAAATCTTAACATAAGTTGCGTGATTGCCTGAGACAAATACTCAACAGTTGCCCAATTGAACAATTAACGCAAGATTTTAGCAATAAAATGAGTTTTGACAGGGGGTTTCCCCAACTTGTTACTAAATTGTTTTGCTCAACGTTGGGTAGTTTTTACTTTTATACAACACCTAGACTTCTACATATGTTGAATAAAATGTAATCAACCATTTACCCAACAGATGATTAAACGCAATTAAGCAACGTATTTTGCTCAACATTTTAGCAGTGCATGAAAATAATTTCCGTGGTCTCCATCGTGTTGGAGCAGGGGGTTGGTGTACCAAATAAAGCATCACTGTCGATTTAAATGACCGTCGATTCCTTTCTGTGTCTATTTGTGGATAGACGCTATTGAAATGGACTGATGGGTTGCCCTTTCATAGCTTTTGAATCACTGATATTGGCTCAACTCGTTTTCAGTGACAATATAATCGTGCAGATAAACAAAACCCGCCGTACAATACCTGAAAGTATACAATGACATCCTAACGTCTCAACAGCATCGGACCCAAAGGGAATTTAATTGGTGATTGGTGATGCCTTTTAAATCCGGATATTGTAGTTCTTATTGTAGAATAACAAAAATCCATCCATGTGGGCATACATGTACAGTATAACGTGATAAGACTTGTGTAGCTTGTTACGTGTCAGTATGATGGCTGTTAGCGAATTTGCTTTAAAACAGCAACATGAAAATATTTGTCGTGATGATGATCATTTACGGTACTATCCTATGGCCATTAATGATGATATCATCATCATTTAGGACTACATTGAAGATTAGCCTATAACATCTATTATTTTGCCGATGATTTCCTTAAAGTTTATTTAGGGTAGGATCATAGGATGTGAGGTATAAAGTGTTATGTGATCCCTAGCTTAGATCAGGGACAATCGAAAGGAGGGACTAGAAACGACCTATGGTATCGTTACATCATTGTATTCAATTACAAAAAAAGAACAAAACATGCGTGTTGCGGGTTAGCTCTAGTAGTTGCGGTGTGTTTTTATTTAAGGAACTCAAAGGTTGCCCTATAATCTTTCGAAAAATGATCAAAATATAATTTTCCAAAAAACTTGGGCCTAGGTCAAACTGAATACAATTTATACGTGATTTGTTCAATAAATAACGTTCTAGTGTTAATAATAATCGGTATATTTGAGAAAAATGTGATAATTTTAGATTTATAAAAAATGTGAAAACATGCTAGAACAAAGAAATTAATATTTTTCCTGGGAAGTTTAAACTATAGACATTTTGTTCCTATTGAATTCAATATCCAAATTAATCGGAAAATGATGTTCTTTGATGATATATATTTGCATTTCTAGAGTATAGTAGTTCAGTAGGAATTGCACAGGTATATAGTCAAGTGGATATCTTCACAATTATGACATGACCGTGAAGTAGGGTACAAATGCAATTTTATTGCTGAAAATGTTACATGAGGAGGAATGTCTAGAGTCAGGTTTTTTTTTATTGACGTCAAGCCACGCCCTTTTCGATAATGTTATATTTATGACAAATATAGTTGGTCTTATAAACAAAATATCATGTTTGGTATCAAATTTAAGATGTTGACTCCTGGAATACATATAAAATGATATAATAAATACATACAAAAGTAAAAAAGGTCAAACGTGATTAAAATGTATTCATACATGTCATGTCACCTGTAATTTCATGTCACCTGTGATTTCATGTCACCTGTAATTTCATGTCACCTGTAATTTCATGTAACGTACATAAAACGCTATATCCTGCCTGTCTATTTCAAGATGTGATACTTCATCCATGGTACAAGTAAAACTGTCAAACTGTCAATGCCTGTCTCCATACACATCAGGTGCTTGCTAGTAATATATTTGGAGTTAGAGGCACATCAGCATACTGATAATTATTTCTTTTGAAAACGTTCAAATATTTAATACAAGTAGATTGAGACTATGGTCTTCATTATTTGTGGTTATTTTGTTTAATTAAAACCGTGCCTTGTTGAAGGCAACAGTATATAATACTTCACAATTCCACCCTCAGAACATAAGAAACCCTTATACTGCAGTTACCGGTATTCTCATTATAGTACTTCTCCTACATCTTACATATGAATAGTTGCGTACAGGCATGTAAAAACAACATTAGGCCTCGTTAATTTGGAAACACTGTGAGATAGCATAACATTGCGGGTAAAGTGATTCAAAATAAGCTGGAAATAGAAGCAAAGACTTATATTTTGAAACTAACAACATTGAGAACAGCTAAGACACTAAAAATGCCTAAGATAAAAACGATTGCGTCATCAGCCTGAATTTGAATTTATAGGCCGTGCTTTTTAAAACATCTTGTGTTTGGTATGAAATTAAAATTCCATACCAAACACAAGATGTTTATGTTGCAAATATATTGGTCATTATTATAACTGTCATTATTATGGCTTAAGATGTCAATAAAAAAAAGTTGCCCAAGAGTACCATTTTGGTACCCGGTGGTGTGAATCTAGACTTACTCATCCATGATTTTCAGCAATAAAATCACATTTGTACCCTACTTCACGGTCATGTCGAGCTTTCACCCGACTAAGGGTCCATCCGTATCGAGCAAGACACACAGCGACTCGTGCAGTATGATTGCTGAGATTTGTACCAGTGCCCATTCATGAATGTATTGTGTATGCTTGCTCAACTGATGATATTTGTACCCCCGCAACACGCATACTTATATAATAGTACAATAGTTTCTTGTCCCTCCATTTGATTGTCCCTGCTTAGATCAAGGCTTTCAAGAGATTGGATCAATGCTATTCGTTTCTCATAAGGTTTTAAAGGGTTTACAGATCAACCACAAACAGTCAAACAAACCGTAACAACGCGGATGTCTGCTACCTACAGTCCCGGGGGCAATTTTTTTTCTTCGTACATCAGTTTAACTAAAATCAGTTCATTTGTTTGAAACTCGAATTTGAAGAGGGTAGGGGTGTGTGACTGGGCATTCTCAAAACAGGGGCTTACCGAACTAACACATCCTGAATTGGGGGTCTTGCGCATGGCGAACGGCCCAAGTTGAAACCATTTTCCGCCCAATTGGTGTTTTTAAAGTAAATTAGGACAAATTGGGCTACATTTACCAAAATTGAGTGTATTTGGGGGCAACTCGGCGCTAGAGTTTGGATTGTATAGCTTGTGGAACGACGGATCAGTGAAATGAGATGCTTAGTGAGCGGCGACAGGTCGTGAAAAGGGGGTCTTTGTCCCCGCACATACCCGTACCGTATGGCCAATATATCCCCGGGTCTACAGTAGATAGAACCCATATATTATATATTATATTGCTTTCTTCAGTAGACAACACCCAAGTTACATTGCTATCTTCAGTAGATAGTACGGCATATATTACATAGCTATCTTCAGTAGATACCCGCATGTTATATTGCTATCTTCAGTAGAAATTTTGACCAAAAAGCGCCAAAAAAGTGACAAAAATGAAAAAAAAATACTTTTTTTGGTGCTTTCTGGTCAAAATTTCAAAAAATATTAGATTAGGTTCTAAAAAAAAAAATTGTCCCTAAGTTAGTGTCTTTACATCATAATCTAGCAATTTGGGAATTTTTTACTCAAAATTATTTTTGTTAGCCTTGTTGAACTTTTTGGGGTCAAAAAAGTCATTTTTTTTGTGGTTATCTAAAAGAAATCAACATTTTTTGTCAAAATTGACGCAAAAGTTGGATTCTCTGATCCATTTCCTTTCCAAAATGTATACTTTTATACGCATTTGATTAATAATTCAATAATTACAGCACTCACAAAAGTCAAAAACTTCCTTGAGTCCCCCCTTTTTTAAAAGGGGGGACTCAAGGGAGTGAATTTTAGGGGGAAATTCTACTAATTATACTGATTTCAGCAATAAAAAAGTCAAAATTTGGCAGAACCCTACACCAAGGTGGTACATTTTTTGCCCAAACTGACTTCATGAATGAGTTGCCCTATCTCTGGTCTAACAACAAACCGATTTAAATAAGTCAGTGTTGCCATATTGATACCCTGTTGCCATGTTAAAATATCACATTTTGAGGAAGTTGAAAAAGTCAGATATTACTAACCGATTTCGGGTAGCTACAGTTCCCCTCGAGGTGATTTGTTTTTCTTTGTACTTTGTTTTTATAACAAAGACCTAATACCCTTTGAGTTAATTCAAGAAAAAGAATGGGGAAACCCGGCACTTGCGTATCACGTGACCTGAAGTCACATGATCCAATTCACGGGAAATTGCATAGCCGGGTATATATGGGGGGTTACCGTGCACCCCAGGACTCCCCCAAACAACTTTTTTTACTTCCTTTCACTGTTCTAAAACATATTCAGTATGTTACCAAAATGATTTGGGTATGCTAAGGTGTTATTCAAGATGGCGTCGAAAATGGCCGCCAAAAGGTCAAATTTCCTGAAATGACATTATATCAATCAAAATCGGGATCAAAATATATTGTGAAAGTATAGTTTTAATAGAGGGACGTATGTATGTATTAGACCACTAGACACTCATATCGATTACATTTGCTTTGTTAAGATACTTAAATCCAAGATGGCCACCAAAATGGCTGCCAAAAATGCTAAAATTACAAACAATTGGCATTTATCAGCCCAGCATGTATGATCAGAGTATAGTTTTAACAATGGGATGTATGTGTTAGACCCTAGAAGCTCATATGCTGCATTTGGTCTTTGTTTACAAATCTTAAATCCAAAATGGCCGCCAGAATGATGGCCAAAATTGGTAAAATGACATAATATTAATAAAATGAATGATAAAAATATAGTTTTTAACAATGGGATGTATTATTTTATTATATCACTATTAACTCATATCCAGTTTTTTTGCTTGGTTAACATGCTTAAAATCCAAAATGGCTGCCAATATGAGTAATAATAAAGCCATTTTTACACATACTCGCTAAAAATAGCAATATCTCAAAAAATATTAATGCAATATCTTCCCTATTTTCACCAATAATGCTCAACGATATATGCTTTAATAATATGCAAACCAAATTACTAAAATATTTTATCATCTAGGAGAAAATGGCCTCCAAAGTTGGGTATAGTTTTTTTTGGACCACCCTGTATATGATAAAGCCTAGGGGCTGTATCTAGTTTGAGTATTTTAAAACATCTAAGATGTCGACCAAAGGTTAAAATACCTGAGAAGCAGTATTAATTTATTGTTAGTGTCATAAAAGAACATATCATTTGGTGAATGTGATACAAAATACACACTTATAGACTATTTTTATATTTGCAACGACCATTTTGGTGGCAATTTTGGATTTCAAGTACTACAAAGCAAAAATACTGGATAGCAGTAACTAGTGGTCTAATACATACATCCCATTGTTAAAACTATAGTTTCATCGTACATTCTGGTTGATATCATCCTATTTTATGGAATTTGAAAATGTTTGCAGTCATTTTGGGACCCATTTTGGCAGTCATTTTGGGACCCATTTTGGCAGCCATTTTGTATTTTAAGTATGTTAACAAAGCATAAATACTGGATATGAGTGTGAAATAATACATACATCTCATTGTTAAAAACCATATTTTAATCATACATCTTGGTTAATATTATGTCAATTTAGGGAATTTTGACCAATTTTGGCCATCATTCTGGCGGCCATTTTGGATTTAAAGTATGTTATTACAAAGCAAAAATACTGGATAGTAGTTACTAGTGGTCTAATACATACATACCGTTCTTAAAACTATATTTTCATCGTACATTCTGGTTGATAGTATCCTATCTTATGGAATTTGACAATTTTTGCAGCCATTTTAGAACCCATTTCGGAGGCAATTTTGGATTTAAGTATGTTAACAAAGCAAAAACACTGGATATGAGTTACTTGTGGTCTAATACAATACATACATCCCATTGTTAAAACTATATTTTCATCATACATCCTGGTTGTTATTATCCTTATAATATATGGAATTTGACAATTTTAGCAGCCATTTTGGGACTCATTTTGGCAGCCATTTTGGATTTCAAGTATGTTAACAAAGCAAAAATACTAAATATGAGTTACTAGTGATATAATAAATACATCCCATTGTTAAAAACTATATTTTCATCATTCATTTTGATAGTATTATGTCATTTTATGGACTTTTGACCAATTTTGGCCATCATTCTGGCGGCCATTTTGGATTTAAGATTTGTAAACAAAACAAAAATGCCGCATGTGAGCTTCTAGGGGTCTAACACATACATCCCATTGTTAAAACTATACTCTGATCATACATGTTGGGCTGATATATGCCAAATGTATGGAATTTTAGCATTTTGGCAGCCATTTTGGCGGCCATCTTGGATTTAGGTATGTTAACAAAGCAAAAGTACTCGATATGAGTTCCTAGTGGTCTAATACTTACGTCCCACTATTAAAATTATACTTTCACAATCTATTTTGATCCCGATTTTGATTGATGTAATGTCATTTCAGGAAATTTGACCTTTTGGCGGCCATTTTCGACGCCATCTTGAATAACACCTTAGCATACCCAATTCATTTTGGTAACATACTGAATATGTTTTAGAACAGTGAAAGGAAGTAAAAAAAGTTGTTTGGGGGAGTCCTGGGGGTGCACGGTAACCCCCCATATACACCCGGCTATGCAATTTCCCGTGAATTGGATCATGTGACTTCAGGTCACGTGATACGCAAGTGCCGGGTTTCCCCATTTTTTCTTCTTGAATTAACTCAAAGGGTATTAGGTCTTTGTTATAAAAACAAAGTACAAAGAAAAACAAATCACCTCGAGGGGAACTGTAGCCACCCGAAGTCGGTTAGTAATATCTGACTTTTTCAACTTCCTCAAAATGTGATATTTGAACATGGCAACAGGGTATCAATATGGCAACACTGACTTATTTAAATCGGTTGGTTGTTAGACCAGAGATAGGGCAACTCATTCATGAAGTCAGTTTGGGCAAAAAATGTACCACCTTGGTGTAGGGTTCTGCCAAATTTTGACTTTTTTTGTTGCTGAAATCAGTATAATTAGTAGAATTTCCTCCTAAAATGACCTAAAACAAGATAGGCTCGTTACCATGGCAACAGAGGGTTGCTGAATTTTTGAATACCATATTTTTGTATAACTACTAAATGTCTTTCACCTCCCAAACTTTAGGCAAAATCTAAAAAATGTGTGTCCAAAAGTTTGTCAATCTAGAAAAAATTCACTCGTAATATGTTTATTATTTTACCATTATTTCTAATGTAGGCCGTTTCAAGGATATAGACCAACCCTTTCGACCCGTTATCGTCCTTGTTATAAAGCATGGGCGGGGCTCGAACCGGAGATATAGAGTAATTCGTCTATCCCTGTATCATGTGTATCATGTGTATGTTACTTGTCAAAAGTAAAACCCCTTTTCATGATGGTCATCTATACACCAACTAAAATTTAAATAAGGTTAAATTCTCTGTTTCTAGTCACCTTTTTTGTGTATCAAATGACCACGAAAGTGAGACAAAAGGTGTAAACAAATGACTAGAAAAAAGTCAACATTTAACCCCCTTTTCAGTTGGTGTAATATACCCTGAAGAGAATTGCAAAATATTTAAATATTTTATTTGTTTTTAGGATTTTCTCCCTTGGTTGAGTCAGGAAATTTGGTCAAATTGTACACACTGGCAAAAGTGAGATAATGTAGCGATTAGAATCTGTGGAATTTCCTTTTTTAGAAGGTTTTTGTTTGATAGCAATCGGGTATGTATTTCTCGAGATATGACCAATTGTACTTACATGAATTTTTCTAAATTTGGTCAAAAAACGGGCATTCCTATACTTTTATACACAAAAACGCTCACCTAGTGATATATAAGGCATTTTAAAAACAATTATAAATAAATAGTTTAAAACACCAGAACAACACCACTGATGATAGAAGAGAGGGTCACAAGTCTGCAAAAAAGAAACTAGAGGACACCTACAACCTAGTTATGTCAGAGCATTTGAATGGCAAGATTCAGGAAGTAGAGACTGCACATATCAACTCGAAGCATGGCTTAAGTTGGAAACTAATCAATGAAATCACAGGCAGAAAGGCATCAACTAAAGGTCAGCTGAAAGGAGACACGCAAAAGGAAAGGGTCACCAATTGGTTCAACCACTTTCAGAACCTACTGGGAAAGCCACCTGATATATGTGAAGAGAATGAAGAAATAACACCAATCTTTGTAGATCTTGATATCAGAATAGGGCCTTTTGACCAAGATGAATATGACAAGGCTAAGAAGTCACTGGTAGAAGGGAAGACCTGTGGAGAGGACAATATACCGCCAGAAGTATTAAAAAGATGTGATCTAGATGATATTGTGCTGGGTTTCTGCAATGATGCAATTACAAATAGAGAGAAGCCGAGCCAATGGTCCATCCTCAACATTGTGCCCATTCCAAAGTCAGGAGACCTCAGCCTGGGCGGCAACTATCGTGGCATAAGTCTTAGCTCTATCGTAGCGAAAACCTATAACCGGATGATCCTAAATAGAATTCGTCCTGAGCTGGATAAACATCTAAGAACAAACCAAAATGGCTTCAGGGTAGGAAGAACTACTATAGGGCATATACTGGCACTGAGAAGGCTGATTGAAGGGGTGAAAGCTAATAACCTACAAGCAATAATAACATACATAGACTTCAGGAAGGCCTTTGACACCATCCATCGTGGCAAAATGCTAAGAATTCTGCACGCTTATGGCATACCAGGACAGATCGTCGATGCTGTTGGAGACATGTACAAGGGAACTATGGCTAAAGTGATTTCTCCAGATGGAGAAACAGATCTGTTCGAAATCTTAGCTGGTGTACTTCAGGGTGACACCCTTGCCCCATATCTGTTTGTTATTGTACTAGACTTCGCCCTGAGAATGGCTATAACAGGAAAGGAAGAAGAGCTTGGATTCCACCTTGAAAAGCGAAAAAGCAGAAGGATTGGACCTGTAGCAGTGACAGACTTTGACTTTGCAGACGATATTGCCCTGCTGTCTGAAGAACTACACCAGGCACAAGATCTGCTTCAGAGGGTCGAGACATCAGTGGCTAAAGTTGGCTTGTCTATGAATGCAAAGAAGACAAAGCTCATGGCATACAACCAAACAAATGCGGTGGAAATCAGAACAAATGATGGAACCAAACTAGATGAAGTAAACGATTTCAAATACCTAGGTGCCTGGATGTCGAGCACTGAAACAGATATCAAGCAACGCAAGGCAGCAGCTTGGAGAGCCTGTGGGAAGCTGAACAAGATCTGGAAATCCACCCTACCAAGAAAATTCAAACTTCGCCTGTTCGCCGCAACTGTTGAATCTGTGTTACTATATGGCTGCGAGGCATGGACCACCACCCCTAAGCTAGCAAAGCAACTTGACGGCTGTTACACTCGTATGCTGAGGGCTGTCCTCAACATTCACTGGAAGCAACATACAACTAACACAGAGCTGTATGGAGACCTCCCCAAAATCACCCAAAAGATCAGGGAGAGAAGGACAAGATTCGCAGGCCACTGCTTTAGGAGTCAAGAATGTGTGTCAAAGCTGGTTCATTGGATACCAAAGCATGGGAGAAGAAAGCCTGGAAGACCTGCCCTAACTTACATCGATGTGCTAAAACAGGACACTGGTTTGGATGTCGGAGACTTAAAGACAGCAATGCAGGACAGGAAGGTGTGGAGAGCCATTGTAGATCGAGAACACAACTCGAATTAAGCAAGTAAGCAAGTTTAAAACAATTATGTTGTATAAACTTTGGTCTAAAATGTGTTTTAGGATTTATGTAAAAGAAATAGGGGGCTAGAAATTCTGTAACGATGAATTTCTTATGTATTTTATTGTTTTCTATCCTGCTATATATAAGGAAATTAATTAAATAGTTCCCGACTTAATCCAGTCTATGAAGAAGCGTGTGTCATATTATTATGTTAAAGCGATTGCCTTCATTTTACCTTAAGCTATTTAAAATCTGGTTCGACACTATTAAACAAGTTATAATCAAAGAGGATATTGCATCATGTCTTAATCAAGTTATATGGAATAATGATGTTGTCCAATTGAAAAACAATTAAATACACGCTTCTTCATAGACTGGATTAAGTCGGGAACTATTTTTGTAGGTGACTAGTAAGGGCGCCGTAATTTTACAGTATTACGCTCTCCGCAATGCGCTCGCTATTGATTGGAAATTAACACAGACTCCTGATGACAATGCCACGACTCCTGACAACGACGGAGAAGATGTTTATTTCAATTCAGCGAATATTTCAATTCAACGATTTGTATGTTCCTCCTCTGTGTACACATTTCTGGCTACTGAGGTTCCCCAATTACTTTTTCAATTGGACCGACATTTGGCTCGCCACTCCACAGTGCACCGATGAAGCGATGTTGAATATCGGCCATTTATTGTAATTTCTATGTAATAGAGTTCAAAGGCATATTATGTGATCTTTTCCAGGGAGCGCCCTCTATTCATGATTTTTTTTAGAAAGTAGATTTTCTTGCAGATTTACATTTCGGATCATAAATCATAAATATATTCCAAGTTGCAGCGCGATACGATTCCTAATTACCTCAAAATCATGGTTTTAGAGTGAATTTAGAGTAAAAATAAGTTGTCGGCGCAGACTCCGACAGTTTATTTTCACTCTAGACCCATGATTTTTAAGTAATTAAGAATCGTATCGTCCTGTAACTTGGAATGTATGTACGATTTATGATCAGAAATGTAAATCTGCAAGAAAATCTGCTTCCATTTTTTTTCACGAGGATTGAGGGTGTTCCCTGGAAAAGATCACATAATATGCCTTTAAACAGCTATGGTCTTACGCTAGTCAATTTCGCGTAAACTGTCTATGTTTTATCATTGTTATATTCAACTATCACAATATCATTTATGACCATAATGTATTATCCACATCATGCCGTTGGAAAACTGTTCAAAGCAAGTCTAGATATGGCAACCACCCAAATCTTTTATTCCTATCTAAAAAAGAAATTTGTCTTCGTAGACTGATTTCACTGTAATAACTATGTCATCAATGATGTCGTGATATTAAATGTATGTATGACATTTGACCAATAAATAATCTTAAATATTATAACTCAGTGTTTTTAATCGATTGTCACATTGTATATATACTTGCTATTATTAATACTATTTTGTAAATTGATGTTATTGTATAATTATATTACGTATCATTGAATAAAGAATTAATAGAAAAATAAGCACTTTTGCCGATAACAATGATTAGAGAATAATTACTGCGTAACAACTGTTTTCGTGAATTTGTTTTAAAATCAGAGGTTTTTGTTCTGGTCTGAGGAATTGTCCCGAGGGGCGCAGCCCCCGAGGGACAATTCCGAATGACCAGAACAAAACCCGAGGATTTCAAAACAAATTCACGAAAACAGTTGTTAAGCAGTCATTATTCTCATTCATTACTGAAAAAGATGCATATTTTATCCAAATCGTTGATTTGTACCGATATAATCTTGCTAATAATTAATTAGTGTTCTGTTTATTTTGTCAACCCCTTCTTAGTTATTGAAACAGTCCAAGTCGGGTCATCCCCTCATTAACATTTTTATCATTCAACCAATCAGAATTAAGCTTTAATCGTGTTTCCTCATAATTCATTGAATATTCAGTTTAGGGGCGTGAGGCGTTAATTTGATTGGTCGGTCAGTGAGCAAAACAATGGAACACTTTGGCGCAGTACTTTCGGGCAATTATTAGTAAGCCGCGCTCGGCGTGCGCGTTCTCATCTAACGATTAATTTGATTGGAACGCACTTGATACGCAGCTATCGCGATTATTCATGAAGTAATGAATATTTATCATTTTATGGCTTAACACTTTCCACGCGGCAGGGAAATTTCACAAAATGTTTAAAAATGTCAAAATGATTGCATTTCATTAACATATTTAGAATCACCATGAGAAATGCATTGACTTAAGTACAAACATGCCAAGTATTGGGTCAGTAATCCTTGAGATAGGCTTTGAAAATTGTGAAAGGTTTCTGAAAAATCTGTTTTGTGTATGGTAAAAATAATAGCCCGCGTGGAAAGTGTTAATAAATGCACGGTATAAATCATTCTGTATAGCGTTTTACTGCTTTCTGATGATTCCTCAAAACCAGGCAGTACTTACCCGGATGAGGCCGATTGTGCCAAAGTCCCACATCACCCCAAAAAAGAAAGACTTGACTTAATGTTTTACTTAAAGGTATATTATGTGATCTTTCCAGGGAACGCCCTCAACATCGAAAAAAAAATAGAAAGCAGATTTTCTTGCAGATTTACATTTCTGATCATAAATCATGCATACATTCCAAGTTACAGGGCGATACGATTCTTAATTACTTCAAAATCATGGTTTTAGAGTGAAAATAAACTGTCGGAATCCCGACACTTTATATTTTTCACTCTAAATTCACTATAAAACCATGATTTTGAGGTAATTAGGAATCGTATCGCTCTGTAACTTGGAATGTATGTATGATTTATGATCGGAAATGTAAATCTGCAAGAAAATCTACTTTCTAAAAAAAATAATGAATAGAGGGCGCCCTCTGGAAAATATCACATAATATGCCTTTAAAAAGTGTTATCGATCCTAAACTAAAATTACAATGGAACATAAGTTTTATACAGTCACAAACTCTCTTCACCCAAAATTCCGGATACATGCACGCCAGTTTACTTTACGCGAATCTGGTAGAGAAAAAACGCCTATAACCCTCTGGGCACTACCTGCCTATTTAACAATGCTTATGATTGGTTAATTTCCAGATATACTCATTAGAATAACCAATTGAAATACTGCTTCTAAAATATTTCACACCAGTCTTTAGCAGGGATACAATTTTTCTAACAATGTCTCTCATTGCAATAAATGATGTATCCATCTTTCTGACCAATCGGCCGGTAGTTCTTAGGGGGTTAACAAACAGTTAACACACAGCATGAATTCGGTCTGTAAAGCTCTACAACTAAATTCAGCTAATGTATTTGATAAAAGTATATTATATCATTGTATATTGGCAAAATCATTGAAGATGCTTCTCTGTGATAACAAAGTGCACTTTTGATGACTTCAACCTTTCATCAACATTTATTAATTATAATATTAACCTCATTCATGTCATTTGGAATCCTGTTGCGGTTTTGTGTGCGTGTTCTGTTTAGACTACCCTCTTACCATTCTCATGTCGGTGTAAATTTCTGTTAACAGAAACTTAAATGCAAGTACCTGGCACCCGGGGGGGTACTCGGATTTGGTTTGGTCGGGGGTGTGCCGCTGGAGATTCAAAACCCATACCCATTTTTAGGGGTGATTTTGGGAAAATCGGTACCCATTTTTAGGGGTTTTGCTTCATTTTAGACCAAATTTTCGCAAATTATCGGGAAAATATACCTAATTTTTGCAAATTTTCTCAAAAATAGACCTTATTTTTGCAAATTTTCGCGAAAATAGACAAAAATTTCGCGAAAATAGACCCATTTGTAAAAAGTGACCCCCATCTTTTTTACAATTACCATTGTCTTCATGGTCTTGGCTCTTCAAAAGGATTCGCCATGGTGTTGGTAAGCAAGTATAATTGTATAATCATGAAGATACGTCACAGAACCCACGTTATTTTTTATTGATGGAACTGACATGAAACTGGTTTTTGCACATCCCCAATGTAAACTATATTACTGTCTATCCATTTTGTCATAGATAAGGTTTCGTTGTTACATAGAATATATCTATTTCCCCAAATAACTTCATTTTTAACATCGGATAGTATTTGGTGAGTTATAGTATAACTTATACAACATGTTTGACTCATGCCAGCTCTTTGCAATTTGTCTATAAATTTTCCTCCTTACAGATAGAAGTCTTTTGAGCTTATCAAGTTTACTTTCCCAGTTCAGTTTTTGAACTTCGATGAAAGGAAATATCTTAAAGTGACAACCGTAGATACTTGATATCAGGCAACCTTTGAAACTCTGATAGATTTTTTTAGAGATGGCGCCCTCTCGCGATCATAGCCGATATTCTAAAAATTAATTCGGCAGCGCTGAAAATGACGTAAGTAGGTCTAACGTTCGCTAGTCAGTTCAGTCAGTCGTTAGCGCGATCACTAATGAGAGAGATGAGCTCTTTCTGTTATGAAGATCCCGTAGATTCTCCTAGTTAATTCTGTTGCATTAGATGCTCGATCATTCGGAGATCGAAATTTGTAGGTGCGTTGACCTTAATGAATGATGATCGAAATTATAGAACCCAGAACGCTTGACCTAAAAGTTGTCTACCTCTAGTCCATCTTACTGTATATGGGGCATAAGGTTCCAACCATTCTGACAGGTTTAGACAATCTACATTTGATTGTATAGCTTTTAGTGTGTGTGTTATGTATATTTCAAATAAAATATTATGCGTCCCCCAAATGACTAATTTTTGGTCGAATAACTCACAAGATCACCACCAAATCATTATTCATTGAACACGACGGTCGCTTTAATGAGTGGTATGGCCGAGCCGTGTAGGCTATTATAGACTATAAATCTATTGGATTCTCCCCGCGTCGGTTCGAATCCTGCTGAATTCCTTTTGTTACAAAAAGCGATTAAAGTCTCTGTGCATTGAAAAATGACGTATATCTTTACTCCGCACATTTTCATCATGACATAAACTGCCCGCTTAGGAGCGCTATTAATTCGGTCTGGTAAAACTATTGTTATCAATTACTACGAGAGGATTCCCTGGTTGTATATTTAAATTCGAGCGGTACTTCTTGCTAACTGCATGGGTGAGTTTCCATTATGTTGCAAATCGCAAGCTGGTAAGGGTTTCTGAAAATTTTGTTTATGGCCATGTGTTTTGAACTCATCACCCAAAAAGGGTGTTGGTGTTGCATTTTTGGTGACGAATCATCCATCTCTCTCTATTAACTCGAGCTATGGTTGAGGTGTCATGTGAAATCCTATTTATCTAGCTACATTGTGTTAATAAATCAGGTATTTCTATAAATGTTTGGCTGAGATATGATTGATTATGTTGTGAAATTCAGGGGTGGTGGCGGTGGCGGCGGTACGAGCGGTACTTCTTGCTAACTGCATGGGTGAGTTTCCATTATGTTGCAAATCGCAAGCTGGTAAGGGTTTCTGAAAATTTTGTTTATGGCCATGTGTTTTGAACTCATCACCCAAAAAGGGTGTTGGTGTTGCATTTTTGGTGACGAATCATCCATCTCTCTCTATTAACTCGAGCTATGGTTGAGGTGTCATGTGAAAGCCTATTTATCTAGCTACATTGTGTTAATAAATCAGGTATTTCTATAAATGTTTGGCTGAGATATGATTGATTATGTTGTGAAATTCAGGGGTGGTGGCGGTGGCGGCGGCGGCGGCGGCGCTGTGTACAATCTCTATGAGGAATATAGAAAATCTTCCCAATTCTACGTTCAATTTACTATAACTCCTCATCCCTGTATGGTACAAACATGATTTTGCTCTCATTCTATAGATTATTTTATATTCTATAAGATTCTGTTTCAACAAATGTGACAACTATTGTACAACAATTGTAATCATGAATCGATTGCATTGTCCTTGGCTTTTTCCCTATTCGCTACACAGTGAACTTGCCCTATTTCATCGGTTTTACATACATGACTATAACAAAAGAAATATTTAACCGACGATAGCAAAATTATACATTTTTGGAAAGCTCTCATATAGGGGAATTCAAAAATGCCGTTTAAATCAGGATAGGGTGCATACCCAACAAAATATACTTGTAAACTCTAATAAATATGAAATTTAAACGTTTGTGCTCATTTACTTCTCGATATAGTATATTTCAACATGTTTACCATTAACAACTATTATGTTCTGATGGGTAATTGCATGAGGAACCTAAATATGCACAGTAAAATTATGATTGGGATAGGTATAAAAATATTATTGAGCTTAAATCAAAATATGAAGAAAAAAAATCGATATTTTTTGAACATTCTTAATCACAACATGTTACCATTAGGTCTTATCTAAATTCCAATAGCATAGGCCTATTTGGATTTCTTGCGAGATTACCGTTCAGAAAAAATATTCTTTTTATGGGGTAGAACAAATAGTTATTGCGATATGCTAATTCGAATCTCAGATGATGTAAAATGTAAAAATCTGGACATGCAACCGTAAGGGTGGCGAGTTCAAAACACACGGCCTTATATACAATAAAAGCAACAGCCGCGTGGAAGGTTAATAGTAAATAGTATAAGTTCCCCTCTCACCGACTTTGAAAAATGTCCGGACGAAAAACATGTTATTTATTTTACTTGGCCTTACAGTGCCAACAATAAGGCATTTAAACTAGGTTCAACGCCATGTGACTAGGGTGATTTTTACGAAGGGGTGCTATAACAAATTGGCTAAAGTCGTGTTTGCCGGGACGGTGTTCTAAAATCGAAAGTGTGTATAAAACTTAACAATTACTGCCATGCCAGTAAATAGTTCAAAATCATCTAATAATCTTGAATATAATTTATACATAGAAATGTATTCAAAATCGATATGGTATCAAACTCTAGCTTGTTAAATGTCTTTTGATTAAAATCGTAAAATATCGAGTATGTGGATTTAAATTCGTGTTTTTCTCCTTTTGCCGTCGATAGATTTTTCTTTCCGTCGTTGAGAATCTAGTTGACATATGTAACAACCGGATTCATTTTACCATCCACTGTAATTCATAGAAATTAACTACTGCAACCAAGAAACCTATACTAGTAATTGCCCTATACTTAACTGTGTACATCCGGGACACTGGTGTACTGCAAAAACAAAATGGCGGCCACCACCAGTCGGACACGATTTTTTAATTCGATCTTACCGACTGACATGGGGTGCATGGATTGCAAATGGAATAACCCGTTCGAGTTGTATTCCTGTTGCCTCGTACCATGCATACTGCATGATTTTAACAAAGCTATAAATTCAACAACATAATTGTTTAATGTATTTTGCTATAAACATGCAAATCACAATCTATCCTTTTTAAGAGTAGAAAATAGCAAATTATAAATGGCAACAACAATAACACTTTAAGTTATTTAAATACGTATTCAATAGGTTTAAAGTAATAAACATCTTATAACAAAGTTACTAATGTAATGAAGTGAGTAGTATAACAAATGATGCAGCACATCAAAAGGGGGGAGGGGGCTTTGCAGGTGAAGTCAATTTTGAGTTTATTATCTATGCTCTCAGAACATCTTCTAAGCTTTAAAATGACACCAATTTTATCAAAATTGATCAAGGCATTCAGATTTTATGAGTGAAAATGACTCCCAAGATTATTATCATTTTCTTTATGTTTTTCTGTCCGTGTTCATCTATATTATCTTGTAAAACACACAGCCGCAAAGCCACCATGTTGATGCGCTGCATCACAAATCTCCTGTAATCTGGAAAAACCTAATAAGTCTGTTGATCGCACATTTGAGAAAACTAAGGATTTTTTTTTCATATTTGTACTTACTCCCATTGTGAAACTCTTCCCTATCGAAAAAAACCCTATTAATTCCAAATATGGGTCTAACTCTGTACTAGATTTTCCAGATTACAGGAGAAATAGTTCGCCAACAATATAACCAAATATAGCGAGTGACTATAGATTTATATGATAATATATTTATGAAGGCATATCACTCTTTCCTGTTGCAACATATCATGCATACGGAGCTGAAACATGGTCAGTCGGAATAGCGGATTCAAAGAAAATATCAGCTTTTTAAATGTGGTGTTTTCATGGCTCAAGATGTAAGGAATATCATGGAAAGAGCGTAAATTTTTTTCCAAAAAAATGTGTATATTTCGAAAATAATTCGAAAAAGGTGTTGGTCAGGCCCGGGAATAAGTTTTCCCCCCGAATATCGTCTCAACTTATGGTAATATTCCATTAGTTAAAACCCCCAATCGGCTTGACCTCATGAGCTTTGTTACAGCTATCCGTGACGCTATGAATCCAATCAACGTAGTTATAGACGTTGGTGAAATGGGAGTAACGATCATATCTGGAACAGCCGCGTCCATTCGACAATACACCAATCATAGACCAGGATTTATCATCTCGTCTGCAAACCAGTGGGCTACCAGATTTCCCTGTGCACTCGTTATCCTTTGTTTTGAACCTGAAAAAAGAAAAGAAAATGGCATTTCAAGCTGGCTTTCTATACATTCCATGCTTGCACATTCACCTTTATTGTGAATTTCTCTTTGGTGTATGAGCAACAACTGTCTTTTTGCCGAACACCAACTGTCTTTTACACGTCCTGTGACAACTGTCCCTCCGCCGGGCAATAACATTATCTTCCCTTGGCGACAACAGTCTCTAGTGCCGGGGGACAAATATATCTTTGGTGGCTAATGACTGTCCATTTGCGTTGCTGAGTGACAACTGTCTCAATGCCGGGCGATAATTGTCCGGTGCCGGACGATATCAATCTTTTTGGCGAGCGAAAACTTCACCTTTGCTGGCTGAGTGATCTCTTTGCATGTCAACAACCTGACAAATGTCTCATTGCCGGGCGACAACTGTCCCATTGCCGGGCAACAACTGTCTCATCGCCGGGCGACAACTGTCTCATTGCCGGGCGACAACTGTCTTTTTGTGGGGTCGGACAACTTTACACCTCTTTACATATTTGCTGGGCGACAACTGTCTCTTGGTTGGGCGACAACTTTCCTTGGCAACAAAATGCCGGCCAACAATTGTAACAACGAGGCCTATCTATTGGCCAGGCGACACGTACCGTTTCTTTTCGGCGACAATTGTTGCTACCCGATTCATCACCAACTTTCCTGTAATATTTTGTCGCGCGGCAAACAGAGTTAAATAGATGAAGATAATAAAAGAAGACGATAAACCAACCTGTTTCCCGCGCAAATCACGTTGTCAGTCAGCTCATCTGTTTCATCCGTCTCGCATGCGTATTTCGATACCAATGGCAGCTGTGCCTATAAATGATGTGAAAATGAACGCTAGTCTTTTTATTACTAGTATTTCAAACCATGACATTTTTACAAAGATCTAATGCCAATTCAAAAAATAAATAAATAATGATCAACAAAATAAACTAAAACAAGAACAAGAACAACAACCCTCAAAAAGTAGTTATAGTATATTTGTCCATCACGAGACAATGACGTAACTACAAAGGCGCAATATGTACGCATGTGCCGTACGCCTTTCAACGCGTGAGTGTATACAGCGTAGGCGCGCGCGTTTATTGACTGCAACTTGTGAATGACGCAGATAAGTCACTCTCTCATGATGGACAAATAGACTATTAGTCTAATGGTATCCGCGTATTTCTACACGCATGCGTATGCACCAGCGCCAAGGCGCGCGAGTTAATGTTCTGCAATCAGTGGATGACGCAGTAGTAGTGACGTAAGTGGCACGTGTAAATGAAAATACAGTCGACTATGACTATTAAAACTGGGGGAGTGGGATCCACATATTATAAGGTATACAAGGGATGTGTCGCTCTAATGGATCGTTTTTTGGCAATAATTCTCTTTAACATATCGTCAGCCTGCTTCGATAATTGCCTAACTCATTTTTTCTAGTTCTTAGAAAACAACAAAAGTATGAAACCGGTTACCTGTGTACCTGTTACTCATTTTGCATTATTGATGGATGGATATTCATTATGTGGAATGACACTTGTCTTGTATTGTTGATGTTAGGCTTGTATTGTTGATGTGACTTGGATTAGTGCATCCATTCACGCCAATTGAGGATTAGCTAGGATTGGCGTGCATGGATGCACTAATCCAAGTCATATAGAAACAGATGAACACAGCCATACAATAATTTGATTAATTCCATGGATTTGTCAATGCAAATTCAATAATGCAAAATGAGTAACATGTTGGAATGGTCTGGTGGTCCTTTTAAAACAAAGCTCTTCATTATCAACACTTTTGATTGGTCAATGACTTAGGTATTATAACAGCATGTGCATAATGTAATGAAGTCGTGATTTATGCAAAAAACTCAATTTTGCTGAAAAGTGAGTTAGGCAATTATCGAAGCAGGCTGACGATATGGGGTATGATTTGTGATGGGGAACCATACAAACATGGGTATCCTAAAGCGCGAAAACACATCAAATATAGGTGGGTCATAAATCTCGAAAGAATAGTCAAAGCAGCCATTTTTCAAAGAGGTAAAACACCCCTAAAATTTGGTCTGGATTTCAAACCTCCAGCGGAACAACTCCGTCAAAAACAAATGTGAGTACCCCCCCCCCCCCCGGAGTACCCCCCGAATAAATCTTACTTGTCTTGGCTCAACGATGGGGCAGGTCTGGCCTAAGTCGCATTTACAGTGAATCGTTTCGTCACGAGGCTCAGTGCCTTCGCATGGCCATTCCGCTATCTCGCAGACCTCCGTTTCGTCTTGATGCCAAGTGCCGTTACATCCCCATCCCGCTAAATAGCATCTATCTTTTCCAATGGCCGAATTAAAGTTGAAGTTGTCCTCCCCTGGGAAAATTAAACGTATTTCTTGATGAATGATAATAGTAATAATAATAGGCCTACAGGCCTATCAGGTTTAAATAAATACTTCGAACGATATTTTTGAGATGAATGAATTATTTCGAGGTGCTCGCTTCTATGACGTCATTGTCCAATTCGATATGAGCGTGTCCGCCATGATTATACGTGATTATTACGGTCGTAATTAATACCGTACGAAAATATTTTGAGTAAGTGTGAACAGTTAAACAGATTTAACGTGAACATTAAACTTAGCAACTTGAACAGACAAATTTATAGATTCTTCCATGGAGCAAAGGGTGACGGGGACTTATTTGTCACAGATGAAAGAAATTGAAATGGAGATAACACTCTATGCCCTCATAACGTGAAAGTTATAGAATAGCAACAGTATTTAATCTTTTAGATTGTGTTCATATGTGACTAATATTGCGACAATGACAAATTTCAAAATTAGGAAAGACATTTTCTATCAATTTCTATTTTACGCAAGCGATTTCATTGTATGTCTTATTTCTCCTTACTTGTTGGTAGACACATGGTACGGATAAGTTTAACCAGTTGAATCGAATGGTCAAGCTTCAGAAGAGCGATGTCCGAATCTATGCTTCCTTTGTTATACGTAGATGGTATGTGTATCTCGGTCACGAAAGCGTTCTGCACAGAACCTTGGTCTTCGTACGTAAGGTGCTTTCCAAATTCGACACGCAGCTGGAATAGATTGAATTAAACTGTTAATAGCAGTATTACGGTAACACTAATATTCAAACCAGTACCGATCACTGCCGATACCGATATCAATACCGACCGATAACGATTACGAACTTGCTGAACTGTTTTAATAGCATGCGTTGTGCATCCGTCAGTCTCTTTGCTGGGCCCACAACCGGGCGATAACTGTCTCTTGGTTGCTGGGCGACTACATCGTATTTGCTGGCTGAGCGACATATATTTGTTTTGCCCGGGCGACAAATTTAGGGGAGGAGGACGAAGACATAATTTAATACACGAATCCTATGTGACGATTGGCAAATTTCTTCAGAGGGGAGGCGCTGACATTTATTGAGGGGCACGTCCCCCCGTAGTAGGGTCATTCTTCGGTAAATGTTACATTTCAAGTTTTAGAAACTCGGTTTTAAATTTCAATTTTGTTCTAGCTTTGAATATTTTTTCACAAAGATAAACATCTGTAACATATTAAAACATGTTTGGCACAATCTTTACGGATATTTAATTGATTTTTTCCCTTATTGTTTATAGGTTGGTCATCTCCGTCACATTTTTAATATAAAAATCCATTAGAAAATGTATATGATTCCAAACTAGAAATTGACATACACTGTAAAAAATAATTACCCAGTATGGTGTAAAATATTACACATCTCAGCGGTTCTGGGGAAACATGGTCGTCACTGGAGTAAGCTTTACACAGCAAAGGGGAGTAACAAATTTACACCAGTTCGGAGTAACATTTTACCGAAAATGGGGTAACTTTTACACAATTGCTCGCATGTTTCCCCAGAACCGCTGAATGGGGTAAACTTTACCAAATTCAACAGCGGTAGTAGTTTTACCCCTCAATTGTGTATTATTTTACACATAAATGGGGTTAAATATTTTTACCCCATAGAGTTGTGTAATATTTTTACAACTGTTTGTGTACATTTGTTGTAGATATTTACACAATTTTGTGTAAACATGATGAAACCTGCAGGAAATAAATTACACATCACAATGAAATGAACATCACTGAATACATTTATTCAATTTTTGCAAAAGCCTTTATTCTGAACATGTTTCTTTCAACGTTACACATGAGCTTTTTATTGCCATTATTTCAAGGTATGTGTTTCTATTGATATCCTAAATATGTCATTATCAAATCATTGCATGCATCATGTGAAAACTTCCAAACGGTCTGAGTACTATACGGAGGATACCAACCAAGTACATTGTTCATATAAGCTTAAACTTTTATAAACACATGCAATGCATGCATGCAGGTCATTTTTTTATCGTCATGTTCCGTGCTTTACCAGCCTGTATATGTTTTTGAGTCAGCGTACACCTTTAAATTTGATAATGACATATTTAGGATATCAATAGAAACACATACCTTGAAATAATGGCAATAAAAAGCTCATGTCGTTTTCCATCAGGAACACCGTGACCGTCTTCGACGCCATCATTGCAGCATGTGTCGTTCGTATAGTCAAGTTTCGCACATCATTTTGGCAATAAATGCCGCGCGCGGTGTCATCATGGTTGCTTTTACCCCGTTGCCGGGGAAACCGTCACTCATCTGCCACGGTAAAAGTTTACCGGTGTGTGTTGTGAATCAAAAATTGTTTATTCACTCATTTTGGGGTAAAAAATGCACATTATTTCACCCCATTCACTTTACCGCTCGAAAAATTACCACCCTTTTTAACTGTGTACATCCCAAACTATAAATTAAAGAGTATTCTCTTCAAATAAATCCAAATATTTTATTGTTTCAGTATAACATACCGATTTTAAAACATCGCAAAAGTTTACAACCTCAGAAAGTACCGAATTTTGGTTAAAATGTTGACTGTCACTTTATTTTTCATCGACACCCGACCCTCTTAGAGAACATACAATTCTGCTAAGTTAGCATGAGAAGAATATTTATTCATAAATAACAACTGATAATTGTGTCCAATACTGTATTATTTTACACATTATGAGCATCAAAATACTCATGTGACGGGGATGATTGCATGTGAAAGTCATATCCGTCATGGTGCCCGGTCATCTCAGTCACACAGAAAATCAACGAAAATGTGACGGAGATGACGATAATGTGACGGAAATGACGTGACGGCGATGACCATCTTAAGTGTTGGAACGGTATAGCTTCGCTGGAAAAGTATGTCTAGCGGTCTACTTCAGAGGTATCGTTATATTTGTCAATACTCTTGTTTAACCACTGATCCTAAAAATCCAATGAATATATATTTTGAATTGATTCTTCAGCGTTCGGAGATGACACTGAATAAACATACGCACATACTATGTTTCGAAAAACACTGATTTTTGATGTATTACTATTGCGCACTAACCTCACATGTGTTAAAGTTCTTGTGCGGTAAGTTCAAACGGCCAAACCAGTGTTCTATTCTCCTTTATTATGAATGATATGGCGCTGCATATGGTCCGTGACGGAGATGACGCAAAACGTCGAGACAGATATTTCCCGACAAAAACTGGTAAATTAAGCTCCAATAGGCCTATAATGCCATATTTGGATGGACAGTGATGGATGAAATATGATTAAATCGTAAATAACTAGCGTTTATGAGTATTTTCATGACGAAAATCCCCTCCAACAAATTAATATGGCATTCGGAAATGTTACGCGTAACCATCGGGACATGGGGTTTTGTAGGGTATTGGCATCAAACATTGGACACACGTTATCGATAACAAAATAATTCTCCAGCGTTTTATGATTTTTTTATGATGGGGATGACGTTTATGAACAGAAATACACACAAAGATGTAGTTAAGAGTGACGAAATTACCAGATAGGATATAGGATATCAATGTTTCGGGACATGAAATGTGACATTTACCGAAGAATGACCCAGTAACCTAGTCCCCAGTTTCCGCCGCCAAATGCTGACGACATACAAGCCGGCACCTAGTATTCGATAGCTCGAAGTAACTCGGTGCGACCTATACTCGCAATGGTATAGCATCGAACTACTTCAAATCACCGGTAGTCGCACATATTTCAGGCCTCTTTTTGGCCTCACAGACGGCACGCAATATGAAAAATGGCTGCTGATTGGTTATGGTAATTCGACGCCAAAAACCCACCCATTTGATTGAAAAAGTATTGTGTTCATTACGTCATGACCGACCGATCGTTCGAGGTAAAATAATGTAAACTGGACACGACTGGTCGTTTCCAGTCAAGCGATCTTTTGATCGATGTATCGCGAAGTCGCTGCAGGTCGCCGTGATATGAGATGATTTTTTTGGAATATGACGTAAAACTCGACCTTAGTATAGATGGTGTGACCGGTGACGTAGTGCCCGGCGGTTTGCGTGCGCACCTACAGGGAACGGTGCTTTAATTCACACTTGATTGATCATTACTTACCATGCTTACGGTGTAATAGTGCAGCAGTCATGGTATGCATCCCTAAGCACAATGAGACGACCAGGCACTAAATCTGGTTGCCCGGCGGTTTGCGTGCGCACCATAAGGGCATGTGCTTTTAAAATTGGCGCTCAGTGATGTGTGTTTTGCTTTCATATAGTATGATGTATGCAGTAGTCATGGACTAGTACCCCTAGCATGTCTTTAGACCAGGCGCTAATCAATATGTAAACACTACTGATGTAAACAACGGTCACCTCATCTATATCATAAAACGTTACTCTTAGGCCCAAAAAAAAGAGTTGACTTGCCCTTTCCGACCGACCCGAATTTTCGGAAATCTAGGGTCGCTATTTAAAAATATATATATATATATATATATATTGAAAAAAAAAATTTGAAAGAAGCACATAACAATAAAGAAAGATGAAAACGTGTTTTTGAGTAGTATCAAAAAAAAATTCAAAAACAAAAAAAAATCCGACCGTCCGACCCTGACTTTGACCCTGAAAGGGCAAGTCAACTTTTTTTTTTGGCCTTAGCAACTGTATTTATTACCTTTTCCGCTTCCACTACCGCCGTTTCATTCAATTTCGGGTTTCCATTCAAGCAACTTGCGGACACTAACACCCACTCTTCACAAATCAGTGTTCCTTCACAGTGTAAACCATACTGTTCACGTGTAATAATCGCCAGCCAGGGCCAGGCATGCGGATTGGCTTTGTTTGTAGTGTCTTCCTGCAGTTGCCAATCTCCCGCCTCCCCACAACCGGTATAATCTAAATGATCATGACAAAAATACAATAGGTAAAAAAACACCTCGAAGTAAATTGCGTTTTAAAGCCACGAAGTTTTTAGCATCGTTCACCATTTGCATATCTTCCACCCCGCCATAACTTGTAGAATGAAAAAAATAATATGCGGAATACTAAAAATCATTTTATTGTAAATGCTCGAAAACTTATTAGAACTTTTACCTTTTATTATCATCTTCAAACATGTATCAAAAGTAACGTAAAGGTAAAGGCGGTCGATCCTGTAATTTCAGGAGCGGAGTGCCCATCTCTCTTTCAAAGCGATAGGGCTAGACTCACTACTTTTTATAATATTGCTGTGTGGGGCTCGCCACACCTCTACCTTCCCAGCACTGAAGAATGCCGGTACACATTTAAATACACCTGGGTAGAGAGGAGTAATTGCGGTAAAGTGCCTTACTCAAAAGCACAACATGTTGATCACAGCGACACTCGAACCCACAACCTTTAGATCAAGAGTCCGGTGCTCTACCCACTGCGCCACACATGCCCTATTGCCCTGTAACAAAACTACAGCCAAATAAGTAATGTATTATGTACCAGTTCATGAGTTTTAGAAGAATTGTAGGAGTTACCCGAGAACGGTTAAAACCGTATCCCGCTAGAGTTGACGTGACGAAGCGCGAAACTAGATTTTATCAGTTACCGGCTGGAGTTTTGTTGCTTACATCATGTCGGAAGTCAATAGTGGCGTTTTTGAACTGGTTGAGCGTTAGTTTGTTGACAATATTGTAGATGGGAGGCTGTTCCAGTGTGGAATTGTGGCTTGGAAAATACTTGTAGAGAACATCTTGCTTTTAGCATGGACACGTTGAAACGAGAAGTTGTAAGATTTGTGGTGCTGTCTTGTTTGTGGATCAGGTTGACGTTTGCATCTATGTCGACTAGGCCAAGCCGTGGTTAATTGTAGACATCATGTTGAGGCGAATTTGAGTCTTCCTAAATTCAAGTGGTAACCAATCAAGATTTTAAGCATAGCACTGAATCATTCCTGTCTTGTGTAGTTATTACAACACATCTTGGCTTGGAATCTGTGGATGCTCTCCAGATGTTGTCTATGCTGCAATATAAGGTGCCCATCCGCAACTTTTTGGCGATTGATAGAGTTGGGATTTCACCTCGCTGCTTCACGACTTGAAATAACGCCGGGTGACTCTGATGGTCTGCTTGGAGCTGGTTGTGACTTTGTTTATGCGCGAGGACCACTTGCAGTCACTATACTGAATATGAGGCCGAGATATGGATGGCTGGGGGTTGTCATCAACGCAAAGTTGGCTACTTTCAGCCCTAATGTAACGACGCAATCAATTACTTTGGGGATGTTTGCGTCTTGTGAGCCCATGCAATCTTAATTCAAGACGCCCATATTTGCACAAAAGACCCAGTTTTAAAAACTCTCCTACCTACCTGTACGGTTTGGGTTTTCTGCAATAATTTCAGTCACTTCAACGAGAGCTTCAAATGAATCGATAAGGAACACGTGGCTTGTGTAAGGCATTGATGCAACCTTCCGAATCTGTATAGAAAGCAACAAGACATAGTGCCGTGGTAAGTCAATGGGCTATTCCAGAAAAACCTCAGATGCGCGCGTCGGTCAGCTCAAAGTTGCGTTAAGACCATGACATACTACCCAATCGCTCGGAGCGATTTGCCGCTGACGCTCCTTATTTGGTAAATAGCACTCTTTATAAGGAGCGTAAGCGATAAATCGCAACGCGCGATTGTGTAGTATGTCATGAACTATATTCTACTCCACCAACGAATGGCAACAGCACTAGAACGCGGTCGTAACAGAAGAAAATGCTCTTTGCAGCCGACTGTAATACTCGGATTTTGGGTAACATACAACACCCGGCATGACCGGCAGCGAATGTGTCCTACCTGTTGTTACGGAAGCATCTAAGGGCTGATATCCAAACTCTCAGCGGTGTTACACCGGTATTACACCGATGTTATACCGGTATTACACCGATATTTGTATAGAATATCGGTGTAATACCGGTATAACATCGGTGTAATACCGGTGTAACACCGCTGAGAGTTTGGATATCAGCCCTAAGTGCCATCCTACTTGACGACAGTACTTAATACTGATATCATGTCGACTTGTCAAGATATATGATCTCGCTATGTCGTCAAGTAGGATGTCACAAGTTAGATGCTTCCGTATTATGTAGACAATCTTTTCATATTGCAATGAGCGCGTTGCATGATAGAGAGTTAAAGCCTGGTATGCCCATGAGATTGTGGATTGACCCCGGGTCGCCTAGGGTTAATCCATGATATGTATAGCCTTGATTCAAGGCGCAATTGCTAGTCTTGCTGGATGTCACTTTATAATACAAGAAAAGACCCAACCACACATAACTCTCTATCAGCCCCATATCCACCTGTTAAACTTGTCAATGCTTTGAATTTTCCTGAGTTGCAATAACGCCTTGACTAGTCGCTAATTAGTTGCCGCCAATTCCGCGGCCAGCCAATCACAGCAAAGTAGGACGAAACTTCAGCTTGTAACAGTACCAACATTCAAGGACGATTTGATTTATATATAGGGGTATATAGTGGTTTCATCGTGGTATTAAGAATATAAATTCAATTCTCAGTGAAATTAAACATATAGCTTTGATATATTCTGCTATTTATCGAATACTTCTACTTCATACTACGATGTTTATATTACAAAACCGGACTAAAAAGGGTTATTAAATTATCACAACTGGTACTTCCCCACTTCTGTATAATGTATCATTCATTCTGAGGTCGACACACATTAGACATGCTTTAACGATGGAAATGCGCATGAGCAAAACCTTACGTAATTCATCGGGAGTGGCCTAATTCATTAGCGTTCTGGCAAGTCCTTCAGGCGATTCGGTTCTCGGGGCGAGTTCGGTTTTCAGAATGTTGCAATTTCGTATTATGACAGCCCATATGCGAGTTCAGATACCCAGTGACTGTCAGTACAGTGATGTTCAGTCAATGGTGTGTTGTACAGTTGTGGCACGCGACATAAGTGGACATGTAGTGTGGCATGGTAGGGATAATCAATCTAAAAATCAGTATTTTTTTAGGGAGTAGAGGTTTAATATTGGGAGATTATCTGTATGTAAGAGTATCTTTGCTGCCCAAGGACTGGCAGCAAGTCTATGATATGTAGCGCGCTCACTCTAAAATGAAAAAGATCACGTCACTTGCAGGTTACACTCGTTTCCGGTTTGCCGGACTGTTGTACTTCCACCGCCCTTCCAACCCGCGTATTGTATTGTTCTATCCATGTGACGTTTTGGGAACATGGGACCATCGGTCACTTTCGGCAACATCGGGCGGCAACTTTGTGAAATGTTGGTGACATTGCTTTTTTTTCCGTTGGACTCACGGTTGGATGAAGTTGGGATCATACACAATCAATGCCTAAAAAGCCCATACAAGCATGGTGTCTGATAGAGCCACTCAAATCAAGAGAACAATGTTGTTGTTGTTGTTGTTGTTGTTGTCTAATTTCAATTGCCAGACAGACTTGGAATATTATCGCATGTCAGTGTCAGTGTTCAAGGCTTAGCATTGCATTGGCATACATATTTCCTACCTACCTCTTCGTAATCAATGGCCAACTCATTCCCGATGCCTACCGCAAAGATCTCGTATTTCTCATTTTTCTGCAGGTCCCGAGCGATTGCGACCGGGCTTTCCGTGTTGGCATTGCCGTCTGTGATGATAAAGAGCGCCCTCTTGGAGTTGTTGCGCATTTGTCCAGTTACTTCTAATTTGACGAACTCTAGCGCCTCTTTCATTGCAGTCCCGCCGCCAAGAGTGCCCTGTGGATTAAAATGCAATTTTCCATTACGTTTGCCTTGCCTTAAATAGTTAACACAGTGTATCTGCGGTTAGAGCCAAATTGAAGGTAATGAAAGGAGAAAATATCCCCTGTATTTGCAAGGGAAAGTATCTGATCATTTGCAGGCAAGGTATGCACGTACTTATATCACATCACCCACGTGTCCAAGCCATCTTATCATCAATGCTGTATCTAGAAATTGGAATTTGGATTGCAGAGAAGTTCCATTATCAACAGGCTGTAGGAGTTTAACCACGAGAAATGAATTCGTATGTTCATGGGTCAGGGTTGCACAAAGTGCGGGAGCAGGGAGCACCGCTCCCGGGAAATAATGAGCAGAATTGGGGAAATAATGCCAATTGGAAAAAGAAAAAGTATTGGGGAAAAGGGTGAAAATAGATGAAGAGAAAAAATTGCAACTTTGGGTTATGAGCTGTGGTTGCACAGGTATACTAACGTGTTTATTGTTTTATGGGGGCAAGGGGGCATTTCACCCCAAAATAGTTTTGTGCCCCATCCTCCACTTTGCCCCCCCCCCCCAAAAAAAAAGGAATCAAATAAATCAATTTAAGTTAAAATAAGAGAAAAATCGACAGTTTAAGCATAAAAAGGCCATTTTCCCCCCTCGCGCACTTTTTTTTACTAAATTAGGTTATTAAATTAGACAACATTTGACAATTTTAGCGTAAAATGCCAAAAACAAAATATCCGCGCTTCGCGCACATCATTTTTTGGTGGGGAAATTTTAAGCTCAAAACCTTGCTCCTGGGGAAGAAACAACTTTGTGCTACCCTGCATGGGTTATTAAAAGTCCTCATTCCAATTTAACTGAGCCAATGTCTACAGACATTGTCCTAACGAATAACGGGTGAAATAAATCGAGAACAGTTTCAAGCATTTGTCAACCCCCTCCCGCAAAATGACACCATATTTTATTGAAAATGTTAAATCTCTCACCCAATGACCACTTTTACTTTGTCAATTTGGCAAGGCTCTCATCAATCCATCGATCTCTATTTTCTCACCAAATTCGCTAGCGTATACGGTGCACGTTCATAACGTTATTGAATACAACCGTAGCCAGGTGAACTAGATCCACGCTAACTTTGTTACGAGCTACCAATCACATTGATCATGACACAAAGCCTATGGCATTATCATAATTCGGAACAGATGTATAGGGCTTGGCTTGAACCAGTAACCAAAGCACTAACGCGAACTATGTCAACGAATTCCTCACATTCGGTTACAAGGCCCGCTTAGCAGCGCTATAAATTGATGCCCTAAAAACCGTCAACAAATTTAAATATTCGCCTTGCTTCCATCCAAGCTGGTTGCTATATATGACATAATTCTCGTGTGCAACCAACCGGCTGTACAGTATTACAACGCCCATTGAGTAGTTTACACGCATGAGCGTAGGTGTAATTTGCAACATAATGGAAGCTTACCCATGCAGTTAGCCCCGAATTTAAATATATGCACTGGGTAATCATCTCGTAGTATTGATAACAATAGGTTTACCAGAGCGAATTAATAGCGCTTCTAAGCGGGCAATTTATGTCATGTTCTTGAGTACACCAGGGGGTACATACCTCTAACTCATCCAGTTTACTGAAGACTTTCTCCTTCGTGTCAATGCCATCATCAAAGTTGAATTCTATTACTCCGTCGTTAGCAAATGAAACTACCGCAACTCTTGTGCCACCAAAAGCTAAAATTGGGACAAATTGTTGATTGCGAGACATTTAAACAAGTTGAATCCTTTTAAATTACGCTAGGGCGACGGACACCCCATCCCATACTTCTCAGTTCTACGGATAAACGGACCTCCCAGGTAGGGTCAGTTGGTCGGTCGGGTTCCCCCCCTCCAATTTTTTTCTCTTGAAATTTGCAAAAAAAATCACAAACAATTTCCAATATTTTTCTATCTCTATTTTTGTTGTTGAAAATTCGAAAAATGGTTCGTTCGGGCGCGTAGGGATTTATCATCGTCGCCTAGGCTATTAACCCCCTGGGCACTACCTATCTATCTAACAACGCTTCTGATTGGTTCATTACAAGATATACTCAATTGAATAACCAATTACGATACAGCTTTTAAACTATTTCACTCCAATCTTTATCAGGGAAACAATTATTTTAACAATGTCTCTGATTGGTGCAATAAATGATGTATCCATCTCTCTGACCAATCGGCCGGTAGTTCTCAGGGGGCTAATTTAACTGACTTCATTTTTGTAACGGTTCGTAACACCATAAATGGTTTTGCTGTCATTTAGGATATAGATGTATGGACGCTAGAGTACCTTAACCCCCCTGAGCTCTACCTGCCTAGTCGGCATCAAGTACAATTTTGATTGGTTACAAAGAGTGTTATACCATACATTTATCCAATCAGAAATACAGTATTAGCAGTGATTAGAATGATCGTATGGTTGATAAAGAGATAAAAAGCACTTTTTGATTGGTTACTCACAGGGTATATCACATTATATCCTGTAATGAGCCAATCAGATACACTCTAAGAAACCATGTAGTGGTCACTAGGTTAATTTACATACAGGCCGCACTGCCAAACCAGTCCGTATACATGGTTATGGTCTTACGTAAAAGTGACTACATCGGCGACTATCGTATAAGTCTTACGTACAGGCCCCTTATATAGTTGTCGTATAAGTCACTCACACGTATGAGCCACACGTACTAGCATTGCAGCGCGGCCTTTATGTGTGAAACACAAGCTTACTTGAGCCAAAGGCAACTTACATTCGTGATCGACGCCAAATTCTTCAATTATCGACTTGGTGAAATTCAGTCCTCTTTTAAAGTTTACGCTTCCCACGCTTGACGATTTGTCAAAAGCGAATACGAGGTCCAATCCGACGGTATTTCCGCGCGAGAGTCTACCCTGTGCCGTGCCGGCCTTACTGGAGTCGGTGAAAAGTTCAAATTTGTCGATGAAGTCCTTACGGATGTCACCGGCAATATCTCCTAGAGTCTTTTGCGCTAGAAAAAAGGGAGTTTACACGGCATGTATTACAATTGACCCTAATCCGATAAAAATTATGTCATTTTCCTTGGAGCAGTCCGTCACATCAAGGGATAAAGGAGAGAGAGTCAAAGGTAGTTCCAGACGACGGTGGACACGAACGGCCGTTAATTTTGAATTTCCGTTGGTTTCAATGTAACAATGAATTTTGATTATATGACCCCATAAAATTCATCACACGTTATAGAACTACATTATTTAATCCTAAAACCACTGTGGATGGCTAACCATCCACAGTGTCAGTATCATTTTTTGAATTTAAACCGTTGTTAAGCGTTCGTCCCATTCACTTGATCACGTAACCTCGTTCGCATATTTTAACCTGAATATTCGTGAATACGCCCGTGTCAAGCGTCGTCTGGGTAGTTCCGCGGGGCACGAGGGTTTTAGAAACAGTTGAAAGAAGTCCCAAAACATGCATATCAATACCATGTATAACAAGGTGAAGGTATGACGACCTTCGGATAAAACACATGTCTGTGGCACTTTTATCTCTGACACAATTGGGTATGGCAGTGATGCAGTGTGTTAAGCATATTGGACTTGCACTAGAAATCATCTTAACATTATAGCCCACTGCTTTTTCAGGCTGTTAGTCTGCTGTCATTGTTGGCAAGCAAGGCCACTTGTGGGATTTACATCAAATCAGTGCTTTTGGGCATGACCACTGGCCTGCCTAATCTGGTAATTGGAGAATTTATGACCGGCCAAAAGCTTAATTGCCTGTATAAAAGTGTGCAGGCAGTGTTACATAATGAGATTAAAGTAATGCGACTGAAACAAGACAATTTCATGTGCGATTAAAGTACTGTAGTTGTATCCGGCATTTCCCCTAACACTTACGTTGACATGATGGCTGCCATCCACTCCACCGTTTTTGAGCAGTACAGTCCCGAGAGTGAGATCCGTCAAGAACGTAGCCGTCATCACAACCAAATACAACTCGGTTGCCGATTTCATAATCGCTTCCAATTTTATAACCATTTGCAGGAGCACCAAGGTCATCGCATCCAGTCTCTAATTGGTAAAATACACAGGAATAATACACTTCAGAATGGTCAAATGCCTGCCGTGAAAAAAACATTTTCTTATAAAGTGCCATGTAAGTTAGTCTTTTCAATCGGCTTTGAAATTTCAGCATAGTCGACCTGTAGTGTCACCGTGAAAAATGCATTCATTACGCTACAAGGCCCGCTTAGCAGCGCTATAAATTATTGCCCTAAAAACCGGCAACAAATTTAAATATTCGCCTTCCATCAAAGCTGGTTGCTATAAATGACATAATTCTCGTGTGCAACCAACCGGCTGTATTGCAATGTCCATTGAGTAGTTTAAACGCTTGAGCATGGATGTAATTTGCAACATAATGGAAACTCACCCATGCAGTTAGCAAGAAGTACTGCTCGAATTTAAATATACAACCAGGTAATCCTCTCGTAGTAATTGATAACAAAAGGTTTACTAGACCGAATTAATAGCGCTCCTAAGCGGGCAATTTATGTCATAAAAATAAGTACAGACATGCCTATTGGTTCAGTGATTCTTGAGAAAAGACTTTGAAAGTTTGCTGATAGATGTAAAGGTCCCAAAATATCCATTTGTGGATAAGGGTTATTTGAGATTAAAAGGTGTTCGAACATAATCTACGTTCTAACCACGTGACTGGGGCGGCCATTTTAAATCATTACCATAATGGCCTTGTCTGCCTCTGTCATCATGTAATAGTCGTTAGAATCAGATCATTTTGACATAATTGATTTCTTAAAAAAGATCTTAACTATTATGTAATGATGTTTTCTCGATTAAGTTTTGTTATAGCCACACTAGAAATTCACATGACCAAAACTAGATACATTATATAAAGGTTCGTGTCACCTGATTGTTATAATAAGTCTGAACTTGAACTGGAATGGATTAATCCCTATAAAGATCCGCCAATCAATACAAAATTGAGTTGTGCACGAATAACGTTATCGACTGTTTAATCGAATAAATTACCCGCCTATAGTTTCGAAAATTATCATCGGACCTTCACCCTAACCCTAACCAGTTGTCTTGCTTTGAAATAAATGCGCTAAAATCGAATCAGTTATATCACTGGCGGGAATACGCGGAATTTGGCCTACAGCCACAGTATTATTATTTAAATTATTTAAATCTATGGCTACAGCACTCTGGTAAGACTGGAAGCGAATGCACCCTACCTGACCATGCTGCAATGAGCGCATTACACACAACAATGAGTTGAATCCTGGAGTGATTAAGATTGTTGAATAACCTCGGGCCGCCTACTGGGGTTAATTTATATTATGTAATGCGCTCATAAATTTGAAGAAAAAAACACATTTCTACGTCAGGTAGGATACACACGCTTCCGGTCTTGTTGGGACGTAATCCAAAATCCGCGTATTGGTACGGATTCAAACAATTGATCGGTTACAAACATATATTACAAACATCGTGTGGCGGAAAGTATGGTTAATACCTGGTGACCAATTTTCTTGAGTATACGCTCGTACTTTGTCAATGACGCCTCGTTAGTTTTTGGTGTACAATCGACCAATTCAAAATCCGGTTGCTATAGCCAGTTTGTCCATCACGAGACAGTGACGTAACTACATAGGCGCAACATTTACGCACGTGTATGCAAAGACTATCAGACGCGGAGCCAGAACCTAAATTAACGGGGGTGGGGTGGGGGCTGGAAATGTATTGACGTTTAATGAGCGGAACGAGCAGAGCGTCTTGCGGCGGGGGTTGCGGAACCATTCCCCTCCTTAGGTACTATTCCTGTTTATTTCATTTTTTACACCTAAAACGCCCCTCCCCCTGCGTACCCACCTGAACGAGAAAATCACTTTCTAACCAAAGGTCAAGGTGGGTTTCCGGTCAATTTTTGAATTTAAATGTCCCTCCCCCTCTCTCCCTATCACCGCCCTTGCTCTCCTCCTCCCTCTCTCCCTCCCCTTTTCTCTCTCTTTTTGTTGTTGTTGCGATTTTTACGGGGGGCGGGGGGGGGGGGGGGGGGGGGGGGCGTCCCCATAGCCCACCTGGCTCCGCGCATGAAATCTATAGTATGCACAGCCTGCTCACGACGCTTCAAAATTGAAGCCAAAGAATGGACAGTCATACATGACAACAACAATTACGCGATTCCAAAAAACAGCGTATCTACTCGCGTGTCAGTAGTGCGACACTTTAATACAGCCTCTCCGCGTATCGCGCTTCCATTTCCGGCCGGAATAATTGATTAGTGGCATTGATTTACGCCCGCCCGCACAAGCTGCGCTGGAAATTCACAGCGCCATGGTTCGCCCCCGACAATCCGACAATACGGAGCTTTCGATTTGGACGACGGACGCTTCTACGACAAGATGACACCTCGAGTCATGTGCGCATGCGTCGACTTAGCAATCCGTCGGTCGTCCAATTTCTGGGACCTGTGATCTTAAGCTTTCGATTTGCGCGACGGACACTTGTACGACGGTAAAACAAAAAACGTTACTGTCGTCCCCACGTCGGTTGTTAGTCCCTTTACGCGTTGTAGCATTTAGAGGACCAACGGATGACAAAATTGACGCATTCGCACATGACTCAAAGTGTCATTGAACCGCCCTAGATTCATCCGTCGTGCAAATTGAAATCTCCCTAATAATCAGCCGAAGACAGGTCCTAGAAATTGAACGACCGACAGATTGCTAAGTCGACGCATGCGCACATGACTCGAGGTGTCATCTTAAGCGTCCGTCGTCCAAATCGAAAGCTTCCTAATATCGCCATGGTGACGGTTCTATTTTGGCTTCAACGAATTGCGTGCGCGATGAGCAGTCTCTAAAAAATTAGTCAATTATTAAAAGTAGGTGTCTTCCGCCTTTCTACGCGTGATTGTATACTCAAGCGATTCGAGCAGGTGCGCGCGTTTATGGACTGCAATTAGTGAATGACGCAGTTACGTCAGTCTCGTGATGGACAAGGTTTTACTTATGAATATTGTAATACGTGTCTATAATTGTTTGCATGCAGAAATATACAAATACTACATGGTAGAGGGGAAATAGAGCAAACTATTTTCCCGAGGTACTGGCTACGGGCCTATCACCCCGAACCCGAAGGGTGAGGGGTGGTAGGCCCGTAGCCAGTACCGAGGGAAAATAGTGTGCCCTATTGCCCCGATCATACCATGTAGTATTTGTTTTATTACACCTCACTGTGACTCTGGGGATGAGGTTGTAGGGAAATATTCAAAACTATTTCCCTAGGGAAATAGTACTTGTGATAGGAATTGGCCAATGAATTGCCATGATTAGTTCATGAATATTTATGAGGTGTAATAATAGTGGAATACCCTTACTATAGCAAGTTGTAGTTCCAATCCAACCATCACGAGTGCATCGACGTTTATCATAGCCAAGAAGTCTGTAGCCGGGGTTGCATTCCAATACTGTTCGTTTGGATGTGTTTGACTTGATGAAACCATTCATTGGAGCTGGTAATATTTCACATACCGGTGGGTCATCTGAATGTAGTGAAATATTATACAAGAAATCAAATAAAGTGTTATTTTTTCAAGTACAATATTATCGGCCTACATTTGGAAAGTATAGAATTCTCGGCGCGTCATCATTCTTCTTTTTTCGATGGAAAATATCCATTTGTTGGGTACATTTCTACCCAGAAAAGGTTTTAATAACAGAAAAGGTTTTAATAACACGGTAATCTACAGGACAGGACGGGCACTTATTTAGGAAAGGCGATGCAAATCGACTGTAGGATCCACACCACTATGCACTAATAACATTAATGTCATTGCAATGACATTGCAATGACATTGCAATGTCCATTCTATTGTGAGCTGTACTGTACATTACCTATTGACACAATTCATTTTTCCCAATTTCATTTTTCTCGGCAATCTCCCAGTGCCCCTTTAGAGGAAATCCAAGACCATGATCTTCATCAAAAATGTAAAGTTGAAGCAACCAGTTGCTTTATAAGCGAGAAAATGGCTTCTAATTATGGCCCATTTTACACAGAAGGTATACAGGGGATTTATTTAGTCGTGTGGATCCTACAGTCGATTTGAATTTAAAAAAATTAAAGCCAGATAAATGGTCTTTCTAACTGAATTATTGATTTTATATAATAGGTCCCACCCCTGAAATGGTGATCTACATCTAGATCTACGTTGATACTCGGCAAAGTCCAATTCCTGGATATAACGCCAAGGCTCCAGTTTCCTTGGGACAATGTGTGTACAGCCACAGACCGGGTGATCCCCTACTCTTTACGAAGGAGTATCTGTGACCTTTTAACGTGCTCGGATTTTTGCTCTTCCGATACACGGGACCACCATTTCTACGTGACTTCCGAACCACGAGGCAATTGAGATTAAGTACCTTGCCCAAGGATACAAACATGTTGGACCTAGCGGGGCTCGAAATCACAACCTTTGTATTGTGAGACCGGCGTCCAATCCACTAGACCACACATGCTCTTTGATGACGCCTTTGACAAATAAAGTGGCCGTTCTTTCAGTGTTTGTAACTTACAAGCACATGTCTGTACGCCATCGCCTATGTAGTCTCCCTCGCAGATACACTGATACGACCCTTGGATATTATTGCTTTCAGTGTTTGTAACTTACAAGCACATGTCTGTACGCCATCGCCTATGTAGTCTTCCTCGCAGATACACTGATACGACCCTGGGATATTATTGCTTTCAGTGTTTGTAACTTACAAGCACATGTCTATACGCCATCGCCTATGTAGTCTCCCTCGCAGATACACTGATACGACCCTTGGATATTATTGCTTTCAGCGTTTGTAACTTACAAGCACATGTCTGTACGCCATCGCCTATGTAGTCTCCCTCGCAGATACACTGATACGACCCAGGGATATTATTGCATCTAGCGTTCACGTGACAATCATTGACCAATGGTGAAGAGTCATCTGTTGCCGTGCATTCGTTCTCTTCGTAGACTTCGTCAACACTGCTATAGGAATTTGAAGATTCGTCTGATGTGTCGGATGGCGGGTTACATTCGTTTACATCTATATATTAGAAAAAAGCGAGAACGAATGCAAATCTGTTCAATTATTTGTCATGGCTATCATTTTTGAAAAAATGATGTTCTCAAAGAGAGTCAAGAGGCAACAGAAGAGATCGTACAGGGATCAGCAGACTCCACAACGCTCCAACGCTGAGCGTAAGCGTTGACCACACCGTTGACCAATCAGCTGCGTCATTTTGTTGTTATGGAGTTACATGTAATACTAACGCATGTGTGAAAGCGCAAAGAGTTCGAGCGTTGTGGAGTCTGCTGAGCCCTTAACTCTGAAAAAGACAAAAGAAGATATCCAGACAAAATTCCCCTCGGTAATAACTTTGAAAGAATTTGAAAAAGGCATTTTACATCACCATTTAGAGGAACTATGATCCAAATATTTCGTATTTACCAATGTAAATATTGAAAGTTGGGAAGGGTTTCTGAAAAATCTATTTTGTATAATATGGTAAAGCTAAGCTAATAGCCGCATGGGGAGTGTACGATCGTATAAGTAATATTGTGCAACACGTACAACAAAGCAGGGCTGTCAACTCTCCCGCATTAGGCGGGAGTCTCCCGCATAGACACTCTTTCTCCCGCACTCCCGCATGGCATACTAAATCTCCCGCATCAACTAAATTACCTCAATTAAAATGTGTATCAACACCTTTATACTAGCTTCCGTCGGTACATTTGCGATTTTGAACACGCAATTTTCGTCCGGATTTGAGGAAAAGATCATCGATACTCCCCCCCCCTCCACCCCCCACCCCCTCTGTATCTCTCCCTCCCAGCAAATCCCAAAAGTTGACAGCCCTGCAAGTGTCAATGGAAATTGAACTGGAACCAATGCACATTTACCAATGATAAAATAGTTACATTGGTAAATATAGCTAATACAGAACGGGAGATACAGCTGTTTGAAATTTGGGGAGTGGTGGTGCCGAAAGGCGTGCCGCCGGAAGGGTAGCTCTGCTGGCATCGCCTATAATTCCCATAGTATTTGAATCCAATTTCTAGAAACACTTCAGCAGGTCAATTATCTACCAACACTCTCTCTATGCAGTCACCAGATGGTCCATACCGCTGTGTGTGCTGTGTCTTCGTATTTGGCAGCCGCGTCAGTGACCTGGGAGCTATATTGTAATTGAGCAGTTTGTCTTTGGTCTGGTCACTGTCACTGGGCCACTGGTGCCAGTGATTGGCTATGGCTGTACAGTGTACATAGTCTGTACATGATGTTATGATGTGCATTACAGTCATGTTAGTGTATGGTTGGTGTAGGAACTCAAATATGTAAAGTAAATAATGATAGGGGTAGGTATAAAAAATATATGGATCTCAATTTTTTTAAATTTTAAAATCTCTGATATTTTCCCGAACATTGTCAATCATACCATTTTAGTCCTTGGTCGTACTATTATTTCAATGTCATATTTGGTTTGCTCATGCAATAATGGACTCAAGACATCCAAGGTCAAACATTAGGCCTACTTAGGGAACAGTTCCATTTGTACGCGATAAAAATTGCGAGAATGTTCCGGGCCCCGATGAGTTTTTTATCAGGCCCCGATGAGATTTTTATCGCGAACAGTTGCGAGTAGCAAAGGATTATTTATCGAGTAGCGTATTACCGCTTGTTTAAATATAACGAAAGATAAGTGGTCGGTATGTAAATAGAGCTTCGGGTTATTTATTCTAGTTGTAAGGTACAAATTCAGAATTTCATGTTTTTAGAGATAATGTTATTGATTATGGATGTTTAACGTAAATTGTATTATCCTCGTGTATTTGCTAAACAATGTCCCGCTCTATTTGCTAAACATACCCCATGGTATGGCAGAGGCCTCGTATCGGGCCCCGATGTCTATTTTATCGGGGCCTGATGACTATTTTATCGCGAATCAACTTGAAAAACATCGGGTCCAAAACATATCAGGCCCCGATACAGTCGCGATAAATTTATCGCGTATAAATGGAACTGCTCCCTTACCGTAACATTGCGGGAAATGATATCCTGGAAGTAGTGCGACAAATAACCCTTCATCTGTACACTGTAGCTTGTGGCATCCAGAGATGACGTATCCAGGCTGGCAAACAGCTGTTATAACAGTTCCCGCGTTGATTACGGATGTGACGTCGAGGGGCTCGTTATCAGATTTATAGTATCCATTTTGGAGCTCATTGGCATTGCGCAAGTCGCATGCTAAAACAAAAACAAACAAACAAAACAAAATTTGTTTATACAAAACTCTACAACATTGTGTGATAATAAAGTAATCGTACCAAAAAAAACCGTTTCGACTTCATTATCGCAGAGTAACGTAAGTCCGGTAGTATGCCTTTAATCTAATGTTATCAAAACCAGCTGTTCTCGCATTACATATCGAGGGTTGAGCGCCAGAAGGCCGTAACTCAAGAAATGCTATTTTGAGATAATCGACTTATAAATATTTGGGACTCTTACAATGTAGCACCCAACTTATAACTCTAATTTTAGTCAAATTCATAGTGTTTATGAGTTATCTCTTTATGGTTCTGAAAATCTAGATTATGGATCAGTTGTGTACAAAAATATAAATTTGCCCAAAAGTTGAGTTACGGCCTTCTGGCGCTCAACCCTCGATATTTAAGATTTTGGAAAATTCCTCATTAGCATTGTCAAACATATATTATTATTATGCTTTGCGTAATATGGACCAATCCGGCTATTAAGGGTCATAAATATTGCCGTCGCTAGCTAGCTTATGTATTATAATTGGCCAACCACAGCTCAGATTAGAGATTTGGGTGTGAATTACGACAAATCAGGCAGACCGCAGTCGATCAGTTAATGAGGTCTCGTTCCCCGTTTACAATCCTCGTTTTTCGCGAGATTTCCGATTTGACCCGCGAAATGAGGACGAGGTCAATTTTCTGACCTGAAAGAAGCCCTACAAAATTATTGATAATGATCACGTGACCCACGTAATCGATACAAAATGGCGAAATGTTGAAAGTAAAGTGTTCAGAGAGCATAATTGTTTAGGTTTCTATCCACATTAATCCTTCGTTTTCTTAAATTCATCATGGTTATTAGCGCAAAATTATCAACCGGAAGTAGATAATCGTTCGTAAAATGACTCCAAAAGTTGCTAGTTCCAGGTCGTCTTAACACATTTCGAGGAATTTCACGGCGATATTCATGTAGAGGAGAAAATTTCCTATCGGATTGTCGATGTCTGCCTTTGGATTAAGTTTTAGATTGTCAACAATGTCTGCTAAACTGAGCCGCTTATAATTTGCTTGAATCACGATTTCCATCGAAAATACGTGATTTCAGTACTACGTGCTGCGAGTGCGACTATACGCATACATGTATTGTATTATAGCGATGGTATCGAATACTACACACACCATACACACGGTCTACACGTACAGTCACAGTGCAGTATGGCTACAGTACAGTACTACTTGTAGTACAGTAGTATCATGGATGGACTTATATCAGACCTAGGCTATGCAGAACAAAAGCCGCATGCGTACAAGAAAGTCGCAGGCGTACAAGAAAGCCTCATTCGTACAAGAAAGTCGCAGGCGTACAAGAAAGCCGCATTCGTACAAGAAAGCCGCATTCGTACAACAAGAAAGTCGCAGGCGTACAAGAAAGCCGCATTCGTACAAGAAAGCCGCAGGCGTACAAGAAAGTCGCAGGCGTACAAGAAAGCCGCATTCGTACAAGAAAGCCGCATTCGTACAAGAAAGTCGCAGGCGTACAAGAAAGGTGCAGGCGTACAAGAAAGCCGCATGTGTACAAGAAAGCCGCATGCGTACAAGAAAGTCGCAGGCGTACAAGAGATTCGCAGGCATTCAAAAGAGGCGCAGGCGTACAAAAAAGCCGCTTTCAAGAAGGAAAAAAAAGCAAGAAAGAAAAATAAAGTCCAGATCCAATTCCCAGCCCAGTCCCGATAACAAATTGTTGCCCCCCCCAAAAAAAAGGTAGAAATCTCTTTAAATTTGTGTCTCTTTTCACCTTTCACTTCTCTACTAGTATTTCTTTCTGTGTGTCGTGTCATTCATTTAAATCAATGAGTCAGGTTTCTCAGTTCATTCATACAAATGCACGCCCTATTTTATAAAATAAATAAAATACCCTTTAAAAATCTGACCTTTTTTGCGGGTATAAATAATTATTATTAAAAGTTTTCATTGTAAATTATTTATTCCAAGGCAAATATAACTTATTAACAGTATTGTGAATGGAAAATACATGTAATATTAAAAGGAAATATTTTAAAGGGCATTCTTGTTTGATTTACGTAATTTGACCTCCGACCCAAGATTGACCGGATTGACCAATCGGAGGCCAGATATTTCGTCAACAAACCAGAATAAAAAATGGATGATTACCTCGTCAATAAAACGCTACAAAGTGCTAGTTCTAGCCTGTCTTAACGGACATGAAAAATAATGACCATAAGTTTCAAAGAGAAAACATATTTTTACACCAAGTGTTTAGCTTGGCTTCTTGGATTAAAGTCAAAAAGGTATGTTTTGAAGCGAAATTACGACGGGTTAAATTATGGAAGCTTACTTGAAATTTACGGTCGTGATTTTAATTAAAATTGAATCCTTTTTTAAACGAAAATTTGCTTCTTTGGATTAAAAAAGTTGACAGAAACATCTTAGCTATCATATTGGGGGCATAATTTGTATTAAAAGCCATCTTAATGGGTGATAAAAAGAAGAAATGAAGCTCATGTCAGAACTCATTAATATTCATGAGTTGTGAAACTCTACGAAATTCTATGCATACGAGTCTAGTAAACGAAAGCAGTTAGCGACGGACTGCGGTCTGCCTGAAATGAGTTTTATGAATGAAATATTTAAAATTCATTTAATGTTAACGCACGTAAAACGACCGTGTTGAAAATCAAGATTCAACATTAACTGTTGCAATATTTTCTACGAATTAGTTAAATACAGAACAAAGCAAACTTCCTCGCAGAAGTAATGAATAAGTATAGCCTGTATACTACATTTATACTTTGTGTCGTTCGCTGGTCCGTGGTCTTATCAATCAATCAATCAATCAATCAATCAATCAATCAATCAATCAATCAATCAATTAATCAATCAATCAATCAATCAATCAATCAATCAATCAATCAATCAATCAATCAATCAATCAATCAATCAATCAATCAATCAATCAATCAATCAATCAATCAATCAATCAATCAATCAATCAATCAATCAATCAATCAATCAATCAATCAATCAATCAATCAATCAATCAATCAATCAATCAATCAATCAATTTGATTAATTTGATTAATTTAGTCCATTTACGGCACACATTTCAAGTTTTAATAATAGTACAGGCGAGCATCCTGTTATTTTGATTAGGTTTACAAATGCAAGTTCACACATTTTTATCGTTAACAAAATTCAAAAAGAAACACGAGTGCTGGATTGTTTGCCGCTCACTTGTCGCGATTTAGCCAATCATTTTTGCACTTTCGTGATTACAGAATATATTAATGGCCGAATACATTATATACATTTACAGCACAGCGGAGTTAATAAAACGCAGTGTTTGTGACTGATCACAAAAATGATTCACGTTGTGGCCCTTACGGCTTATCGTACATACCTGTAACCGCCGTGGTCTCTAGCCCTACTACGTAGAATATAAACAACACAACTTTCACAGCCTGGTGGCGATACCAAAACGTTACCATAGTTAGTCGATCACGAAAGGTCTGAACAAAACAGTGTCCAATTTAAAATATTCCGATTCGGACTAATATACACTGATGTCTTGAAGAATGTTAGTTCGATACAAGTCCTGTATTTGTTATGAACGATGTATGCAACGAGCTGAATTCTTCGAAGAAGTGTAACTTAATGATTGGAATAATGATACACGGAGCCACAGCAACAGCCGTACGTGGACCAAAGCTGTAACGGACTTCCTTTCAGCAATTTGATTCGTTCCCAAGTATCATTCGGGGTAGCACCATTTCCAACAGAATAATGATGGTTTATTATAAAGGTCGAGTTCATTTTACTCTGCTAAACCACTGCCTCGTTATCCTATAAATAGTTATTTTGTAACAAAATATTTGGGTTTTCCCCATCACCATGTTTGGTTCCCCGTTCCCCCGGATATTGTCGTACAGGTTCCGCATTATCGGTCTGCATTGGTATATACACCCAACCCAAAAAGATCCTCACCAGGCGCTTATATATATGTTAGCTAATTCAAAATCAATAATCACTAAAAATCTAAGACATACTTTAAGTGAGGATATTTCTTCCCGTAATTTGATACCTCATAATATAGAAATTGAGTAGATACTTTTGAAGTTATGATGGCTTAAAGTGACCTGACCCAACGAAACCAAAGTTGTAGCGAATGATTTTTGCATGAGATATATTGATTGGTACAAATCGAAGCAGTAAGGCATGTATGGATAACTACCCGTGATTCATTATACCATGATATGATTATACACACACATTGATACTGCGTAGTATAGCGCACACTAAATTAAGCAATGATATTCCATGAAAAAAAATCCTTTGTGTGACTGGATAAATAATACGGTATCATAATTTTAAAAGTAACCACTCAATTTTTATGCATAGCTTCATATTTAACACTTTCCACGCGGCAAGCGTCTGCAGAGACGACATTCCAAAATGTCACAAATTTGTTCAAAAATGTCAACATTATTGAATTTAATTACTATATTTGAAATCACCATGAGAAATGTATTAAAATAAGTACAAACATGCTTAGTATTGATTCAGAAACCCTTGAGATAGACCTTGAAAGTTGGGAAAGGTTTCTGAAAAATCAGTTTTGTATTTGGTAAAACCAATAACCACGTGGAAAGTGTTAAGGTAATGATTTTTTTACATTTCGAATTAACAATAATGAATATATAAATAGCTAGCCAGCAGGATCTTTTTGGGTTATGTATAGATAGCTGCTGTTGGTGCTACACCACATCCGCATTCAATCAGTTCATTTCCGTTACCTTTGCATTGACCTGTATATAAAGTATATCACCTATAATTTATAAGAGGCCTATAAGTGATAGTTTGATTCCCTATCATGGTTTCATATCCCGGTTTCATATCTATGTATTAATGCCAGATAACTTCCGTGAGAGGCTCTCAAATAGATCTTCAAATGATAGACCCTTTGGCGCAAACATTTCCGATACCCGATATACTTGTTTCATATATCTTTGTTTTTTAAAGTCACCGAAGTTCCGTAATTTGGCTTTCAAATTAATCTAGAACAATGCACCTAGTCGTATTAATAGCCCATAATTGACACTTTATAGCAAAGGCGCCAAATAAAAATTTCAGGCCTGCATATTCAAAACCACTGATGGTGCTAAAAAGACCACATATTTGGCTTTTCAAAAAAAGAATATTCAAATTCGAATTTAATATGGCGTCAAAATGTTACAACAATATTAGTAGAACCCAGTATTTTAAAGCCAATCCACGCGTCACTTATAAAACTCGCCCATTGCTTGTGTGGTAGATTTCGATCACGACAGGAGCATGCGCGGATGCGATTTTTGTGTAAGTGGTCTGTGATGTTGTCAATATTATATTTTTACTGTGATTTGTCGATCTGCATTAAATGCAAAAAGTAACAACGCCCCCGGCTGGACTCGAACCACCAACCTTTCGGTTAACAGCCGAACGCGCTAACCGATTGCGCCACGGAGGTGATTATTTACTAGGCTGTTTTGGTTTGTCATGTTCACCCGTACACTTCCCCGTACACTTTCTTGCAAAGTCGGGCATCGTTTTTTCTCAAATGTTGCTTGCATATTGCCTTTGCTGTCGCCTTTAATACATGTGCTGTCACTTGAACTTGGAACCAACGTTTAATTTGAACTGTCTATTTTCAATAAAAAAATACTCCAATACGGGAAAAAAAATCAGAAAAGCTCACAGACAACAAATAAGAACATCATTTTACTCGACCTAGAATTTCAATCAACTGATTTCAATCATCGGCAAAACCCGATGATGTGAGTGACGTCATTTAATGAGCTCATTAGCATAATTTATGTCCGTGAAATATACAATAGGGTTTTGGTAGTGCGCGTCGGGTGGTAATAACGCATTACTGTATTACTGTATTGTTGGTATGGTGGTTCCCTGTATCAATGGGCTCTACGCAACTCATCCATAGATGCAGGTGAGGCTAAATCCGTTCAGTAGGCTCCTAACATAGCGCAACGGCGCGATGCTGTGCTGTGTTGGAAACCCGCTTTGCATTCTGGGTAATTTAAGCTCAGACGGCGTAGGACGACTCTTGGGGACTGGTGGAACTAGTCTAAGATATAGGTACGTACGCGCAAATCATGTCATCTATAGTCATCACGCAGGTTTGCTTTTAATGAGTGACCTTGCCAGGCCCGTAACCGGGAGGGGGGGGGGGCTGACTATGTACCTTTTTGTGTACTGATGCACCTTTTTTGTGTACTAATGTAGGCCTACCTTTTTTATACATACCAGTCTACTGTTAAATGACAACTTTATCATGTTTATTCCTCGATTGCTCATCCACATCATTGTGCATGACTTACAAATGTTTCGTTGAATGAAAGAAATGTTTATAAGAGCCAATCATGTTTTATTTTTTAACACTTGATCATAATACAGGTATTAAAATGGACCGAATTCTTTGCAGTACCGCTTGCGGTACTGCAAAACTCCGCTTGCGTTCCCGCGAAGCGGGAATGTAAGCTCCGCTTGGTATCTCCGCTTGCGGATATGCAAACATTTATTGGATTTGCCGCAAGCGGGGGATAAAGTCCTCAAGCGGAGGTACCATTTCCTGTTTGTAATTCCTCTTCGCGGAATTGTCGCTTTGGCTTTGCTTTCCCGCTTACGGACATGCACGTATTTGTTTACATTTCCCAACGCGGCACAAACTTACCGCTTGTAGTTATTCTAAAATTACATCTCCGCTTCGCGGGATTGTCGCTTCGGGATTGCTTTGCCGCGCACGGAAAAGCAAAACAAAATTCACATCTCCGCTTCGCGGGATTGTTGCTTTCGGATTGCTTTGCCGCTCACGGAAAAGCAAAACAAAATTCACATCTCCGCTTCGGGGCCCTGTAATACTTAAAAATAATGTAATTCATATCAAAATACATAAGATATAAAACAGATAAAATCACAACATGTATATTGGAAAGCACGATGACAATGATAATCATATCCTCTTATAAGAGCTTTTACATTCACTAAAACTTCAAAATCATTTTTTTTAAATTTCAAAATAAGTTTTCGTTGGACAAATTAATAATTCATCCATTTGGCCTATTGTTAGTATTTATAAATATCATGTTCAATATTTTGTAATTGTCATTATTGTAACTTATGGATCCATCTTCCTCAAACTATGCGTTTTAAATGGCATCCACCTGCATCTCTAGCAGTTATTTTATATAATTGTTATTGCATTTAAATTGGGATGGAGACAATGGAGACAAATAAAAACTGAACTGAAATATAAAAATGGAAATATGGAAATATAAAAATGTATGCTTGGACTAAAATAATTAGTTAGTTTCCCAACATTTTTGCCCATCTTAAATTATAGTAGGTAGGCCTATGAGATGGGAAATGATGTTTTTTCAATTGTGTATACTTTTTCTAGAAACACTGTATTAATAAAATAACTTTCTGACTAAGGGGACCATTTTAAGAAACAATTAGCTCTTGTTAACAAATAAAGTGTTATAAAAACTGAACAAATTCAGAAAATTCCCACTAATTCTCATCTTAATAACATCACTGGGACTAATATATTTTAGATATATTAGTCCCAGATAATCATTCATTAGCTACTGTCATTGTAACTTACTTTTCATTACTCCCCTAATCTAAAAGCGTATCAGAGTTCATTTCATAAACCAATGCCGTAACACTTTCCACGCGATAGTATAGGACTGGTTTTAACCAATATTATGTTTATTTTTCAGATACCTTTCCTAACTCATTGTCTATCGCAAGGATTACTTAACAAATACTAGGCATGTTTGTACTTATTTTAATGCATCTCTCATGTGTGGACTTAACACGCTTTGCATTACAAACTCTTCATTGGTTTAAATATTTTTAAATGTATACTACTTTATACAGTAGGGGTTATTATGATGTTGGTTGACAAATAATACGATGTTATATAAATACAAAAGCCGATTTTTTGTGTGATAATTATCGGTCCCTGGGAAATTTAAGGGTAGCATGATATAATAAAAAAGATAATCCCTCTTCTTTTACTTTGGTCAGGAGAAAATAACAACATGTCTATCGATTTATCAGAACAAAATTATCACGTGGTTTTATTGATTGTAATTACACGGTCAAGTTGTATTTCAATACACGACAGGATGTGTTCTTACAACACAGTCAAATTTTATTTCAATAGGCTGAATAGACAAAGACAGTGTTTCACAGCTTCCATAGTAATCCACAACTTAAGGGGTTAAGTGGTCATTTATTCAGGTGTATAGTCACCACTCACCATTGTCACATAATAGAAATGTTGTCCGCTGTTATTGATTGTAATTACGCAGCCAAGTTGTATTTCAATAGATGACAGGATATGTTCTTACAACACAGTCAAATTTTATTTCAATAGGCTGAATAGACAATAGTGTTTCACAGCTTCCATAGTAATCACAAGCTTAAGAGGTTAAGTGGTCATGCAGGTGAATAGTCACCATGGTCACAGAATAGAAATGTTGTCTCCTGCGCAAAAACTATATCACACAGGCCTATATACCCCCGGGTATACCCAATAGAATACAGATATTTAAATATTATAGGCCTACTATTAATATTATTATTTAAATTGTTCAAGTTCCCTATTGAATCGCCTATGCGATCCTCTATAATATGTTGGTATGTGATGCGTAACCCTTAGTTTCATCTTCGGATGTGGTGTTTGTATGTATTATGAAGTAGGCCTATCAGTTTTGTAATATTGGAGAACGCTTGGTAAAATGAATGCAAACATGAATACCGAGGAGCATATAATGAATCAATATCGCGGAAATGTGAACAAATAATTGTATCCCCGCAAGCGGACATTGAATGATTATTTCGATGACTCCGCGCGTGGAAGAGCAATCTAAAAGCGACAATTCCGCGAAGCGGAATTGTGAACAAATAATGGTAACCCCTCAAGAGGAGGTACAATCAAATATGGACATTTCCACGCACGGAAAAGCAATCTAAAAGCGACAATTCCGCGAAGCGGAATTGTGAACAAATAATGGTAACCCCTCAAGAGGAGGTACAATCAAATATGGACATTTCCACGCACGGAAAAGCAATCTAAAAGCGACAATCCCGCGAAGCGGAGATGTGAACAAATAATGGTAACCCCGCAAGAGGAGGTACAATCAAATATGGACATTTCCACGCACGGAAAAGCAATCTAAAAGCGACAATCCCGCGAAGCGGAGATGTGAACAAATAATGGTAACCCAGCAAGCGGGTAGTTGGCTCCGCTTACGGAAGTTCCAATAAATGTGTGCATTGCCTCGTGGGGAAAAGCGATCCAAAAGCGACAAGTCCGCGAAGCGGCGATGTGAACAAATAAGTGTATCCCCGCAAGCGGGTGTTTGGTCCGCTTGCGGCAATGCCAATAAATGTGTGCATACCCGCAAGCGGAGACACCAAGCGGGCCTTGCATTCCCGCTTTGCGGGAATGCAAGCGGAGTTGTGCAGTACCGCAAGCGGTACTGCACAAAAAACTGTTCAGAAAAATAGTTCGCTCTGAAGTTAAATCAAAAATCCAACACATAGGGCAGGTATTAAAATGGACCGAATTCTTCGCAGTACCGCTTGCGGTACTGCAAAACTCCGCTTGCGTTACCGCGAAGCGGTAATGTAAGCTCCGCTTGGTATCTCCGCTTGCGGATATGCCAACATTTATTGGCATTGCCGCAAGCGGGGGGAAAAGTCCTCAAGCGGAGGTACCACTTTCTGTTTGTAATTCCTCTTCGCGGAATTGTCGCTTTGGCTTTGCTTTTCCGCTTACGGACATGCACGTATTTGTTCACATTTCCCAACGCTTGTAGTTATTCAAAAATTACATCTCCGCTTCGCGGGATTGTCGCTTCGGGATTGCTTTGCCGCGCACGGAAAAGCAAAACAAAATTCACATCTCCGCTTCGCGGGATTGTTGCTTTCGGATTGCTTTGCCGCTCACGGAAAAGCAAAACAAAATTGTCGCTTTTGGGTTGTTTTTACGCACGCGGGAAAGAACATATTTCTTAACACTTCCGCTAGCGGAGTCATCGAAATATTCTTCAAATGTCCGCTTGCGGGAATACCATTATTTGTTCACATTTCCGCCTCGCGGAGTTGTCGCTTTTGAATTGCTTTTCCGCGCGTGCAATTATTAAGATCTTTGCGATCTCCTTATTCTTAACACCCTTAGGCCCTATTCCACTCAGCAGATGGTGTAGATTGCAATTCAATAATTTTACGAAATAAGGATAATATCGAGCGGTTGATGGGGCACGTGCCGCCATTTTTCAATAATTCATTAGTAATGTAATCCAATCCTGACGATTTATCATTCTTACATTTCCTAATAGCATCTCTAATTATATCTAAGCTTAGGCCTAGGTCAATATCACTTAGGCCTATACAATTATTATCAATTTATTACAAGTTCTAATATTATTTACAAATCTCTTCTATTGATTCATAATCCTCCTCGGTATTCATGTTTACATTCATTTTACCAAGCGTTCTCCAATATTGCAAAACTTATTGTTTCATTTTATCAAATATTATATTATTACCCCCTGGCCCCTTATGACAATGAACATCCTGTTTAGGTTGCCTACCCCTGAGTTATTGCCAGAACTTACAACAAAGAGGACCACCCTATTGAGCAATTTGAATAGACCTATCAATACGCATTTGCATAATCTTATCCTTGATTAGGAATTTAGCTATATGACGTTTGACTTGGTAATCACTCCAAAGCTTATCCCCTTCAATAGTGGCCCTCTTATCACCTTTACACCATTGTCTATGTAACTTACAAGCATGTAATATCTTTATCCCACCAGCAGCATTCAAAACTTTTAATTTCCAACTATCCCATATTATAGTGAGTCAACATTATTAAAATTATCAGTATCCCAGTCAGGGTGAACAAAGTGTACTCAAAGTAAAAATTGTTTAAGACATTTTTGTTATCAGAATATGAAGGCAACCAATGTATACGGCAATTTATTCACTATCACTAGCAAAAAGAATCCCAATATTTTATGAGTCTGCGCGACAACTTATTTTTCATTCTAAATTCACTCTAAAACCACAATTAGGAATCGTATCGCTCTGAAACTCAGAATATATTTTTGATTTATGAATTTATGATCAGAAATGTAAATCTGCAATAAATCATGAATAGAGGGCGCCCATGGAAAAGATGACATAATATGCATTTAACAAGTGGATTCATATATGATACATAATAGCTAACTAACAAAGACAAATCAACATTCTCAGATATTTTCTCAAACATTAAATGCGATATAATGACAAAATAGTTGCATTTAGCAACAACAACAACAAACATTCTGGTTTTTGTGATAGTCGGATTCAGCTCGGAGAGTGTGGACCGTTTTCAATAGTGAAATACAATAGATCTTATAAATCAAAATATCGCAAATCGTGTTCGATTTATAAAATGTTCATTTTTACGCAAAATTACCACGACAAATTTCAACAAAAATAATATCATTTGAGCCGTCTACGTCTGCCTCAATAAATAATCTGTGCATTTTTTAGACAGATTTACTAAGATATAAAATCTCAAAGTTGAGTACACTTTTTATTTACTCGCCCTGTATTTTTTTACGTAATTTTCAACAATATAAATACATCTTTGCTTCCTTAGTAAACGAACGCACCCTTACATATTTAATCTTACATGTATATTATGTGATCTTTTCCAGGGGACACGCCCTCAATCCTGGAAAAAAATTGGAAGCAGATTTCAGATTTCCTTGCAGCCTACATTTCTGATCATAAATCATGAATATAGAGCGATACCATTCCTAATTACAAAATTATGTTTTTAGAATGAAAATAAACTAGCTAGCGAACAATCTACTTTCAACCCCTAAAAACCATGATGTTTAAGTAATTAGGAATCGTATCGCTCTGTGACTCGGGATATAGTAGGCCTATAGGGGGATTTATGATCAAAAATGTAAATCTGCAAGAAAATCTACTTTCTAAAAAAAATCATGGATAGATGGCGCCCCTTGGAAGAGATCACATAATATTCCTTTAATGGGTTCGAGACGTCAGTTTTAAAGAATGATTGGACCGACCTATGAAAGATTAAAAAAAGATTGGTATCTTGGCTACGTACGACCACAATTTCAATACCCTAAACCTTAGTGTAAAGTGATAAGTAGGAAATCAAGACAGTGTCTCAAAAGGGTGCGCATGCACCACCCCTGGAGGGTGGGGCAGCTCGCCCATCATGCCCATAGGCCGGGGCAAGTTCGCCATTGGATCATAATCAGACTTCATAAAGTAGTATTTATCAAATAGATATACACATGTTATGCAATGTGATAGAAATGTAACTCTGCAAGAAAATATACTTTCTAAAAACAAATCATGGACAGAAGGCGCCCCCTGGAAAAGATCACATAATATTCATTTAATAGAAGATTACAATCCCCGAACTTCCCTATCTTTGAATAATTGTGATACATAAATAATACCGATTCTTTACCTTATCAATTCCTTAAAGTAATGTATTATACCTTTGCTCAAACTACACTCAATATTCCATATCATATCTCCCAGTTTTCTATTTCGTTAATAGTTTCTGTATTTTGGGGTTTCAAAATTGCGGTATTCTAAAAACTCGGCATTTGAAAATATTTAACTTCAACCATGTATTTTTTTTTTCAATAAAGAAATAGGAATATTTGTTCATGTGTTATATTCTGAATCCGCGAGCTTTTTAATCCATGTCAACTTAAACTTTGCCAAAATTGTGATAGGGCGACGAAAAAAAGAAACCCAGTTTCTTCAGGCCCGACCCATTTTTTTTTTGAAATCGTGAAAAAAATGTCACATGCAAATATGAATACCGACACAAATATTGTTGTTGGCATATCTAATTTTATTTCAATAGGTTGAATAGACAATAGTGTTTCACAGCTTCCATAGTAATCCACAGCTTAAGAGGAGGTTAAGTGGTCATGCAGGTGAATAGTCACCATGGTCACAGAATAGAAATGTTGTCTCCCGCACAAAAACTATATCACACAGGCCTATATACCCCCGGGTATATACCCAATGGAATACAGATATTTAAATATTATAGGACTACTATTAATATTATTATTTAAATTGGTCAAGTTCCCTATTGAATCGCCTATGCGATCCTCTATAATATGTTGGTATGTGATGCGTAACCCTTAGTTTCATCTTCGGATGTGGTGTTTGTATGTATTATGAAGTAGGCCTATCAGTTTTGTAATATTGGAGAACGCTTGGTAAAATGAATGCAAACATGAATACCGAGGAGCATTATAATGAATCAATATCGCGGAAATGTGAACAAATAATTGTATCCCCGCAAGCGGACATTGGATGATTATTTCGATGACTCCGCGCGCGGAAGAGCAATCTAAAAGCGACAATTCCGCGAAGCGGAATTGTGAACAAATAATGGTAACCCCTCAAGAGGAGGTACAATCAAATATGGACATTTCCACGCACGGAAAAGCAATCTAAAAGCGACAATCCCGCGAAGCGGAGATGTGAACAAATAATGGTAACCCCGCAAGAGGAGGTACAATCAAATATGGACATTTCCACGCACGGAAAAGCAAATCTAGAGCGACAATCCCGCGAAGCGGAGATGTGAACAAATAATGGTAACCCCGCAAGCGGGTAGTTGGCTCCGCTTACGGAAGTTCCAATAAATGTGTGCATTGCCGCGTGGGGAAAAGCGATCCAAAAGCGACAAGTCCGCGAAGCGGCGATGTGAACAAATAAGTGTATCCCCGCAAGCGGGTGTTTGGTCCGCTTGCGGCAATGCCAATAAATGTGTGCATATCCGCAAGCGGAGACACCAAGCGGGCCTTGCATTCCCGCTCTGCGGGAATGCAAGCGGAGTTGTGCAGTACCGCAAGCGGTACTGCACAAAAAACTGTTCAGAAAAATAGTTCCATAATAGCAATGTGTAACATAATTTTGAATCACTGTGATTTGAACTGTAATTGTCAAATCAATGCATTTAACCAACTTGGTATAGACTTCTATTTGCTACACCAAATTACATATTATTTGGCACACATATCAACAAGTCCGTCTCAATTTCTTCTTATCCGCTTAATTTATGGTCAAATAATGTCAGCCTTATGTCTTGTCTTTAACATTGACAAATGTTAATGAAGCTAAATTTTATTCAAGTATTATACTATTAATGACGCAAATTCCAATTTATGATATTATGTTAAAGAGCACAGTCAATTACAAGTTCCCCGTCTGGAGCCTGTCCTTTGTAAGGACTATTCTTGTTGGTGGTGATATGATAAAATTCCCCGGGGGGGGGGGGGGGGGGGGGGGGGGGGGCGGTTACTTTCGCCAATATCGTACATGGATGTGCCTGCCGGATCTCGAAAATTTGACTTTCTCTATACCTATTTTCGGGCCAATTTCAACCAATCAATATACAATTTTTTTTACAAAATACACCCAATTTATGCCAATTGGGCGCTTTGGTCTGTGATGAAAACACCCAATCGCTATACCAATTTTTTGCAAAAAAGCACTCGTAAGGCAGGCACATAATTATACTTATACTATCTTACAAGTATGGTTCAAAGCTATCACTTTCAGCTATAAGAGTGCTCAATACCCATGGTAATAGAGCGATATAACAAATAATATATTTTTAAGCACTGGTCACAACAGTTACTTTGCAATTACTGAGGCCCATTACCAAACACACATAAGTTTTTTTTCTTTCTTGGCACGGCTTGGTGGTCTGTTGCCATGCCTACACTTACTTATAACCATCTCAATGTGATAACCCCCCCACCCCCCCCCCCCCCCCCCCCCCCCCCTCCCGGATAAAGTTACCAAATCAGACAATTCAGTTGAGAAGGGGTTGAAAGTATAGCACGTGTTGGTGATGAATTTGAATATTAGAACCTATTTTCCTAATTCATTTGAATATTAAAAATCCAGTGTATACATACATTTTCAAATTCCATTTAAAGGTATATTATGTGATCTTTCCAGGGAACGCCCTCACCATCCAAAAAAAAATTGAAAGAAGATTTTCTTGCAGATTTACATTTCTGATCATAAATTGTACATACATTCCAAGTTACAGGGCGATACGATTCTTAATTACTTCAAAATCATGATTTTAGAGTGAAAATAAACTGTCGGATTATCCGACAGTTTATATTTTCACTCTAAAATTCACTCTAAAACCATGATTTGAGGAATCGTATCGCTCTGTAACTTGGAATGTATGTATGATTTATGATCAGAAATGTAAATCTGCAAGAAAATCTACTTTCTAAAAAAAATAATGAATAGAGGGCGCTCTCTGGAAAAGATCACATAATATGCCTTTAACTATAGGCCTAATTCGAAAACGAAAAGCTTCGAATCGTTGATAGGTAATATGAATATTTGGTACGCGTGAAATTTTAAGTTGTGATTGTATGTAAATCCAACGCTCTATAAAGTAGGATAGACCTATACGTGCTATTACCAAGGGGAATTCCCTCAATGCAAACCCGGATTTAAACTTTCACCCGATGTATTAGGGCATAGGGCATCGATACCTATAGTTCATCCAACATAAGATGAAACGTGACCTTTTATGATATATATTTATTTTGCAATGTGAAAGGTCATCATAAACCTGTCTATGATACACCGAACGGACTATATTATGTTCTATAGTTTTTTCGCTATAATAGAGGATGATCTTTGTTACTGTCCATTACTTTTGCATCATATTCTTTTGCAATTACGTTCAACAGACTATAGTACAAGTTTTGATTGAGTAGGTAGTCAGAAGTAATATGTACGGTGTCCCGTTAACGCCACTTGTAACGACCTCACAAAAAAGAACCGAGTCGTTGTAAATGCAGCAATAATGTTAACACTTTCCATGCGGCTATTAATTTTACCATTATTATACAAAACAGATTTTCCAGAAATATTTCGCAAAGTCTATCTCAAGGATTACTGAACCAATACTGGGCATGTTTGTAATTATTTCAATGCATTTCACATGGTGATTCAAAATATGGTTATGAAATTGAATAATTTTGACATTTTTAAAACATTTTGTGAACTTTTTGAATGTCGTCTGCAGACGCCTGCCGCGTGGAAAGTGTTAACACCGTTATGGCTTATGGACATTGTTTTCACAAACAGAGAGTGCAGACGTTTATTTAAGCGTAATTTGCGATATCATAAACATGATAAATGCCTAAATTCAGTATTAACACTTTCCACGCGGCTGGCGTCTGCAGACGACATTCCAAAATGTCACAAAATGTTTCAAAAGTGCCAACATTATTGAATTTCATTACCATATTTGGAATCACCATGAGAAATGCATTGAGATAAGCTCAAACATGCCTCGTATTGGTTCAGGAATTCTTGAGATAAGACTTTGAAAATTGGGAAAGGTTTCTGAAAAATTTGTTTTGTATGGTAAAAGTAACACTAATAGCCGCGTGGGAAGTGATAATACCACAGCATTGTTTTTTTAAAGACGATGAACCCTAAATGTAAAATTTGCACTATCCGGCGGCGCGGCACTCAATATATTGATTGCGGGTATTACTATTGTTTTGGTCGGCCGAGTGCACCAATGGCGGGTAGCTGAAGAATAGCTACCTCGCTAGTAACTGAGGCGTAACCCAACATTTTGAGAGCACCAAACCCGGGGCACCAAACCGGGGTAAGCTATATACTATAGGCTAGTAACTGGCGGGTAATTTACGCTAAATCTTATACCTCACCGGACCCAAGAGTAAGTTGGAGCATAACAGTTTATGCTGTAACTAAACGACAATTTCTTATTTGCCCGATGGACAATTACATAGATATGATGATCAGTGGGAAAATGTTATCATGCAATTTATTATCAACTTGTGTATAATAATTATACTCAATGATACTTTTAAGACAATCAATCAATCAATCAATCAATCAATCAATCAATCAATCAATCAATCAATCAATCAATCAACCAATCAATCAATCAATCAATCAATCAATCAATCAATCAATCAATCAATCAATCAATCAATCAATCAATCAATCAATCAATCAATCAATCAATCAATCAATCAATCAATCAATCAATCAATCAATCAATCAATCAATCAATCAATCAATCAATCAATCATTATTTAATTAATTAATAAATAAATTAATAAATTAAATAACATGAAATCAAATAAATAAACAAATTCATAAATAAATATGCCTATTGAATGAATATTATAGATAAAGTAAATAAAAAGATGAATACAAATTAAAAATACATAGGCCTTACACATTTAATAAATCGATTGATTAATGTCAATACCATATCATGTTACTTAAATCAACGCTTGACGTAGCGACTGACGACACGGTTTTATAATTATACGGAACACCATTCGTGTCAATATGATTGCTGTTTGATACATGCAGTGGCGGCACCAGCCTCATAATTTTATTTTTTTATTACTTCAGAAAATTTTATTTATGTATAAATAACTAATTAAGAGCAACTTTTCCCACCTTGAGTAATGTCCTTTAAGGGTAGGGAATACCCCATTTGTGTAGTGCACCCCGCACATACTTACGGATATCTACATGTATAAACAGCACCTTTAACAATGTTCAGACAGATACACAACCATTTTCGTGACCAGCATTATAATGATCATGGTTTAGCGTACATGGTACAGATATTGTAAGCTTAGTACCTGTATGAGAACTGTTACAGTACATGTGCGGTACAACAACAATAGCCGCACAGTAGTAGCAGAGTTACGGGTACTATAGGACTGTTACTTTGGTAGTACTTCATTCATACTTTAAACCATATACGGTATACTGGCGCTGGGCATACGGTACCCACTCAGGTACAGGCAGCATAACCCGATGCCGGGCGTAAGAAAATGGCTGTGTACAACAATAAACAAGAGGAAGAGGACAAATAATTTGGAATGAAATAGCTCGTTCAACATGTTTATCAGGCTCTTTTCAGGGGCCGGTAGTCCATCTGAACGGCTCTTTATAGAGCCACCAATCTTTCTCAAGTAGGAAAGGGGCACCTCCAATTAAGGGGGGACTTACAGGGCCGTAAGACACTTTTTTCAAAGGGGGGGGGGGGGGGGGGGGGCGTTTTAAAAAAAAAAATCACCGGAAGATTTTTGTTAGTCAAATATGAGCGCGTTGCGCGCGAAAATTTTCGAATTTGCACCTATTTTTTGCACGATCGAGGTACATTTTGGCTCTAAACAAGCTTGTAGCAAAGAATATTGCATTTCATCTGTGTACACATTTTCCGGGGAAGATTTTCAAAGGGGGGGGATCGCCCCCCCCCCTTCTTACTGGCCTGATTTAAGGAAGTTTTTGATTTGATTTTTTTAATTTTGTGAGTGTTGTAATTATTGAACTATTAATCAAATGTATATAAAAGTATACATTTTTGGAAAGGAAATGGATCAGAGAATCCAAATTTGGCGTCAATTTTGACCAAAAAAGTATATTTTTTGAGAAAATCACAAAATTCATTTTGACCCAAATTTTTTGAACAAAGCTAACAAAAAATAATTGTGAGTAAAAAATGGCCAAATCACTTTATAATGACGTTAAGACACTAATGAAGGGAAGTTTTTTTTTTTTAAAAACTTAATCTAATATTTTTGAAAATTTTGACCAAAAAGTGCCAAAAAACGTGAAAAAAATGGATTTTTGACACTTTTTTGTCAAAATTTCAAAAAATATTGGATTAGATTAAAAAACCCATCATCATCAAGTGATTTGGGCATTTTTAACTCATGTTCGTTAGCTTTGTTCAAAAAAATTGGGTCATGTTTTTGAGAAAATCACAAAAAATCAACATTTTTGGTCAAAATGATGCCAAATTTGGATTCTCTGATCCATTTCCTTTCCAAAGAGGTATACTTTTATACACATTTGAATCATGGTTCAATAATTACAGCACTAACAAAATTCAACAAAAAACTTCCTTAAGTGGTACGGATGAGACATGAGTTACCTATCTCTTGTCTGTGAACCCCTTTGGCTAGATCAACGTGTTTCGTCTACAAAGGGAAACCAGTAAGCTTGAATGGTTTCTCAACTGGACGTAAAACCTCGTTTGTTATGAGTGGCCACTAAGGCAGGCCGGTTATAATGTGTACTTATGCACACGATGACCGACTTCCCTGTTGGGACGAGCCCACTAAACAAACGCACAAACAAACAACCTTTTTTTAAAAAGCTCTTTTCAACCATCTATTTAATACACAAGTAAGAAAAGGGGGGGGGGGGGGGGGCGCCTACTCTTAAATCATCGGGCAAGGAGCAGCCTAAATAATGATAATATATTCCACGCGGCTATTAGTTTTACCATATACAATGGTGTCTCAAGGATTACTGAACCAATACTAGGCATGTTTGTACTTATTACAATGCATTTCTCGTAGTGTGACCAAATATGGTAATGAAATTCAATCATTTTGACATTTTTTAAACATTTTGTGACATTTTGGAATGTCGTCTGCAGCCGCCTGCCGCGTGGAAAGTGTTAATATTATAATAATTTTGTCCTGAAGAAATCAGAGCTTATCCTGACGAAAGCTTGACAGTTTTAAACTTGTCCGACGATCGAACCTGTTAAACTCTTGACCTATATATGTTCAGTAGGCCTTAGTGTAATCATCAACATATACCACATGCAAAATACGTAACACGAAGACATTAATGCACTTTCTGTCGTACATGTTCTGGCATTGCCCAGCACACAGCTCACAGGGGTGTGTGCAATATTAGTTCACATGAAGTATAGTAGAGCATCTACCGTATAAGTTTAGTATTACCCCTCATGCAGTAGAAATATAGGTGAAATATTATACCCCATGCATCAGTAATGGGACAGAACTGCCGTATAAGTTTTTGGTTACCTCACACGCAGAAGAAGGGTGCAATTTAACTAAATATGCAGTGTAGTCTTAAAGTGGAGGATTACACCACATGTAAAGAAAATACATTGAGTGCGTGATCATATTATGCCGTATAAATGCGCGGTATTACACCACATGGAGTGGAAGTGTGCGATATTACCCTATAAGCGTAGAAAGGGGTGAGTAAAGAAGCGAAGATAATTACACCACGATGCATCATACGTGTACGATTTTACACCACATTGAGTGTGCAACATTATTATATAACAGTACAGTAGTAGCGTAGTAGAAAAATAATTAAACCACAGGCATCATACGTGGCAGTACGTCGGACCTGCTTACAGTATACTCGTACAGTAGAAGTGTTTGGTCTCCTACGCAACATTACCCGTATGCAGTAGTATGCCAGTAGAAGAGAAACAAATCATACCATAATACATCATACTTGTTCAGTGCAACTACCTGCCGTATAAGTATGTGATAGTATACACTAGATGACGTATAATTGCACAGTATAAGTTTGATCATACTTGTTCAGTGCAACTACCTGCCGTATAAGTCTGTGATAGTATACACTAGATGACGTATAATTGCACAGTATAAGTTTGATCATACTTGTTCAGTGCAACTACCTGCCGTATAAGTATGTGATAGTATACACTAGATGACGTATAATTGCACAGTATAAGTTTGATCATACTTGTTCAGTGCAACTACCTGCCGTATAAGTCTGTGATAGTATACACTAGATGACGTATAATTGCACAGTATAAGTTTTGATGTGCCAGCATATCAGCAGCAGTTAGAAATCCAGTGTATATTGTTATATCCATAGTTCGGTGTGGCGCCTAATATTGTGTTAATTTGAATATCTTGGCCGTTGTTTTATCCGCTACCGCTAACTTATCGTGTGACATGAAGCCCATGCCCTGTGGAAAGTACAGCCCATCTGCCAACTGCCCCACATTCATACCCATGCAGTACTGCCGTAAGAAGCCCGAACCAAACAGATCTTCGCTACAGGCAGCCACAATACTACGGGTATCAGGGTGGAAAGCGATCCCTCGGACGCACGGAGCCTCAAATTGAGTGATCTTTTTACCGGACTCGATGTCGAATAAACACACCTTCCCGGCATCATGGTCGCTGACGGCTAAGTGACCACCAAAGGTAGCAATAAACCCGGGTTTCATTTCGACATCTAAGGTATTCAGGTGGCCGGTGGTTAAATTATGGGCCGATACTTTGCCGTTGGTTTTGTTAGCTACCATGAAGAACTCTCCATCGGGGATGGCTGCAACGCAATCCAGTTTCACTTTGGAGACAGGTACTGCATGGAAATAAAACAAGAAAAAAGTCACCATTAATAATTTGGTCATAATCATGATAATACTATAATATCATGGATAAAATACACATTTACGTTTTCTTAACTATCATTCTTATGCAGAGGAGTGGTTTAATATGTAAATTACCATTATAACGATTGATTTGTATTGGTCGCTGTATGAGAGTTGAGTAGCCGAGCAGATGATTTACAACTCATTATACTACACTAAACTTGAGTCGAGCTCGAAGTGAAGCAACAGGAGACAGTTCTTTCTGTTTATATTATTTTCTTCATTTCGTAGAAATTACTGCAACAAATAACGTTTAATCTTGATTTTCAACAAGTCAGTTTACGTGTTACCTTTCTCGCACGGAATTTAACATGAACTGATTTTTTAGATTTTATTCATAACATACGGTAAGTACGCAAAATCTCTTCAAGCCTCGTGATTGGCCAATAACAAGTAATAATAAGCGCCGACTATGTAAGCCGTAGCCTGATTGGTCAATATTTACGTGAATACATCATAAAATTTTGATTGACGGGTATAGAAAAGAGACCGGGGAAACCCCTGACAAAACACAGATGATCTCAATTAAATTAAATTAAAGCCGTACTATACATGCTATACCGGACTTACGTTACTCCGCGATAATAAAATATAATCGTTTTTTTTTGTACGATTCTACCTTATTATCATCACACGCTGCGAAATATTTGTTGCCTGACCAGGCCGAAGTAGAGATTACACTTTTCAAAGCGCTCTGTTTGACAGGGCGCAGTGCACAAATGCGCGACCGGAAGCAGCGTACATGTATTATGCTGAAAGAGAAGTAAACAAATTGCCGGATTTTTTTATCATTTTATAAATGGTATAATATTTCTGTTTTCGTGCTGTCAGTATAGTTAAGAAATTTTATATAACACGTTGTATTTATCCTTGTAATTTGATTGGTGGATTGTATGTTTGGTGTGCTAAGGGGTTATTCAAGATGGCGTCCAAAATGGCCGTCAAAAATCATAAATTTCAAAAAATGTATAATAAAAATGTATGCTGATATAATAATAAAATGTTTGTATTAGACTAGGCACTCATATCCAGTTCTTTTGCTCTGTTAACATCCAAAAAAGGCCGCCAAAATTGTATAATTTCATATATCGGCATAATTATATGAACCAACATGTATGATCAGAATATAGTTTTAACAATGGGATGTATGTGTTAGACCACTATAAACTCATATCTAGTACTTTTGCTTTGTTAACATACTTTAAGACCAACATGGCCCTAAAATGGGTCCCAAAATGGCTGCAAATATTGTCAAATTCCATAAAATGGGATAATATCAACCAAAATGTATGATAATGGTATAATTTTAACGACGGGATGTATATGTATTAGATCACTAGTAACTCATATCCAGTATTTTCTTGCTTTGTTAATATACTTCAAAATCCAAAATGGTTGCCAAAATGGCCAAACAATTGTCATATTCCATAAAATGAATAAATATCATAATCCAAAATGTATGACGAAAGTATAATTTTAACAATGGGATGTATATATTGTTCCACTAGTAACTCATATCCAGTATTTTTGCATTGTAATACTTTAAATCCAAGATGGCCACCAAAATGGCCATAGTAAATGTAAAAAAATAGTCTACAAGAGTGTATAAGAATCCAAAATATATATTGGAAGAGTGTATATTGCATCACATTCACCAAATAGTATGTTCTAAACTACTATAAGCTATTGCTTCTAGATGTAAGACCCAACTCTGTGAACGTTTCGATTCTGTATCGCTATCCAAAATGGCTGCCAGAATGTTGAAGTTGGTGTTAAATGACCTATAAAACAATTGTTCTTATCCCACAGTTATGTTGATTAGAATAAAATAAATCGCGTCCCGAAAGGATTGCAATGATGTGCAATTAATGTACTTTTTATATAATCACAGCTGGTCTGTACATGTTATGATATATCAGTGCTTGATGTAATAATGTGCAATTGTTGGTCTTGCAATTTTTTTATTTATTTTTTTTATATTGATTTGCTTGTATTTTTATTATTTTATGATGTATCATATTGTAAAGCGCTCTGAGGGATTGTGATCCACAGTGCGCTATATAAACACTGTTTTTATTATTATTATATTATTATTATTGCCACCCATGGTCGTAATATCAAACGAATGGGAAGGAACGAGGAACAGATTTTCCATTAGAGTCAACAATTAAAAGAGTAGTTAGCGATCTTAACAACGAACTCATTGTGTGTGTTGAATTTTTGTGTAGTGTGTTATTTGTATATGTGTTTGTACACTCGTCCAAAGAAGTTCCTTGCCACTCATTGAAGTTCAAATATTGAAGTTCAAATAGTTCACATATATATTTAATATAAATTAAACAATTGCATGTCAAAATAAGCAGACAATAATTCTCTATCATGTCTGTATGAAATTAAGATGTATGCATTCATGCATGGCTGAGCACGTTCATTAAGCAATGGTAAGGTTCATATTGTGTTCAATCATTCACATTAACATTTAAATGGAGGGATTATCCAATTTTTTGCAATCTTCTTCCACAGACCTTGCCATTGTCAAGTGAATGGGATCTGCCATGCATGAGTGATCATGTCTAAATTCCATGTTAAGCTGTTAGAGGATTACTTTCTGCTTATTTTGATAAACAATTATATATATTCTATTAAATATTAATTTGAACTATTTGGACTTTACTAAAGTGGCAAGGAACTTCTTTGGACGAGTGTATATTTGAAGCGCGAAGATAACTTGTTCTGATAATGTGGAATGTTAGGTTGACCCATAGATAATCAAGACGGGGATCCGGATGGACAAGTGGGTATTTTATTTTGAACCTATGTGTGTTTCAGACCAAGGTCGCTCAACACAAAAAGCCGATGTAGCCTTTCGCCCCGTCATGAAATAACTTCTAAACATCATGAGTAAATGCCACTCTCGTTCCCGACGCGTTAAATCGGTAGGAATCGATTTCAAAAGATGTGCTTTTGTCCATTGCGCTCATGGGTTCGAGTTTAGGTGCAATAAAAAAGTGGGTGAAATTAATGTCTATAAACTTCACAAATAGCGTTACATCTATCGCATCGGTGAATGTGTCTATTAAATTAATATGTTTCAAATATTAGAAGTATTTTAACTTTCACGTTTGCTTTGTTTATCAAACTAGTTTTATGTATCCCGTTAGCTATAGTAGTTGCAATACCCGTTCTGTTTACCGGGCTTTTTCAAACATGCTAGTCATACAGGTGTGTGCGAAACAGACATACATGTAGTATCAGCTCCACCCAACATTTCAATAGAGATAGGCCTAATCATCCCCTCTATTGACGATCTATGGTTGACCCCAGTCAATCATTCGTACATACATGTATACATGTATAGCATTGTGTTGTCCAGTGGAACAGCGCGGGACTCATGATCATGAGGTTGTGAGTTCTAGCCGCGCCGTGGCCAACTTATTTGTGTCCTTAGGCAAGATAGTCTCAATTGCCTCGTCAACCCAAACGATATTTAGGGAGCTGCTACTGTTAGGGAGTCACAATCTAAGGCCGTGTTCCCACATGAGTAGAAGTGGTTTCGGTCCGGACTAGTCCGGACCGGGACCCACTTCAAAGTTGCGTTTCCACATAAGTGGTCGTCACAACGATGACTCACGGCGCGTTCCCACTGTGGCTGTTTGATACCAGGACGTGGACTCGATGCTACATCGAGTCTACTTTGAATCCTACTCAAAGAGGTAGTCTCGCACCTATAGGACGTGGTATCAAAATTGCTAGTGAGAACGCGTTTTACTTATTGTATGTGGACTCGTACCATTTGTTCCACAATAACAAGCATATTGCGCTGCGTTAATAGACTGCGTCGCCGTCCGTCGCGCGCTTCAAAATGCAATTTCACGCGGCCAAATGTCATGCACGCGTGGTATTTACGCAGTTAGTACGCACGGCCCACTCGCTTAAGCTTGTAAACAAGTAACATCCGGGTAAGTGGACTCGATACCACATTGGTATTTTGATGTATTTTATCCTACAATGAGAAAGCAACATCACTGTTATGCATGTAGACTCGCACCTAGGTATGAGTCCACATTCGCACAGTGAGGACACGCCTTTAAGTATAGTGCTGATTGGCTGTGCACTGTTGGCCGGTAGCCGCCTTAGTGTAGCGACGAAACATTCTGATTCAAAATGGCAGCGATAATAATTGGGCAAAAGCGTGCATTGTGGAAAGCGCTATATAATAACTGTCTATCATTAGTATTATTATAAACCACGTATACTGTCTGATTTCACCTTTTCAAGGAATTTATTTGCCTCCATTTTCAGGATTGGTTTTCATTTCTCAGAAATGAACCACCAAAGTACTATCTTTCCCTAATATAAAGACAAATGTTCTCTATTAAACGTCATTCCCTAGGGCTTGTTTCTCCGTTACCGGTACCCCCGTGTTGCCAGATCTCAAAATCCAACGGATGATTGATTATTCCTTTTTTTGAAAAAGGCAGAATTTGACAATGTCAAACACATTAATTTTGTTATAAGTTATTAATTTACACAGAATTGCACTTAGTTCTCAGCTGCACATAAATAATTTGGTGGCAAAACCCTTCAACACTTTCCACGCGGCTATTAGGTTTACCATATACAAAACAGATTTTTTAGAAACCTTTCCCAATTTTCAAAGTCTACCTCAAGGATTACTGAACTAATACTAGGCATGCTTGTACTTATTTCAATGCATTTCTCATTGTGTTTCCAAATATGGTAATGAAATTCGATAATGTCGAAATTTTTGAAACATTTTGTGCATTTTTGGAATGTCGTCTGCCGACGCAGCTGTCGCGTGGAAAGTGTTAAACGTAAACGTACGATAAATAACAGAGGTTAATGTGATGTGATGCATGATGGCAGATTTGTATCATTTTGTCAGCACACATTTCTCAATTAAATTTTGAGATGAAGTGTATTGCCTGCGAGGCCAACGTGCAACACGGTTTACTGTATTCAAGCGAAAAATTAAATACAGCGTGTCCCAAAAAACTATGTCCAAAAATTGCAGAGCTTATAACTTAACATTTTCCACTTAACAATATACAAAACAGAATTTTCAGAAACATTTCCGAAATTTCTGGGTCTATCTCAAGGATTACTGGACCAATACTTGGCATGTTGTTACTTATTTCAGTGCATTTCTCATGGTGATTTCAAATATGGTAATGTAATTCAACAATTTTGACTTTTTTGAAACATTTTGTGCAATTTTGGAATGTCGTCGGCAGCTGCCTGCCGCGTGGAAAGTGTTGATGTATATAGGACACGTAGCTACTTCGTATTTAGGGATATAACGGTAAATATATTGACCTTTATAGAGTCTACAATTTCAATAGATCAAATTGTGATTTAAGAAAATATGGTAATGACAAAAATGGTAAAGAACGTAAAAAGAAATATACGCAAAATAGAAGCAACATTAGAAAATATACTTGAAATTACAAACTACTTCCGGCGACAAATGATACTGATTTGTTTGTGGATACATTTTCTATATGCAGTAATGAAATTGTCAATACTTGTTTAGACCATTATAGCACCAACTGCAATACGGTATACATTTATAAGGAGTGTTCATAAATACTTTGGTGGGGGGGACTTGAAAAAATGAGGGGGATAAAAAAACAGGTCCTTAAAAGGGGGATCAGAAAAAAGATGTCCTTGTTGGAGGGGGGGGGGGGGGATTAAAAAGAAAAAGTGGGTATGCTTGACCAGTGGTGTAGCCAGAGGGGTTTCCCGCCCCACCCCCACTGTGGGCAATATCTCAATGTGAAATCTACTAAGACACAAATGGGGTTTTCAGAAAGTAATAGACGCCCTCTCTTGATCACTGTATCAATCCAATGCGGTATTGATAAAACCAAGCAAGTAGCATATGAATGGATAGATCAGACTTCAAACTTTCAGAAAAATATAACAAACACTTAATTATGCAAATAATATGTAAATTAGCTCATGAAAAGTTAATGAAGTTTGGTTCAAAATTGACACAAATAATTTTGTTAATGAATATTGAAATGTTTCTCAACGTCAAGAACATTAATTATGTGACTTTTACTCAAATTAGCGTACAATAACTAGTTTCTTACTTGATGCAAAAGTAATCTGAATAATATTTTAATTTTTTGGATGATTTTAGAGGCATTTAAAGGTTAAATCTCCCGTCAAATGTGGTCTATTTTATCAATAAAGTTACACATTTTGTTGGAATTCTCATCACGAAAATTGCCCGATGGTTCAATATTCCCGCTTATTTTGGACCGATTTTTTATTAATCTCGTTTTTAAAGATGGCTGATCTCGAAAACTAACAAAAGGTGAACCGACAAGATTTAACCGACACGATTCCCCTTATCAAATCAACCAACAGCACCAATCTCCCGGGGGGGGGGGGGGGGGGGGGGGCCAGTCAAACATAATGGTGTACACAGGCGTGACCAAATTTTTTCCAGACACCCCCTAAACAAGTTTTACCCTGCAAGCAAAATCACCCCCTAAACAAGTTTTTAGCGCGCTTTCCTTGCAAATTTTGACCCCTAAACAAGTTCTTGCCAGAATATGACCCCTAAACAAGAACGGAGATAACATTCTTCTGGGAACGGGGAACAAAACAAGTTACCCTAAACACGTTCGACCTGTATTTTAAGCCACCCTTTTTCTTGAAAATCAGCGTTTTTGATACCCTTAACGCGTGACGCGCGTGACGCGTCCAACACTTAAAAAACACCCCTTTTTACGCGTTCGACCTGTATTTTAAGCCACCCTTTTTCTTGAAAATCAGCGTTTTTGATACCCTTAACGCGTCACGCGCGTGACGCGTCCAACACTGAAAAAACACCCCTTTTTACGCGTTTTTTTGGTCACGCCTGTGTACACCATTATGTTTGACTGGCCCCCCCGGGACCAATCTCAACCGCGATACTCAAATATTGGGTGGTGGGTGGTGGGTTGGGGGGGGGGGGGGGCATGCCCGCGTATTTATTAACCGTAAACATAATTTTGCCCATTAAGAGAAACTCACTGTACACTGTGTTTATTATATACCAATCAGTCTCATCATGTATGCTACACTATATTCCGTCACGGTATTATTTTAAGTATTACAAACAAAACCTACCTCTGCCAGATCGGTTTGCATGGCTCAGTGGATCAGGACTCTCGCTTGTCATGCTTGTGGTGCGAAAAATTAGGTTCGAATGTCCAACCTCTCTTAAGTGTTATTAAATAATTTCATAAAAGTAGAGCTTGGTGAAATAATTAAAAGTCTTAAACTGATGTAAGAGAAATATTACACATGCAAATAGTATACAAAAGTTTCTCCCTATATTCAAATGTTGATAACGGTAAATAATATCGCTCTAGCTATATGCAACTGCCTGAAGACTACTCTTGTCTTTTATGTAGCTAGATAAAGACACATTTTCTCTCTGCTGAATGGTATATCCACGAACCATGTTGATCAAGTTTTTGTAACATACTGATGAATGTGAATTGCAATTGCTTTAAAGATTTCTTTGTTATTCGAACACCTGTTTTGAACTATGCCTACTCAAAAACTATTATCTTATTGTAAGCGTTGTGAATGCCAACACGCCATTGACTTATTCAAAAGGCGCGCGTTACACCTTAACATTCATAGGGTCCTTTAGACATGTTTGAACATATTGAAATAAACTGTTACAGCTAACAATGCGTTCTTGCTGTGTATGTAAACTATTCATTTTGTAAAAATGTTGACTGGTTTAAAAAATCGGTGAAATCGGGACCTGAATATTTTGACTGTTATAAATGTAACAAAATGCTATGTAAACTTGATGAAACGTGAACATTATGTGAACATGTTTAAGTAACGGATAATAATAAACATAATAGCACATCACAGCCAGTCCAGAGTTCCACAAATTTCACTTATCGTACAGCTTCAGAGTGCTATAAAGTTGACATTGTAAATAACCTGATTAATTATATCCCAACTTGGTGTGTGTGTGTGTAATATTAGATGATTGTTTATCTTGATCAGTGTTGATTGAATCAAAACTTCTGAGTTCTGCCAGTGTCCTACTGTGCAGGGGTTTGTACAGCAGAGTTCTGTCACATAAATCATCACTAATACTAGTACTGTCGATGAGTGCTATTAATTCCTTATAGCTCTCGGCAGCTACGCTGCCTCGTGCTATAAGTCATACATAAAAGATAAGATAATACATATTTTTCCACTGTGCAAATTATTTTTCGGTTTGCATATTTTCCAATTTTAGCTGCAAATATTATATATGATTGACCCGGATGATGAGCTATGATGGATGACACTAATTTGCACACATGCTGTACAGATGAAATTATAATGCGGTACGAAAAGCAATCATAGTTAGTGATGCATGATGACAGAATGGTATTATATTCTCAACACATAAAACTTAATTAAATGTTGAGAGGAATTTCACACAACCTATGCGACAAAAGCACAGCTCAGATTATTATATGATGGAGATATCAAACAACAACATGTATCATGTTTGTAAGAGCTACCGATTTTCTCGAATTTAAACTTCATTTTAGATCAACTTGCGACTATTTGACATATGGTTATATAGAAAATTAAATTATATGTGCGGAACGAAAGCAATCATAGTTTAGTGATGCATGATGACAGAATGGTATTATATTCTCAGCACATAAAACTTAATTAAATTTTGAGAGGAATTTTACACAAACCTATGCGACAAAAGCACAGCTCAGATTATTATATGATGGAGATATCAAACAACAAAGTGTATCATGATTGTAAGAGCTACCGATTTTCTCGAATTTAAACTTCATTTAGATCAACTTGCGACTATTTGACATATGGTTATATAGAAAATTAAATCATATGTGTGGAACGAAAGCAATCATAGTTTAGTGATGCATGATGACAGAATGGTATTCTATTCTCAGCACATAAAACTTAATTAAATTTTGAGAGGAATTTCACACAAACCTATGCGACAAAGGCACGTAGCTCAGATTATTATATCAAACAACAACATGTATCATGTTTGTAAGAGCTACCGATTTTCTCGAATTTAAACTTCATTTAGATCAACTTGCGACTATTTGACATATGGTTATATAGGAAATTAAAATGATATGTGCGGAACGAAAGCAATCATAGTTTAGTGATGCATGATGACAGAATGGTATTATATTCTCAGCACATAAAACTTAATTAAATTTTGAGAGGAATTTTACACTAACCTATGCGACAAAAGCACAGCTCAGATTATTATATGATGGAGATATCAAACAACAACATGTATCATGTTTGTAAGAGCTACCGATTTTCTCTAATTTAAACTTCATTTAGATCAACTTGCGACTATTTGACATATGGTTATATAGAAAATTAAATTATATGTGCGGAACGAAAGCAATCATAGTTTAGTGATGCATGATGACAGAATGGTATTATATTCTCAGCACATAAAACTTAATTAAATTTTGAGAGGAATTTCACACAAACCTATGCGACAAAAGCACAGCTCAGATTATTATATGATGGAGATATCAAACAACAACATGTATCATGTTTGTAAGAGCTACCGATTTTCTCGAATTCAAACTTCATTTAGATCAACTTGCGACTATTTGACATATGGTTATATAGAAAATTAAATTATATGTGCGGAACGAAAGCAATCATAGTTTAGTGATGCATGATGACAGAATGGTATTATATTCTCAGCACATAAAACTTAATTAAATTTTGAGAGGAATTTTACACAAACCTATGCGACAAAGGCACAGCTTAGATTATATTGTAGTTATATAAATGGAGATATCAAACAACAAAATGTATCATGTTTGTAAGAGCTACCGATTTTTCTCGAATTTAGATCAATTTGCGACTGTTTTACATTTGGTTTATCATTGGTTTGCAAAATGAGAAATCTGAAGAAAAAAATCCATGCCGTAAAATCACTTAATTTCGGGAGGGATTTAATTTCGCGAATTTCGCGAGAGGCGTAGATTCGCGAAATTAGGTACCCGCGAAACTGACAATGTTGCATTGAAAGTAACAGTACAATTTTTAGATTCGCGAAACTAAATGCCCGCAAAATAGAAGTAATTTTAAATTCACAAAATAAAGTATACGCAAAATTATAGTGTTTTACAGAATATATTAAAGTATGATAAATCAAGATACGCAAACTGAGCGGATATAATACTGGATGTTATGTTTTTATATTCTCAAACATGACAAACCCTGCTTTATGTTGCGACGGACCGTGTACATTGAACGGCAGCGGTATCAATCAAAATATAATTATATGTGCCAATTATACGCAGTGCATCATCCTCAAGCGAAACGTATTCTGTTACCATGCTTTTATATTGAGCTACTATATCATGACTATTATAGTAGATTACGCTGATAGATGCCTAAAATAATTAAAGTAATGCGTGTTTTATGGATGTGTAATGTACATGACCCCTTTCAGGCTGGAATTGATGACCGTCCCATTATATATGAATATTTGTTATATTTCGTTAGTACCCCGTTTGCAAATATCTTATTGTTATGCCCAATTTATATCCGTTCTAATAAGAAAACCAGAACATAACGCCAAATACAATACAAATGTGTTGCATTTTATGGACAGAATTGCATAATTTGCTACCTACAGTTGTTTAGGGCACTACATCACACTGATAGCCAAATTAAAATACATGCAGTGTTATTGGAGCAGATTGTACGCTTGCATATCGTCAGCCTGCTTCGATAATTGCCTTACTCATTTTTTCTAGTATTGAGAAACAACAAAAATAGGAAAAGTGAGTTAGGCAGTTATCGAAGCAGGCTGACGATATGTTGAATAGCAAATAGCACCATGAATAGTAAAGGTAAATTCCAACAGGAGCAGGACCTGTTGGATAGAATTAGGTTGGGGATATCTTTAAGTGAAATGTGGCTTGTTATAGGCCTAATATGAGTTAATATGACCCATTTTAGACATTTTACATATTTATTACAATCTGCCTAACTCACAATGCTGACTTAGGCAGAACGTGCATTTATCAACACTTTTGATTTGTCAATGACTTAGGTATTATTACAGCATGTGCATAATGTAATAAAGTCATGATTTATGCAAAAAACCCCTCAATTTCGCTGAAAAGTGAGTTAGGCAATTATCGAAGCAGGCTGACGATATCATAAATTGATTTGCAGAAATGCAATTGTGCATTTATCAACACTTTTGATTTGTCAATGACTTAGGTATTATTACAGCATGTGCATAATGTAATGAAGTCATGATTTATGCAAAAAAACCTCAATTTCGCTGAAAAGTATGATTGCATTGCATACCAGTATGTTTACACCGGCAAGGTTAGGTTACATTTATTTGGCTATGAGTATGAGGCGACGAAAAAAAATCCCTGTTCTACAGTCCCGATCGACGCATTTTTTTAATATTTTGATCTTTTGGGTTCAATTTTTGATTTTTTGTATGATTTATTTTGATTTTTAATATTATTTTCCCCTCCAAAATTGATAAACATATTCACCAAAATATCCCAAAACAAAAACAAAAACGAACCGCCTAACCGACCGATCCTTCGTTTGCCCTGTATAGAACAAGGTTTTTTCACGTCGCCTTAGAATGCTATTTCTATTTTGATTCTACTATCTCGTATATTTAGCTTCATTACGATATAATGCAACACGTAAGCAAACAAATATACAATTATATATCTTGCGGAAATTAAAGGGACACCAAGAGATGTGTTGGAGGCTGCGCCCTCAATTATGATAAAAACTGGAATTAGTATATTTTTATAATTGTATTACATGTATGAACTTACACCTATAATTCACACAGAAAACACTATGTAAAAAATTATGTAAATATAGAACTCCATAATTATTATGTAAGAGTTTACATAAAACATGTACTATATACCCAAGCTTGTGTAAATTCCTATGCAAAAGCTTAACACAACTGTTTACATAGTATTATGGAGTTCTATTTTTACACAGATTGTGTATTTTTTACATAATTTGTGTACTTTTTTACATAGTGTTTTCTGTGTGAAGGATTAAGAAAAATCAGCCCTCTTTGTACAAGAAAACGTCGATTCAAAAATGCTCGTACAGCCGCGACGAGCATTTTACGTCCGCCAGTATCCCCCTGCAGTACGCGTGGTACATAACGCGAACAATATTTGCATAGAGGGCGTTTTTCAATAAATAGCGATTATATTGTTTTAATCAAGTTTTGCTGTGTTTTTGTTAGTAGAAACAACAATAATGGCAATTTTTAATGTTCATCTTGAATTCTGAAGTAAATTTTTAAACATTTAAAATTTTCAACACCACTTAATGTCCCTTTAACAACAGAACAGATAGCAACATGTCCACCTATATATTGCAAGTATAAGACTGAGGCACACTGTTGTTTTATATATTTTTATATTTTCTCAAAAACGGATTAACCATTCTGGGACACCCTGTATCGGAGTATGATACTCTTTCAACATTAAACACAGTTTAAATAATTCTGGGACCCTCTGTATAGTAAGATATTCTTTCGTATAGTACATGTATGATATCTCTTAATTCAGCATGGCTCAACAGATAGCTAACTTATCCTGGTTAATGCGCCATTTGATGAAAGATCACGTCGTTAGATCCTCCTCATCACTTTTCGTGTTTACGATGCGATACAAATATTATACTGACGACTAAAACAAATTAGAAAAAGGACGAATTTAAGCAAAAAAAAGTTTCCTTCATTTTGTCAAATTTATTTTCATCGACCGGGGTAAGGCTAATGAAAGTCAATTACGAGTTTTCCCGTTATTTTTTTTTTTGCCGAGTGATGAGGCGACTTTTTCATTATTCATTATTAATTATTTGATCAGATTTCATTATTGACATGTAAATGCATGTTTGATCAACCCATAGCCTAATGATACAGGGGCTTCATGAAAGGTATTTACAAAAAAGCCCTGATTTTGAGCCTAGTTCCCAGTTTCATATTTTACAAAGTGAAAAATATGTTTGAAATTGCTAAAACTCGCTACAATGAGGTTTTGAAAAATAATGAATTTGTTGGCAATCTTGAAATTTTGACGCGGGTGAACAAAAGTGACGCGGGCGGGTTAAAAGAAATCGACTGTCAGGTGCCTTAGGGTGACACCTCAATTTATAATGTAAATAGGGGTGTGTGAGTGGATCACTTTTTTATTCAATGGTTACAAGTTCTGACGTCATTAAATTCGTTCGGAAATCGATTCAAATGAATGCTTCTTTGTTTTTTAGTGACACATGAAACGATCAGAAGGGCTACCGTAACTGTGTATGGTGTAACTCCATTAGACCTTTAACACTCTCCACGCGGCAGTCGTCTGCAGACGATAGTTCCAAAATTTCACAAAATGTTTCAAAAATGTCAAAATTATTTGATTTCATAGCCACATTTGGAATCACCATGAGAAATGCATTAAAATAGGTACAAACATGCCTAATATTGGTTCAGTAATGCTTGAAATAGACTTTGAAAGTTGGGAAAGGTTTTTGAAAAATCTGTTTTGTATTTATGGTAAACAAGGTAAAACTAATAGCCTCGTGGAAAGTGTTAAGTAGGCCTATGATTACAATGTTGTGAATGTTTTTGTTTCGGAGTAATACACTTTTGCAGTAGCGACACATGAAGAACATCTGTAGAGGTTAATCCATGTAACCATTTTTCATAAAAGAACTTGAGAAGGATATCCTTCTTTAAGTTCCTTCTTAACTTAATTCAGAAGAGATCATAGGCTATCGTAACTTTGCTAAGGAATTCTTCTTAAGCTCTAAGATAATATTCTTCTTATATATCCTAAAAAAAGTTGTTATTCTTAACTTAAGTTGACCTTTATGAAATAGGGTTATATTTTCTAAAACGACCTCCAACGTTTAATAGAGGATTCCCCTGTATAGCCATGCGCAATGGAGAATCGCATCGGGTTTTTTTTTGCATTCAATCGAATCGGTTCATGACGTCCAATTTATTGCATGAACCGTGTTACCAAATTTGGCCTACTATCATGAAACAAGGTGTGAACTTTCTTAAAATCTTAAACACAGTTATTATTCCAGACACGATGGAAGCTAAGTAATATACACATACCGGTATAAATTCTCTCCAAAGTTTTGTATGATAAGCAATAATTGTGCAAATTGATGGCTTAGTCTAACAAAGGCCTATCTGCAATGGTTGCAATGTGTGAGACCATGCGTGTTTACACAAGAGCATAATGTAAAGCACCCTTAATGTATATCATGTGGCAGCTATTGTAGATATTGCCTTTTCACATAACTGGGATGTAAGTCTGAAAACGTTCTATCCGCTATTATAGCTGCCTGTGTTACTTTGAGTTGATATCAATGGGTGTGCTACAGATTAACACATGATAACATCTGGCAGCTACTGCAGAATAGGACTTTGTTCCACTAAACCCTCGAAATAATTTTGTTTCGGTGCAATGAACTCGGCGCAATAACGATCACTCACGAATATTCATGTAGAATATTTATTCTTCAAACAACAACAATTCCTCAAGGGAATGCAATACTTCCAATCACAACATTAAGGGAATGAAGATCATTCGGTGTTAACACTTTCCACGCGGCAGGCGTCTGCAGACGACATTCCAAAATGTCACAAAATGTTTCAAAAATGTCAAAATTGTTAAATTTCATAACCATATTTGGAATCACCACGTGAAATGCATTAAAATAAGTACAACCATGCCTAGTATTGGTTCAGTAATCTTTGAGATACACCTTGAAAGTTTGGAAAGGTTTCCGAAAAAATATGTTTTGTATAATTGTGGTAAAACCGATAGACGCGTGGAAAGTGTTAATATCACCGTTCGAAAACCCCGAAACACACACCTACAGGATGTAGTTAGTTTTAGTTTTGCACATGCAAATTGCTTATGCACAACTACATCCTGTTGAAATTCCCACTATTATTGTTATAATAGTTGGGGATTTCAAAAGGATCTGGTTTTAACTGTTAAAATTGCCTGAAATTAGCTTAATTTGTTCTGAATTAGACATTTCTATCACGGTAAGCATTTTATCATGCATAACATTTACATGGGGGAGGGGGTGATTATTACATAGGCCATCCCCCATACTCTTTACATCAATGACCCAAGACCAACAGACATACCAAAAAAGTGAGGATAGACAATTGGTACCCTGGCAGTTTGTCCGCTAGGGGTCATAAAAGGTCACACTGGAGTGATGAGACACATGCCATATTGTTGGTATAGTCACAAGGATTCCAACGATGTATAGTTTAGGGTATCTCCGTCGTATAGTTAGCGAGTTACAATCCGAAAACCGGTATAAGAGGTCAAGTTTAGCTCATACTCAGATTTTCAAAATGCTCCGATTTCAATGAAAATAGTCTCAAATTAACCGGCTTGACATACCCACCAATAAACCGAATAGTTTGCCACGTCTGCGAGCTAAGCAGCCATTAGAAATTTCAGGTCAAAGGTCACATAGGCTACATAGGGCCTATATTGGGTTTAGGGCCTACTTTTGAATCAAATCGATACTTGGCTCGCAGATGTGGTAAACTATTCTGTTTATGGTTGGGTATGTCAAGCCTGTTAATTTGAGACTGTTTTCATTGAAATCGGAGCATTTTCTTCTACATTTGGGGGGGGGGGGGGGGGGGGGAGGCAACAAATCTGGGGCCCATCTGGCCCAATAGTAAATCAAGCCCTGGATGGTTTGGGGTGTGGGGTCCACTTAATTATGGGTGTCAAAAGGTGGTTTTCCATTTGTTGTCCCATGGTGTTTAGATACTGACTTATCCTTAATTGTTTCGCTTTCAAAGCCTTTTTGTGTGTGTAATACCTCAGTGGTAATTAAATACGTGTATTGCATACGGTTAAAAGCATAATGTGTATCTGCATTTTGAGGAAGGGGGGGGGGGGGGGGGTGGGGGGGGGGGAGGGGAGGAGTATAATATTCAAATTAAATTAAGCCATACTAGTCTACATAGAGATCCCACAGTTCACTATTTAAAGTTATAATTATAATGTTTTACTGATGTCCGAAGTGTAATTTGGCCATTATTTGGTTTTGAACCGTACAAGTTGGTTCGTGATGCAGGGCAAGCTTTCAATTAACAAAGCCATTAGAGACAGGGCAACTTCATTGGTCCAAATGGCACTAGATATGGTTGAATTATACCGCCTGGGTGTCCCGTTATTTTTTTAATGCTAAGTGATGAGGTGACTTTTTCATTATTTATTATTCATTATTTGATCATATTTCATTATTGACATGTAAATGCATGTTTGGTCAACCCATATTGATACGAAAGGTATTTACAATAAAAAGCCCTACTTTTGAGCCTAGTTCCCAGTTTCATATTTTACAAAGTGAAAAATATGTTTGAAATTGCTCAAACTCGCTACAATGATGTATTGAAAATATATAATGAATTCTTTGGCAGTCTTGAAATTTTGACGCGGGTGAAAAAAGTGGTAACGGGAAACTCAAAATCGACTTTCAGGCGCCACCCGGCTGAGTGATGGCTGCCTTAGGAAAAAGTAACACTCGTGTTACAGTAACACGGCCGGTTATAATGTAAATTGACACATAGGAGTAGATGATCGACCATGACAAGCGTATCTAGGATGCTATTTATGTTCCCATGACATCGGTAATATATGATCATGTATTATAGATGCGAGTCTGTGTTTCTTTCAGAGGGATAAATGAGCTTTACATGAGAAGAAAGAAAGGTAATTTTGTTTGCTAACTCCGTAGTATAAAATCGGTGACATAAAGCACATCTTAAATGATACGTGAGAAGTACTGCAAGACGAATACGTTAGGGATCACGTCAAAACTCGACCGCGAGGCAACCGCCGGTTACGGCTGGTTCCGCCCGGTTCTCACAAAACGTGTCGTCTGTTATAATGTACACACATAATGAGGTCAAATAGTTACACTCTGGTGAACACGACCGGTTGATAGTGCCTCGTCACACGTGTGAGCAATACATTCTTGAAGTAATGGGCTCTCAAGTCTCTGTTGACAACCAGTACAATACAGCTATTGATTTTCGCTGGGGTTGGCTTTTTCGATCTGTTTATAGCTCAATTAACTTTTTAAAATCAATACCGAAAGTCCAAGGGTGCGCTATTATGACCGCAAAGCAACAGATTGATAGTGTAAATTGGTCCGGTTACGGCATTAAGTCAACCGGCGGTTGTTCAGTGTTGCATGCGTGAATATTCATATACCAGTAAAACAGTTGACCTGAAAGAACCGGGCGGAGCCGAACGTAACCGGCGGTCAACGGGCGGTCGAGTTTTGATGTCTTCCCTTATGGCTCATACATAGGCATAAAGTGACTTGTATATGTAAGACTAATACGATAGGCCCTTTAGGGACCGTTCATTAGTTCTTTTTGGATTGTCACTTCTTCAATATTCAACTGATCCTAGCGTGCAATATCTCATATATTAAAGAAGATAAATTTCTCAACAACTTTCTAATTTAATATATTTTAGAAGTTAAGGATATATATTTTTAGAGTTAAAGCCCATTTATTACCTGTATAGTTACTTTTTGGATGACTGTATTAATTTGGCACCTATCGTATAAGTCTTACGTACAAGTCACTTGCATGTATGAGTCATACGGACTAGTTATGCAGTGCGGCCTTAATGTATCACTGTTAGGCCAACAAAAAAAATTTGACTTGCCCTTTCAGGGTCAAAGTCAGGGTCGGACGGTCGGATTTTCTTTTTTGTTTTTGAAATTTCCTTGAAAATTTACTGCACAAAAACACGTTTTAAAGATTTTTTAAAATTTTTATTTTTTTTAAATTTTAAACAAGCAGATACTACATGTACTTAAAAACACGTTTTGATCTTTCTTTATTGTTATGTGCTTCTTTCAATTTTTTTTCCAATTTTTTTCTTCAATCTTATAAAAAATAAATAAAACAAATAGCGACCCTAGATTTCCGAAAATTAGGGTCGGGCGGAAAAGGCAAGTCAACTCTTTTTATGTTGGCCTTACTGTGAAAATTGATGACATCTCACGTCGTTAGATCCTCATTTCTTGTGTGCGAGCGAGTGACACGATATGAAACACTATAAGATAGCCAAATGAGAAAAAACCTCATTATTGGCTTCATTTTTACGAATATATTTTGCTCGATCACCGGTATATTATTTACGTATGTATCGCGTGTATGACATCTAGGAATCGAATAACGATGAATTGTGTAGACATGTGCTTGTCATTTTCTATTCCTAAGCATTATTCTGTACATAGCTCGATGGTAAGATACGTGAGTTGCATTAGCCTATTTGCTAAAAGCTAACATACAGGGTGTCTCAGAATGATACCCTGAACACGTTGAATAGTTGCAGACCTCATCGTAAAGAGCAGGGGATCATCCCGGGTCTGTTACCTGTACACAAAAAAATCAAGTCCCTAGGTTTCAGGGGCGATGTAGATGTAGGGATGTAATGTATGTATGTATAACGGGTTTCAAAAAATAAATAAATAAATAGAACAAATAGTGTTTCAAATGTAAACACTTGCGATATGATGGTAGAAATGTTTCCAACTTATTCCATTAATTTCATTGGAGATATCTCTTTTTGTTCCGCTGTGGCAAGACATAATCGAAATTCGATGAAAAAAGTATTATCTTGGCATACCAGACGACATGAGACGTGGTGGTTTTTATCGGCTCAAAACATGATTTGTGTCACAGAAATAGTACATCAATGGTAAAGAAAAAGCTGATTAGGATTTAGAGTAGAACTGATTCGCTTTGATGATGGCAGAATTTAGTTCTTATATGACACGAAACATTCAGAATTGGTTATTTGAAATTAATTTACGTAGAACAAAATACGAATTTTAAATTGTAGATGGCTTCGTCTGGCATTGACAGAGGAGGGGCGTGGCGTTATTTGCATTTTATGAATATTGTAATCAGATGTGTTGGGAAGGACGCCGGATCGCGACGACCACATCGTGTGAGGTCATGAATAGTCATGGCTGAATATTCATTTACAACGAATGATTGACAGTTTACGCTTAACTTCCGGGTAAAGAACTGATAGAGTGCGCTATACTGTGATCCAAATCTCAACAATGGGCAGATATGAGAGTCATCCCCCTGTTATAACTCACAATGTAGGAAACATAGCTACTGCATATTTGGAGATATTGAAGTAAATATATATCTAAAATTAATTGGTGCAATTATGAGACCAATCGGATGTAAGGTTCTTGAAAGGCAAAGCTGTAAATACAGCGTGGTCAGAACCTGTTTGTTCGCTTAACATGTTTTTCAGTGTTGTTTTGTATTATGCTGGCTTTTTACCATGATGCACTGGGTACGGTTTGCCTCTCCCAAGCAACCGCTAGCGGCGCAGCGTATTGCGAATATTGAAAATTGAATAAAACGCAATGTTGTGGTTTATTTCAAGAAGTTGCATCCCTCAAATAGGGATAGATTTGGTCCACATTTATTATAACTATATATATTTGAGAATGCGTGTGAAGGTCAGTTGACCGTCGTCAGCTGCAAATTACAGTACCACCACTTCGCGGGATAAACAAGCCTTTGGACCCTGCTTTGGACACTGCATTGATGACACGTATGTTGGACTTGCACACGAAACCTTCATTGTGGGTTCTCAGTATGCAGTGGGTGAGTAACATCACCCATCTGGTAATAGACTCACCTTGTCCCGCATCCGCGGCGTAACACCTGTCCAATTCCCCGGTCTGCGTTGAAAACACCTTTATCTTCGAAGTGCCATCAACTACCAGTAACTGGCCACCCATCAACGCCACATCCCGTGGGGAAGTCATCACGCCATCCGCCCCAGCTACTTTCATACTGGTATGATACTGTAACTCGCCTCCTTTATTACGATATAGATTGACCTGATTAGCCCAACAGTCGGCTATCGCTACCATATGAGGCGACCCATCAATACCCCTGGCATCGTGCACCTTCGGACCGCCGATTTTACGACTCGCAGATCCGAGTTGTGTATACAGTTCCATCTCAATTCTGAACGTTTTAGTAGTATCCGTAGCAGCCTCCATATTGTTTTATTTTGTGGTGAAAATTGGTCCGCGATTATTTTCATAAATTGTAGTAATTACGAATTCGCGGTACAGCTATGCCCTGAGCTGTGCATGCAATTTTTCAAACGTCATGCAGTTTCGATAGTACTCTACAGGTAACGCCAGCTTTGTATGTCAAACAAGCTTCTCCAATCCGTATTTAAATTGGCCCACGTCTTTTGGTTGACCCGTTAAAGCCAGATCTCGCTGCTGTTGTAACTGAGTCAGACGATGCAATCCAGCGCAGCAAAATGAATCCGAGTACATAACACTATCCTCTTTTTTTAAACGTAGACGGAACACGTTAATAACACTTTCCACGCGTCTATTTGTTTTACCGTATACAAAACAGATTTTTCAGAAACCATTCCCAACCTTCAAGGTCTATCTCAAGGATTACAGAACCAATACTAGATATGTTTGTACTTCTTTAAATGTATTTCTCATGGTCATTCCAAATATGGTAGGGAAATTCAATAATATTGATATATTTGAAATATTTTGTGACCTTTTGGAATGTCGTCTGCAGACCCCTCCCGCGTGAAAAGTGTTAATGCTCCTACACTGATTGTATCGTACATATGCTCTTGATAATAAGGATGCGCCTCATCAGACAATGCATATAGGGCAGCGAATTTATTAACCGTACACACTTACTATAGAAATGCATTGCTGTACAATGTACATGTGCTGCGCTTTACTCCGTCAAGGATCAAATGTTGTTTACGGTAACGAACATCGCGGCCGGGCCGGGCATAGATTTCCTTTCAAAGGGAAAAGTACCGTTGATCATGCGTGGATGTAATTTATCGTGAATTGCGTCGTTTATAAAGCGACCAAGCGATCTTTATACCCATACGACGTTAATGTTTTATGGCTAATGCATTTACTATGAAGTATTAATTGCAGTACAGCGAGGGGTGGGTACTGGTACTGGCAAATGCTTTTGTACGCTTTAGATCATAGTCGAAGAGCTAAACACACTGTGTTGATGGTAAAACATAAGGCATGTTCAACTCTAGTCATCCATGTACTGACAAGTAGGAACCACCTTTGTTTGTACGCTTTAGATCATAGTCGAAGAGCTAAACACACTGTGTTGATAGTAAAACATAAGGCATGTTTTACTCTAGTCATCCATGTACTGACAAGTAGGAACCACATTTGTATACCCTACCGCTTCATGTCTTCAACAGGGATATTTAGTTAGTGAGGAATTTTAAGGTGGGTATTCTAATCTTAACCGATGCGCAAGAGAGATCACTGTTTATCAATGGATTGATCATGTTGATAGACCAACTCATAATAGGCTACCACTCTATAATTGCCATCGGTGTGTTGTTTCAATTCAAGAAACACCCTGTTCGGAGAACCTTATCATGCTTTAGAGTTCGCTTACACTTCTAATTCTATCATGTGTGATGAACACTAGAACATGTGCTTATTGGATATGATCTGTGTTTCATTCGGTCAATTGTACATCTTATTGCACATTTTGGAAGTACAGAAGTTGCAACATTCGTGTATGATATTTGTAATACATGTTAATTTCATTTGCAAATTTGGTATTTTGGGTGACCTACACTAATGTACTAGAAACTCTACATAAGTAAGCAATAGCGGTTTTTTGTAGCATACAATCTTGTATGACCTACGTTACATGTACTAGAAACTCTACAAAAAAAATAGCTGCCGTATCTCATGCTGTTAATTACACGTCCTAGAAACTCTACATAAACAATAGCTGCCGGTTGTAGCATAATCATACCATCTTGATGTTATTGCACATGGGCAGTAACGTAGCCAGTGGGGGGGGGGGGGGGGGGCGGTGGGTCGAGCTGCCCCCCCCCCCCCCTCCGGACACCTTAAATGGGGACGGCGAAGCCGAAAAATGGGGACGAGAAGAAGGGGAGAAAAGAGAGAAAGAAGGGGGACGAAGAGGGAGAAAGAGAAAAGAAAGGGGGAGGAGAGGGAGAAAGAGAAGGGAAAGGGGAAGGAGAGGGAGAAAGAGAAGGGAAAGGGGAAGGAGAGGGGAAAGAGAAGAGAAATGGGGACGAGAAATTGTTCATGTAGTACATTTACTGTGCAATTTTTTTTGACTGTGCGAACTATTTTGAGACCTCACCCCCCCTCCCCCTCCCCCCCCCACTTACGTGAAATTCACGAGGAAGTGACTAGAAAAAAAATTGGGGCAACCTTTTACGAAAATTTTAGGGACATAAAAAAAAATAGGGACGCTATTAATGTTTGCCCCACCGGAATGACAATGCTGGCTACGCGCCTGCACATGGGGGTAATAATACCACCCTGTTGGTCATAACATCTTCCTGGTTGCAAATGTTTTGACCTTTATAATTGTATAGGGTAATAATATATACCAGCCTGTTGGTCATAACATCTTACCAGCTGGTCATAACATCTTACTAGTTTGGCTAATAATGCAATTATAGTGTTTAGAAACAATGTTAGATTAAGACTTCAGGCTTGTACTATTTTGGCTCGCATACAAGTAAAATGTTTGCCTCGGACTCTTCGAGTCCTCGTCAAACAATTACGTGTATGCTAATGGTGTATCGTTTCACTATGAAAAATGTTTATTTCGTCTGACAATGATAGCAGGTTTCATGGGTAGGTTACTGTAAGTATACATCCGGTCTGATAAAAAATGCCCTGAAAAGATTAGTTATAACTTAAACATGTCCCGCTGATTCAACTCACGGATTGGGACGTCTGTGACTACAATAGGCTACTTGAATACAGCGCCTGCGGAAGGGGTGATATTATAATGGGTTTGCCCGCGTCCTCAACTTCTTAGAATAAAAAAACCCACTATAAGTGTATTTTTTAGTTTTTGTATATCTGAAATTCCTTTGTGCCTAAAAGACACCATTTTTATTGAAATATAACCAAAAATAATCTCAAAAACTGAACTTGGATCCCACGCTAGAAATCCACCCGCATGTTTCGCTTGCTGATACAGACCGTGACAAGATTAGTACTCTTTAACATTTCAACTGACACATGTCACCACGAGACCTGAGTCAACAGCAATGAATAATGTAATCGTTGAGACGATTTATGATGCTATCTACTGCTGATAGCAATGACCGGTTTATATCGGGTGCGTCAAACGAAATCCGGCAAAGTTCCTATAAATCCTGTAAAGACCTTATATAACCATTGATATCACCATACGACATATCAACTGTCTTGTTATTCTGCCAGGGTGTCCCAAAAATATTTATAACATGTTTGAAAAAATAGACAAGAATAAAAATAAAATGAGGAACATGTTATCTACTTATGGTGCGTTGATACTACATTGCAACAGAGCATAAATTACAAAAAGTGCATGTTATTGAAATTACGCTCTAATTCAAAAAGTAACATATGTAAGACAAGGAGACAGTATTATAGAATACAGCTTGGTGATTTAATGTCATATGAAAAAAATGTTTGACCTTATTTGCATATAATTAGCATTTGCTTTTTGTAATTTCCAGCAAAAACTATACACGCTATTAACACCAAATTCACAGAATATGAAGTTCCCATCATTGTCAACAATTCTGTCTAAGAAAAAGTTACCATTCATCTTAACATTACAAAAAAGACAAAATCTGTCTTAATTAAGCTTAATTAATGACCAAACTCGTTGAAATGATTAAGTAGTACTGGTATCCAAAACCAGACTTGCAAGGTATCAAATTAAAGGTAAAGATATGCTTAAAACAATGGTCTGAGCAGATAATTCAATATCCCTTTGGTATTTAAATATTGTCCTCCAAACAGTTGGTATATATATTGTTTTACATGGTGTTGTTGTATTTTTCTCCATTTCCGTGCAACCTTCCCAGTAACTCCAAATCGACGAGCATCCTCAGTTTACAGAAACTCCAGAAACTTTTCATGGGGAGAAAGAAGTGGTACACTTTAGATGAACTGTTTTCATGTGTACACTGAAAACCTAAACTGGTCAGCCTGACTAATTTTAGTCTAGTCCAGCATTGCTGGACTAGCTTTACGTTAGTCGCTCGACTCGATTAGTCGCTCGACTCGACTAGCTTGATGTTAGTCCGTCCTAAGCTGGCCTAGTGTAGGCTAGATGCTCTACTAGCTTTAAGTTAGTCCAGATGGTGTCCATCTTGACTAGCTTTAGCCTAGTCCAGCATTGCTGATGCTGGACTAGCTTTTATTCTTTGACCATTACCTCGCTGCAATGGTTATTTGTAATGCTAGCAGAATATAATATAAGAGGTGTTTATTTCCGATAAATGCAATTTTGCGATGGACAGAGAATATCAATCTATGAATCGGAGAGAATAATTAATTTATTCTTGTTTAAATTTCATCACTCGGTGAGTGAGTGACATGAGAATTGGATAAATCACTCTCTATAGAGTGATTTTCCACTCTTTGAGAGTGAAAATAATTTCACTCCTGTGTTAGAGTCATTTTGTTCTAACTCTTTTACATTTAGAGAGTATATAGTCAGCATGAAGATTTAAACAATTGAGTGGGGTTAGTGAAAAGTCCACCTGTATTATATGAAAATTATAGCTGATATAAAGAATTTTAAATTGAATCTCAGTGCCTTGACTAACGTTAAGCTATTCCAGCAATCCGACTAGCCTTAACTAGTCCAGCTCAGGACGGACTCACAACAAGCTAGTCGAGCGAGTAACGTAAAGCTAGTCCAGCAATGCTCCAGCTAGTCCAGCCACAGACTAGTCCAGCAGAACAAATCAAGCTAGTCAGGCTGAGCCAGGCTAACCTTAAGCTAGTCAAGTTGGCCATAACCTATCCAGCAGGCTTGACTAGTTTAAGCCAGTCCAGCAGGCTTGACTAGCCTGCTCGACAAGTTGAAAGTTAGTCCAGCCTGTGCCTGACAAGTTTTCAGTGTATAGGGTTAAGTGCAACAATGGAAACTGCATCATTTTGTATTCAAATGGCCACTGTTTCATCAATATTAGTGCTATCGTTACAAATGAGGTGTAAAAATGCACGGAAGGCAATGCCTGTTCCTTTACACTTGCTGAATTTCTTTAGGGTCCTAAGAATGAAGCATAGGATGCCTCGAAAAAGTGGATACTTTCTGTTTATTTCATACAACTCTACAACCATGAACGCAAACAATAGAAGCAATCGTCAAGGACATGCTCACGTTAAGGGACCAATGTTTTGAAATCCGCGCTACAAGACACTTGAAATGCCATTCAGCAATGTGCAGTCAAGGGTTTTAAGCACTAAGTGGATGTTACTTTAGATGACCGTGTGGTGACATGCAAGCCTGTACATTATGAAGACCTGTACTAAGTTTAAATAGTCAAGTCCATAAAAAGGTAAGTAGCCAGTAGCTGGTTGGATTAGCGTGTATGGATAATCAAGTATTGGCCAATCCGAAATCAGGTGTAATATGTAACAATGCTGATAATCATACAAGGACAAAAAAGAGTACTTTAAAGCAAAGCTGTTTTGATTATACGAGGGAGTATCAAAAAGTTTTTGAAATCACCTAGAAGTGAAGGAGCCAGATTTTTGTTGTTGATATGTGACCCTTAAGACATCTTGAAAATTCCCTGTGCAAAGTCACACATTTCTCCCACGATTTATTACCTGTCTACATACCGCCATTGAATAGATCCTCAGATTGACCGCCATTGATTGACCCTCAGATTGCCTCAGAATTGCGGTATTCCCAAAACAGCAATAAATAGTTTAAAGTTTCGACAGAAAGGGGTCAAAGGTCATTACAAACAAGCTTGGTGACAATAATCTTATGGGTAACATGGGGTGTACTACCGTGTACACAGATTGACCTCTAATGACCCCTACATGAGAACATGCTTTTGGGCGTATATATAAGGGTATATATGGATTGTGACCTTTTGACCCACGCCCCTCTCCCCGGAGGCAATGTTGATCCGTGTCATATTATCAGAAGCCTAGGCAGTTCCCCCAACATTGATTGATGGGGGAGGGGGGATAGTTGTAATAAGTTGCGTCAAGTGTGCCAACTATTATTTTCCTTGATTGTAGAAGGGATTAAGGGCGCGAAACACTAAATAAGTGTTTGGGAGATGTTTGGAATTGGGTGTGGTTAAATAAGTACGAAGACCCAGAGGGGACATGGTCAAAAAAAAAATTACGTATGTACATGGTAAAAATAATAATATTACGTACGTATGTGATATTACCACGTACGTACGTAAATATATCAATTAATAATGAATTAATTAATATTAATCAATTAACTAATTCATTTTAATTAATAAATAAATAAATTAATGAATTAATGAATTAATATAATAAATTAATTAATTAATTAATGAATTAATATAATAAATTAATGAATTAATAAATTAATGAATTAATAAATTAATGAATTAATAAATTAATGAATTAATAAATTAATGAATTAATAAATTAATGAATTAATAAATTAATGAATTAATAAATTAATGAATTAATAAATTAATGAATTAATAAATTAATGAATTAATAAATTAATGAATTAATAAATTAATGAATTAATAAATTAATGAATTAATAAATTAATGAATTAATAAATTAATGAATGAATAAATTAATGAATTAATAAATTAATGAATTAATAAATTAATAAATTAATGAATTAATAAATTAATGAATTAATAAATTAATGAATTAATAAATTAATGAATTAATAAATTAATGAATTAATAAATGAATGAATTAATAAATAGGTGAATTAATGAATTAATGAATTAATAAATTAAAAAATTAAATTGAATTAATGTTAATCAATTAAACTAATTAATTTTAATTAATTACTTAAATGAATGAATGAATGAATTGGTTAGTTACTAATTAATTACTTAACATAACTAACTAAATTAGTTAATTGATTACAATTAATTAACTAGTTAATTATAATTAACAAAATCATTAATTATAATTAACTATGATTCAATTATAATCACTTAATTAGTTTATTTATTTTGAAGTAATTAAAGGTAGATGTTATGATGATGTTCCGATTTTCAACTTGAAGTTTTCTATTCTACATGAAACGTCATTCTTAAAATAGTCGTATTCCAAAGTTTGAGTTGCGAGTTGCATAACTCTAATGGTTCTCATTTTAGGCGCACAAGATGACTTGCAATGTCACCATTGAGTAGCACACATACTATATCGTGGTTAACCACACGTGACGTGACCATTAGAGGAAATCCGTAAATTTTGTGGCGCAAGATATATTCCATTACGCAGTTAGGCCAAAATGCAGCGAATAACTGCCAAAGGTGGTTTCTGGCACCTTGTGCTTCTAAAATAAGAACCATTGGAATACGACTATTTTAAGGATGACCCTTCATGTATAATAGAAAACATCAAGTTGAAAATCAGTCTAATATTATAAAGGATTGCTTCAAGGTATTATAGAACTTATAGTGTGTAATAGACATGTATTATAACTTACTCTTTATTTACCCATGTATCAATCAGGTTTTTGAGGTGCATAATTGGTTAGAATGCATGATGTTTCTTTTTTACTGACCACTTTGCATATTATATGCACACGTCAAAAGCTGGCCACTGAATCTGATGACGACTATAAAGCTCCAGTTTAGTTAGAGCCTACATCTATAGATTTCCAAATGGTTACCAGGTTAAATATGAAATACTAATTTGCATAAATTTGGATATTAGCCACCAGGTGACCATCCGGTGACCACCCGATGGCCATCTGATGCTTACTAATTTGCATGTGAAAATTTATCGGATGACCACCCGATGTCCACCGGTGGCCATCCGCTACCTCATGGTACCCGGTGGCCACCCGGTGGTCACCGGGTAGCCCCCATATGCCACATGGTTAACAGTTACTTATTGGTTCCCCTGCAAAGGCACCTGATAGCTACCAAGAATCTAATTTGCATAAATTAGCATATAAGCCACCAGGTGGCCACCCGATGGCTATCTGACACCTAGTAATTTGCATGTGAAAATTTATCGGATAACCATCCGATGTCCACCCGGTGGCCATCCGCTACCTCATGGTTTACGACCATCGTAAGAGGAAGCAGCAATTATTCTGTACATAGCTCGATGGTAAGATACATGAGTTGCATTAGCTTATTTGCTAAAAGCTAACATACAGGGTGTCTCAGAATGATCTATACCGGATTTAAAAAAAACCAAAAACCAAAAACCAACAAATAGTGTTTCAAATTTAAACACTTGCGATATGATGGTGGAAATGTTTCCAACTTATTCCGTTAATTTCATTGGAGATATCTCTTTTTGTTCCGCTGTGGCAAGACATAATCAAAATTCGATGAAAAACGTATTTTCATATTTTGGCTCACACAATTCATCTTTAAAAAACAGTTTAATATTCTCTCTAGCACTACCAGCATTTCAAACAATGAACCCCACACATCGTAAGTTACATTCTGGTAATTCAAAAGATATGCGTGCGATAAGCGTAGACATTATATTTGTTTGTGCTGCTCTAACATTGGATAGGGCGGCTTTTGATTCAACAGCGTGTTCCAAACAGCTGGGTTAAAAACGGGAGAGCTTTATAACTCACAATGTAGGAGACATGGCTACTGCATATATCGGGATATGAAAGTAAATATATCTGACATTAATTGGTGCAATTATGAGACCAATCGGATGTAAGGTCCTTGAAATGCAAAGCTGTAAATACAGCGTGGTCAGAACCTGCTTTTTCGCCTTAGAAACATGTTTTTCTGTGTTGTATTTGTATTACGCGGGCTTTTTACCATGATGCACTGGGTACGTTTTGCCTCTCCCTAAGCAACCGCTAGCGGCGCATAGTATTGCGAATATTGGGAATTGAATTAAACACAATGTTTTCTTTTCTTTTCAAGAAGTTGCATCCCTCAAATAGGGATAGATTTGGTCCACATTTATTATAACTATATGTCTCAGAATACGAGTGTGAAGGTCAGTTGACCGTCGTCAGCTGCTAATTACAGTACCACCACTTCGCGGGATAAACAAGCCTTTGGACCCGCTTTGGACACTGCATTGATGACACGTATGTTGGACTTGCACAAGAAACCTTCATTGTGGGTTTTCAGTAATGCAGTGGGTGAGTAACATCACCCATCTGGCAATAGACAGAATAGACTCACCTTGTCCCGCATCCGCGGCGTAACACCTGTCCAACTCTCCGGTCTGCGTTGAAAACACCTTTATCTTCGAAGTGCCATCCACTACCAGTAACTGGCCACCCATCAACGCCACATCCCGTGGGGAGGTCATCACGCCATCCGCCCCAGCTACTTTCATACTGGTATGATATTGTAACTCGCCTCCTTTATTACGATACAGATTGACCTGATTAGCCCAACAGTCGGCTATCGCTACCATATGAGGCGACCCATCAATACCCCTGGCATCGTGCACCTTCGGACCGCACTATGAAAACTCTCTCATTGCTTGCGTGGTAGATTTCGATCGCGACAGGAGCATGCGCAGATGCGATTTTTGTGTAAGTGGTCTGTGATTTTGTCAATATTATATTTTTACTGTGATTTGTCGATCTGCATTAAATGCAAAAAGTAACAACGCCCCCGGCTGGACTCGAACCACCAACCTTTCGGTTAACAGCCGAACGCGCTAACCAATTGCGCCACGGAGGTGATTATTACTAGGCTGTTTTGGTTTGTCATGTTCACCCGTACACTTCCCCGTACACTTTCTTGCAAAGTCGGGCATCGTTTTTTCTCAAATGTTGCTTGCATATTGCCTTTGCTGTCGCCTTTAATACATGTGCTGTTACTTGAACTTGGAACCAACGTTTAATTTGAACTGTCTATTTTCAATAAAAAAATACTCCAATACGGGAAAAAAATCAGAAAAGCTCACAGACAACAAATAAGAACATCATTTTACTCGACCTAGAATTTCAATCAACGGATTTCAATCATCGGCAAAACCCGATGATGTGAGTGACGTCATTTAATGAGCTCATTAGCATAATTTATGTCCGTGAAATATACAATAGGGTTTTGGTAGTGGACCGCCGATTTTACGACTCGCAGATCCGAGTTGTGTATACAGTTCCAGCTCAATTCTGAACGTTTTGGTAGTATCCGTAGCAGCCTCCATATTGTTTTGTTTTGTGGTGAAAATATTGGTCCGCGATTATTTTTATGAATTGTAGTAATTACGAATGCGCGGTACAGCTATGCCCTGAGCTGTGCATGCAATTTTCAAACGTCTTGCAGTTTCGATAGTACTCTACAGCTTTGTATGTCAAACAAGCTTCTTCAATCCGTATTTAAATTGGCCCACGTCTTTTGGTTGACCCGTTAAAGCCAGATCTCGCTGCTGTTGTAACCGAGTCAGACGATGCAATCCAGCGCAGCAAAATGAGAATCCGAGTACATAACACTATCCCCCTCTTTTTAAACGTAGACTGAACACGTTAATAACACTTTCCACGCGGCTATTTGTTTTACAGTATACAAAACAGATTTGTCAGAAACCGTTCCCAACTTTCAAGGTCTATCTCAAGGATTATAGAACCAATATTAGACATGTTTGTACTTCTTAAAATGTATTTCTCATGGTGATTCCAAATATGGTATGGAAATTCAAAAATTTGGATATTTTTTAAACATTTGTGAAATTTTGGAATGTCGTCTGCAGACGCCTCCCGCGTGGAAAGTGTTAATGCTTCTACATGATTGTATGGAACATATGCTCTTGATAATAAGGATGCGCCTCATCAGACAATGCATATAGGCCGGGCATACAGGTTTCCTTTTAAAGGGAAAAGTACCGTTGATCATGCGTTTATATAATTTATTGTGAATTACGTCGTTTATAAAGCGAACAAGCGATCTTTTTACCCATAACACGTTAATTTTGTATGGCTAATGCATTTACTATTTAGTATTAATCGCAGTACAACGAAGGGCGAGTGGTGGTAGTATTAATGCAAATGCGTGTGTATGCTAATGGTGTATCGTTTCACTATGAACATTTTATTTGTTTTCGTCTGACAATGATAACAGGTTTCATGGGGAGGTATACATCCGGTGTGATAAAAATTGCCCTGAAAAGATTGGTTATAATTTAAACATGTCCCGCTGATTCAACTCTCGGATTGGGACATCTGTGACTACAATAGGCTACTTGAATACATTGTACAGCGAAAAATAATCTCAAAAACTGACCTTTGATCCCATACTACAAATCCTCCCGCATGTTTCGCTTGCGGATACAGAACGCGACTATTCTTCAACATTTCAACTAACACATGTCAGCACGACTGCACGAGACCTGAGTCAACAGCAATGAATATGTAATGAAAATGATGTCTAAATTAGACATCATTTCATTTATATGTGTAATCGTTGAGACGATTTATGATGCTATCTACTGCTGATAGCAATGACCGGTTTATATCGGGTGCGTCAAACGAAATCAAGTTCCTATAAATGACACGATGAATATGCAACTGTTGTAAAGACCTTATATCACCATTGATATCACCCTAACGACATAATTATCAACTGTCTTGTTTTAGTGCCAGGGTATCCCAGATTGATTTATATTATTATAATCAGTTCTTATATAGCGCATTTCCAAATTGATCAAAAGAAAAAAAATGTTTGAAAACAATAATAAAAAGACAACATTGCAGTCCAAATGTAATACATGCAGAAGGTAATGAGGAACAAGTTGTTAATTTTATTCAAATATCTTTATCCGTTCCGATATGGCATGACATGATTGAAAATCGTTGAAAATGTGTTTTTCACTTTCACTTATTTCTAAATAACTCAAGTAATCCCTCACACCATTCAAATATTACTTCATAAAACATCACCAACAGTTGATATCTATTAACTGTACTGGAAATAGAGGACACAGCAACTTATCTGCATATCATATAAATTGAGCTTTGTTCCGAACATATAGTCGATGATTAAACGAGTTTCAAAATTGGTAATTTTGGTCAAACTTTGAATCTCCTATTTTTTCCAGAAGAGTCCATAAATTCTGTCAGAAACGTCCGGTTTTTGTAATTCAAAATTCCTAAGAAAGCTAATTAGATGTTAGAATCATAAACACTTTGACCAACAACAATGATATTTATAGCTAAATAAATAAAATAAATCATTAGTATCATTTATCGTCGACATTTTTTATGACCTCCCCTAAAATGAAAGCGATAATTTGTATGACCCCCTACTCAGATGTTGATTATTTTTATGACCGCCCCTACCCAAAACACACTCACAAAAAATGTGTACTTATTAGGCCTTAATAGTTAATGTGGTTGGGAAAACAATTGTTGTAGAATGGTAGTAAAAAAAATAGTTTTGTAACTTGCATTTTGTTTTGACGCCCCATTACAATGCTATTAATTTCATGACCCCTATTTTCTGTGTAAAAAACAAACCTATGACCCCAGGATATTTGGGATCCGTCCCCTCACGAAAATATTGACAGCCCTTATAGCAAGTGGGTCAAACGAAATCGGGCTAGATTCTATGACACGATGACTATGAATCAGTTGTGTCAGTACAGCTCGAAATAGAATGGACACTGACATTGCAATGACATTGCAATCCATTGCAATGACATTGCACTGACAATGCAATGATGCCTTGAGATGTAACCCGATTAGTGCAGTCATTGCAATGTCAGACATTGCGTTGACATTGCAATGAAGTGCGTTGACATTGTCCATTCTATTTCGAGCTGTACTGCCTATTCCCATTGTCATCACGATGACATGATCAGATGATATTATACATTGATATCAAATTAATATCGACTACCTGTCTATGGTCTATACTGCCTATAGCAAGTCAGCCCTTGAGTAGTCGCCTTTATTTGCTATCTACTGATGATAGCAATGTAGTATTTTATAGGCTTTTAAAGGTGGTGTCCCGCAAGCACAACTTCGTCCATTATATGTTAGAAAAATAATTGTTGAGCCAAACTTTCGTAATTATCAGTCAGCTGTAGAACGGGCCCCGTTTCAATTGAGGGCGCTCTAAAACGACGGGTATACGTAACCAAGGTAACGCACACCCGTCAATTTGCGCAATCATTGCATCTTCGCCTTTTACCCCAAATTATCTGCATAAAAAGTAACTATCCATCGAGGTGAGGGCAGCATAAGGTACCAGAACTCCTTGCGATATCCAGTTCGATGATTTTATTTAACCTTTGACCCCAACATCCCACGACACAAGCTAAAAGTATGTCTATTTTGACCGGTTTGCTGCGATGAGGCCACCATTTTCTAGACGAGATTACCAATTTTAAGATTTTTTAGGGTAACTGTGATATTTGTTTACATTAAATATAAGCCAAATCGTATTCAGAAGTGATGCCTTTGTAACGGTTATCTCTGTGATGAGAGAGTTATTTCGTTGTTTAAAATCGGCAATATCGGCTTTTATGATTTTTGAAAATAACTGTGACGTGAGACCGGTCCCTTGGAAACGCTCTCCCGTTCCCAAGCCCGCTCTCTATTGAAAAGTGGTTTTTGTTCGTATTCCGGCGGGCGACGGACTTCCGTCACTTTATGAGTCGCAGTGCGTCACTAAATAGAGCGCCCTCAATTGAAACGGGGCTCCGTTCTACAGCTGACTGATTATATAGAACGAAACATCATACTTATGACAACAAAATAATAAAAACGTCCTTCTCTCAACACGCAATTTTTAAAATTCGCGGCAATCGAAAGTCCTTGTATCGATGACGTCATGATTATTGGTGCTCAAATTTGCGCAAGTGAATTGTATAACTATGACTTCATCGACACCGGGACTTTTGATCGCCGCGAAGTTTAAAAATTGCATGTTGAGAGACAATATAATCACCCATATATTCGTTTTTGTCATAAGTAAGATGTTTTGTTATATATAATTACGCAATTTGGGCACAATAAATATTTTTCTAACATATAATGCACAATGTTGTGCTTGTGGGAACCCTCCTTTAAGCCTATAAAACACTTTCCTCGCGGCTATTGGTTTTACCATAACAATTATACAATAACAGATTAATCAGAAACCTTTCCCAACTTTCAAGGTCTATCTTAAGTATTGCTGAACTAATACTAGGCATGCCTGTACTCATTTAAATGCATTTTTCATGGTGATTCCAAATATGGTAATTATATTCAACAATTGGGACATTTGTGAAAAAAATTTGTGACAATTTGGAATGTCGTCTGCAGACGCCTGCTGCGTGGAAAGAGCTAAATGACTTGTTTTATTACATGTATGTATCTCATCATATATCAGTATACTGATATAAGATGAGATACATGTACTTATGTTGTTAAGTGTTGATGTTATCTATAGTGTGCCATGAGCAAAACGTTTTACCATTGATGGAAGCAAAGTGAAGTGGCAGAGAGAGAGACTCCCCTCAAATATATGACTTTAATAAAGTTTGAGCAATATAATAGATCGAACTCTTTTACCCATTGGAGCGAAAATTGTTATTGTCAGGAATTGCGTTGGGCAACCATGGTTACCTCCGACCAATCACGTGTCACTTCCAGGTTGTTTTTCATGCCCGCTCCATTTCGGTGCCCAACATCTCATTCGCATCTTTGTCTTTGTACCGAGAGGATATCAAAAATAAAAGACCTCTCCCTCCCACCCATATGAATGGTACATTGTATGTACCTGATCGATTGCACTTTGTGTTTTAAGGCATGTAATGCCAGTCACAAGCCCTCTGGGGGTAGATAATCTCTTTCCGGTCTAACTATTTATTTAAATTATTTTTTCTAATTTTTTTATTTATTTTTCTATTTTTACTGTTCATTGGTTTTTTCTCTCCCTTTTCTAAATTGTCCAATCCTTTAAGTCATGTCATTCCTTTTTTCGTTCACTATTTTAGAATTTATTATAACTCATGTCAGCCATATTTTTATTTTTTTTCCCCGTTGCCATGCTACCTGATGGTCTTGGCTTGGGCTCCCCGCTGCCATGTTCCTTGACGATCTTGGCGTAGGTTAGGTTCCCCGTTGCCATGTTCCTGGATGATCTTGGCGTAGGTTCCCTCTACCGTGTTCCTTGATGATCTCGGTCGGCCCCTCCCGTTTGAGACCATGTTCCTGGATGATCTTGGTCTCCCTTTAGTTCCCCTTTCTGCTACAGCAGCTAACACAATTTGTTTGTGCAAAAATATTAATTGTATTTGGGAGATAATTTGAAGACTCAGGGATTGAAATCCCATTTATTGACTGGTAAATATCAGAAATACTTATTATGTGGTCAAAGAATTTTTTTTACTATTATTAAGTCAAACGAGAATTATTAATGTTTAGGTCTAATTGGTATTCTACTATTCTAGTATATAATTATGCCAACTTTTTCTGGCGTTGGTTGCCTGCCTCAAATTCCCAGAATTAATTTCAAAAAATGATAGACCTTTACAACTTTTTTCTGGCGTTGGTTGCCTGCCTCAAATTCCCAGAATTAATTTCAAAAAATGATAAGACCTTTACAATTGATTAACGCATACTATAAAAGTAAGCATTGATAAAAATTAAGCCAAGTTCAAAGGTCATGAGTGCCTTCCAATTTGATAGTTTCGTACTTTTGTCGGAAATTAACGTTTTTGTACTATTATCTAGAATGTCCGAATCCCAGGGCATATATCTTGGCTAAAATAAATGAATAATCAAATAATTTTCAATGCAATGTACATGTATTATAAACGTGCCGAATACTGGCCAAATTATTGATTGATCAATGTACATGTATTTTAAACGTGCCGAATACTGGCCACATTATTGATTGATATATATTAAAATACTCTTGGTTCAAGACTAAGATGCTACTACTCTATTCCTGACTGATGGGCTCTTCAATTTTTGATATCTAAGGGTAATAGGACATTTTGTTGTTAATTGGACTTGAGTATGTACACGAAATAGCTGGGAATGCAGGCGAGAGACAGAAATAACAGACACCTTTTTCATTATTATAACTGTGTAAAGAAAAAAGAATCACGCTCAGGTTTAAATTTCAGTTGGCCCAGTTGAACTTGTTTCATGGAAACCAGTTGGAAATCCAGTTAAACATAGTTCACACCAGTTCAGATCCAGTTACAAAACAGTTCAAACCAATTGGTTTTAATATGGAAAATGGACAGCTTCAACTGGTGTATGAACTGGTTTTGAAACCCAGTTCAGATCCAGTTTAAAACAGGTTTAATATGGAAAATGGACAGCGTTTAAACTAGAATCAACTGGAATTTAGACCTGGGCGAAGAAACGGAATAAAGCGTTTGATTTGACCAATATACATGTATATTTTCAGACCTGTTTGTGTAATGGTGTTCAGCAGGTGCCTCAACAAATGTTTAGGGCACTGAGAGATATACGGTTAGGAGTGCGCGCTCGATTTTCATGGATATCAGGTTTTTTGCACCTACGTAATATTATACTATTAAACTACCATCTGAAATCGTTTACCTTAATTCATCGTCTATCATGTAAAATTTCACGATTTGGTCATTTCGATGTAGATCACATAGAAATTATCAGCATCACTCGCCACATAAATTGCGTCAACCGAATTTCTATCTAGCGCCATCATGCAACCCCTTTTCCAAATAAATTATTACACTTCAGGATTAGGCCACATTTCATTGTTTCCACATTTCATTTTTCTCGGCAATCTCTCAGTGCCCCTTAAATAACTACAAACCTTACCAACCTGAACCCATTTACCTCCCTATCCGGCCGTAGGCAGAGCGCGGCAGAGCCAGTGCGACCAGAGAAGTAATTCATCTTGACGTTAACCACAAGCCTGACCCATTTGTGTTCAATTAAGTTCTCCTTTTGAACTGCGTGCTTAGAGTTTGTAAATATAATGTTAAAGGTGCACCGTTGTGGCCGAGTACTACATGTATAGTCTGATCAGCTGCAATTGCGAAAAGCAACTAGGCCTAGTTAATTTACTATTTCTGTCGCTTATATTCATCTATTGTCCAGCCACTTCCTGTCTATTGTCTTCTTAACATCACTCATGCATATGCATGATGTGTTGTCTATTGATTTATTGTACATGTTTTGTTAGTTTGCCTAGCAACATGGATCTGTATTCTATAGTGAACTTGCTAGTTTGTGTTAGTGTTAACTTGGATGCCTAGTAGTCAACATCTATTACTGGCATTGTGCTATAATTACAGTGGTGGACTTGTCTAGTTCATTATCTTATTTATAGTTCTTAACACTTTTGTTTTATATTTTGTCCCTGATGAAGGGTGGTATATCCACTTGAAACGTCGGTCTTTATTGTTACCATATATCCTGAGTAGTCTCAGATATATCTTTGTTGTTTTATTGCGCAGCAATTTTCATTGCTTGTCCCAGTGCATTTCCGTTTTTTTTGTTTTTTTGTTATTTATCTGTTTTATCGCGTTATTCTCCCTTGTTATTACCTGTTTCCCCACACCCTGTTGGTATATCTTGCTTTTACTCTTAGCATCTATACTTACTTAAATCAAGAAAATATTATCAGTTTAATATGCGCAACTTCTTTCTCCCATATAACAAAAAAGCTGTCTAACTTTGATAAAAAGCCAAAGTTAATTGGAAATGATGTGATGGCTTTTCAATAAAGAAATTGGTCAAAAGTACACACCAAATTGTAGTAAATGGGTTCAAACATTGAACAAAAAATAATCCAATTATGAGGGGGCACATCCCCCCTCAGACTCCGAATCACACCGCTTTAATTACTCAGTCTAGTTACTCACTTTGGGGTATATTAACCTTGACATCCTCCCCATATAATTGCAAATACCCTGGCGCCGCCCCTGAATCTACCATAGTCACGTTTCTGTTTTCAAAATTTAAAATAGCTATAGTGGGTAAAACCTAACTAGCTTCACCATTCTGAGGTTTGATTTATTTCTGAACAAATCCAATAAAAAGTGAAAAAGTAAAAAAGCGAAAAAGTGAACTCACAATTATTAACGTTTCACTTCGATACTAGGACAGTGCACTTTTTTAGCGTGTCAACAGAGGTAGGCCTATTCCAATAAACAAGTGACAATGCCCGTTTTTTGTTATCTATCACAAAACGGATTACACGCATGATGACGTGTTTGCAACTGCAATAATAACAGCAGCAAGCAGGGTTCTTCCCTCTTATATGTTGAAATTAAACTTTTATTAAAAATACAGTCAATTTGTTTTGTTGTTTTTTGAACACTTCAAAGTGACAATACCAGAATCAGGTAAAGATTATTAAAAGAACTAGGAGCCGTATTCTTGTACGTATTTAAATGTGGTTTTAACCTAAACACGCCTTTAATATTTACTTAAACACACCGTTTAACTAAACGCAATTCTCGAAAATATTAACGCGCGTCTAACTCACTGAAAAGTGTCTAACTTTAAACATGGGTATGGGGTAGTTTAACTCGCGTTTATCTAAACTTCTGTATCAAGTGTAAATGTCGTGATATTCTTACCAAGATACCCTGATTTATAACTATTCTTGATCTATATAGGCCTACAGTGAAAATGAAGAAATAATTAATACATTCAATATTGTTAGATTTACATTTTCACCGTTATCTTCGATACAGTTAGCTTCATGTCACAACAGCAACCACACAGGACTTGATATTGTCGCAAGAGACTAATGTCCATCTCATTCACCACGCTATCCTTATGTTGATAAAACAACTGCAAAACTGAAAATTGCACTGGTAATTGGTAAACAGATCATTGGATTTCGCAGTTTTATAAACTCTTTCCACGTGGCAGTCGTCTGCAGATATTAGTCACAAATTTCATAATAATTCAAAAATGTCAACATTATTGAATTTCATCACCATAATATTGGTAATCACCATGAGAAATGCATTCAAATAAGTAAAAACATGCCTAGGACTTTGAAAGTTGGGAAAGATTGGCTGAAAAATCAGTTTTGTATATTATAATAACACTAAATAGCCGCGTGGAAAGTGTTAATGTGGATCAAATATATATCTAGTGAAATTCATGGTGTATGATCAAACGTAAATGTGACGCGATTTGTGAGAACCCGCCACATGGTGGCAATTTTATATTAGAGATATGTATACCATAAGAAAGCTAAAACTGTGCTGATTACAGAAGTGTTTCGATCAATTTTCTACGATCACTACAAAAAAACTTATGAGTGAATGATAATTGTGATGTCATAACAAGTTAAACAAAACAAGAAATCATGAAAACAGACCAAAATAAGATGCATAATTCAATAGAATAACATTAAAAGGTTAACAATAAAAGTTACTGAAGTAAGTTTTTGAAGGTGAAATTTTATGAAAGATGATGACACAAAGCGTTGGAATTTAATTTTCTTTAATTTTTTTCTTTAATTTTTATAAATTTCAATTTTACCCATAATCCTTAATTCACATTTTGCGACATCCGACGGGTTTCGCAATATAAATTTTAACCACTAGACTAGATAAAAATGGGAATAAAAATATATGTAGTACCCGACACATTTGTTTATAAACGGCTATCTCGTAATGTAGCCTATTGGCTGTACCATAAAGCGTATCCCAGTAGCTAACATTACAGCCACCACAGCAACACAGTTACAAATTATATTTTTATTCTCTTACTTAATTGATACTAAATGCGGACACATTGTAAACAATAACAAAATTCCAATTTCAAGTTTGATTTATTACTACATCGTACGTGCTTTCATAATTTCGTTGTGTATGCTTACATCGCCTTGGTTTTCTTACTTTTATTACCGAACATTAAGTATACAATATACAGTCTTATAAAGTATCTGACTAGGTAATGCTTATAAATCTGAACTTAAAAATATTAAACCATGATGTTGTTGAGATATTTCTCCTCTTTAATTAGGGATATTGCACGCTAAGAACGGTTGATTATTGAGTAAGTTACAATCCAAAATGTAAGGTAAAGGCGATTTTTACGTCGCATTCTTCTTTTCAACACGGGGCACATATGGCAGGCAACGCGTGTGTGACTTATTGATCCATCGAAACAAAGCGGCCAACTTTCTAACCTGCGCATCATGCATCACCAATCAGTAATACATATCAATTGTGTCTAGAGGTATCGATTTCAGTAAGTAAAGTGCAACCGTACTTTATCTAACTGTAAGTGTTGTTGCTGTTACTTCCTTGATATCAAACAATTCATACATGTAATGTCTCAAATTAAAAAGAGGAAATATTTATCAACAACTTTATGATGTAATTTTATACCTAAATAGGAGTTAAACTTTTAGAGTAAAGCACATTATTACCTGGTCAGTTACTTTTCTGATGACTGTACTTTCTGAGTTCCTTATAAGTTATAGTAATATATATTGTTCTTACATAATATTAAATAACATCTTCATATCAAACACGAGTGTTTTCGCCGTCATTCTAACATCGTCACCGTCAACATCATTATCGTCATCGTCATCATCTTCGTCATCTTCATTGTCATCACCATCTTCGGCATCTCTATCATCGTCATCGTCAACGTCATCATCGTCAACGTCATCATCTTCCTTCGTCATCATCTTCCTTCGTCATCATCGTTATATTTGTCATCGTCATCATCACCGTCAACGTCATCATCGTCATCGTCGTTATCGTCATTATATTAGTCATTGTCCGTCAAAGTTATCGTCATCGTTATTGTCATCGCCATCTTCATCATCATCTTCGTAATCATCATCGTTGTCGTCGTCGTCATCATATCCATCATCTTCGCCATCGTCAACATCATCATCATCATCATTATCGTCATCATCACCGTCATCATCATCGTCATCGTCATCTTCGATGCTGTCTTACGTCAAGAAATTGATGAAAGTTATATGTCAACAATGCTCCGAACTCTCAGTTGAATAAATAATAATAATAATAATAATAATAATAATTTCTCTGTCGCCTTAATGACGGTTTAAAGCGTATAATAATAATAATAATATAATAAAAGCGCATTTATAATGCGCCTCACATTGTGAACACAACCCCGAGGCGCATAACATATGAAAAAAAAAATATAAGAACCTATAGAAGAAGATACATCATAGACTAAACATCGGAAATAACTTAAAATACAAAAACAACAACAACAACTTAACATAAATATACAAATAATTAAAAACCAGTACATTAACACAATGAAAATCACTTGACCTGCAAACTTGACCATCAAGGACTATCAAATATACATAACATGAGAGTATTAATATAGTTCAAACACAGATTAACGAGCACAATTCACAAATTAAAAAAGATATGTCTTCAATGACGTTTTGAAAGATTGCACTGATGTAGCACGTATGACATGTTCGGAAAGATCATTCCATTTCTTCGGCGCAGCGAAGAAAAAAGGCTCTACTTCCGTCAGTCAGTTAAGCAGATCTGGCCGCGCAAGGTACTTAAAGGAGCCCTTTTGAACTTGATCTTAAAGTCCGAGAAGGATGGTAGGGTGTGATGAGTTGCTTGATATAAGTAGGTGCGTATTTGTGCAGAGACTTATATACAATGAGGAGAAGTTTAAAAATAATTCGCTTTCTGACTGGCAACCAATGTAGATCGTTTAACATTGGCGTCACATGGTCGCATCTTCCGGCACTGGTAGCCAGGCGTGCAGTCGAGTTTTGTTCACGTTACAGCTTTAAGATGTCTGTATCCGAGATTTTTACTTCTCAATATACGGATTTATTTTTAACAACAGTGATGCTCATGCTAGCAGCTAACTGTGGATTCTCAGATATAACAGATCAAAACACAATGGCAACATTCAAATTTAAAATATTCTAAGTGTGTGCATATTATTATATCGTGCTATTATAGTAGCCTTCAAAGGGGCACTCAATACGTTCTACCTCCTACCTCCTAACTTTGCTATCATTTATACCAGTCTTTTTGCAATATTCCACAATTGTATCTTGAATCTCAGCTACAAATACATAGTAAATCGGTTTGAGATTCAGTGAAAACCGAACGTCTCTTAAGTGTAACGGTAACGTGTGAAAACAGTAAAATATCATTATCAAAGTGCTTATATCACTTCACCAATTCTAAGACAAAAAACGTACATATCGGTCAAGTATAATCGTTCTAAGATTAAATATCTGTTTAACAGACTATAAACGCAGACAAGCAACTGATTGTATATGAAAAAGTTGTCATCTGATTAGCCATAACCAGATCAGGACAACCATCAAGATTTACCCTTTCCTATACTTATTAGAGATCTATTATAGGGAACACTGCAAAAACCTTATTTGCTTTTCATAAGAACTGAGAGATCTTTTAATAATTATACAGGACTTAATGGAGGGATTCCAAGTCTCTCCAAGATGATTTTCTATAATTGACTATGATGATTGACTTTTGTGAAGATTGCGCATACAAACTGTTAAACTGTTAAATAGTGACTATAATGCTAAAAAGATTTACATACGCGGCATCACTGTGGCATTAATCGTGACAACGAATTAGACTGATTAGCAGTATTCCAGTATGCTAAAGGCACAGCCATTGTACATTCGAGTTGATATTATACCATTTGCAAGTCTACAAGAGTTAATATTGCAAACGTTTTATTTATACATTGTAATAACGGATTATAGCTAGATATCCTACATTGTTTTCCATTTTCAGTATACAAATCATGCCTTTTATCTCAACCTGGTCTTCCCTTTTAAACTGTTATATATGGGACGGACACGGACAAAAGTGTTTAAGAATGTAGAATATCAATATTGACTGTTTAAGAATGTAGGATATCCGATATTTAAACTTTACATATATAGCAGTTTAGTAATTGTGTCAGTGTTATTGCGCTTTATTCCGTTGAGGGCGCTAACGGAATAAAGCATGTTAACTGCTCTATGAACAGATTAAGCACCTTTTTAACTGTACATATATAGCAGTTTAATAAGGAGACCAGGTTGTTTATCTAACCATCCAATATGAAAAACCCCCGAATAACATATGTTTATTCGGAGAGTACATTGTTTCCATTGTCCAAAATATCTCACTGGCTTTGAACACATATCAATTAGTAGTTACCATAATATATGTTTAGCCATGATTCAGAGCTATAATCGTGACAAAAGGCTGACATTCATATTAGCGATGTTAAGAGAGGAGGTAGAACTTATTTAATAACCTCGCAGTTTCATCTTTCTGATTGCATCTCATTGGTTCCTAGCATGTTATTACAATACATACACTTCTTATCAGTTCTTAATTGGTTCCTTATACGAGTACAAACTTTTCTCACATACAATATATACTAACAAATATTAAATAAACAACATGCAAGTTGATCAGTAGACGTACAGTTAGTTTAACCTTTCTCCTAACCATGCTAACTGTATACTGTTAATTAATAAAACCTAGATAAAGGTGAATGTTATTTCATAAAATCATTTAGGTATAATGTTGTAATCATCGAAATGGTATCAAAATCGCCGATTTGCCTGGGCCGATGATCACGTGTCGTCATTGTATAAATAGCCGAAAATGGACAAATTCACTGACACAACTGAATCATTACTGCATACGTATTTCCAATGTAAACTGTCTTGATGACCTATATCTTTTGCTATATGAGTATGATTCGTCGAGTAGTTTTTCCTTCTTTGAGAAGCCGCGTTAAGGGTAGTTTTTGAGAGTGGAATCACACGGATGATTATAACTTATTATTATGAGTGCCCCCTCCCCACGGGGACTCAAGGGAGCAAAATAACCCTTTGATCTGTAAATATGTGTTTAACTTTTTCGTTTTATTAACCCTAACCTTCCTGGACCTTACAAAACCCTACAGTGCTACAAACTTACGCTCAGTCGGTAGAGCATCAGACTTGCATGCACGCGGCCTGGGTTCGATCCGCGGTGCGTGCGGAGACTGATTCCCCCCTCAAATTTGACCCGTTTTTCCCCCTTTATTTAGGGTTAAACCTGACACATCAACAGCACGCGTTTTATCGGTATTCATCTTCTCTATGAACCCATATATTACTGAGGCTAATGAATATAGAAATGGATTGATCGTGGCATTAATGGGCAGTACAAACGTTACAATCCAGGTATACAACTGAGGTTTGACTGTAAGACTCCCACTCTGTACAAATATCGAAAGTATAATGATAGGCAGCCAGCACATCATATCTGTTATTATTATCACGCCCATTTTGATAGCCATTCGGAGTTCTTCCTTTTGACTTTGATTTCGCCCGGCATTTTTGGCTGTTTCTCGTACTGTTATGAATATCCCGATGTAGGCGAAAGTAATTATCAACATGCATATGAAATTAACAATTGAAAAAATTGCAATGCCGAAGTACATGCCTGGTTTAGTGCCAACGACAGTATGGAGAGTATTATCAAGTACAAAAGGTCTGCTATTAATATAATCATATATTCCCAATTTAAATTCCCAATACGTAATTTGGAAAATATTTTGTCGAGACAGAGGGAGACCAGTACACACCTCAGATACATCGTATATATCAGTGTTAATCATTGGCAATATTAGTGAAATGATACTCAATATTACGGATACTACCCAAATAACAGATATGGCTACCCTGGCTGAAGTTGTGCCCAATCTCTTAGTGCTAAAAGTATATCTAATACCCATAAATCTGTCTATGCTTAAAAGAGTAACGAGGAATACAGAAGTCTCGCTTGATAGGATGGATAGAGTCCCGGCTACCTTACATGTAATGCTTGATCTCCATGCTTCAGAGGGGAAATAACCAAGGTTCCAATAATATATATCTGCTGAGGTTATCACTAGCATATAAATACCCATAAAAAGATCTGAGATTGAGAGATTTGAGATTATCAAAAACTGAACTTTGTTTACGTTATCACTGTGTGTGTACCGATAACACAGTGTGCACACGTTACTAATAACTGCCAAAATGCCCAATATCCACATAGTAATTCTTTGATGCTGATTTGAAAGCAATCTGTCACAATCTGTCAAGAATTGTGATCGTGGTATTGTGGCAGTGCATTTTGCTGCGTTTATGAAGCAACAGGTAGCAGCTTTGTCCACCAATAACGTGAAGTTTGTGTCGGGAACATATTTCAAAGATCCAGAGTATACTTCGTGCAACGTATTGCGTCTCAAATCTAATATCTCAAGAAGGGTCATTGAATTATTCCCAAAATACAACCGTGTATCAAATGTATTAAACCTGTTTTCAGATACATCGAGATATGTCAATCTCAACGCATTTTGAAATATACCTCGCGGGAATTTCGACAACCTATTTGTATGAAGGGAAATATAAATCAATTGTTCGTATTGCGTAAACGTAGGCAGCTCGAATATGTGTAGATCATTGTTACTTAAGTCAATAATCTGAAGTCTACTGAGTGATTGTAATGTTTGTGAATATATGGCCTCAATGTGATTGCTGGACAGATACAACACCCGCAAATTGATAAGTTCTTCAAACTGGCGCGGGTGTATTTCAACTATATTATTGTTCGATATAATTAAATAGAGTAGGTTGGTAAGACCTCGAAACAACTGTTGGTGTACTTCTGAAAAACTATTGATTGATAAATCTAAAACGTTCAGATCGGTAAGCCATTCAAACTGTAGAGCATGCAGCTCCAAAATATTATTATTAGACAGGAATAACTTCCTCAGGTTTGCAAGACCTTGAAACGACTGTGGGTGTACCTCTGAAATATTATTGTTTGACAAATTTAATGTTCTTAGATCGGTAAGCCCTTCAAACTGTAGTGGATGCAGCTCCACGATATTATTACCAGGCAAATATAGCCACCACAGGTTTGCAAGACCTTGAAACACCTGTGGGTGTACCTCTAAAATATTATTGTTTGACAGATTTAAATATTGCAGGTTGGTAAGCCCTTCAAACTGTAGTGGATGCAGTTCCACAATAATATTATCAGACATAACTAGCTCAGACAGGTTTGCAAGGCCTTGAAATAACTGTGGGTGTACCTCTGAAATATCATTGTTTGACAAATGTAAATATTCCAGGTCGGTAAGCCCTTCAAACTGTAGTGGATGCAGTTCCGCGATATTATTACCAGACATATGTAGCTCATACAGGTTAACAAGTCCTTGAAACAATTGTGGGTGTACCTCTGAAATATTATTGTTTGACATAAATAAATATTGCAGGTTAATAAGCCCTTCAAACTGGAGTGGATGCAGCTCCACAATATTATTATCATACATACCTAGCGTCTTCAGGTTTGCAAGACCTTGAAACAACTGTGGATGTACCTCTAAAATATTATTGTTTGACAGATGTAATTGTGTCATGTTGGCAATCCCTTCAAACTGTAGTGGATGCAGCTCCACAATATTATTATCAGACATATATAGCGTATTCAGGTTTGCAAGACCTTGAATCAACTGTGGGTGTACCTCTGAAATATTATTGTTTGTGAGACGTAAATAGTTCAGGTTGGTAAGCCCTTTAAACTGTAGTGGATGCAGCTCCACAATATTATTATCAGACATATCTAGCCTCCACATGTTTGCAAGGCCTTGAAACGACAGTGGGTGTACCTCTGAAATAGTATTGCTTGTTAGAGATAACAATTCCAAGTTGGTGAGAGCTTCAAATTGACGTGGGTGAAGCTTCACAATACTATTGATAGATAAATCTAGTAAACATAGACTACTCCAATACATTGTGTAAAAGGTTGTTAATTCAGGGACTGTGGTAGTGTTTCGGCTAGTATTCTGAGAAATTACAAACGCGTATGGATCTATTCCACGTAGGCCAGTGTTTCTCCATGACAATCGATTCAAGTAGCTCGGATACAAAACTTGCAATACCGATGAGGTTCCATTTGGACAACTTATTGTTAAATCATGATGGCCTACAATACATGTGCACATATTTGGGCATTTGAATCGCGTGCTTATTGAAGTTTGGAATTCGAAAATAGGATGAACTGCAAATTCATCGCATCCAACCGAACAATTGATGGGTTGGTCATATATAGCATGAACAACGGGAAAACCGAATATAAATAAGATAGTATATACAAATAATCTATTAAAGGAGTACATTGTGTTGCTCATCATAGGCTTAATAGAGTAAACAACCATTCTGTTTTGTCACATAAAAAAAGGTTGGTGAAGATCGTTATATAGCTACGAGAAGTATATAGATAGTTATCAGAATTATCCTTTAAAACTTAAAACTGTCTCTTATTCTCAAGTCAAAGAAGCTTCTTGCTAATTTAAATAACTTCATATACTCCTTCCACCTGGTTTAAATATATGGTCTCTTTAAATTTGTGAGGTAGTGAGGCCAATAGTACGAATCCTAATTCCCGATGGCGTCACGCGAAATACATTGGTCATCACATACATAATTATAGCCAATCTGAGGACAAAATGATTTATGTCACCATACATGTGAGGACATTCGTATGGTATGTTTATCGACGTATAACTAATACGGGATCATACACCCTTAGGAGGGGCATTAAGGTGCGGGATTGTAAGGTGCGGGATTGTTATGCGTCGTTCTTTAAAAAACTACCACACTCAATGCATCATGTGTCAGGTGAATACACAAAAGTTACAATACCGCACCTAACTCAGGAGGGGGAGGGGGGGGGGGGGGGGCGGGGTTGAGGACACTACTTGTATACGTTTTTATGCATGAAAAATCCGAGGACTTGAAAAAGGTCCTCACATTTTTTGTTGTCCTCACATTGCTGGCTGGTATAGACAAAAGTCCTCGGATTGGCAAGTGCGTAAGTACATACACCCCCTACTTCCCTACATATACAGACACATACGCACTCCCATCAAGTTTACGTAAATATCTCGGTTAATCGAAATACACGTGGATAGTCAGAACTTGATATAAAAAATAAAGACCATCATAAAATACAATCTTATTTAGTTCACTGCACAACTTAAACCTTACCGACCTTTTCAAATCAACCCTTTTTAAAAGCAGATTAATTGAATGATCTATCAGTCAACACTTTCAAGGTTGTGAATGCTCATAGGTACATTGTCATATATGGTCATGCAGTGAAACGAAAAGCATTTGGCCACCATGTCAACCCAATATTTTCGATTTTCACCGCTATTAATATTCAAAAGTCTGTATGATTTATAAAAAAACAAATCAATTGTAAAAAATAAATAACGTTTGTTCCTTGTGAGCGATTACAACAGTCTGCAGGCTCGTAATCATACCGTAGTATACATCAAACCCTTGGCTGTATTAACAGATTAGTCGATTCCTCGAACACCGAATGCTGATCACCATCAAATTCCTCTCAGAAAAAGGGTCCTATATAAAGAACGAAAACAGCAATTCAAAGACTCATTAGCATTGTTAATAATGTTATTGATACATAAAGTGCACTTGCATTTCATTACAATACAGGGTGTATTCGCGTTTCATGTATCAAGAACAAGTCTTTTTGGTAACAGCATGTTTGAATACTCTTAACTATTTTTATCTTTTGAGAACGTAATTTGTCGCTTGAAAATTGACGATCCTGAATTTGATATAGCGAATGCTATAATCATCCTGGCGTTTTCATTCAATATACAAATTTCCAATGATATAATAATGAACCCCACAATGAGATTCCACTTTTTTACTCGGTTAATTTGGAAGTTGGAAAACAGCATGATTTACTATCTAACGCCATAATAAGACAGAAGTATCCAATCACAAATACAGAGAAATGGAGCAATTTGAAAACGTGTTAGAAATAATACTAAACGTGCTATAAAAAATCAAAAAAAGAAGAAGTGAAGGAGCTATATTGATGAAATCTTGTCAGTGTAATCACTGGTCCTTAAAACATAATGGTGCAAAAATGGTCTCATAAGTGCTGTGTACATGGTAAACGATAATGGTCCAAAACTGATCCTTGTTGGTAGTATTCCAGAGGAGTATGAGGCTTAGACATTTTGACAAATCTGAGCCTAATATTCTTCTGGAAGGCGTCCCACAAGAATCAGTTATTGGACTATTATAATTTACCATCACCATTGGAAGACGTCATTGATTTACATGGCCTTGGCCTCTAGCGCCACCTGTATAAAAAAGTAAACATACCGATGAGACCATTTTTGCACCATAATGCTCTGACAAGCTTCTTCAATTAATTAATTAATTAATAAAACAATAATTAATCAATAATTACTTAATGACTTACTTACTTACTTATTATTTAATAAATAAATATATAAATCAACATATAAATATATAAATATAAACACTTCAAAAGAAGTAAGTTCCCCTTTAGGGGTTCCCTTATATTTCCAAAACAATACATTGGAATGAAATGGGGTTTTCAGTCAAATGATTATGGGCTTCATACCAATACTTGACCAAAATTTCAAATCAACAGGTTCTGTCATGCTTGAGTGAGCACGTATTGAATGACAGAATGTCCCATTTCAAAAGTTGCTAAAATAATTTTTAATTTCAAAAGTTGCTAAAATAATGTTTAGTAGCGGGTGTATCCACCGCGTTGTTGTATGACTTGCCGACATCGACGTCTCATAGTGTTGATGAGGCGCGCCACTCGATGCTGTGGGATGGCATCCCACTCTTGTTGTACCAGAAGACGTAAGTTAGCAAGATTAGTGTGATCATCCACTCTACGATACACGGCCCGCTTTAACTGATCCCACAGATGCTCGATTGGGTTGAGATCTGGGGAGTTCACGGGCCAAACCAAACGCTCTATACCTTCATCTTCCAAGAACTGATTAGCAACTCTTTCCCTATGTGGGCGCGCATTGTCGTCCATCAAGACAAATCCATTTCCTATAGCTCCAGCGTAGGGAAGCACATGTGGTCGCAGCACCTCGCCAACATATCGAATGGCGTTGAGATTCCCATTGATTTGAACGAGATCGGGTTTCCCTCAACTGCTGATGCCCGCCCATACCATTACACGGCCTCCTCCAAACGCTGTCACAGGTACCACACAACATTCAAAATGTTGCTCCCCTCGGCGACGCCACATACGTTTCCTATTGTCAATGTGGCCGGAGATATACACGCACTTCATCGGTGAATACAACACGTGCCCACCGTCGTCTTGACCATCGTACATGATCTCTTGCGAATCTGGTACAACAAGAGTTGGACTTCCATATCGAGTAGCGCGCCTCATCAACACTATGAGAAATCGATGTCGTCAATTGATACACCAACGTGGTGGATACACACACTACTAAACATTATTTTAACAACTTTTGAAATGGGACATTCTGTCATTCAATACAAGCTCACTCAAGCATGACATAACCTGTTGATTTGAATTTTTGGTCAAGTATTGGTATGAACCTCATAATAATTTGACAGAAAACCCATTTCAACCCAATGGATATTTTTGAAAATATAAGCGAAACCCTAAAGGGGAACTTACTTCTTTTGAAGTGTTTATATACTAATGAATAAATAAATAAATAAATAAATAAATAAATAAATAAATAAATAAATAAATTTAATTTAAAAAAGAAAGTAATTAAGGAATTAAGTAATTTAACAATTAAACAATTAAATAATTGAATAATTAAATAATTACATAATTAAGTAATTAAGTAATTAAGTAATTAAATAATCAAGTAATTAAATAATTAAGTAATTAGGTAATTACGTAATTACGTAATTAAGTAATTAAATAATTAAGTAATTAAGTAATTAAATAATTAAGTAATTAAGTAATTAAGTAATTACGTAATTACGTAATTAAGTAATTAAGTAATTAAGAAATTAAGTAATTAAGTAATTAAGTAATTAAGTAATTAAGTAATTAAGTAATTAAGTAATTAAGTAATTAAGTAATTAAGTAATTAAGTAATTAAGTAATTAAGTAAATAGGTAATTTAACAGTTTATGCATGATAAATTAACATGAAAATTACAACGCATCGATATCCGTTAAATACTTGTTTTTCCATGTTATATATATCATTTTGATACATGTTGCAAGGTTGCAAATTTCGACAAACGATATACAAGATGGTCCTTTCCGGATATGATACACTAAAGTATTTTGAACAGGAACACTTTTCTGCTAATAACATATCATCAGCACAATTTTCAAATTTAGCCCTATCACTCTTGAGCATTACGGATTACTACGATGCGTTGTACTTGTGTCACCCGGTTTGGCAGTTTTTTCGATGAAATAATGGCCTCAGGTATATACTCGGCAAAGTATACTGAGCCAAGTATGATTGACCCCCGTGGCCTAGCGGTAGGGCGTTTGCCTCTGAACCGGGGTTAAAGCCCAGGGGGCGCGTGGCCCTTTCCCCCTAGCTTTTTAGCCGCGAATAAAATCGTTGGAAAATGTGCCTTGGATTTAGGGTTATTGAGCGGTTTTTTTCTTCAATTTTTCTTTTTTCAATTTTATTCTAATTTTGGTCTCATTACCCCTAACACTCTTGAGTACTACGAATTACTACGATGCGGTGTGCTTGGGTCACCCTGTTTGGCAGTTTTTCGATAAAATAATGGACCGAGGGTATATACTTGGCGATGTATACTGAGCCAAGTATGGTTGACCCCCGTGGCCTAGCGGTAGGGCGTTCGCCTGCGCCTCTGAACCGAGAGGTCCGGGATTCGAGCCCCGGGGGCGTGGGGGTTCTTTCCCCCTTCACTTTTTTGGAAAAGTGCGAGAAAAATCTTTGGACAATGTGCCTCGGGGTTAGGGTTAATGAACACTGCCACTATTACAGAAATGCTAAAATAAGCTGATATGAACTTCTTCCACTGTTTGATATGTTTGATAAAGATAGCTCATATGTAATGTACGTATTACAAACTACCCTAGCCAGATCTATCAACAACAATCCTGGAAAAGAAAGTCTTGGAACGCTTACTTGTAACACCCCTTTTCACCCGTTCAATGTTGAGAAATGTTCATGCCTTCAGCATTTGTTCAAGATGTCCCAACATTGATTGATGATGTGTGGGGAAGGGGACATTTTTTTTAAGATGTCCTATTCAGCTATTTACACAAAAAATCTGCACATAATGTCCAAAACGTGTAACGCGTTCCAAGGACTTAATACCTAGATTGTCTTGACAAAGTGCAAATAAATCATCTACATTTGAGTTTTTCACGTGTAACTCAAAAACGGAACGAATATATTGAACCATAGGCATGGAGCTAAATAGTATTGCATTAGAAAACACCCAATGGCTTATTTAGGGAACGGTCACTGTAAATAATGTAAAATCATGTATATAAGATTTTTTCAAAAGAAATCAGTAAAAATGAGAAATAAAGACATTTTCTCAGCATTTCTGAAGGTATATCAGTGCTTTTCACTGGTTTTGTATTTTGGTTAAACATCACCACCAATTGAATCTAGGAGGTCACGACTTTGCATCATGTAACCAGCCATGGGTGGTCTTCAAGGTTATTTTGAATAAACATGAAACAAATAAATAAGAAGCTATCTGTGGCCTTTTAGATAACTTTGGGTAATTTCAATGTGATCTATATCGAAACTTAAAACGCTATCAAATCCATGAATTTGACATGCAAATTCAGCTCTATACCTTTAGGTGGAAGTTAGTAAGTATATAAAGCATTACGTATATGTGAAAAACCCAACTTCTGAAAACATTGAGGGCTCCCTCCATGAAGGATCTCTTAGTGCCCCTTTAAAACATACGCCGTCAGTGGGATTCGAACCAATATACTTCATAAAAAATAAAAAGCAATTATTGACAGTCCAACGACTTTAAGGTGCGTTCATACTCGCGTCGTTGCGTATCGGTCGACGTCGACGGACAAAAGTTGCCATTGCTTCAACTCGCGCACCGATATCCGTCGACGTCGGCCGATGCGCAACGACGTGAGTATAAACGCACCTTTATCCATCACATCACATCTCCACTCCTAACCACGCCCCAACACCACCCCATCCAACCTTCACCACACCCAGCTATCCTGCACCACCATCCATATCATATCCACCATGCGGTTTATAGTTTAGGTATCTCTGGTAGGCTAAGGGCAGATAAAATATGGGGATTAGGTTTTTATATTTATTGATCAAAAATATACTTGATATTCATATTAGTTCCCCTATGAGAAAACCTGAAAGCATATCGTGAAAATAATACGCAAAGCTAGAGTGCCATACTTATAATCTCGTGACTGAATATCCATGAATATCAACCAATTTATATTTAGATTTATATTAAACGCCACACCGTGATTCAACGCCATGACGGATCTTACAATATGAAATTGGGTTACGCATGAAGTCGTATCGTTGTATCGTATGCGCCCATCGTTCAGATAATAGAGTGTTAAAAATAGCTTACAACGTTCCAATATTCTTTTATGATTCCATAACAACAGCTGAATTCTACAGTTAATTCTGTCTTTGTTATCAGATTTTTGCACTCGGAGAATGGGTTTACTATTAAAGAAAATACGGCTCATGGGACAAGATAAAGTACGATTTGTGTGATTGTACTTGGCATTTTACGATTGACACTGGACAATATGCCAGGTATGTATGCAGATAGACACATACCCGATACCCATCAGAATTGATCAATAGACAGACACCCGATTCCCATCATATTATCAATTAATACATTATCTATAATTCGACTGATTGTTAATGCACTGAGAACTAAATTGAAATTCCAAGTTGTCATGCTCTTTGAGCGGTAGTCTCCTTCATCATCATGTAAACAGGAAATCACACATCGTGTGCAATATCTCAAATTAAAGAGGAAAACATAAACAGAGGGTAAGATTTAGAATACCCTACCATTATTATCCCTCACTGTGACGTAAGGGTATGAGTCATTTCTATAATAGTCCCCATTGAATGCATGCAGTTGGTAGATTATACTAAAGGAATGTCTTCAGTTTTATAAATTGATACTTTTGGGATTACAAGAATTCTGAGTCATATTCATTGCTTTTTTGAGCACCGTAAACTATCTACCATGTTTATAGCGTAACCTGTATTCCTTATACCAGAATGACGTGTTTGCACGAGGAAGATAAAATAAAAATGAATAGCAATTTAAAGATTAGATAAAAATAGCTGTCGCTGATAATGTAATACCCAATACCGGTACACTATTTATTTCAGGTTTGCACTTATACAAAAAAAACCTTACATTTGGGTCACAGGATAGCAACCAGAGGAGGGTGAAAGAGCTTGCCTGATTGCCAAATAATACCTCAAACTCATAGAGGCCTATATTAAATAATTTCAATTAACCACTTACGCCCCTGATAACAGATTTACGCTCGAAATGAAAACCTTAGCTATTGCCCTTTTTCAGTACAAATCATACGAAACGCATCTATTTATAACATTTTAAAGTAAATTATGAAACTGGTATACTGAGTTGTAAGCAACTTGATTTACATCTTAATATGATGTTTTGATATTATGATTGGGTTTTTTTATTTTGTAAGATGAGATAAATAAAAAATAACCCCCAGTTAACTATCATGCTGTAGAGGTGCACTACCGAAGAATTTCCAAACACCCCTTAAACGCTTGTCGGCGGCAGCCTCTAAAGCCACAATTCTCTATTATAAGCATTTTTATGTTTACCCCTAAACGTGTAAAACTCGATTTTAGAGCCATTAACCCTTACAACCCCGCACCCCATGAAATCCCATTTCCCAGCCTGTCGGTTCCACCTGGCGCTGAGGTTTTTGGGTGAAATAATGGCCCCGGGCTACATAGCTGGGCGAATACACTCGCCCAGCATAGCTCCCCCCGTGGCTCAGTTGGTAGAGCGTTCGACTTGTAACCGAGAGGTCGTGGGTTCAAACCCCGGGGCGTGGTACCTCTTGTTGTGTGTGTTTTTTTAGCTTGAAAAAAATTTCGTTGGAAAATCCACCGGGAGTGTTAGGGTTAACGTGTACGTTAAGCACAGCCCGAACTGTTTAAATTTAAAAAAAACACCCCCTATTACCTTTATTTTGGTTGGTCACGCATGCTTCCTTCCCCCTGACCCGGGAAGGGACATTTTTGTCCGTAGTTACCTTTTAACAAAAATCTTCTGAAAGTGTATTTTACCAAGTTATATATTTGTATTGATTATTATGTTTTGGTTTATTTTAGTATGCATTAGTTATATTGATTGTATATATATTTAAGGATATGTCCTTTTAATATTTCTCTAGTAGGGGAATATGGGGCAACTGGACCGTGGGGCAAGTGGTCCAAAATGAAGGATTTTGTAATTGTATGGGCATACTGCTTTCTTTTGAACAGTACGACCTTTGTTGATACTTGACATAAATATCCTTACCTTCTACAAACCAAAACATTTGGAACTTTAGGGTATTTACACATGTGATTTTTCTCCAGATCTTTGAAGCCAACTCCTTGAGTGACTGATTGAACACAGATAGTATGGGCGATATATGAAGATGGGTTTAGATCATGTTTAATGTACTTTACATGATCGACAGATATGCAACAGTAAATATATACATGCAGTACAGTCGTCTTAAGATTCTAGGTGCATATTGCATTTTATGGGTGCTATATTGTAGTGTGCTTAGGGACTTTCCGAAATATGATTAAACCATAGGTTGTGGTTGAAATGACCGGAAAATGGCGCATATTGCTAACTTGGGACATTGGTGGTTTGATCAATATTATCATTTAAAGAATGCTTCAACTTAAATCATTATCACGGGTATTCATTTGGTAGAGTTATTAGTTTATGAATTTGCAAATGACAAAGTACACCATTTCTTATTTTATCTAAAGATACTCGTCTACTTGTAGGACCCGAACGCCGTAATATTTGCAAATTCAAAGATACTCGCTGGCTACAAAAATCTGTGTAATGGCTAAAACAAAAATGCAGTTTTGCCTTTTTTTCTGAAATGTATTGGAGTTATTGATTGTTATGACAAATGGTGGTATGTTTAAAAACATTTTTGCGTACAATTTATTACGTCTCAGGCGTGTTTGAATAATGTTTCATCTCGACAAAGTGCTACGTCATTTGTTGGGGCAAGTGGTCCAAAGGGGTATGGGGCAACTGGTTCCGCCTGCAAACACTTAATCAAAATTGTAAAATTCATTTTGAAAATTAGTTGTTAGTGTCTATAAAACATGACTCGGTATTGAAATGTGAATAGAATATGAAATATTTCACATTCTTTCTAGTTCTTAGACATTTTGGGGCATTTTGGGACTAATACCACTATTTCTGATATTGAAGGTTTACAATATGACATGAAATTGCTTTAGAATGGTTTAAAACCTCGGTATTATGAATTACCTCTTTATCATATTTTAAATGGTGTCTGTAAAGGTATTTGCTATGACGAAATATCATGATTTATGCATTTTATCCACTGCTTTTTGTGTATATTAACCGTTGGGTCATCATTGGCATATTGACTAACTTCCCCTGTAACATGAAAAGCTGGCTAAATATCTAGATGGCTTATTATAAGTACTAAATGATGATTATATGAAGTAAATAAAATCATTAAAGAAAGGGGTATATAGATGTATAGACAAATGTATGGGGCGTCTGAATATCACAACCATGTAACCATTTAACTAGGTTCATACCGTTTTATCTAATAAACGTGCAGTCGAAAATTGCGCTTGCTTTGTACACCATTAGTATTACTGCTTTTTACACGTTTACCACGAAAACTGTATAAAACATGGGTTTCATGAGACCTGTATCCTTTTTACACGTTAAATAATATGGAAATGAGTTCTCAAGAAAATACTGCCTAGTTACCGTGTTGTCAATCAATGATTTCTGTGTATTCTAACCGTTGGAACATATAGGACCAGTTGCCCCAATGATGGGGTAACTGGTCCGTGCCAAGTAAAGTTTTTAATTAGTGGTAATTGGCCTTTTGTTTGGATATTTTTTAACATTGATTATATGTTATATGTAAACAGTTACATGGATGATATTTTTATAGCAATTCCATAAATATTTACACGAGCTTTAAGCTTTTATATCATGAAATATGCTTAACCGGACCAGTTGCCTCATCCTCCCCTATTTAAGAATTTTTTGCGCAGTCAGAAGTCAAGGCATGAAAATACGTCTATTTTGTTCGCCCCGGCCCGCTAGTAAAGTGAGATTTCAAGAAAACAAATAGAAATCGGGTCATTTACAACTCGCGATTGTGACGGATTGCCTCCATCAATTTTGATCATCTTAGGCTCATTTTGAATGGGAAGTCCTATTTATTTAGGATGTTATTTCCGATTTAATAAAAAAAAAACCCGATTTGTGTTACTAATTTTGAGTCGATAAAGATGCATTTTCAATGCGATCGTAAACATCGTGATTTTGATGATTTTTAGACGTCGTAGCAAAAACTTTATGCACAAGAAATGTTCCTAACGTATTAAACTTGATCAAAAATATGTTTATTTGTAATACATTTTTGGACAGGGTCAGGGCCACGACTTTTATTCACCTACAGTAAAAATATACGTCATTTTCCAACACACAGAGACTAAATCATTTTTTCTAACAAAAGGTATTCAGCAGGATTCGAACCGAGGAGGGGTGAATCAATTAGATTAGTAGTCCATATTCGTAACCGCTCGGCCATAACTACTTATTGACCTGTCTATGTGTTCTCTATATAATGAGCTAGTGGTGAACTATTGAGTATTCGACGAAATTTTAGCCAAATTGAACCTAGTTTCTAAATTGTATTTTAAATATGAAAACGGTGTCGCTGCAAGCTAGGTTTGGATTCAATGTAAAGAGCAATAAATTGATGATTGTAAAAGGTTATTAATTTAAAGCTTTTAATGAGACAGGGGTCAGGGCCATGGGAAATATACCTTATTTTTTCATTAATGACAAAAACATCTTCTTCAGAAAAAGGCATTTTCAAGCAGAAACGTACCTGCAAACATGACTTTAGCATGTAAATATATTGGATTAATATTGTATTGCTCCCCTTACTGAAAATCCTCCTAGTCACATGGCGTTGAACCACATTTAAATGCCTTAATGTTATCATTGTATAAGGCTGACATTTGCCATATAGAATTGCACGAGATCGACATCCACTCTTTTCAAGGGAAAACAAAATCGCGTCGTATACAATAGACTCAGTCAACGTTGGCATCTGACTGTGCGCAGCGCCTTGAAGCTGTTTGCATCGTAAGGCGCTTAATAATCCCCATGTATTATTGTTATTAATATTTAAATAGGGTTACGGAAATACAGAGTGTTCATAGCTTTATTCCGTTCGTATTTTGGCCTTACATAACTACAACCCTCATCGACTGCTATACCCCGTCGGTATATCCTTCCCAAGGTGTCAATATATAGGACGCCCAATACAATGTTAACCACGGAATATAATCATAGGGGAAATCATCATACATTAACACTTTCCACGCGGCTATTACTTAGTTTGATCACATACAATACAGATATTTCAGAAACCTTTACCAATTTTTAAGGTCTATCTCAAGGATTATTGATCTAATACTCGACATGTTTGTACTTATTTTAATGTATTTCTCATGATAATTCCAAATGTGGTATTGAAAATCAATAATCTTGACAATATTGAAGAAAAAAAAGGTGACATTTTAGAATGTCGTCTGCAGACCATCACCACGTGGAAAGTGTTTTAAGCTCTTCTTTACAAAATTGTTCAAATGAAGGAAATAAGAAGAAAAAAATGCATAACTTACCGATATGGAACATTACAGCATTTAGGCATATATCAAAAATCTGCGTCAGAATTTCTTCGTCAAATACCAACATTTCCAATGTTAAATACAATTGTGAAATTGCGATGGGTGCATTATCATCTAGAAAAAAACCAGGTACATTTGGCTAGATGATCGACGTACCGATCCCGATTGGTGAAACACCGTCCGGAGACTTATGAAGCTGATATGATGAACTGCAATCTTGCACACCGATGTGTGATTTATATAACGGTTTTATCAATGACTGTAATTGTACACCACACCCGCTCTTTATGCTACCAATTCAATCCCATCGCGCACGCTCAACCTGCGTAGTATTTATTTTTACACAGCACTGCCACTTTGAAGTGTCTAAAAAGCAACAAAATAAATTGACTGTATTTGTAATACAAGTTTTAATTTCAACATATAAGAGGAAAGAACCCTGCTAGCTGCTGTTATTATTGCAGTTGCAAACACGTCATCATGCGTGTAATCCGTTTTGTAATGAATAACCAAAAGGGGATTGTTACTTGTTATATTGGAATAGCTCTGTTGACACGCTGATAAAAGTGCACTGTCATAGTTGTAAGTATCTTATTCACTTGTTTTATTGGATTTGTTCAAAAATATATCAAACCTCAGAATGGTGAAGTTGGTTAGATTAACACTATAACTGTTGTAAATTTAGAAAACGGAAACCCCGACGGAAACGTGATTATTTTTTTCGTTGCCTGTTCTCCCAACCACTACAGTTCTCTTAAACATCTTACTCTTCATATTGATGATCATGACATTCCCTCATCTCCTTCCATCCGCAACCTGGGTGTTATTCTAGAGATCACTCCATGACAATGGCTGGGCACATCACAAAGTTGTCTCGTTCAATAAATTGGCAGTTGCATAACCTCAATCGCATCCGTAAACATATTGATACTGAGACGTGTTACAACATTTTTTTAATCAACAAATCAGAAACATCTGTAAATATTTTGACAAATAAAAAAAATAAAAATCAATTTTTGGGTCGGTATCAATCTGCCTGTCAATTCTCACCGATTTCTAAAAACATGGGTTGGTCGGGGTCATAGAACAGGGCGTGTTTTCGTCGCCTAATGGCATAATTTGTAATAAGAAGAATGCATAGTAAAGGACGGAAACCCAAATTTGCCAGGATTTTTTTCTTATTCAATTTTATGAATTGAAGTCTCACATAAAAAGAACCACTCCTAATTAACTCTACAATCAGTACCAGTTGTTCAATTCCCCTAAAAATTATCTTTACACACAACATTTCTGATTCAACATTGTCGATTGTCATAGAGTTCATATCGTCGTCATCATTTGAATCCTCTTCTTCATCATCATCATCTCTTCTGGTATCGCGCTCATGTTTTTCGCAGCTCTTGCTTGGCATTGATAAGCATATTTTGTTCCAAGAGACACACAGCTGGTATTATCAGCACTACGCGCCTGTCATATGGATTTTTTACACTCCCAGGTGCTGGGGTCAAATCTATCCAATTGTTTGCAACCTCACCGTCGCCATCCTGTATTCATCCACGGTTGTAGAATTTCTAACACAGCACTGGTTTCGTGCCAGCCTCATTCACCGAGCTAGTGTATAACAATTACTGGTTCCATGGTATAAATTGATATGCTGTATTACCCTTTACATCAAGGCCTTATCTGTTTGTAAACCAATAAATAAATATCACTTATTATAAACTAATGTCCAAAACAACATTATTATTGCATATATTATACTATTCCAACACACTCGTACTTCACACTCACTTTACATCAGCACTGATTTTACCTAAGCCCAGTAAAAACATGACAGTTTGGTTCAGGTGTTTTGGGAAGTCAGTGTTTGACAGGAAAGAGCCGCTACCCTTGTGGTGTTGCCCTTTTTTAAAGGACATTATTGACAAAGTCTTGCTAGACGTTCCGTAACTCGTGTGCGCATGCTAATAAACAAGTATCTGTTGTAGTAGTATATGATTTATTCCGTACAGGACGTCTAGCAAGATATTTCCGAAATATCTTAAATCATTAATCACCAGTTTTGCAGTTTTAACAGAAAAGCTTGGTGATCGTCATTCCCGTCAGTGGTTAATTAAGCTTTTAACCATTTAGCTTACTTGTTACTCGATTTTCTTTTTAAATATAAAAATCAAACCATAATGAATCATTCAAACAGCGTTGACACATATAAGCATAAAGTAAATTTCCATGTTCCTGCGTTCCCGTGAAGCATTCGTAGATCTAGTTTTAAAGAAAATCTAAAGCATGAACAATTATTTAAATAGGTTAAGTATTAACAAATATCGACAAAATACGGTGTTGGTACGTGAATCATAACGGTAGATTCACTATGAATCTGGCTTATTAGAGAACCTATGCACCAAGAAATAGAAAGGTATAAAATATTCAAAACCAAAAAAAAATAAAAATCTGAGTGCCTAGGCAAAATGTCTTTATTGCTAAATTTGGGTAAGAAACGCATATTTTTAATTTAATAAAACTACTAGTGTTGCCATAGCCAAAAATAGGATACCAAATAAAGTTGACGAGTTGGCATTACCTGTCAGTAAAGAAGAAGGATAATACCTTGCAACACTTTTAAGTGTTAAAACTTAAAAGTCCTTTACCTTTATTTTATATCTTTTACACTTTTGAATCAGTAGCTTGGAAGAACTGGGCATATTTTAACATATTTTTTCTTTGAAATGGGGAAAATAACCCAAAAATAGCCCAAAATACAAATGGGTGTTGCCATGGCAACAGAGTTTTTAATTTTAAAATGCATTTCAGTATGTTAAACCGTAAGACCTTCCAACATACCAAATATAAGGGCAATCCATTTGTTGATCATGCACATGACCTGGTGGTATTTAGTTGATATGGGTCTTAAGAACACTTCATTGATAAGGATAGAACAAAGTGCAATTTACATTTTCAAACATTGGTTTTGAACACGCAGGACCGTGTGACAGGTAGGTGTATGGGATGCATTGATCAATTGAAGCAATCCTCATCTTACTATCGACCCGTGAGTTGTCGCTACCAGTTAAAGGTAGATGTTCCGATTTTCAACTTAAAGTTTTCTATTCTACATGAAAGGTCATCCTTAAAAAAGTCGTATTCCAAAGTTTGAGTTGCATAACTCTAATGGTTCTTATTTTAGACGCACAAGATGCCGTGAAATGTGCCCATTGAGTTGTACACAACTATATTGGTGGTTACCACCTTTCGCGGTAATTCGATGCTATTTCACCGATTTCTTCGTAATCATACTGATTTGGACCGTCAAATTTCAGTATGTTAATTAGAAAAATATGATCTTTCATATGATATGAAAATCTCCCTATGTTTGAGAAAAATCTGTGTTATGAAAATGTGATCGGGTCATCTACCTTTAATCACAAATCTGCCTGTTGCTTGTCCAAGGCTGCGTGTAGACGAACAAAATGTTAAAATGAAAACGAACTTGGTTTTGGTTTTGAGCACATAGACTGACTTAGTATTCATTTAATCTTCAGTGTAATATCTCAAATTGAAAAGAAGAGATTTCCTTACAACGTAAGAGCTATAGTTTTGGAGTTAAGAGCATATTATTTACCTGGTCAGTTACTTATTTTGAGGACTGTATATTTCACATAGTCAAATTACAGCGATATCGACGATCAATTCGTGAAGACACAATTTACATCGTTTATCCTTCATACCTGATGATCTCGTCAGGTCAATATTAACAAAAATATTTAAACAAATTTAACTTAAATACTGGAACCGAAATCATCATTATGAGAAATTAATCATGTTGGAGGTTATTTCTCGGCTATCTCATTATCACAATTGAGCAAATCTGGCAATATATTGGCTGACAATTAATAACGCAGATTGAAAATCTAAATCAAAATAGTCAGTATGAAAATCTTCTCTTCTCTCTTGAATGGAATAAATAAAACGTTTCAGTATTGCATATTATAAAATAACCAAGTAGTCCAGCGAAGTGTCCTGCATTAATCATTAATTATTATAATTTTTTGAAGGTGATATTATGGTGCTGCTCGACACTAAAAATACTGTCATTGTTTCAAGAAGTACTGCACGACGTGTTATTCGTGTACGCCTTATTCCCTGCACAGCGTCGATGATGTGGCTCGTCAGATCTTGGAGATAGTTGGTGGTGTCTGAAAGATTTTAGAAAAATTAAAGAGTTGGGGGAACCAGACCAGACCGTAGCATGGCGTTCATGAAAATCAAGTACTATTAAATATTATCATTACCTTTAACATTATTGATATCATATATATTTAGATGCTTTGTTTAATATACTTTTCCATTGCAATGGGAAGCTTTTAATGATGCCATAATACAAAACAAAGTCAATATCCCATATATACAGCATACGTTTGAATAAGGTAAGAAAGAACCTTTCTCGTCTAATATGTTAAACTCTTTTTATACCAGCTTTAACTGGTGTTGTATGAAATGAATTATTGACTGGATTAGTTAACAATGCATTATTCCAAAGTGGCATATTATTATAGATCTCATCTCATGTTATACGTTTCTTTTGAAGGACACATATTTTGTAAAGAAATTCTTGTTTTGAATAATCATATGTTACTTTATCGATTTCTAGTCGTTTCGGAGCAGTCAAAAACATGGGATTTTTTCTTCTATTCGATACATACACTGATACATTTATAAAGGTTTTGCTTAATACCAAAGTGTGAACTCTATAACCAAAGGGTGTTGATGCCTTCGTCCTATTGACTAGACGACATTCTAACGTTTCACAAAATGTTTAAAAAATGTCAACATTATTGAATTTCACTACCATATTTGATATCACCATGAGAAATGCATTGATTTAAGTACACAAATGCCTTGTATGTGTTCAGTAATTCTTGAGATAGTCTTTGAAAGTTTGGAAAGGTTTCTGAAAAATCTGTTTTGTATGGTAAAACTAGTAGCCGCGTGAAAAGGGTTAAAAAGGTATTATTATACAGGGTGGTTAAAAATGTACACGGATTGAAACGGTCCTTTGATCTTGATGTTTGTGTATTGAAACAACAACTTGTTGCCTCTCTCCTCAAGTCGAAGGTTAAGTGCAACAAAGGGCTATCTGCTTTTTTGTCCAAAATGAGATTTTTGTATCAAAATGATCCGCACAAAATCAGGAACCTAATTATTAGAAAATAGTAAAATCACGAAATCAAAAAGGTTTGAATAGCATTTCTTACAACTTGTCAAAACCAATAGGTGAAAATGATGAGTACCAATCTTTAATTCACTTTTCTCAAAATGAGCGAAATGCAGATAGCCCTTTGTTGCACTAAACCCTCGAAGTTTATTTAATTTTGTTCTTCTACTGAACAAAATTCCATTAAAATGAGTTGAACAATTATTATTTCTTATATGTATTGTTTTTACTTCGACAATTGTTGGTATTAACACTTTCCACGCGGCTATTATTTTTACCATACACAAAACAGATTTTTCAGAAACCTTTCATAATTTTCAAAGTCTATCTCAAAGATTACTGACCAAACACTACGCATGTTTGTACTTATTTCAATGCATTTCTCATGGTTATTCCAAATATGGTAATGAAATACAGTAATTTTGACATTTTTTTAACATTTTGTGAAATTTTGGAATGTCGTCTGCAGCTGCCTGCCGCGTGGAAAGTGTTAATGTATATAAAGAAGAAATAAATGTCATCCTGAATGTGTCGTTATATATTGTCTTTATGTCGTTATTGTTTATTGATATTTTGTTGCTTTATGAATACACACGAAATAAATGGCACCATCATTGCAATTATTACAATCATTATATCTGGTATGTATAATCTTTATTTCGTCTTGTTTTGATGTAATATCCTATATATTTAAAAAGATGAAATAGTGAATGATTGTCATCCAAATTGTGGTATTTGTTCAGACGACCACTAAGCACGAGAATAGTTATTCTCGAGCTTAATTTTTTTAATGCTAACCCAGAGTGTCTGTCTAGACGACAAACTTCACCTCGAGTATAGCAATACTACTGTGGTGTCTTCGAGGTTAACTCAAGATCATGCGACTCTTCATTTGCGGTAAAACCTGGGTCACAGGTCATAAATCTCACAGGCAGTTAACATTATGGATGGATTCACACGGCGCACGCACACTCGATGACAGGGTGGCAGACGCAAAATGGATGATATCGTTTAATTATCTGGTTACGTAAGGTTTGCTGAAAAGTAAATGTTATTTCTTTTTCAGCCATTCCTGCATATCAGACTTACGTAAGCAACGCACCAACATATATATTTGGCCTAATACTCACCCGTTACTAAAGAAACATTCTGAGTATTCTAAAATCTATATTTCGAGTCTTTATCTTTCAGAAAGACGTATTGATCATTGGTTACTCTAGCGCAATAGTTAAGAAGAACTGGGTATTAACATGGCAAATAACAATTTGCAACCAGTACATCCCCATCTAGTCAACCTTGCACATCCGCCAATATGCAAGAGGTGACACGTTTGCTGAAACCGATTATAGTGCTCTAATACATACATCCCATCATTAAAACTATATTTTCATCATACATTTTGGTTGATATTATGCCATTTTATGGAATTTTGACAATTTTTGGCCATAATGTTGGCGGTCATTTTGGTTTAAAGTATCTAATGTATATTGACCATCTAATTGAACAGAGAACTATAATAATGTTCATCTAAACGAATTTGAATGGCACATCCCCAACCTGTGATTATTTGAAATTCGCGCGAGGTTGTCTGTGTCGAAAGTGCTGATAGTATAGCCATACCCAATATTGTGATGTCATCGTAACTAAAACCGCCTCATCAGCAACAGGTCGGTGGACGGTATCACGCAATGATTCAATGCATACATCGATAATATCAATACATGAAACAGAGATGCGGACATCTCGTCAGTCTTTCGTCATAGCTTTGATAAATATAGTGACGTTTACACATGTGATTGTTTTATATCTTAAGCCGATTTTGTCTTTACGCTGTACTTTTAAAAATTTTAACCTACAGAAGTGATCTGTATAATAATGCTACATCTGAACGCTAAAGTTCGATGTCGAGGATTGCCTTTAAACCAAACGCATCAAAGCGGCAAATTATGTCCATCATCTTCAAAGAAAGGAACACTACCCCCTCAATGATTTCGTTATATTTGCTACTATTGTGAATGGTGGCGCTGCTCAATGTCTATTGCATAGATAAGTGGAGCGTAGATGGGAAACTCGGCGAAATTGTTGTTTCCGACGCACTCCAGTACGCGCCCTATCTCACTGTACTTGACTTGAGGACAATTGTCCTCCACTTATAGAGCCTAAGACATGTACGGTTTGACCCAGACAAAATTGCAACACAAATGTTTTTTGTTGTAATTGTTTCAAAATGCCCTTCCAAACATTATATTAAAAATCGATAAAATCTGAAATTGGGGAAAAATACTAATTTGCATAACAATATATGGGTACATTTAGACATATTAGTCGGGTATATACAGGGGTTACCGTGCACCCCCACCACCCAGGACTCCCCAGCCCAACTTTCTTGACTCTTTTCATGGTCCTAAAACATAGTCATTTTGATTCCTATATGTCATTTTATGAAATTTGACCAGTTTTGGCGGCCATTTTGGACGCCATCTTGAATAACACTAAATTGTTTTTGTTAACATCCTGAATGCGTTTTAGGACCATGAAAAGAGTCAAGAAAGTTGTCCTGGGTGGTGGGGTTGCACGGTAACCCCTGTATATACCCGATAATATGGCTAAATATACCCATATATTGTTATGCAAATTAGCATTTTTTTCCTAACTTCAAATTTTTATCGATTTTTAATATAATGTTTGGAAGGGCATTTTGAAACAATTACAACAAAAACCACTTATGTTGCAATTGTGTCTAGGTACACCCTTTTATTCGGTTACATGTCCTAGGCTATTAATATTTATGAGTTTAGGGCGCCGGTTCTAACTGCATCATTTGCGTTTGAACTGCATCGCGTTACGCCGCGTAATCCGAAATGCGCTGAATCTGTAAAAGGCGCGGCTTGCGTAGGGTTACAGTTACATTTTGCGCAACGAAATGAAACGAACTTAAAGCCAAATAGGTTGAATCAAGACAAGGACAAAGAAATGCTCATTTATAGTTAGTAATAACAGTGAGCCCTTACATCAAGTGTGAACGAAATCCCTGTCTAGAAATGTTTCTAACAGTCATTCTATTTATGTCAATAAAAACCAGAGTTACAATCTGAAGCAGCTTCGAATCAATTTTTAAGCGAGAACCCTATGTTTAAAACATACAAAACTATAAATTAAAGCATTATTAACTTCCAATTTATTGGATAGTAATAGTGTTCACAAACGATATTTGAATATATTTATGTTATGTTGTAACAACAGTCAGTGCGCCGCTGGCTCAATCAGTAGAGGATTGGCTTAATTATCGAAAGGGCGGGGGTTCGAATCCAACCGAGAATGCTTTATTTGTCTTCGTTAGTATCATATTAAATGTAGTATTTTTATGTTGGGTTTGTTTATCGTTCACCATAATATTTGTGAATCCACGGACAAGATACTTTTAATTTGATTTGAAATGATTGTCTAAATTCAATTATTTGAATGCGGTTCTACTTTTATACTTGTTCACGTCAGCGTTGCGTAAATTGGATTATTGAGACCCAAACCCCATTGTTACACAAATAATCTGGGAAAGACCAATTGTGCCATTATGAAAAGAGTCAATCGTTTCGTCATTAAATCGATATTCTGATTTCCCATGTTTAGGCCTACATGATTGTACGGTAATCATGTGCATGTACCAACATAATCTGTTTGTCATGTTTGTAGCTTAGTTGAAATAGACCGGACGTGGAATCATTTTTGTATCTAAATGAGTTTGTGCGGTTCGCGGGTTTCGCGGTTGCAAGGCGCGAATCAATATCCAAAGCACCAGTTGGATATTGGATTCCAACACAAATGAGAACGAAATCGAAATCATGTATGGTTATCGTTATCAATTAACCCTAATTTGTATTTCCAAATTTAGTTGAGTTTGAAGACAATGACAAAAACTAAGGTTTGAAGTAAAATCATTTGGATTTGAACATACAATCATGTTCTTGTTTTGGATTTTTATTTAAGATAGAATTTGAATGTGAGAGGTTCTGTATTTTCAAAGTGCTTTAGGCCTTTGTATCAAACAACTTTCTCTACAATATGATAAAAATAAAGAAAACTGTACGAGAAAAAAATGTGTCTTTAAACAAAAAAATATTCCCCATGAGAGCCCTCCTAGAGCCTTGAAAACGCCATAAAACCGATAGCTCCTAGCGGCACCCCAGCGCCCCTAAGCGGGCCCTGGAACCCACGCCGATGTCACCCCCCCACACATTTCAAAGGAGAATTGACGCCCCTGTGTCCCAGAGTGATCTATACAGAGGGGTAGTACGATTTTGTTTCGGTATGTACTTATTGATATAGTCCAAATCGTTCCAAAATACACATACGAGATTGCGATATGAAAGGAAGGCGCGAGGAAGGGGAGGGGAAAGGCTACAAAGGGACGAACAATAAACAATTATTTTAAAAATCAGAATCATCGATTAATTTTAAATATAATTGTGATAAAAATTGAAAATATATTCACCAGACGCGGCCGTCTCCGTGCGTTATGCGTAATCTATACAGAGGTAGTACAATTTTGTTCAGTATGAACTTTATTGATTATTGTCCCAACCGTTTTCATACTCGAGAAATTTCCGAGATGCAATTTCGCAAATTTTGAATGTAACCCCTGCCCTTGATAATGGTTTGGCCCAGTTAGTTTCCCTGTGGGCTTGCGGCATGCGCATGCGTGGTTGGCTTTTTCCTCAGGCAGATTTCTTTCCCCATTCACCATTTCGTTTCATGCAACGAACGCAAGAGGTCGGATTTTGACTGGCTGGTGTTGGTTAAAAAATTCGCCACCCTCCCACCCATTTGAGGACAAGAGAGGAACACTGATTCATATTCGGGTCATTTGATTTGAATCAGGGTGTCTCACAATCGGGACGTAGTGTAATGGGTGCAGTATTATTTTTTTCCACGAAATAAATTGGAATAGTATATTGCTAATTATGAACGTTGGATCTAAATTAAATAAAGTAAAGGTATCACAAATTGAACATCTTGAAAGATTTAAGGTGGTAAATGAAGAAAGATGTGTTGAAAATATTGGATACTGTCAAGTATTACAAATAATATGATCGATTATTTTTCATTACATGAGTTAATTATATGCACATTCCGCTCCTTGGGAATTGCTCGGAGCATGATTTGGGTTTGAGCATTATAAAATTAAATGACAGAGTCAGCAGAAAGTGACACAACCAATCTCTATATAAGTATGAGTTGTATTTGGAGACTCTGATTTGGCTATATTCAATTCTGACGGTTTGATTAAAGTAATAACAAATGGACGCCTAAGTCATGGGCTAGGTTTTGCTTCGGCACCTCGCGTTGTCATGCTACACTGGTGTGTAAGGGTCGGTGATTTACGACCACCCTGATGATCGGATAAACTCAAAATTTGATTTGACTTAGGCATAGGTTTCACTTCGGCGTCACACGGTTTTTGCACGTTGTCGCTTAGGGGCCAGGATTTTGCACCTGTCCCGTCGATTGGTGTAAAATGTTATTATTCCTTGGGCCGTGTGCCTTGTTTGTATGTTATGAATTGAATATTGTGTGATAGCCATTATCAATAAAGGCGATCTCTTGCATTGCATGGTGATGTCTGCTAAAATTAAACCTTCCGCGTCTTGCCTGTTGTTTCAAGTGTCAGGGGGTAAAAATGTTTTGCGATATGAAAGAAAGACGCGAGGAAGAGAAGGGGATAGGGTACAAAGGGATGAACATTGAGCAATTATTTGAAAAATCAGAATCATCGGTTAAATTTAATTATAATTGTGATACAAATTGAAATACATTTATCTTCACCAGACGCTGTCTCTCCGTGCGTTAATAATGCGTAACTGCCGTGGCGTGACCCCACCAGGGCCTTAAGGCGGGTCCCTGGACTTCACCAGGCTAGAGATCATTGCTTACATTTTTATAATCACGGTGATAAATATTAAAAACATAGTCACCAGAAGCCCTCTTCTTGCTTTTAAAATATGGCTTAATCCCATGAGCTGTGAAGGGGCTCTGTCTGTCGCTTGAGATTGGCACTTTCGGTTAATTTGACAAGGGGAATCATGGAATTAGGATGGTAAAAAGTCCACAGACGGGAAATATTTCGAAAATGGAATATTTTTGGGGTAGAAGCTTGTTCAAAGCAGAAATATATCTCAGTCATACCACAATAAATGTTAAGTCGAACATTTTCGCAAATATGAAAAACATAGTTGCGTCACTGGCTCTGTCATTGGACCCCACAGGGGTTTGGAAAACACTTCGATTGTTACGCTCTATTTAATTCAATCAGGGATTATTTATTGGGGGAACATTTTCAAACCTCGCCCAACCGTAACTGCACACCTACCTGGTTTCGCACATACGTATCGAAACTTTGGGACACACTGTCTAAGCAGCATTGAAGTTGACTTATTTATGGTTATCACTTGAAATGCCTTAAAAGAACTTTTTAAAAGCCGTTTTTGATCGCGAGATGGCGCCCTGTATATAACTATCGAGTATCTACGGTAGTATATAAGTGACGTGACGCAGCGCAGGACCGTAGGAAAATATCACCGGCCAGGCTATTAGTTACGAAATGCGGATTACAGTAGTTGTTGTTGGTACTGGTTAAGGTAGGTCCACTTGTCCACGGGAGCGTCCTTTAGTAGAGATATGGAATGCACAAATTGTACTTACACACGATTGGTACAAATTGTACAAAATTATAAAAAAGGAGAAAAAAAAAGACATCTGAAACATCTGTCTGGTGCTTGACATAACCTACCTACTTACCTGCGTTTTTTGTTGAATGTGAATGGCACATAAGCATAGAGATTGGGATACTTTGTCAGGGTGGGCTTTTCAATTCTGAAACTAGAGCATGCCGTTTTGTTGAAAACAAAAACTAAATGACGCTCCCGTGGACAAGTCAGTTTTGTATATACATGTTTTCTGTAATGAACCATATCTGAAGAAACAAACAAGCTAAACGTGCCATCTTTTCAGGATAATTTCAAAACTTACTGCTGATTAAGACTAAGTAAATACAAATTCTCTGAAACTTTAAATGTGGTTGCAAAATTACTTTGAACTTGGGTCAACTTTTTTTTGAACCACCCTGTATAGTAAGATAGTATTGAGACAGTGACTATACCATTATAGCCACCACAGCAATACAGCCACTGTATTATCTAATGTATATAAATGATGCTAAATGCGGACAAGATGGACTATACACAGTAACACATCGAAAACAATAACATTAACAACATTCCAATTTCAAGTTTGATTTATTTCTACATCGTACTTGCTTTTATACTTTCGTCGTGTATGCTTTACATCGCCTTGGCTTCTTACTTTTATTACCGTACATTAATTATACAATATACAGTCATACAAAGTAATTGTTTTATATAAACTTTGATTTCATCGCGACCGGTGTCAAACCAAAGGCGATGGTATCATATATTTTCATGATACCCATAAATTATCAGTAAAGCCAATTTGTGAATTATTTTCGAATATAACATTTATGATCACTCGTTCTAATGGAACAATTTGGAAGAATGTATCAACGTTCACAAATCAAGCGAGGCTCATAACTGTGTGAATGGGAAGATTGTTTGTAAGTAATAATTATCTAGCGGGATGCGGTTTACCGTTTTGCTGGGGTGTAACGTTAACAGATACAGAAAACATATTTTTGTCAAGCATTGGTAAGGCAAGAAGCTCTAAATGTAGTAAATGTGATGTTGAAGATTATTTAGAACACTTCTTCTTTTACAAAAACAAATCGACAATTACCTGCTTCTGGTGTCATGTTATGCAACCCTCTTAGAATATTGATTTACTGGTAGTAACACTTTCGTCACTCGATAGCGGAAGGGATCGGGAATGCTTTCATTCATCGCATAATTATTTAATAAATTCATTATTGTTAGATTTACATTTTCACCGTTATTTTCGATACCGTTAGCTTTATGTCACAACAGCCACCACACAGGACTTGATATTGTCGCGAGAGACTAATGCCCATCTCAATCACCGCGCTATCCTTCATGTTGATAAAACAACTGCAAAACTGAACATTGCACTGGTAATTGGTAATGAGATCATTGGATTTCGCAGTCTTATAAACTCTTTCCACCACAAGTGGTAGACTTTGGATATTAACTACAGCGCCTCCAAGTGACAGCATTTAAATATTGAACTAATCAGCCATGACTGAATTTTCCAACCACCAGTAGGCCAATAATAAAATATTGTTTGTTTGTCCTCGACCTTATTTTCGTCAGTTCTAAAACCTCGTAACCTTATTCATAGTCAAATTACCCGCTCATGCTTAACCGATGAACATATACCTGTATTGTATCAGTGCAGTGGCGCCGGATTTGACTACAGATAGACCAGTGTGCAATGAAGGCATTCATGTGTAGTAGCGTGTGCTTTTGCTACGTTGACGTGAGTTCAAACGCCAATTATTAGCCGTTGATGGGCAGAGTGTCGATTGGGAAATGTGTTGAAATTCTTTTGTTGTTGTATTGGTTTGTTTCTTTATTTACATCATTGTTCACCGGCCTATGGTGAGCGTGTGAACTCACTAAAAATGTTTTAGAGATGACCACACATAAGGAATGACCGGGGACAACTAAATTATTTATATTTTAGGACTTAGGATATTAGACGATTTATTGAATCAATTTCAATAAGTAAGCTATCAAAATATTCCTTGATGTATAAATTAGTATTATAAACGAAATCATTCTCTTTACTGCACAAATTACAGAGAAATCTTGAAATGAAAGTTTTTGCGACACGTTAATTTTCACTCATTTGTATCGATCTGCTATGTTGCAGGGGAATGGCATTTGGCTCTCATCTCATTTATAATAGAGGTTTGACTAATATTCATTACATCCATACCATTAAAGAACACCTTTGATATGTCAATTTTCTAATATAGTGACACCCAATAGTTAGCTTTAGACAATTGACATCAGAGCAAGCGACCATTGATGTTTAGCTGTGGTTCGATTCCTATTGTTCAGCTGGTCGCTAGTGGGCGCTGCATTTGATGTCCGTTATATGCTTGCGGTAGCACTTGTGCCACGCGGCAGTCGTCTGCAGAAGATAGTTCCCAACTTTCACAATGATTCAAAAATGTCAAAATTATTGAATTTTATCACCATAATATTGGGAATCACCATGAGAAATACATTAAAATAAAAATAAGTACAAACATGCCTAGTACGCGGAATTTGAAAGTTGGGAAAGATTGGCTGAAAAATCAGTTCTGTATATTATTATAACACTAAATAGCCGCGTGGAAAGTGTTAAGGTGGACCAAATATATATATAGTAGAATGCATGGTTTATGATCAAAAGTAAATGTGATGCGATCTGTGAGAACCCGCCACATGGTGGCTATTTTCATATTAGAGATATTTAAAGCTAAAACATTTTTCTACGAACACTTCAAAAGGAGTTATGAGTGAATGATGATTGTGATGTCATAAAAAGCTACAAAACAAGAAATCATGAAAACAGGCCAAAAAAGATAGATAATTCAATAGAATAACATTATAAGGTAAATAATAAAAAGTGAAAGGTGAAAGGTGAAATTTCATGAAAGATGATGACACAAAGTATTGGAATTTAATTTTCTTTAAATTTTCTTTTTTCTTTTTTTTAAATTTCAATTTTACCCATAATCCCTACTTCACATTTTGCGACATCCGACGGGTTTCGCATCACAAATATTAACCACTAGACTAGATAAAAATGAGAATAAAATTATATGTAGTACCCGACTATTTGTCTATAAACGGTGACCTCGTAATGTAGCCTATTGGCTGTACCATAAAGCGTATCCCAGTAGCTAACATTACAGCCACCACAGCAACCCAACTACAAATTATATGTTTATTCTCTAACTTAAGTGATACTAAATGCGGACAAATCGTAAACAATAACAAAATTCCAATTTCAAGTTTGATTTATTACTACATTGTACGTGCTTTCATACTTTCGTCGTGTATGCTTACATCGCCTTGGTTTTCTTACTTTTATTCCCGTACATTAATTATACAATATACAGTCCTATAAAGTAACTGACTATAGGTAATGATTATAACTCTGAACTTAAAAATATAAAACTATGATGTTGTTGAGATATTTCTCCTCTTTAATTAGGGATAATTCACGCTAAGAACGGTTGATTATCGAGTAAATAACAATCCCAAATGTAAGGTAAAGTACGATTTTTACGTCGCATTCTTCTTTTCAACACGGGCACAGTATGGCAGGCAACATGTGTGTGACTTATACACCTATCAGTTGTAAGACGCACCCTATGACCCCCGGGAGTGGTGCGTCACTTTACCGAGGTGCGTCGACTTCTCATGTACCATGACGCACCCTGTGTCAAAAAAACGACGGACCATTGCCTTCCAAATACGCACCCTCCGTCAATTTTTGGACGCACCATTGGTGGATTCTGACGGACCATGACGACGCACCCCGTCGTCAGATATCGTTGACTATAACTGGATAAAACACGATGACTACTGGAAATGAAACTACTTTTAATTCACGGGGGATCTGCCCTTATTCGATGTTGTCAACCCTGGCCCTCGAATAATTATATAGACCCCGGACCGGGACCGGGATGGACCATGGACGGAACCAAGAGGAGAACTTTTATATGCACAATGTTACTGTATGTCTGACTGGTCTGGTCTAAAATTCATAAAATATTTAACTGTTTATCATAAACGTCAGGATGAGGATGAAACAATTTCGAGAACATTCTGCCCATTCTGCTTTCGACCCGTTCAGTGGCGTAACCAGGAGGTGGGGTGGGGTGGGGGACTGGGGGTGGGGGACTGGGGGTGGGGGACTGGGGGTGGGGTGGGCGGCGGGGCATCCTTCATCCCTTTATGTTATACATGTAGGCTTGCGCTTATGCAATAAGGTACGGTAGAAAATTGGGTTCTCGAACGGTGTATAACCAAAATTGGGTTCTCGAAAGTGTATTTAAACATTTGAACTTCGGATTGGAAATTACACCTTCTATAAACCATCAAAGGATTGAAGGGAGCACTTAAATACCAAAAACATTTCTAATTTAATCATATATATATATCACCCATATACTTCGAGAAAAGGCACCTAAAAAGGCGGAACATACACGTAGGCCTACCGCTATTGTGATATGTCCCCCCGGGACTCCCCCTTCCACCGTTATGCCCCCCCCCCAAAAATGAAATTACAAACTCGATGTGAACTTTTGTAAACTAAAACAAATAGTCAGATATGCCCCCCCCCCCCTGATGATCCACATGCGATGCCCCCTAAATTTGACTAAAATTGCATGGACAACACGGCCACGGGTGATTACGAGTGGTTCCCCCGGTATTCATGTGGGAATGTTTTAACACTTTCCACGCGGCAATTTGTTATGCCATTATACAAAACAGATTTTTCAGAAACCTTTCCAATTTTCAAAGTATACCTCAAGTATGTATGACAGAACCAAGAATAGGCATGTTTGTACTTCAATGCATTTCTCATAGTGATTCTAAATAGGGTATTGAAAGTCAATACAATATTTTTTGTAAAAAACATTTTGAACTTTTGGAATGTCGTCTGCAGACGCCTGCCGCGTGGAAAGTGTTAAACATCCGCGTGAATGTTAACAGGTACTTGCAGATTTTGAAAAGGTATAAAGCGTGGATCTATGCCAAGTAATATAGCTCTCGATTTACATTGAAATGTAGGCGTTTTCAAAATCATACTTTTCAAAACCTGTTCTTATAGAAAGTTATTTAAACATAGATGGAAGATATGGATGGGGAAGTTAGTACTTGCTATTCAAACTATATTCGTCTCGGATTAAAATCGCTCTTCATAGAAATACCTGTATATTCTTTTGCACTGTGATGAAGCAAGTTCTCAAAAATAAAACGACTCGGCCCCCCCCCCCCCATATGCGTGAAGTATTGATTTGAAAATAGGTGCTTGTTGTCAATCAAACACATACATGTAGGTTCGAGTTAAAGCTGGCCTACCACATACGAACTGGTCATACAAGTTCACTTGATGACAGACTGTACAGAGTTAAAAAGGTAGATGTTCCGATTTTCAACTTGAAGTTTTCTATTCTACATGAAAGGTCATCCTTAAAAAACGTCGTGTCCCAAAACTTGAGATGCATAGCTATTATGGGTCTTATTTTAGACGCACAAGATACTGTGAACTGGTACCCATTGAGTAGTACACAAACTATATCGGTGGTAACCACCATTCGCGGTAATTCAACGCTATTTCGTCGATTTCTCTGTCATTATACCGAATTAGGCCGTCAAATTTCAGTATGATGATGAGAAAAATACGAGCTTTCATGTGATATGGAAATCTCCGTATGTTTGAAATAATTCTGTGTTACGAAAATGTGATCGGGTCATCTATCTACCTAAAGTTAATTTTCTATTTGAAATGTTTAAATTTTCCCCGGAATTTTCAACTTCTTTTCTCAAACTAGTGATAATTATCGCAAACCAAAATTCGGAGGCAAGTGACATTCTAACAATATCACAATTGGGCCTATTGAAATTTCTGAATATTGGTATCGCCATGAGAAATGCCTTAAAATAAGTATAAATTTGCCTAGTAGTAGGCCTAGTTAGGTAATTAATTATTGAGATAGACTTTTCATTCGTAATACATGAAACTTGACTAGAGGGAAGGGGGAGGTCATGAGTTGTCATATATGCCTATATACACACAACTTCCGGAGAGGTGGGGGAAAAACTGTCAGAGGGACATTTTACACTGCCCCACCACCCCTCGGTAGCTACGTCAAATGATATCGGGAAGTACGCCAATAATGTACAAACGAATTTTTAAGGACATTTAACATGATACAACTTATGACATTCTCCGATCCAAGGAGTTAAAAACCATTGTCAGACTGCACATACCAGCTATCTTGATCTTCAATCACGGTAGCGAAACTATAAACTATCAATGTGTCTTTATGTTCTTTTTTGTTGTTGGATAAGGACCCGGGGGGGGGGGGGGGGGTTACTCGCCTAAGATGGTATACGGGGGCGTGCCGCTCTATCTAATGGGTAGCTTTTTGGGCACAAAATCCCTAAACATAGAGTATGATTTTGTGCTGGAAATCCCTAATGATGGGGTCACTTTTTACAAGTGGGTCTATTTTCGCGATTTTTGTGTCTATTTTCGCGAACATTTGCAAAAATTAGGTCTATTTTCCCGATAATTTGCGAAAATTGGGTCTAAAATGAAGCAAAACCCCTAAAAATGGGTACCGTTTTTTCCAAAAACACCCTGAAAGGGTAGGGGTTTTGAATCTCCAGCGGCACCCCCCCCCACCCGACCAAACCAAATCCGAGTACCGGGGGTTGTGGCCTGTGATCAAGGGAGTGGTCATAACCAGTCATATCGGAGACTGTCATTTCATTTCGGTGATTTCGGTGATGGGGACAACAGTGGCGGATCCAGGATTAAAATTTACGGGGTGGGTGGGGGGGGGGGGGGGGGGGGGGGGCTGACCAAGACTGTTTTGTAATTGGTACCAAATCGTAAAAGGTCCCCAACATGAAAGGTACAGTGGTACACAAAAAAGGTATATTGTCAAATTTTACGAGGGGCGCCCGCCACCCCCCCCCCCCCCTCCCTCTCCCCCGGACGGTGTATCCGCCACTGGACAGGGTAGAAAGCCTGGCAGGGGATGCCCCGGCTCTCTCAGCTGGGCCTGGCCTCGAATGTATTTTAAATACATTCGAGGCCAGATGTTGAGGGTTGTTAATAACAACCCTTAACACCATTTGGCCTTATTTCCGGGCGGCTGGGCTCTATTAAAAATAGTGTTTTGTTTTGTTCAAATCAAATATCTCCCAGTTTTTTTTCTCTCTTTTAATACCCGACTTTTTGTTGTTTGATGTCTGTGTCCGTGAGCTTGATTGACAAATTATGTATGACCTTTCTTCGGGGGGGGGGGGGGGGGGGGGGGGGGGGGTGGGAGGGTACTCGCCTAAGCGGTGGCGCTACATGTAGTGCCGCTTAGAAAATCTCTAAAAATAAAAAAATTGCCCCACTTGCTACAGATGGTTCTATTTTAAAATCCTTACAAATGGGTATATTTTCACGAATTGCGAAGATTGGGTCTAGTTTTCCACAAAAATCGCGAATGCAAAATTTTGGTCTATTTTCCAGATAATTTGCGAACGGGGTCTATAAATGAAGCAAAATCCTTAGAAATGGGTACCGGTTTTTCAAAAAATCACCTTTTAGAAATGGGTAGGCCTATGTTTTTTATTTGAATCTCCTGCCGCACATCCCCGACCAAATTCAATTCCGGGGGCCTATATCCTACTACCTCTGTGTTCTTAGATTGTTCTGCGCTTGTGCGGAAGAGCGCAATGCTGATCCCCTATCTTATACCATGAAGATACTTGTATATGTGACACTTCTCTTAAAATGAAAGGTTCTCGGTCTACTGCGGTTCCTTGTTTTTTTCGTTTGCCAAACTCTTGTATTGATGATCGAGTGATTTCAGGCATTTGCTGATGGAGTGATGTTTGCGGTATTAAAGTGGAGCCTGGTTGGCGGTATTAAGGAGTTATGTGGTATAGTAGCCCTATAGCGTATATTTAAAGGTCGTATTTTGTTGTTCGTAAACAGATGTACACTGTGACGCACCCATGTAAAGTGACGGACCTTGACGCACCCTCCGTCATTTTTTTGACGGACCAAAGGCTGCCACGGACGTACCCTCCGTCAAAAAAATTTGGTAAACGACGCACCCACGACGCACCTCTCCCGGGGGTCATAGGGTGCGTCTTACAACTGATAGGTGTATTATTGATTCATCGGAACAAAGCGGCAAACTTTCAAACCTGCGCATGCATCACCAATCAGTAATCAATATCAAATGTGTCTAGAGGTATCGATTTCAGTTCACGTGTAAAAAGTAAAGTGCAACCGTACTTTATCTATCTGTAAATGTTGTTACTGTAACTTCCTTGATATCAAACAATTCATACATGTAATGTCTCAAATTAAAAAGAGGAAATATTTATCAACAACTTTATAATATAATTTGATACCTAAAAAATAGGAGTTATACTTTTAGAGTAAAGTACATTATTACCTGGTCAGTTACTTTTCTGATGACGGTACTTTCTTAGTTCCTTATAGTAATATAATATTGTTCTTACATAATATTTAATAAAATCTACATACCTTGACCCTGGACGCGATTCATGGTGGCGCGCCTGGTTTTCTAGCTCAATTCCCAAGCGTTGCGAATTAAACCCGGGGGTTGGGGGGGGGGGGGGGGGGGGGTGGGGGGAGGGCGGTAGTCAGGTATAATGTTGTAATCATCGAAAGGGTATCAAAATAGCCAATTTGCCTGGGCCGATAGTTACGTGTCATCATCGTACAAATAGCCGAAAATGGATAGGCCTATCAGACAAATTCACTGACAAAACTGAATCATTTCTGCATACGTATTTCCAATGTAAATTGTCTTGAGGACCTATATCTTTTGCTATATGAGTATGATTCGTCGAGTAATTTTTCCTTTTTTGAGAATCCGCGTTAAGGGTAGTTTTTGAGAGTGGATTCACACGGATGATTACAACTTTTATACATGAGTGCCCCCCCCCCCCTCCCCACGGGGAATCAAGGGAGAAAAATAACCCTTTGATCTGTAAATATGTGTTTAACTTTATCGTTCTTAACTAACCCAAACCTTCCTGGACCTTACAAAACCCTACAGTGCTACAATATTCGACCTCGCGGCGGCCTTATCAGTCTCGTGCAACGTTCAGCGCGTGGTTCAACTTGTTGAACATCACCCGTGTAGCTCAGTCAGTAGAGCATCAGACTTGCCCCTCAAATTTGACCCTTTTGTCCCCCCCCTCATTAAGGGTTAAAGCTGTCACATCAACAGCACGCGTTTTATCGGTATTCATCTTCTCTATGAACCTATATATTACTGAAGCTAATGAATATAGAAATGGATTGATTGTGGAATTAATGGGCAGCACAAACGTTACAATCCAGGTATACAACTGAGGTTTGACTATAAGACCCCCACTCTGTACAAATATCGAAAGTATAATGATAGGCATCCAGCACATCATATCTGTTACAATTATCACGCCCATTTTGATAGCCATTCGGAGTTCTTCCTTTTGACTTTGATTTCGCCCGGCATTATTAGCTGTTTGTCGCGCTGTTATGAATATCCCGATATAGGAGAAAATAATTATCAACATGCATACGAAATTAACAATGGAAAAAATCGCAATGCCGAAGTACATGCCTGGTTTAGTGCCAACGACAGTATCAAGAGTATTATCAAGTACTATAAGTTTGCCATTAGCATCCCAGAGTCCCAAATCATATTTCCAATACGTAGTTTGGAAAATATTTCGTCGAGACAGAGGGAGACCGGTACACACCTCAGATACGTCGTATATATCAGGGTTTATCATTGGCAATATGAGTGAAATGATACTCAATATTACGGATACTACCCAGAGTACAGCTATAACTACCCTGGCTGAAGTTGTGCCTAATCTCTTAGTGCTAAAAGTATATCTTATACCCATTAACCTGTCTATGCTTAAAAGAGTAATGAGGAATACAGAAGTCTCGCTTGATAGGATGGATAGAGTCCCGGATACCTTACATGTAATGCTTGATCTCCATGCTTCAGAGGGGAAATAACCAAGGTTCCAATAATATGTATCTGCCGAGGCTATCACTAGCATATAAATACCCATGAAAAGATCTGAGATTGAGAGATTTGAGATTATCAAAATCTGAACTTTGTTTACCTTATTCCGGACGGGTGTGTGTAATGATAATACAGCGTGCAAATGTTACTAATAACTGCAAAAATGCCCAATATCCACAAAGAAATTCTTTGATACTGATTTGAAAGCAATTTGTCACAATCTGTCAAGAATTGTGATCGTGGTATTTTGGCCTTGCATTTGTCTAATTCTATGGAGCAACAGGTAGCAGCATTATCCACCAATAACGTGAAGTTTGTGTTAGGGACATAAAAAGATCCAGAGTTTACTTCGTGCAAAGTATTGCGTCTCAAATCTAATATCTCAAGATGGGTCATTGAATTATTCACAAAATACAACCTTATATCAAATGTATTAAACCTGTTTTCAGATACATCGAGATATTTCAAACTAAACGCATTTTGAAATACACCTCGCGGGAATTGCGACAACCTATTTGTACGAAGGAAAATATAAAGCAATTGTTCGTATTGCGTAAACGTAGGCAGCTCAAATAGTTGCAGATTATTGTTATTCAAATCAATTAACACAAGTAGATTAAGTGACTGTAATGTCTGTGAATATATGGCCTCAATGTGATTGCTGGCCAGATCCAACTGCCGCAAAATGATAAGATCTTCAAACTGGCGCGGGTGTATTTCAACTATATCATTGTTCGATATAGTTAAATAGAGTAGTTTGGTAAGACCTCGAAACAACTGTGGGTGTAGCTCTGAAATATTATTGGTTGATAGATCTAAGACGTTCAGATCGGCCATCCATTCAAACTGTAGTGGATGCAGTTCCGCGATATTATTGCCACCCATATATAGCCCATACAAGTTTCCAAGACCTTGAAACGATTGTGGGTGTACCTCTGAAATATTATTGTTTGACAGATATAAATGGTTCAGGTTGGCAAGCCCTACAAACTGTAGTGGATGCAGCTCCGCAATAGTATTACCATGCAAATCTAGCTCATACAAGTTTGCAAGACCTTGAAACAACTGTTCGTGTACGTGTGAAATATAATTGTTTAGCATATTTAAAGACCACAGGTTGGTAAGCCCTTCAAACTGTAATGGATGCAGCTCCACAATATTATTATCGGACAGATATAGGATGCCCAGGTTTGCAAGACCTTGAAACGACTGTGGGTGTAGCTCAGCAATATTATTGCATGACAAATCTAAATGATTCAGGTGGATTAGCCCTTGAAACTGGAGTGGATGCAGCTTCACAATATTATTATCACACATATCTAGCCACTGCAGGTTAACCAGATCTTGAAACAACTGTTCGTGTACGTCTAAAATATTATTGTTTGGCAAATTCAAAGCGAGCAGGCTGTTAAGCCCTTCAAACTGTAGTGCATGCAGCTCCACAATATTATTATCAGACAGATATAGCATAATCAGGTTTGCAAGACCTTGAAACGACTGTGGGTGTACTTCTGAAATATTATTGTTTGACAGATATAAATATGCCAGGTTGGCTACTCCTTTAAACTGTAGTGCATGCAGCTCCACAATATTATTATCAGACAGATATAGCATAATCAGGTTTGCAAGACCTTGTAACAACTGTGGGTGTACCTCCGAAATATAATTGTTTGACAAATCTAAATAGTTCAGGCTGGTAAGCTCTTCAAACTGTAGTGGATGCAGCTCCACAATATTATTTTTAGACATATCTAGCCTCAACAGGTTTGCAAGACCTTGAAACGACAGTGGGTGTACCTCTGAAATATTATTGCTTGTTAGAGATAACTTTTCCAGGTTGGTGAGAACTTCAAATTGTCGTGGGTGAAGCTTCACAATACTATTGATACATAAATCTAGTAAATATAGACTACTCCAATACAAAGTGTAAAAGGTTGTTAACTCAGGGACTGTGGTAGTGTTTCGGCTAGTATGCTGAGAAAGTACAAACGCGTATGGATCTATTCCATGAAGGCCAGTGTTTTCCCATGATAATCGATTCAAGGAGCTCGAATACACAACTTGCAATACAGATGAGGTTCCGTTAGGACAACTTATTGTTAAATCATGATGGCCTAAAATACATGTGCACATTTTTGGGCATTGGAATCGTGTACTCATTAAAGTTATATTTCCATAATAAGGGTATCGTACAAGTACATCGCATCCAACCGAACAATTGATGGGTTGGTCATATATAGCATGAACAACGGGAACACCGAACATAAATAAGATAGTAAATACAAATACTCTATAAAAGGAGTACATTTTGTTGCTCATCATAGGCTTAACAGAGTAAAAAATTGTTCTGTTATGTCACATTAAAAGGTGGTTGAAGAAAAGTCGACACCGGTCGCTCGTTGTATAGGCGATCGATATATAGCTACGAGAAGTAGAAATTTATCAGAATTATCATTTAAAACTTAAATAACTTCATATTCTCCTTCCACCTGGTTTAATGATATATGGTCTCTTTCAGGGGTAGCGACGTCAATAGTACGAATCCTAATTCCCGGTTGCGTAACTCGAAGTACATTGGTCATCACATACATACATACATACACCTATACATACGCATCAAGTTTACGTGACTATCTCGGTTAATGGAAATACACGTGGATAGTCAGCACTTGATATAAAGAAATAGAGACCATCATAAAAAGACTATCTTATTTAGTTCACTGCATTACTTAAATCTTACCGACCTTTTCAAATCGACCCCTTTTAAAAGCAGTTAAATTGACCTGTCAGTCAACACTACAAGGTTGTGAATGTTCATAGGTACATGGTCATATATGGTTATGCAGTGTGAAATGAAAAGCATTTGGCCACCTTGTCAACCCCATATTTTCGATAATCACCGGTAATAAAATTCAAAGGTCTGTATGGTTTATAAAAAAACCAAATCTATTGTAATTAACGATTACTGTTTCTTGTTGACGATAACAACAGTAATTAGGCTCTTATTCATACCGTAGTACACATCCAACCCTGTATTAACCGATTAGTCGATTCCTCGAATGCTGATCACCATCAAATTCTTCTCAGGAAAAGCGTCCTAAAAAAAGAACGAAAACAGCAATTCAAAGACGCGTTATCATTGTTAATTATGTTATTGATACATAGAGTGCACTTGCATTTCATTACAATACATGGTATATAATATCCGCGTTTCAGATTAGATATACAGGGTGAATCCAAAAAAATTGTGCACGATTTGAAACAGCAATTTGACCTAATGCATGCATTGAACCATAACATTCTTGTTGTCTGTATAAAGAGTTGTTAATCTAGTTTATCCTACCCAAAAATGAAAGTAATCGACTTAAAGATAAGCAAACTGTGACACGTTTTTAAACTATCCGTATTTTTTATCATTTTCGGGATTTACACAGGCATGAATATTACTGCAGCATGATGATATGGATTGAGAGTCTACAAGCAAGGCGTTTGTTGTGGCTTTATTTTATTACAGGTTCCGGGTATATTAAATGAGCAAAACATTGTAGCAATAGATAAGACTTCACAAACTAAAAATATTGCACAAACAAAAAGTTCTGAAGACACTTTGTTTCTTGGTAATTGCACTGAAAAGTCATTCACATTTGCCTTAAGGTTTACAAATTATACGGTATGAGTAATGGTCTTCTGCCAAAGGTGTTTTTTAATACATAACATAAAATGTTAGCGTCTTTGCAATTAAAATAGAATTTCGCTGTTTGCTGATATTACGTGTTTTTTTTTAATGAAGCCTTCTTTCGACATGACCACCATTTTGCTGAAGACTTGTGTGTGCCCTGTCTAACATGTTGCGAACAGCTCGTCTAACCATTCCCCTGTTGCTGTGTGGCCTGTCACTTCGGGTCTGACACGCGCCTTCACTTCTTGAAGACTACTCGCCTTCTTGGTCAACAGGTGATGATGCTTGTATTCCTATTTGCCTTTCCATTTGACAACTCGATATCAGATTATTAATTACTTATCCCAGAGTGAAAGAATGATTTTCCAGGAACATTTTAACAATTAATGTGATCAGATAATAACCATTTTAGCAAACCCAAATTTACTGTGTGTAAATACCAGTGGAATGGCGAAAAACGCGGTCAGTGTTTACGAAACTTACCACAGTTTGCTTATTTTCCCGTCGATTACTTTCATTATGTGGGAGGATAAACGAACAACGTTTTATACAGACAACAGCAATTCCATGGTTCAATGCACGCATCAAGGTCAAATGGCCGTTTCAAATCGTGCACACTTTGTTTGGATTCACCCCGTAGAAACCACCATGTAGGGAATGCAACTGCAATTTTCAGAAAGAGGACACACCTGTTTCATGGAGGGTTTGAGTATATAAAGGGGTCCCTTGAGTATCTCATCCTCACTTCTTCATGGTCAACCAATCCTCATACGCTACGAATACGCTACGCTACGTTAAGTATACGTTAAGCATACGTTAGTCATACGCTCGCATACGCTCGCATACGCTGTGATACGCTGTCATAAGTATGTTATAAGTTAGTGATACGCTATCAATACGTTAGTCATACGCTATGTATACGTTCAATACGCTATGAATACGCTATGGATACGTGACAGGGCCTTACACGATCGCCCGGCATAAGGTGAATACGTGAGAATACATCGAAACTCGTTGGAAATACGTCAGGCATACGTTAGACATACGGCACATATACGTTATCAACTCGTTATCACTACGTTGGCTGTACGTTTCCCCGTCATCCTACGTTCATCAACATATACCAACCTACGAGTAACGTACGAGTAACGTACCACTAACGTATGTCAGCGTATGTCAACGTATATTTAACGTACCACAAACTAACCGGGAACTTATGCAGAACATATTAAGCACACATTGAGTACGTCGAGAAATTTTGAGCATGCTCAATATTTTTTCGCGGGCTCGACGTGTTTCAAATTGTCACAGCGTATCACAGCGTGCTCTTAACGTAAACGACGTGTATCCCTAACGTACCCCTAACTTATATCAGCGTACACCAACGTATTTTTCGATATTTAGCATATACGTTGGCATACGTTGAGGCGATACGTTATGGTGTGACAGGGCCTTAAGAGTTAATTATTCTCTCCCTGGATATCAAAGCTAGCCACCAACAACCATTTTAGAACATTTATGGTGCATATTTTTTGAGCCAAACGACCTTAAGGCTTGTACCAACAGATATTGCATTTTGGGGACATTTGAGCGCGTAGCGCGCGAAAAATGTCCATCTGTGTACTTTTGACCATCATAATTCCAGTGCCAATCTCAACCGACTCGGCAGTCAATATTGTGGGAGGGGGGGGGGGGGGGGGGGGCGTCAAAAGTCTCATTTCCAATACACAGCACGAGAAGAAAGGACCAATTCGTCGCTGTTCTGACATACCGGCACATCACGAAAAACAGCGTTTTGAGAAAATCGTGTTTGAAAATGTTCCAATTTTTAAAGACTTGTTAGAGAGCATTTACATCAAATGTCACTATCATTGTCAAAGAACACTAATAGATATATACTTATGTTTTTTATGAGCATGTTACAACAACAAATTGCAATTATTAATTAGGAGTAATTATGTCATAACGTCATGTGCCGGTATGTCAGAACTGCAGTTACACGGTGGTCTATGGCAGAATATTGTGATGTGCCGGTATGTCAGAATACAAAATTAGTTTAGTTTAGTTTAGTTAAAAACTTACAACAATTAACACAACATATAATGCCAAGGATAGCCCAAGAAAGCTCTAAAAAGGGCTTATTTCCATTGGGGTCCTTATTAAAACAGCACATTATAAAAACATCATATATATATTTGCACACAAAATAATATTGCACTTTTTATGAAACAACTGCATATAAAAAATGAATGAAAAATCAATATAGAAAGTGACTCTTTACTGCCTTTTTTAACTGCCCGTGGGTTTTGGATGTTTTAACCTGAGTTGGTAGCAAGTTCCATTCCCGAATACCAGTAAAGAAAAATGTATTGCACTGCTGACCTTTAGCTTTGGGAACCAGAAAATGTGTTGCACTGCCCCTGGTATTATATCTGTGAGTGTTTGACAATTTGGTAAAATGAGAAGTCAAGTACTCGGGTGCTATTTCATTATATATTTTAAAAACATGATTGAGTTTAAGTTGTTTAACTCTGTCTTCAACTTTCAGCATTCCCAGCTTCTTAAATTCTACATCACCAATGTGGGACCTGGGCTCCAGCTTCAAAATAAAGCGAATCAACTTATTTTGCACAACTTGCAGCTTATTTTTCAACTTAGCAGAAAGTGAAGAAAACCATGAAGAGCAACAATAATCAAAATGGCATTGTATAAGGGCGGTGCAAAGGGTCTTACGAGATCTTTCATTCAAAAAATGACCTTGTCTGTATAAGAAACTTAATCTACCACAAGATTTTTTGACAACTGATTTTGCAACAGTTTCACCACTGAGATTTTCATCGAGAGTAATCCCAAGGTATTTGACAGAGTTGGTAGGATTTATAATTTTTCCGTCACAAGAAACTTCAAACTTGTCCACCCTGCTCAGTCTAGGTTTAGATCCAAAAAGAATAGACTCTGTTTTGCCAAGGTGTAATGACAATTTGTTGTCGATCAGCCATTGTCTACACGACTCAAGTTCTCTACTTAAAGTGTCAGAAATTACTTTTGGGTCTTTATCTGATGTGAAAAGGGCACTATCGTCGGCATATAACAAAAGATTGCAGTTAACGCTTGATGACATATCGTTAACATAACACAAGAAGAGCAGGGGCCCTAAAATACTACCCTGTGGAACGCCACATGATATATTCATGGGTTTGGATTCAACCTGATTTACATTAACATGAGTTTTGATTTACATTAAAATGAGTTTTGATGCCGGTATTATGTTAAAACCCTGGCATATCACACTAAATAGTGCGGTATCTCATTAATTAATTACCTTTTTGTCCAAAATGGCACATGTGCCGGTATGTCAGAACAGCGACGAATTGTTAAAACACACACATATGCCGTATTTACTGTCATGCACTTTAACGTCAGAATTAAATATCCCGCATAATGTTGTACGACCCAACGCATTTGCACTGTGCAATCGATAACCCCTTCAATCCTGGCTATACACACACACACACAGAGTCCCCAATTGGTCCTTTCTTTTCGTGCTGTGTATTGGAAATGAGACTTTTGAAAATAGGATTTTTTTCTTTAAATGGTGCTAATCATGGTTTATCTTTGTTGTTATGGGGCAAATTTGATATCAAATTATGTCTAAAAGATTCATCTAAATGCCTATTTAGCCTGTTTGGTAAACAAAAATTTGAATGTTACTAAACAAAGTGGTATACTTTCTTTTGTTGAACCCTTTATTTGTGGGAACTAAAGTCTGTTCCCAAATTTGAAAAGACTAATACTACAGATCAACACCTCTTCGACTGCTATATCCTTCCCATGCTGTCAAAATGTAGGACGCCCTATTCAATGTTAAGAACGGAGAATAATCATACGGGAAATCACCATACATTAAACTTTCCACGCAGCAATTAGTTTGATCACATACAATACAGATATTTCAGAAACCTTTCCCAGCTTTCAAGGTCTATCTCAAGGATTACTGATCTAATACTATACATGTTTATACTTATTTAATATATTTTTCATGATGATTCCAAATGTGGTAACGAAATTCAATAATCTTGACAATTTTAAAACATTTTGTGATTTAAATGAAGGAAATAAGAAAAAACAAAAAAATAATAACTTACCGATATATCATAAATCTGCGTCAGAATCTCTTCGTCAAATACCAACTGACGTTCCTCCCAATGTTAAAATAAAATTGTGAAATTGCGATGGGTGCATTATCATCTAGAAAAACAGGTACATTTGGCTAGATGATTGACGGTACCGATCCCGATTGGTGAAACACCGTCCGGAGACTTATGAAGCTGATATGATGAACTGCAATATTACACACCTCTGTGTGATTTATAGAACGGTTTTATCAATGACTGTACTTGCACACCGCACCCCGCTCTTTATGCTACCAATTCAATCCCATCGCGCACGCTCAACCTGCGTAGCATTTCTAATACAGCACTGGTTTCGTGCCTGCCTCATTCACCGATCTAGTGTATATCTATTACTGGTTCCATGGTCCAAATTTACATGCTGTATTTATTACCCTTTACATCAAGGCCTAATCTATTTGTAAAAAAAAAGGGGGGAAAAATATCCCTTATTATAAACTAGTATCCAAAACAACATTATTATTGCAATTACTACTATACTATTCCAACACTGTGGTCCTTCACACTTACTTGACATCAGCACTGATTTTACCTAAGCCCAGTATTCCTACATGTAAGATAGGCAATAAAGTTTGGTTCAGGTGCTTCGGGAAGTCAATGTTTGACAGGAAAGACTGGGAAAGAGTCTCTGGGGTGTAGTTATATTTTGACAAATTACCCCAATATATCAAAACAATTACTAATTACATTATATATAAATGATGACGGTGTGGCGTATGATCCCTTAAGGACACAGCATCTTGACCAATAGGCATAGGGTCAATAAAAGATAAGACACTTCAGTTTCTATTTGATGGAAAATAATCCTCCTAACCGGATTGGGAGAAAGAGGGTAGTGAGCCAGCCCGGGTAGTGAGCTTGAGACTTGAGGTCAAGTCAAATGCTGTATGAGCTATAGAGTATTATGTTTATTCGCAGATGGGCACGGAACTAGTGCTAAGCATTACGTACTACTGGTATATAGAATCCTATCTCTCTTACTATCGTTTATCTTATGGGCGAAAAGGGGGAGTGGCTCGCATCACCAGTATGTCCATCTTATCGTTGCTAGACTACCAATTGATGGGTTTATATCGTAAATCGCTACATCTGAATCGGTTAAAGCTGATGCCTCGACATCATCTTCTACCATATTCAACGTTTCATCGGTTAAAGTAATACTTTTCATCAATCATCAAAGCACCGGCTTTATTTAGATGGTGGCACGCTCATAACCATTCGTCAATATATCTTTTTAACTTTGGAAAGATGGTTGACGATATTTGAACCCAAGTTATATAGTTACGGTCATTTATATTCTATGTATATGAGCAAACGATTCAAGGGAAACATTACACCAAGATTTAATTACAGTGCCGTATTATGCAGAAATAGTGTTAATAATTATTGTTGAATGATTGAAGTTAAGAAAAAACATTGTACACTAGCTGCTTAGACAGAAGCTTCCTTCACATAGCTGTTCCCGTATGGAACAGTCATCCAAACGACGTTGTTGGTAACGGTGTTGCCCCTTTAAAGGACATAATTAACACAGTCTTGCTAGTATCATGTGCGCATAAAGAAAAGCTATGGGTGGTCGTCATTCACGTCAGTGATTAAGGAAGCTGTTAAACATTTAGCTTACTTGTTAATCAAATTTCTTATTAAATGTAAAAATCAAACTATATTGAATCATTTAAACATCGTTATTACATATAAGCATAAGGGCTCTTGCCCTTACTTTCAACCTGTCTATGCGCGATCTTAGGTTGCGCTTTTTAAATCAGCTCCTTCAACGGTCGTAAAATGATTATGTTTACCGCCGATCAATAGCTAAACAATACTAAAAGCCTCAACCTGTATCTGATCGTCTAGACATATCAATTAGGCTACCGACTCATCACGGGTGTGAAATGTTTACTCTCGCTCTATTCATTGATAGCGCTATAATTATTATTAACCCAGTATTCGTGTTCCGCGCAGTTTTTTCCTCCATTCCTAACGTAGATTTCCCTGTTCCTGCGTTCCCGTGAAGCATTCTTTGATCCAGTTTAAAATTATAAGCATTATTCAAATAGGTAAGTATTACCAAATATCGACAAAATACAGTGTTGCTACGTGAAGCATCACGTAAGATTCACTATGAATCTGGCTTGTTAGATAACCTAGTGCACAAAAAAATCGAAAGGTACGAGATTTCACAAAATCAGAATTGGCGTTGATACTTGGGAGAGTCAATTTAACGTTGTTTTCCCCGATCCCCCTTAATGTGAATGAATCCCAGTTGTTTGGCTTGAAATAAAACCGTTATCATCAAGGATCATTATTATGTTATTAATAACAGATATGGAATAATATGTTCGTCGTAAGAATGCAAGAATGTCGTCAGTTCATTAACTTAATTAACCTTAAACCAAAACAAGGCATATATCGGGGAAGAATGCAAAATAAGGCATATCGGGGGAGGACGGCAAAAGGAGACCATCATCGGGGAGGAAGGCAAAAAAAGGCCATTGGGGAGGAAGGTAAAAGTAGGCATATCGGGGAGGATGGCAAAAGAAGGTAAATGGGGAGGAAGGCAAAAGTAGGCATATCGGAGAGAATGGCAAAAGAAGGTAAATGGGGAGAGGGCAAATGTATTCCATTGGGGAGGAAGGCAAAATAAGGCTATCAGGAAGGAAGGCGAAAGAAGAACCATCAGGGAGGATTACAATACCTTTATTCTCTCAGTATGATATTGATACTTGTCTAATAGTTTGATCAGTTTCAAATTTGCGAAGAATGAATTCGTAGCGAACTATGCACAGCCTGCTCACGACGCATACAAATTGAAGCAAAGTAATGCACAGATAGTTAATGTTGCTGTTTTAAGGCTACAAGTAGAAGATGTTCGTGTTTTGGGTAGTACAATTGGTTTGATGCCATTTTGTTGTGAAAAAATGATCTATTTGGGGGACAATTATAAAAGTTGTTATCATCTGTGTGAATCGTCTCTCAGAAACGACCTTTCACGCGGATTCTCAAAGAAGAAGAAAAAAGGTTACCCTTAACAAGAGGATTTAGCACAGCGAATCATACTCTAGTCTTAGCAAAAAAGGACATAGGCCCCAAAACGGAGGTTAGACTGTAAGGTAAGAAAGACGGAATAAATAAAAAATGAATACCCTGATTCAGTTTTAATAGTAATATATTATCGTGTTAGGTACCAGTCATGCCAGTTTGTGATATCCATTCAAACTGATTGATTTTCCCTGCCAATTAAAAATAACAACACTATGTATGTATGCAGGTTCAACTTTCCATTTTTCCGCATTAGCAATTCTGGTAAGGAAACAACCCCCATTCAGTAGAAAAAGTTGATTTGCAAATTTAAAATCATGTGTCGTTTTTGGAAGCCCTTATGCTGATTCCAATTCAAATCTATTAGGTCCATGTCACTTGTGCGTAAGATTTATAAGATCATCGCCAAAGTAAATTGCATCGCAATAAGAACAAGCGTCAATTAAAATTAAACTTAGAACAATACAAATATTTCCATAATATTATAAAAGTATTTGCTTTGGTTCAATTTGTAGGGTTATTTGTGTATTGTGATGCAGCAAATTTCCCTCGGCGACTATCGTATTATTCTTATGTACATGTCACTTATACGTATAAGGTGTTTTTTACAGCGCAGCCCCTTTCAATTACGCCTGGATGAATCTGACAACTAAGAATACGTTTTTTTACCCAGGGCATTGGTACTGTTGAGAGCAAGTTTTCAAATGTCAAGAAATTATCAGAAGGGATTTTCAACCTGAATAGACAACGCGCTGCAGCTAATGGGTAAATTCGACGACGTATTGCTATTAATATATCACTCTTTTGTTCTTTTAAAACCTTTTTTAGAAGCGTGATGTGTATTGTGTGATGCAGCAAATTTCCCTCGGCGACTATTGTATAATTCTTATGTACATAATATTATATACAAGTCACTTATACGTATAAGCCCATGCGTACTGGTGTTTTCTTGCCGTGTAGCCCCTTTCAATTACGCCTGGATGAATCTGACAACTAAGAATACTTTTTTTTTACCGACGGCATTGGTATTGTTTTGAGAGAATTATCAGAAGGGATTTTCAACCTGAATAGACAACGCGCTGCAGCTAATGGGTAAAGTCGACGATGTATTGCTATTAATATCACTCTTTTGTTCTGTTAAAAACCTTTTCAGAAGCGTGATGTCTAATCATGCTCATAATTGCTTACCACTTTGCTCCCTCAGCTTCAAACCTCGGGCAATGGTACAGGAAAAGGTAGCCCATTAACATAATTTCCGTGGTCTCCATCGTGTTGGAGCATGGGATTGGTGTAGTTGTGTAGCATTTCGATATTATTGCACTCACCATAAATTTGCTTGTGCAGATACGTTATCTAAAAACGTCAATAACTATTTAATTAATTGTTTTTAAACTAAGATTTTCTTTTTATATTATGAAAGAAAATATATTTAAACTTCCAAAACATTATTGGTATATTTAAACACACCATAATTATGTTAAACATAAAAATGCGCCTCCTGCAACAGCAAAATGCAGATACGATATTGCTGCACTCGCACAACGATTTGTCCTCCTCGATAGGAATACCGCTGTTGGCAAATTAAAAATGTGTGCTAATTACCCCCAATTAAGCGAAACTAAACCACAATACCTAAACTTAGTTATAGGATACCAACTAAAGCATCACTGTCCATTCAAATGACCGTCGATTCCTCTATTCTGTGTCTATAATCAGGCCAGGCAAATGACCAAATCTTGAAATGTGCTATATCTGGAAATCGATTGCCTGATCTGGAAACCAATGCTGTGTACTTTGTGATCCGATTCAAAAACTACAAACTTGATTTAAACATAGATTTCAGCAATTATTTGTACTGTTTAAATTTAAAAGTTATTTAGACATTACCTACCAAATAATTATAATTCAAAAAAAAATCATTACCCGGTGACCATTTATCCACTAATTAATTCTTAATTAAATTAGTTAATTAATCAATTAATTCCTTTACTTTTAAAATGCCACGATAACAATTAAAACGCCACGGTGATAATTTAGGTAGTTATCTTTTACGCATGATTTACCAAAACATAGTTTTTCCTTTCGTGAAATAAGGTCGTCCCGGTGCAGAAAACTGTTAATTTCGCCGACAATTTATTGTAGAATAACAAAATTCCATCCACGTGTACAGTATAACGTGATAAAACGTGTGTAGCTTGTTACGTGTCAGTATGATGGTTGTTAGCGAATTTGCTTTTGAAAAAAAGCAACATGAACATATATGTCGTGATGATGATCATTTACGGTACTTTAGTCCTATGGCCAGTAATGATGATAGGCCTACATCATGTACATTACATTGAAGATTAGCCTAACATGTATTATTTTGCTGATGATTTCCTTAACGTTTATTTAGGGTAGGATAAAGTGTTATGTGATCCCTAGCTTGGATCAAGGCTTTTAAGAGATTGGATCAATGCTATTCGTTTCTCATGAGGGCTTATAGAGATTGGCTCTTTTAACTCACTATTTTCTTCTATCTGTTTTGCTATCGTATAACCAGTTAGTATATAGATGTGAATCGAGATTATGGACTAATCAAAATAATTGGGTTTTTCAAATTCAATTGCCTGATAAATTTGAGGGTAAACCCGAGGAGGTTATTGAACCTTGGTTCGAGTGACTAGAAATAGCAATCAGGACATTAGATCAAGATGGAGACGTGAATGAACGGTTACGTGCGTTGGTTCCACATAAGTTGTCTGCTACCGCTTATGAAGTATATTTTAGTCTCGCACCAGCGATCCAAGGTAAATATCTACTGTTACGGCACGAAATATGACATTTTTGCGTATGTTTAGGGATTCAGTTACAGCTCGCGTTAGGGCTCCAAATAAACACATTGAGGTATTTGTCGCGCAAGTGCGTTATTTGGTCAGACGTGCTTTCCCAACTTTTGATGCAGATCAGCAAAACGCATGCGTTTTCAGACGAATACTTGCAGGAGTAGACGCCGTAATGCGCAGTAAAGCGTTGGAGTTAAATTCGCTCACGATTCATGATGTCATTGAATACGCGGATTTAGGGTTTCCCTAGTGTTAGGCGGTATCGCGCTGATGTTGGTACGCCCTACTTCTGGTTTTACGCTACGTATAGGAAAATGCATTGAAATATGGGACGAGCGGTCAAAATAAACTCAGAAGATTTCATGGTCGACGCACTCAAAAGTACAAAAGTCTTTCACAATTCAAAATAAAGATAGTATACCTAAACTATCCTTGGGGATCGGCAGAATTAAAAAAAATGCACATTAAGTTGACATATCCATTGAAAGCTCCGCGTAAAATGCCGAAAAGTTGCAGAATTCGGCAGTCTAGGCGTCATATAATTTACCGAGCCAGTCATGCCAGTGGGGACTGGATATAACAGACTAAATCTAGAGGCAATGTAAAAGCTCATCATAGTCCTAAAATGATGTATTTGATGTTTATTTACGTGTTTTGTGTGTGTGTGTCTAATTATTTATTAAGGGACTGAAAATTGAATTAATTTTGTGTGAAATATCGGGGGCTTATTATTTCTTTCTTTCTTTCTTTCTTTCTTTCTTTCTTTCTTTCTTTCTTTCTTTCTTTCTTTCTTTCTTTCTTTCTTTCTTTCTTTCTTTCTTTCTTTCTTTCTTTCTTTCTTTCTTTATTTCTTTATTTCTTTATTTCTTTATTTCTTTATTTCTTTATTTCTTTATTTCTTTATTTCTTTATTTCTTTATTTCTTTATTTCTTTATTTCATTATTTCTTTATTGCTTTATTTCTTTATTTCTTTATTTCTTTATTTCTTTATTTCTTTATTTCTTTATTTCTTTATTTCTTTATTTCTTTATTTCTTTATTTCTTTATTTCTTTATTTCTTTATTTCTTTATTTCTTTATTTCTTTATTTCTTTATTTCTTTATTTCTTTATTTCTTTATTTCTTTATTTCTTTATTTCTTTATTTCTTTATTTCTTTATTTCTTTATTTCTTTACTCATAACACATCATTTGTTTTCTTCTTCTTGGTTTAGGTTTCGCCTAGGTTGTTTAACTTGTTGTGATTTGTTTTCGTCATAAACTATATGTTCATAATTTGACATCAACCTATGATATAATATAAAGCCTATACATGTATGCAGGATTTCATAACCTCAACCTGTTTTGTATGCGCGCATAATCAGTACCGTGCCCAAATGGTGGGTGGGGGGGGGGGGGGGGGCGATATTCGGGGGAAATTACTGCCAGTCGGGGGAAACTACTGCCAGTCGGGTGCAGGGCCGTCGCTAGAGGGTGTGTGTGTGTGGGGTGGGGTGACACAAATAGTCAAATAGTCGGCAAATCTGTACATGTAGTCAACAAATTTATGCAGCAGTCGGCTAAATAAAGAAAAATGTTATAGAGAAAACGTATGAAAACCCGGAGGATTGGGCATTAGTTGTTGACTGTGCTGTTTTTTTGACTGAGCGATTTGTTTTGACCGTGTGAAAAAAATGTTGACCCCCCTCCCCCCCCCCCACCACCACGTGACTGCAAAAAACAAATGGGGCTACCTTTTACTATTTTTTGTTGGTACGTCGGGGGATTTCATTTATGGCTCGGTGCCCCCCCCCCCCTCCCCCCCTTCCCACTCACAATATCCTGCGCACGCTACTGTACCGGTATTACATAGTTGTTGTTTTTATACATATACAATTATTGTACCACATTAGGCTTATATTATAAATTTGCAGAGTAAATTGCCTGCTAAAACACCGTACCCCATTTTCAAACTGTCTTTTCCTCAGAATTTCGGCCTTTTAAATCAAATAAGCAGATTGATTGGCTCTCCAGCCTATCCTAGGCCTAAACAAAGTTACCGCGAACACGGTCAAACCAAGGAGTTACTATAATAACTCTTGGTTGCAAACATGCCAGACTAGTACGGCCTAATACGCACATTTAGAGCTATTGGGCACGGCAAAATGTCGGTCTTTTTCTGGCAAGGTGCAAGCATATTGGAGAGTTTGAAGTCCTAAAATATGGAGGTAAACTGTTAACTAATGTAAAACATTATTCTTTTTCGTTAAAACTATCGAATACGGCGTAGTTTTGTTTGTTTTCATCAGCGTTATTAGCTGGTTATCAGCGTATTTCAATGCGATCCCACACGTTAGCGTAAAACCAGAAGTACGGCGTACCAACATCAGCGCGATACCGCCCAAATAATGTGGACAGGGCTCCACTTGAACTCCAGAAAGTGGGTATTGGGTACAATCCAGGTAACTCTACCTATTAGGCGTTCCACACGCTGCTCCATCCCTGCCAGCCCCTTTGGCCACAATAGACAGTTGTTTTAGATAGATCTCGTAACGTTGATAGGTGTAGAGATTTTGCTTCGGGCCGGAATGGTCGTTCATCTTGTAATCTCGATTCCCATTTACTAATGCTTCAGACAGGGGCTTACGTGACACCTCCAACTCATTTTCGAACAGTAAATACGGTTCACATGAATATAGGTCAAATAATCGTGGACATAATCAGGACAACCGTCCCTATGATAGGACAAGTAGCCCTTATCCAAATAGATATGATAGACAAAATTCTAGGCCTAACAGCCCATAACAATATGATAGGCAAAATTCTAGGCCTAAAAGCCCATACAATAACGAAACACGCCAGTATAATAGGCATAACAGTCCGTTTCCCAGGCATGATTCGAACCCTAGCCATTCGCAAGGGGCTTATAACCCGAGGGAAATTCTCTATCCATTAGATCGAGGGACCGATCTCCCTCACCTATCATGCCTATAGCCTATAGAAACAGTTGACATACGCCTCACGCGATACTTTAAATGGATAGAGGCTCCCAATATTTGAGTACGATTCCCGTCTGGCAGCCGAACCTGACACCATATAGGTATATTGAAGTGTAGGGAAATGACTTATTAATCAAATTGTTCACATCAAGTCCCCAGGAATCACTCTCAGAAGGCCGGTGCAAAGGCCGCAAAAGTATAAGGTTGGAGGTTAAATGTCGCGGTATAGTACTTGACTATTAATCGAAATGGTTAGCCCAAAATGCGGATTTGAAGAAAGGTGTATGTGACGTGCGCGTGACTTCGGGTTTATATTAGCATGACTATAGGGTACAGTTAAACATAATTAAATGTTAAAATGAAACATAATTAAATGTTTATATAGGATATGGGGGGGGGGGGGGGGGAATTCCTTAGAAAGAGATCACGAGGGATTCTAATAGACCCATACGGATTTAAATACGAACGCTACACGTCAACCGGCCACCTACCTAAACGCTACACGTCATCCGGCCACCTACCTAAATCATTGTTTGGGTAGGCGGCCGGCTGACATTATGGCTGCATATCTTTAAGAGATACCGCTACATGGCTGAGTAAAATCTTAAAGTTATAGAAAATATTACGGGGATAAGACGCAACCTGAAATCTAAATCCAGGAATATACAACACTAAGATGTAGAGAGGAATGTGAGGACATGATCCTCAACAAACATAAGTGTTTAAAGGTTTGGGATATAATCCCGGGGGAGGGATAGTCATGCAGAAAAGGGGAGGTTTATTCCGTAAAATGCATGTATTGCGCGTGCCGATATGCGTAGGTCTATTTGGTACTCGTAACATTTTTATATTGGGAGAAATAATCAACCAAATAATACTCTCTAAATGTTAAATAGCTAAAACTCACTCTTTTGAGAGCTCTTTGAGGGACAGCTCTTTTTTGGAGTGAAGTTCACTCGTTTCTGGAGTGATGTTCACTCTTTTCAGAGTAAAAATCACTCTTTTCAGAGTAAATATCACTCTTTTTAGAGTGGGAATCACTCCAAAAAGAGCAAACTTCACTTCTAAAATGAGCCGTTCCTCATAGAGCTCTCAAAAGAGTAAGTTTTAGCTCTTTTACATTTATAGAGTATATAGGTCAAGCCTGATGAACAGCAACTATACTTGAAGATACAGCTGGTAGAAGATCAGATTCACCGTATAGGACCGTCTAAAGATAAAATGTATTGATTAAAAGATTGTTTAACTATCATTTATCTAGTTGTAACATTTTAGTCATACTAATTATAGACCAGTATAACTAGTATTCGGTTGCCGAATCGAGCCTTTCCACGGATAAATTAATTGTAAGTCTATAAATGTGTTTGTGGAACCATTCTAGATAGAGATAGAGACTGTGACATCAAATAATTTAAACGTAACAAATTCGGATGCTTGTCGTCAGACGCATGGATATTACTGTATGCTGATGATGTACACATTACGAAATAAAATATTATTATATAAGATGATTTATATTGCAAGGCAATAGGGGAAATCCAAAACAAACAAAAATGGGACAATGAAATATGAATTGAATTCGCTTGCGATGTGATTACATGGCAATTCGGTACCATGCGCCATATGATGTTTCAAAAGACGTCGGGATACACATAGTGGCTTGATTAGATTCTGGACTCAAAGTAGGTCCAGTCACATATGGTGGAAAACAGACTTATACATGCTTAGAAAAAAATTAAGCAATTTTGGGTAAAATACGACACTTCACGATGATAAAAAGGGAACATGGTTGTTTGTTGGGTAAAAATGTTCACAACAGTGTTGTGTAGAGTCTTATACAACACATAGTGAACATTTTACCCATCAAATAGCTAAATGTTACCCAACAAAGGTTAACACTTTGACACAATATCGTTGGGTAAATGTTTACCCCAAAACGACCATGTTTCCTATTTTGACACAATTATGTGTAACATTTTACGCAACGTAGAGGTTTTACTCAACACTTGTGTCATTTTGGTACACATACATTGGGTACATTTCCTTTACCCAATAATGCTGTGTAGGCAATTTACCCTTTTGTTGTGTACATTCTTTGCATATTCTTTGCACATTTAAGCTATGGCTGGTGACAATGGTTAAACCAAGTTTATCAGCCGATAAACCTTGCTTTTCGAATCGATGAACCTGGTTTATCGATTCGAAAAACCAGGTTCATCGAATTCGATAAGCAAGGTTTTTGAGAATGAAAAAACAGGTTTATCAGCCGATAAACATGGTTTATCGAAAACCTTGCTTTTCGAATCGATCAACCTGGTTTATCGATTCGAAAAACCAGGTTTATCGAATTCGATTAGCAAGGTTTTTGAATAACCATCGATAGAAAAACCATTTTTATCAGCCGATAAACCTGGTTTATCGAAAACCTTGCTTTTCGAATCGTTTATCGATTCGAAAAACCAGGTTTATCGATTCAAAAAACCTAGTTTTTCAAAAAATATACTCATCGAATTTGACAAACTTGGTTTTTCAAATCAATAAACCAGGTTTATCGATTTGAAAAGCAAGGTGTTGGATAAACCAGGTTTATCGGCAGATAAACCTGGTTTTTTGATCGATAAACCAGGTTTTTTCAAAATAACTTGCTTATCGAATTCATGGTTTTTCGAATCGATAGAGTATTATCTCAGCTACATTCCATGGAAACCCACAACTTACTGTGACATTAATCTATGCTCCAACTGAGTGTGCTTCCCCCGAAGGCAAGAATGATTTCTACAACGATCTAGAGAATCACTCGGAACAGGTGAAAACTCACAACATACACTTAGTTGTCGGAGATTTCAATGCTAGAGTTGGACTAGACAGCCATTCAACACACCCTGAAGTTATTGGACGTCACTGCGTTTATGATATAACTAACAACAACGGTGAAAGACTAGTGGATATGTGTGAGGAATTCAAACTTCGTCCCTCACAAATGAGATTTCCTCAACCTAGATCCCGCCTCTGGACATGGATGCATCCAGCAACACACCAATTATACCACATTCTTATCAACAACAAGTGGACAAACTCCGTACGTAACTGCAGGGCATACAATTCAGTGGAATTAGACTCCGATCACCAGATTGTCAGCATCAAACTGGTCTGTAGTCTAAGAACTACCAAAGGGAAACCATGTAAGTGGCCAAACTTCAACTGGAAAAAATTACAGGATGCTGCTACAAGAGAACAGTTTCAACTTGAATTGTCAAACAGATTTGAAGCCCTCCAGTGCAACAACTTGTCAATACCAATAACAGAGAGGTACGATTTGTTTGAAAATGCTGTATCAGAAGTGGCAGAGAAGGTTGTTGGTAAATGCAAACCATGTGGGATGCCAGTTGGGTTGCAGACAGAACCAAGCAAATAAAGACAGAGAGGGAAAAGGCTAAAAGAAGGTATCTAATATCCAAATCTCGACAGTCCAGAGAAAGATGGAGGAGGCTTAATACCTCTCTGAACGAGTCGTATAAAACTGACAATTTGGCAATGCTGAACACGCAAATGGAAGAACTCCGATTGGCAGATATGAAAGGTGACTACACCACCACATGGACAATTTTCCATGATCTTTCAGGGAAAGATCAAAAGCCGAGCATCAAGGTCAAGAAAAGAGATGGTACATTCCCTACAAGTGACAAAGATCTGCTTGCAGAATGGAAGGAATACTTCAGCTCTCTGCTCAACAATGACAATGGTCAAACACCATCTGATCTGCCCAAGCCTGCTGATCATGACTTGCCAATCCAAGATCATCTACCTACACATGAGGAGACTCTGAAAGCCATACGCCAGATGAAAAAGTACAAGGCAGCAGGTCTTGACTGTGCGATCACCTCAGAAGCACTCCAGAGTGGCGGCGATGTAATGGCAGATGTAATCCTTAATTTCTGTGCAGAAGTTTACACTACTCTCACACCACCTAGCCAATGGACCACCAGTGTTATTGTTCCTTTGCCCAAGAAGGGAGACCTAAGCCTCATGACCAATTACCGCCTTTCGATTGCTGCTAAAGTATACAACAGGATCCTTCTAAATAGGATCCGTGACCAAGTTGACTCAATCCTTAGGAACAACCAGGCAGGATTTCGACCAGTTGTGCCCAACAAATTCACATACTCAGAAGGATCATGGAAGGTTTCCAAGACTATCAGCTCCCGCTTGCGGTAACATATCGATTTCAAGAAAGCCTTTGATACCATCAACAGAAAGGTAATGTTCTCAGTACTGCGACATTATGGAATTCCAGAAGCTGTAGTCAATGCTACAAGTGTGCTATACAACAAATCTAGAAGCGCTGTAATGGTAGATGGAAACATTTCAGACCCATTTGATGTCTCCCAGGAGTTTTGCAGGGAGATGTTTTCGCTCCTTTTCTATTTGTTATATTGGTCGACTACCTACTGAAGAAGGCCACATCAGAGTTAGATTCGGGACTCTTAACACAACCTCGTTGCTCCAGTCGTCACCTGGCCAAGTTGCTAAATGACTTAGATTTCGCGGATGACATTGCTTTGTTGGAATCTTCAATTCCGCGGGCACAGGCCCAGCTAGCCAGAACAGCGGCGGCAGCAGCCGACCTCGGACTCATCATTAGCACACCTAAGACAGAGTACATGTCTATTAACTGCAACCCACATCCAACACTTCAAGTCTATGGTGATCCCATCAACCATGTGTCAGATTTCAGATATCTTGGCTCTGTGATGGTATCTGGTTCAAGCGACCTTAAAAGAAGAAAGTCACTGGCTTGGTGTGCGTTTTGGAAGCTGGAACGCCTGTGGAAGAGTCCCAAAATACCCATCTCAACTAAAGAGAAGTTGTTTAACACCACCTGCATTACTATTCTGTGCTATGGCTGCGAGTCATGGGTGATCTCTCAAGACATGGAAAATAAAATCAATGCCTTTGCCACCTCCTGTTACAGAATTATGCTGAATATTAGGCGGATTGACCACATCCCAAACACCAGCGTTTACGCCATGATCAGCACTGAGCCACTTATTAATTTGGTAAGGCTACGGCAGTTGAGATTCCTTGGTCACATCCTCCGGTTGCCAGAAGAAGAGCCTGCAAAAAGATATGCTCTATACTTACCAACACATGGCAAAAGGAGACCAGGTCGACCGCGCACTTCATACCTTACATATGTAAGACAATTACTCGGGGACAAAGAGGTGCAATCCAAGAAAAACAGATTGCCGCACTTGCTACTGATCGTCGTGCAGGGAGAAATCTTGTAGTCGCCTGCTCTGCAGCCGACGGATGATGATGATGAAACCAGCTTTATCGATTCGAAAAGCAAGGTTTTAAAAAATCAGGTTTTTTCGCCGAAAAAACAGGTTTATCGATCTAAACACCAGGTTTATCGATCAATAACCAGGTTTATCGATCGAACAACTAGGTTTATCGGCGAAAAACCAGGTTTATCTCTTTCATTTTGCAAAATACCTGCCATAGGCGTCTGCAGACGACATTCCAGCATTTCATAAAGTGTTTTAAAAATGTCAACATTATTGAATTTCATTACCATAGTTGGAATCACCATGAGAAATGGATTGAAATGAGTACAAACATACCTATGTGTTCAGTAATCTTTGAGATAGTCTTTGGCAGTTTGGAAAGGTTTCGTTATAGCTTCGCTTAATACGGCGCCGTCCATATAGGTGATTGGTTTTCTTTTTAAAGCCGATTTGTTCTTAACGCGCACTTCTAAAAACATTAACCTACGGATGTGGTCTGTATAATAATAATGCTACATCTGAACGCTAAAGATCCATGGCAAGAACTCCTTTAAACCAAATGCATCTAAGCGCAAATCATGTCCATCATCTTCAAAGAAAAGAACACTACCCCCTCAACAATTTCGTGATGTTTGCTACTATTATAAATGTTGGCGCTGCTCAATGTCTAGTTAGTTATAGACGATGGTGGACACGAATGGAGTTAGAAAAGATTGGGAAAATTGGCTGAAAATCTGTTTTGTATAGTATGATAAAACTAAATAGTCGTGTGGAAAGTGTTAAGGTGGCCCAATGCATGGTTTATGATCAAACGTAAATAATATTATTATTTACTTTTTAACATAGTTCCCAAATTTGTTACAGCACCTGTGTATACGGTATACCATTAAATAGTGATAGCGCCATCACTTATGTAATGAATGACTACAGAATAGAGGGCTCACTATTAGTGACTGTATATTAATGAGACTCACTATTAATAACTGAATATTGATGAGACTGTTGCATGATGGGACTGAATATGAATGAGACTGATTGCATCATGGAAAAAGCTCTCTGTAAGCTGGGCGGCCATCTTGACAACATGGTTGGCATTTTACGTTAGCTGAAATGGCTGAAAATACCAACATGGAGCCATGTGTGCAGGGCCACAATGAACTGGTAATGATGATGAATGTTACTCCATCATCTTGTGTACTGTGCCGGTAAGGTACCGTAATTATTGATTTAGAAACTGTCGCCGATAAAACTGGTCAAGCTGTACCGGTAATCAAAATGGTGACCCATTGACACGTCATCCTGCAAGCAGCAGCGATGATGAAATATTATCTATAATATAAGTTGGAACTGTAGCTGTCCTGTCGTCATACGTCTGTCCCTGTCCCCTGTCCCTTCTACGCAAAGAATAGCGTTGGTTGTGTTTACGCAGCAGTTGCAAAGAATAAGAACTCTCAACTCTTCCCGGCGTCTACGCATCGAGAAAGGTTCTCAATAACCTACGCATCAATTCAATGGCATGCCACGGCCAGATGTTCGCCATACTCGCATGCTAGCAACATTTATTAACCAGAGCTCTGGGGGGTAATTTGTGATATCCTTGCAATTGCATTATTATTTATATGTGTGATATTTTGTTAAACATGTTATATAAACCACTTGATGTGCTTGCTAAGGCAATAAACTGATTTAATCTCGCAATAGATTGAGATTATGGAAACTACGTTGATTTGATATGCATCTTGATATTTAGTCTGTCATCTTGACGTTTGTTATGGCTTTCTGAGTCGTGGTCGTAACAAATTGGGGGCTCGTCCGGGAAATTCTCAAAATAACTTTGAGAATTGAATTTGAAACTCGCAACCTCTCGCAAGTGTGTTTATATAAATGTGAAAACAATATTGTGTTTAACATTGACTTTGATATAATGTACTGTTATGTAATAACAATGTGCCCATTGCTTATGTAGGTAAGGCCTATTTGTAATAGGCCTCCAACTGGTTAACCATACAATTTACAGTTAACTTATACAATTTACAAAATGGAGACCTATGGCATGCAATGATATTGTAATATTCATTCAGTAGTGTGTGTTCAAGTGAAAAAGGTAAACAAAATGTCGTTCAATCCAGAGAGTTTCATGGAAAGTGGTGAGTTTGAACAATTTGATTCATTCAAGAAAGCCTGGTTGCAAGTTCTTGCGGAACATGTAGGCATCAAAATCAAACCTGGTGAAAGAAAACAGGTGTTCAAGAACAAATTGATTGAATATTTTGTGATGTCAAAGAAATTTGATGTATCAATTTTGAATAAGAAAGTTGAGGTGGAAGAAACACCAACTAGTGAATTTGAAATGAAACTTCAAATCACATTGAAACAAATGGAATTTGAACATGACTTGAAATTGAAGGAGATGGAAACTGAGAAAGACCTTCAAATGAAACACATGGAATTGAAAATCAAAGATTTGGAAAACAAGTTCAAGCATGAAAGCAAAAAGGTAGTGTTTGATGTTACTAGATATATGAAACTGGTACCAGAATTCAGGGAAGTTGAAGTTGATCAGTTTTTTCAACACTTTGAGAAAACGGCAATGTTGCATTCTTGGCCAGAAGATCATTGGGCAATTTTGGTTCAACATAAATTCATTGGTAAAGCTCGTGATATATATGCTAGCTTCAGTCTTGATCAATGTAACAATTATGGATATGTGAAGCATCACATTCTGAAGGGTTACCAATTTGTTCCTGAGTTTTATAGACACAAATTTAGGGATGAAAGAAAATCTGGTGAATCTCAAACACATGTGGAATTTGCAAGAAAACAAGAACAATTGTTCGATCAGTGGGTCATGGCCAAAGAAATTGGTAACAGTTATGACAAGTTGAGACAGCTGGTTTTGATTGAACAATTTAGGAACTGTGTTCAGGGAGACATTAAAACTTATTTGGAAGAAAATAAAGTTGTTAATATTCATGACGCAGCTACAAAAGCAGACGAGTACTACATGAACCATAAATGGAAGTTGACGGGACAAAAACAAAATCAATATAGGCCAGGTTCAGGGAAATTTCACTCAAACAGTGAAAATGGCCAGAAGAATAACACTGGGGAAGACAAAAACACTGACCGGGATTATTCTGGTAGGCCAGTGTTTAAATGTTACAAGTGTGGAAAGCCTGGTCATAAAAAAGCTGACTGTAAAGAGTAATACGTACTCTGTAAAAGGAAGTCGGCTGTGCCACGAAATTGGGTAAACAATGTGATAATGTTGTGGGAGGGTAAAAACCTTCAAGAACTGAATTTAAAAATCACACTGATGAAGTCAGTGGGAAATTCAGACCATTTCTCAGTGAGGGCATAGTGTCTTTGGGTACGAAGCATGGGGAAGTCCCATTAAAGGGATACATGTTCGGGACAGAGTATGATATTGGATACGAATCATGGGGAAGTCCCAATCAAAATTGTGAGGGATACATGTTCGGGATAGAGTACAATGTATATTGATATTGATTGGAGGGGATCCTAAAATTTGATGAATAATGTGCCACAGGAAACCATGTGCTTGTAATAAGGTATTGATATGGAGGTGGTGAAGGTTCCCTTTCATAGAGTCACAATAAAGTCGGGTTTGGTGTCAGGGTCACTTGTTCTAGGTAGGTGTTCGGCAAGAACTTCCTATTAAAGGGGTTGACATACTTTTAGGGAATAATTTAGCAGGCGATAGGGTACTGCCTGTGGAGCCAATTTGTATCTGACAAACCTTTCTTTGAGGATAAAGACATTTTTCAATGATGTTACATTCCCATCATGTGCGGGTACTCGTGCGATAAGTAGAATAGCCCATGTTGATCAATGGACTGATTCTACACGTGGCACTGATGAGGAAGTAAAAATGGGGGAAGGTCCCATATTGGATGACGATCCAAGGATAACAAAGTACATGTAATCGTGAAGAGTGTGCACCTCTAGAAATGAATACATGTACAATTTTGAAAATACATTTTCACCAAAGGGTTAAAAAATGAAGCACTGGGTGAGAATGGGTAAATGAGGATAGTTGGGATGTGATAACGCGCGTAGAGCTGATAAAACAGCAACATTCTGACCTTGACTTAGTGAGGACTGCCGAAAGAGCAGGGAACACTGAAAGAAATGCACAGTGAAGATGTGTGTTTTATCATCAAAATTGAGTATTGATGAGGAAATGGAGACCACCAAAATCAAAGGTCTGGGAGGATTGGTGGGTATTTCATTAAATAGTGGTACCTAGAGTGTACCAGTCTGAGGTCTTAAAAATCAGTAAATTTGGGATCAAGGTTTACACTTTGTATTTATTTGCACCATCTAATGTTGGGTTGCTAGAATATGTGTCCAAATTTAATTTAAGATAAGACTAAACGGAGACTTAAATATAGCATGGCAATACCTGAAATAGGGTCAACAAAGAATTTAAGTATATTATGACAAACATGCAAAAACAAGACAATAATAATAGTCCTGGTGATAAGGTACTTGTGTTGTTTCCAATTCTGGGTAATCCTTTGCAGGCTAGGTTTTCAGGACCATAGTCAAGTCAAGGGTGGGAGACCTAAATTATGTGATGAAAATCTCAGAATGTAGGAAAAAGACACAGTTTTATGTCATGTTATGCTCAAGAAATATGTAGAGAGAGAAAACTCTCTAGAAGGTAAACCTGTGTGTGTCAATGCCAATACCTGATAAAATTACCGTTTTGACACCACGGAAAGTGTATTTGGGTTTGGGAAATGTGAAAGTTCATGTGAACCAAGTACACATAGTACAGTATTTTGAAGGACAATATTGTAAAGACATTCATTTGGACTGAGGAATGTGAAACTTGTTTCAGAAAGTCAAATCACTTCTGATTAATTCACCTGTGTAGTTCAAGTTGGCTGTGGAGATGAGTGATGTGGGATGTGGTGCGATGCTGTTTCAGGAAGGTCCCGATGGAATAGACCATCCTGTGTGTTTTTACTCGAAATAAATTTAATGATCACCAAAAGAATTACAGCACGATTGAGAAAGAATGTCTTGGAATTATTCTTGCTGTTCAGCATTTTTGACATATATCTCACAGCAGCCACATTCACATTCCTCGTATTCACAGATCACAACCCACTCACATTCCTGCACAAATGAGGAACAAAAACAGAAGAATCATGAGATAGTCAATTTACCTTCAGGAATTTGATTTGCAAATTCAACATATTGCTGGGAAAAATAATATTATTCCTGATGCGTTATCTAGAGTGTAAGCAATAGGTGTTGTTTGTGTCACTAAAAACTACAGAATTTTGAAAAACAAAAAGTTACGTGTAGTTGTATTTTGACCATTGTATAGGCTATGGTACTATAGGCTATACAGTGTGCTGAAGGTGTTAAAATGATATTTTTAACACTGTTGAAATCATATTTGTTCAAAAATATGATAATGGAAATTTGTTGACAAGTTTTAAAAAATTCAACAATTGGGATTTTGAAAAAAGACCATTATGTTGTGAAATGATGATGTACATGAGGTTTAAAACCAAGAAAGGTCTTTAAAAGGGATGTGTACAACTTATTATACAGATTTGTTAAATGGTATTTTTTCATGAACCATAACGGTTATTTAATCATAACGTTATTGAATGATTATGTAATGTGCTGTTCTATGTATACAAAGAAGCTTTCCATATATGGAAAACTTTAAGGGGGAGGGTGTTACAGCACCTGTGTATACGGTATACCATTAAATTGTGATAGCGCCATCACTTATGTAATGAATGACTACAGAATAGAGGGCTCACTATTAGTGACTGTATATTAATGAGACTCACTATTAATAACTGAATATTGATGAGACTGTTGCATGATGGGACTGAATATGAATGAGACTGATTGCATCATGGAAAAAGCTCTCTGTAAGCTGGGCGGCCATCTTGACAACATGGTTGGCATTTTACGTTAGCTGAAATGGCTGAAAATACCAACATGGAGCCATGTGTGCAGGGCCACAATGAACTGGTAATGATGATGAATGTTACTCCATCATCTTGTGTACTGTGCCGGTAAGGTACCGTAATTATTGATTTAGAAACTGTCGCCGATAAAACTGGTCAAGCTGTACCGGTAATCAAAATGGTGACCCATTGACACGTCATCCTGCAAGCAGCAGCGATGATGAAATATTATCTATAATATAAGTTGGAACTGTAGCTGTCCTGTCGTCATACGTCTGTCCCTGTCCCCTGTCCCTTCTACGCAAAGAATAGCGTTGGTTGTGTTTACGCAGCAGTTGCAAAGAATAAGAACTCTCAACTCTTCCCGGCGTCTACGCATCGAGAAAGGTTCTCAATAACCTACGCATCAATTCAATGGCATGCCACGGCAAGATGTTCGCCATACTCGCATGCTAGCAACATTTATTAACCAGAGCTCTGGGGGGTAATTTGTGATATCCTTGCAATTGCATTATTATTTATATGTGTGATATTTTGTTAAACATGTTATATAAACCACTTGATGTGCTTGCTAAGGCAATAAACTGATTTAATCTCGCAATAGATTGAGATTATGGAAACTACGTTGATTTGATATGCATCTTGATATTTAGTCTGTCATCTTGACGTTTGTTATGGCTTTCTGAGTCGTGGTCGTAACAAATTTCACAAAATGATTCAAAAATGTCAACAATATTGAATTTCATCACCAAATTGGGCAGGCGCGGATACAAGGGGGGGGGGGCTCGACGGGCCCGCCCCCCCCCCCCCTCTCCACAAAAAAGGAAAAAGGAAAAAAAAGGGGAAAAAAAGGGAAAGAGAGAGGAAGAAGAGGGGACAAACGAAAAAGCAAAACGAAAAGGGTGGGGCAGGAGGGGGGGGGGGGGGGGGGGGGTACAACAAGGCGGGAGGGGAGGCATGCGAGGGCCAAAGAACGTTTGAAGTTTATTAGAAGTTGGTCGGGATACACACGCGTACGTACGTTGACGAGAAATCTGATACTTCTTTCTGACATAGGTCTATATAAAAAGTCAATATTGATCGGAAATAAAGTGATTGCTTTACAATAAAATATTGCTCAAAAGTACATACCAAATCGCACCAAATGGGTTCGCAAATTGAAAAAAAAAAAATCAAATTCAGACTCCCCCTGTTCGAGCTTTAAAGCTTCCATACTTAAATCAAGAAAATATCCGCATGCTCAACTTCTTACTTGCATTGAAAAAAACCAAAATATTTATTGGAAATGAAGAGGTGGCTTTTCGTCAAAAGTATACACCAGATCGCACCAATTGATTGCCCCCCCCCCAAATGTGACGTCGTGTCAGTTGATATTGGCACTGTCGGTTCATCTGACAAGAGGAATCATGGAATTATGATAGTGAAAAGTACACAAATGAACATGTTGCGATATGTATCCCCAAAATGCAATATTCTTTGGTACAAGCCTGTTGAAAGCCAAAATGTACCTCAATCGGGCCAAAAACAAGTGTATAGTTCAGTTGAAGAGGGACACGCGAGTGTAAAATTATTATTGAACTATCTAATCAGGCGAAGGACCGAAAATTAGTATATAGATACACATTAAATGTATTCTCCTTCATAAACAAATTCTAAAAACATATATTAATTTAACATTGGTGAGTCTTTCAAGACCAAAAAATCTTTAAATTCGTTAAAAATCTGTCATTTTGGCGGCCATTTTGTATTTTTCTCAAAAAATATGGTGTCTAATATACCCCATATATAATTTATAATCACTACAGGTATTCACCTACATATAAAACTCTATTAACCCTGTATTAATTTAACATTCATGAGTCTTTCCAGCCAGCCAGACTGCTAAATGCATGTAAAATCGGTCATTTGGCGGCCATTTTGAATTTTGCCATTTTACCAACTTTACCGTTTGTCGGAGACATATTTTTTTGTCATATTAATTTTTCTCACACAATTTGGCCATAGAAAAACTGGGTTTTGAAAAATCGATACATATATGCCCACCATAAGGACTCAGACATTCATAATTGGTATTATGCAACAACTGCACGTGCATTCCGGCGAGCACGCAAGGTCGCTTGTCTATAAGAATAGCTCAGATCGTGTGAAGGGTCACTAGAAGATCTGATTATATTGTATATAGGAGCAAATATAAACATCGCAAGAGATAACGTTTAATTCTTGCCAGATTTGGGACAACTTAGAGTACTTATATTCTAATTTAACCTACGTTTTTCTAACTTCCATACTCGACATAATGGAATCAGCCGTATACGATACGTTGTTACGCTTTTCGTAGTATATGGACCTCAAGTTTGGATTCTCCGAGTGTAATTTGAACTGGCCTGCGATTGGTTCGGTGCTAAAGAGCATTATATTGAATTACCAATTACAACTGTTCCAAGGCGCTCTGGGAGAGCTGCTTCGCGGCTCGCCTGTCGCTTGCAGCAGCTCCGCGGCTGCATGTGTGTACTGTCAGCCGCTCGCAGGCTGCCGCTTGTGGTGTGTTCAGTTAATATAGTATATCAGTGACATGACGCAGCGCAAATCACCGGCCAGGCTATATTAGTTACGAAATGCGGATTACAGTAGTTGTTGTTGGTACTGGGTAAGGTATGGTGTGATGGGGTGTAGAGGGGTGTATGATGGTGGTGGAGAGGGGGAGGGGTGGGTGTATAGGGGGTTAGGGGGAGGATAGGAGTCGCCTTTACCATAGCGCTGCGTATTTCTACCATATTTGCCTATAGCTTAACACTCACATTAATATCATCAAATATTATCAGTACAACGTTCACGGCGTTTAGTTGAAAACTGAGAGCCTTTTGTGGATACATAGTCACATATTCACATAGTCACATACAAGATTACGCACATTATAGTATGACTCCGATATTTGCCCGCCCGCTTGTGTAGGGTGCGTGGGTGTACTGCGTGTGCGCGTTTATTTTGCATGGCGCACTACGACACGTTATGTGTTACGCGCCGACTGCATGGTTGCAGTACGCATATTGAATTAATAATTTGCGTAATGTTGTGACTATGTGACCATAAAAGGCTCTCTCAGTCTTCAACCAAACGCCGTGAGCATTGTTCTGATAATGTGAGTGTTATAAGCTACAAAACATGAGAGAGCCTTTTCTGGATACATAGTTACATAGTCACAACATTACGCAAACTATAGTAAGATAGTATTAAGACAGTGACTATACCATTATAGCCACCACAAATACAGCCCCACATTATATTATGTTAAATGCGGACAAGATGGACTGTACACAGTAACAAATCGAAAACAATTATATAACAAAATTCCAATTTCAAGTTTGATTTATTACTTTATCGTACGTGCTTTATACTTTCGTCGTGTATGCTTTACATCGCCTTGGTTTCTAATTTTATTACCGTACATTAATAATACAATAATTTATACAGCCTAAAAGTAACTGACTAGGTATATGCTTATAACTCTAAACTTGAAAATATTAAACTATGATGTTGTTGACAAATGTCGCCTCTTTAATTAGGGATATTGCACGCTAAGAACGGTTGATTATCGAGTAAGTTACAATCCCAAATGTAATCTAAACTTGATATGAATCCCAAATGTAATCTAAACTTGATATGAATCCCAAATGCAATCTAAACTTGATATGAAATGTAATCTAAACTTGAAAATATTAAACTATGATGTTGTTGAAAAATGTCGCCTCCTTAATTAGGGATATTGCACGCTAAGAACGGTTGATTATCGAGTAAGTTACAATCCCAAATGTAAGGTAAATTACGATATGAATTGTTTCATTCTTCTTTTTAACGGGGCACAGTATGGCAGGCAAAACATGAGTGCCTTATTGATGCATCGGAACAATGTGGCCAACTATCCAACCTGCGCATGCATCACCAATCAGTAATCAATTTCAATTTGTCTAGGTATCAATTTCAGTTCATAAACAAGTGAGAAAATGGAAACCGAGCTTACTTTATTTTACTGTTGGTGCTGTAACTTCCTTGATATCAAACAACTAGTATTCATACATGTAATGTCATAAATTAAAACGAGGAAATATTTATCAACAACTTTATAATATAATTTGATACCTAAATAGGAGTTAAACTTTTAGAGTTAAGCACATTATTACCTGGTCAGTTACTTTTCTGATGACTGTACTTTTCTAGTTCCTTATACAGAGTAATATATAATATTATTGTTCTTACATAACATTTAACAAAATCTACATTCAAACACGAGTGTCGTAGTCGTCATTCTCATCATCGTCATCGTCGTCATTGTCATCATCTTCCTTGGTCTTTTTCGTTATATTGTCATTGCTGTCGTCATCATCGTCAACGTCATCATCTTTATTATCTTCATCGTCGTCGTATTCATCATTGTCATCGTCTTCATATTCGTAATCTTCGTCATCGTCATCATCACCTTCGTAATCGTCATCGTTGTCGCCATAATCATCTCCATCATCTTCGCCATCGTCAATATCATCATCATCATCGTCGTCATCTTCGTCATCATCATTGTCGTCATCGTCATCTTCGTTATCTATGACATCGTCGTCATCATCGTCATCGTCATCTTCGATGCTGTCTTAAGTCATGAAATTGATTAATTTAGTTAGATGTCAATAATTCTCCTAGCTCTTAGTCAAATGTATGCTCGTTTACTTTTAAATGGATTAATTAAAAAAGTGATGCTCATGCTAGCAGCTAAATGTGTATACTCAGACAACATTCAAATTAGAAAAATATTCTAAATATGTATTATTTTATCGTGCTTCTGGGGTGACAGCAATTTGTATCAACAAAAGCTACGGTCGAAGGGACTGGACTGTTGATACATACTTAAGGGAACATCATGTGACCACAACACTGTCCGCTATGCCTTATTGACCTTTATAATGCTTTGACGCGAGTTTTAGAAGCAAGGGTCCTAAACAAAACAGGATGCGCGCGCACACCGCCGGGAAAAAAACGATGGCAACTGCCGACCAAATGCCCGGCGTGACGTCACAAGACGCCCCATCTTTAGTAGGCTAATACGAGGGTCACCCAATAAGTTCTACCTCATACCTCATAACTTTTCTATTATTTATGCCAGTCTTATTGAAATATTATTATTCCACAATTGTATCTTTGAATCTGAGCTACAAAAGCATAGTAAATCGGTTTGAGTACTGTTGATGCAGTGAAAACCGAATGGCCATTTGCCGTAACGGAAACGGGTGAAAAACAGAAAAATATCATTTTCAAAGTGCTTATCATTTATTAATTCTAAGACACTAAACGTACACATCTGTAAAGTATAACCGTTCTAAGGTTTGAGATATCTGTTTGCCGAACTATAAATGCACAAAAGTGACCAATTTGATATAGAAACTATATCGTCTGATTAGCCATAACCAGATCAGGACAACAATCAAGATTTCCCTTTCCCCTATTATTAGAGCTCTATAATAGGGAACACTGCAAAAACATATTTGCTTTGCCTGATTAATCTACACCAAGATATTTGCTTTTCATTAGAAGAACTGAGAGATCGTCAATCACAGGACTAAATGGAGGGATTCCAAGTCCCTCCAAGTTTATTTTCTACTATTGACTATCTGATTGACTATTCTGAAGATTGCGCATAAAGATAACTCAAAATGTGACTACTGAATAAAATGCTAAAGACTTGACATACGAGGCATCACTGTGGCATGAATCGTAATAACGAATTAGACTAGCAGTATTCAAGTCCAGTAAATCCAGTATACTAAAGGCATAGAAATACATTCACGTTGATATTATACTATTTGCAAGTCTACAAGAGTTAATATTGCTCAAGTTGTATGTATTTATGCTAATACCGTATTATAACTAAATATCATACATAATTTTCCATTTTCAGTATTCAAATCGCGCCCTTTATTTAACCATCCGATACGGAGAAAACCCCCGAATAACATATATTTATTTTGAGAGTACTTTGTTTCCGTTCCGTATAAAATCTCTCTCTGGCATGTCAGGCTTTAACTACTTAAGAACAAAAGCGAATGAAATATGACATAATTAGTTTGACTATATTATGATTAACCATGACTCAGAGCTATAATCATTACAACTGTCGTGAGGCTGATATTCATATTAGCGATGTTAAGACCCTCGTAGTTTCGAATGACCCCCGTAGTTTCATCTTTCTGCTTACATCTCATTGGTTACTAACTTACTAACTTGTTCAGTTCTTAATTGGTTCCTTATAAGAACCCAAACTTTACATTACTTTCTCACATAAAAGCAATACTAACAAATATTAATAAACAACACACAAGTTGATCCAAAATATATGAAGGTGAATGAAAATTTCATAAAATCTGTCACGGCCGGGCGGGTAATCATGAAGCCAAGATTAATTTTAGACACTATATACTCAATTTGTACATTTCGGTATATTTCAGTAAAACAACTACTGCTTGATCATTTACTGCTACAAAACACTAGAGGGTGGGCTAAGGTGGTTTAAAAGCGGTTGCTTATTGGCTCTCACGCCAGATATAGAGGAAAGTAATCGGAAAACATGTGCTACAAGTATTTGACCCTTGTCGCGATTTATGGTGGCGCGTCTGGTATTCTAGCTGCAATCCCAAGCGTTGCGAATGAAGCCCGGGGAGGGGTGGGGGCTGGGGGAGGGGGAGGGGTTGTGCTATGGGCAGTGGCGGAATCTGTTTGTTCGGTGTGGGGGGATGAAAAGGGGGGGGGGGGGGGCTCAAAAAATAAAATTGAGGTGGTACCATCTAGACACCGCTCCCCGAGCTATGCTCGGACAGGGAGGGTCTGAGGGAGACTGATGTTCCCCCTCAGAAGTTTTCAAACTCGTTTGGTGCGATCTGGTGTATACTTTTGCCAATATTGTATTGAAAAGCCATCATTTCATTTGTTAATAAATATTTTGTTTTTATCAATGCACGAAAGAAGTTGAGCATATACTGATATATTCTAGATTTTAGTACAGATGGTTTAAAAGCTCGAACAGGGGGAAGTCTGAAGGGGATGTACTCCCTCAGAAGTAGAAATGCTTTCAATTTTCGAACTCATTTGGTGCGATCTGGCGTATGACCAACATTTTATCGAAAAGCCACCTCTTCATTTCCAATCAATATTTAGTTGTTATCAATGCAAGAAAGAAGTTGAGCATATATACTTATATTTTTTTGATTAAAGTTTAGATAGTTTAAAAGCTCGAACAGGGGGAGTCTGAGGGCTGAGGGGTTTCGAACTCGTTTGGTGCGATCTGGTGTATATTTTTGCCCAACATTTTATTGAAAAGCAATCACTTTATTTCCGATCAATATTGGCTTTTTATATGGCCTATGTCATGTATGTCAGAAAGAAGTTATACTAGTTACCTATAACAGATCGGTTCTAGTCAACGTACGTGCGCGTATGTATCCTGACCGACGTCCAACACACTCCAAACGTTCTAATGTCTATCGCATACCTCCCCCGCCCGCCTTTCTTTCTTTTTTCCTTTTTGTCTTCCTTTTTCCTTTTCCCCCTTATTTACCCTCCCCTTTTCTCTTCCCCCCCCCCCTGATGTGAAAAAACAGGGGGGGGGGGGATTACATTGACCATCTCCCAGGTCAAAAAGTGGGCCCCCGGGATTTCCGCCCTTGGATATGGGTATCACAATCGACGATTTTCCTGGGCCGATAGTCACGAGTCATCATTGTAAAACTAGCCGAAAATGGTTAGGCTTATCAGACAAACTCACTGACATAACTGAATCATTACTGCATACGTTTTCCAATATAAACTGTCTTGAGGACCTGTATTATTTTTTGCTATGACTATGATTCGTCTTTTGAGAATTTTTATACATTTGTGCCATCCCTCCCCACGGGAATCAAGCTGAGCAAAATAACTCTTTGATCTGTAAATAAGTGTTTTAACTTTAACGTTTTCTTAAAGCTATCACATCGACAGCACGCGTTTTATCAGTATTCATCTTCTCTATGAACTCATATATTACTGAGGCTAATGAATATAGAAATGGATTGATTGTGGCGTTAATGGGCAGTACAAATGTTACAATCCAGGTATACAACCGAGGTTTGACTATAAGACTCCCACTTTGTACAAATATCGAAAGTATAATGATAGGCATCCAGCACATCATATCTGTTACAATTATCACGCCCATTTTGATAGCCATTCGGAGTTCTTCCTTTTGACTTTGATTTCGCCCGGCTTCTTTGGCTGTTTGTCGCACTGTTTTGAATATCCCAATATAGGCGAAAGTAATTATCAACATGCATATGAAATTAACAATTGAGAAAATCGCAATGCCGAAGTACATGCCTGGTTTAGTGCCAACGACAGTATCTAGAGTATTTTTAAGTACCAAAGGTCTGTCATTAATATAATCCCATATTCCCAAATCAAATTTCCAATACGTAGTTTGGAAAATATATCGTCGAGACAGAGGGAGACCAGTACACACCTCAGATACGTCGTATATGTCAGGGTTAATCATTGGCAATATGAGTGAAATGATACTCAATATTACGGATACTACCCAAAGTACAGCTATGGCTACCCTGGCTGAACTTGTGCTTAATCTCTTAGAGCTAAAAGTATATCTAATACCCATAAGTCTGTCAATGCTTAAAAGAGTAACAAGGAATACAGAAGTCTCGCTTGATAGGATGGATAGAGTCCCGGATACCTTACATGTACTGCTTGATCTCCATGTATCAGAGGGGAAATGACCAAGGTTCCAATAACAGTCAGTAAGATCGAATTGAAATATGTGAATTTTTAAATTCGTGTCCGACTATGGGGGCCGCCATTTTGTTTTAAAAGTATATTAGTGTCCCGGATGTACACAGTTAGGTATAGCAATTAAAGTGTTTTTTTGGCTGCGGGGAAATTCTATGAATTCGGGGTATGTTTAAACTTGTGAATCCGATAGTTCAATGTATTTACTAACGTTTCACCTACGGCAAGCAAAATCTATAGAAGGAAAAAGGAGTAAAAAGTGATTTTAAACCAAAAAAAAGGAACAAATTCGTTCGTGTAAGAGGTGGTTTTGTCATTAAAAATGACGTCATTTGTTTTTCGGGGTCAATTGAATGCACAAAATATCATCTGGAGTCAAGTTTAAGTCAAATTTAGTTTATTTAATGATAAACTGGGCACTCCATTCAAGAAAAGGTCAAAAACAGGCATTATTAGCAGCAACTATAATGACGTAATTAAAAATGGCGGCCTCCATGAATTCGCCACACGAATTTAAAAATTCGTATTTTTTTTATTCGATCTCACTAACTGAATAATATGTATCTGCTGAGGCTATCACTAGCATATAAATACCCATTAAAAGATCTGAGATTGAGAGATTTGAGATTATCAAAAGCTGAACTTTGTTTACGTTATTCTGGTGTTTGTAATGATAATACAGTGTGCAAATGTTACTAATAACTGCAAAAATGCCCAATATCCACATCGAAATCCTTTGATACTGATTTGAAAGCAATCTGTTACAATCTGTCAAGAATTGTGATCGTGGTATTTTGGCATTGCATTTTCCTGATTCTATGAAGCAACAGGTAGCAGCATTATCCACCAATAACGTGAAGTTTGTGTCAGGAACATATTTGAAAGATCCAGGGTATACTTCGTGCAACGTATTGCGTCTCAAATCTAATATTTGAAGATGGGTCATTGAATTATTCACAAAATACAACCTTGTATCAAATGTATTAAACCTGTTTTCAAATACATCGAGATATTTCAAATTAAACGCATTTTGAAATACACCACGCGTAAATTTCGGCAACCTATTGTTACGAAGGGAGATATAAATCAATTGTTCGTACTGTATAAACGAAGGCAGCTCAAATAGTTGCAGATTGTTGTCACTTAGATCAATAAACTCAAGTTGATTAAGTGACTGTAATGTTTGTGAATATATGGCCTCAATGTGATTGCTGGACAGATGCAACTGCTGCAGATTGATAAGGCGCGGGTGTATTTCAATTATATTATTGTTGTATATAAACAAATTTCGTAGTTTGGTAAGACCTTGAAACGACTGTGGGTGTACCTCTGAAATACTATTGTCTGACAAATCTAAAAGGCTCAGATCGGTAATCCATTCAAACTGTAGAGCATGCAGCTCCACAATATTATTATTATCCAGATATAGCGCCACCAGGTTTGCGAGACCTTTAAACGACTGTGGGTGTACCTTTGAAATATTGTTGTTTTTCAAATCTAATCTGTTCAGATCGGTAAGCCCTTCAAACTGTAGTGGATGCAGCTCCACGATATTATTACCAGTCATATCTAGCTCGTCCAGGTTTGCAAGATATTGAAACAACTGTGGATGTAGCTCTGCAATATTATTGCTTGACAAATCTAGCCAGTACAGGTTGGTAAGCCCTTGAAAATGTAATGGATGCAGTTTCACGATATTATTACCAGGCATAAATAGCCACCACAGTTTTGCAAGATCTTTAAACAACCGTTGGTGTACCTCAGCAATATTATTGTTTGACAAATCTAAATTGTCCAGGATGGTAAGCCCTTGAAACTGTAGTGGATGCAGCTCTACAATATTATTACCACCCATATCTAGCCCAAACAGGTTAACACGACCATTAAACAACCGTTTGTGTACGTTTGAAATATTATTGTTTATCAAATCTAAAGAGCGCAGTTTGATAAGCCCTTTAATATGTCGTGGATGCAGCTCCACAATATTATTATAACCCAGATTTAGCGTACTCAGGCTTGCAAGACCTTTAAACGACTGTTGGTGTACCTCTGAAATATTATTGTATGACAAATCTAAATAGATCAGGTTGGTAAGCCCTTCAAACTGTAGTGGATGCAGCTCCTCGATATTATTACCATACATATCTAGCCACCACAGGTTTGCAATACCTTGAAACAACTGTGGGTGTATCTCTGAAATATTATTGTTTGACAGATATAATTCTTTCAGGTTGGCACTCCCTTCAAACTGTAGTGGATGCAGCTCCACAATATTATTATCAGACATATCTAGCCACCGCATGTTTGCAAGCCCTTGAAACGAAAGTGGGTGTACCTCTGAAATAGTATTACTTGTTAGAGATAACAATTCCAAGTTCGTGAGAGCTTCAAATTGACGTGGGTGAAGCTTCACAATGTTATTGATAGATACATCTAGTAAATATAGAGTACTCCAATACAATGCGTAAAAGGTTGTTAATTCAGGCACTGTGGTAGTGTTTCGGCTAGTATGCTCAGAAACTACAAACGCGTATGGATCTATTCCATGTAGGCCAGTGTTTTCCCATGATAATCGATTTATGGAGCCCGAATACAAAACTTGCAATACCGATGAGGTTCCGTTAGGAAAACTTATTGTTAAATCATGATGGCCTAAAATACATGTGCACATATTTGGGCATATGAATCGCATGCTCATTACAGTTTGCTTTTTTTCAACAGTGTACCATACATATGGGTAATATACAAGTTCATCGCATCCAACTGAACAATTGATGGGTTGGTCATATATAGCATGAACAACGGGAAAACCAAAGATAAATAAGATAGTAAATACAAATACTCTATGATAAAAGGAGTACATTGTGTTACTCATCATAGGCTTAACAGATTAAAATAAAAACCCGTTCTGTGTCCGTCACATTACAAGGTTGGTGATGAAAAGTCGACACCTGTCGCTGGTTGCTTAGATGATAATTATATAGCTACGAGAACAAGATATTTATCAGAATTATCCTTTACAACTGGCTCATATTTTTAAAACCTCAAGTTAAAGAAGCTTTTTCTTCCACCTGGTTTAAATATATGGTCTCCTTTAATTTAGAGGTAGTGACGTCAACAGTTCGAATCATTATCCCGGTTACGTAACTTGAAGTACATTGGTCATACATACATACATACGCAGGCGCGGCTAGGCGTATACGCCTAGAGTTAACGTAACTATGTCGGTTAATTGAAATACATACGGAGTTCACTGCACTACTTTAATCTTACCAACCTTTTCAAATCAAACCTTTTTAAAAGCAGATTAATTGAATGACCTATCAGTCACACTACAGGGATGTGAATGTTCATAGGTACATGGTCATATGGTTATGCAGTGTGAAACGAAAAGCATCGTATTAATATTCAAAAGTCTGTATGATTTATAAAAAAAACTAATCTATTGTAATTAACGGTTACTATTCCATGTAAACGATAACAAAAGTCTCTAGGCTCTTATTCATACCGTAGTATACTTCAAACCCTGGCTGTAATAACCAATCAGTCGATTCCACGAACACATGCTGATCGGCATCAAATTCTTCTCAGGAAAAGGGTCCTATATAAAGAACGAAAACAGAAATTCAAAGACTCATTAGTATTGTTAACAATGGTATTGATACATAAAGTGTACTTGCAACGCGGACAATCCGCGTTCAGATAGAAACCACCATGTAAGGAATGCCATTACCATTTTCAGAAAGTGGATACACATGTTTCATTATATTCATGTTACGAATTGAGACGTCACGCACCAACTGAAGTGAATGTAGAACAAATCGCGACAATTTTTGTTGTGAATTATACCCGCAGTAAACAATCACCTCATAGTAGGCATAGCACACATAACATTCAAATTATTGAGACATGTACAAAATTGGATTCAAATGAAAGATTGCAATATAAGATTTATTTTCCAAAAAAAATTATGACAATCGGTCAATGCATTCTTGTGGTACGGTGTTTTGAGATACTCGGAAAATGGCCGAAAACCTTCCAAAAACAGTAACAATGCCCCCAAATATAATTTATCAGGATTTAGAGAGCTCAATTTGTTAATAATGTAACATGCAAAACACCATTTACACATATTTCTTTAACAATTGAATATCTATATACCATGTTAAAATAAAAAATATGGTAAAATTATATTGCATTAAGCTAAAATAACCTAGTGAAATTGGTCATTTTGACCAGTTTTACTGACTGCAATCAAAAAAGTGACTAAGTCCAGCTAATTAATATGCGTAAATGTTATAAATCCAGATGTGAATGGTGTATTGCAATCAAACTTGGCATTATGGTTAATTGTACGATACCCAATCTTTTAAACTATAATTTAGTTTCATAAGCTCATTAAATATGCAAATTAGCTAATTATCTATTCAAGTCATTGATATGCAAATGAGCAATGTCCGACAATTTTTTTCCCATCATAAGAGTGATCGGTAATAGATATACAACATGTATACCCAATTTGATTTACAAATATTGATGAATTTAGAAATTCAACAAGCTTTTCCATTTCTTAAATACCCATATTCAAATTCTCAGTCTTTTCCTCACAGGAGGCACTCAAAGGATGCAAAAACTGAGCATATCACTAAATTGATTGAAGTGTTTAGTACAATATCTCAGGTTAGGTTTATTTAAATCGGCCCAATATATTCAAGTTCAGAGCCAATTTCAAAAATTGGTAAAACAGTCATAACTAAAAAACCTGATGATAAGTATTTATACCTGGATCAAGGTTATATAGTCCAAGGTCATGACTAACATATATGGCAAGCTCACTGCCCTACAATGAGTGCCTCTTGTAAGGATAATTAATTTTATATAGGGATGTTTTTCAAAGTGGAGCTGCATACATTATATGAAAAGATTGTTTTGCATAAGGGCTTACAGACCACTCCTACATGTTACTCATTGTTACTCATTTTGCATGATTAAATTATCCAAATAATTATTGTATGGCTGTCTTCATAACTTGGATTAGTGCATCCATGCACGCCAATTGAGGCAACAATACAAAACCACATTCCACATCGTGAATAGCCATCCATTCAATAATGCAAAATGAGTAACAGGTAGAAGTGGATGTAGGGCTTTATGCAACACAGCTTTTCATATGTTGTTGTTCACTGGTGTAATGCCCCAGTGGCAAACTCTGTGTGTGTGCATTGTGCTATGCCTACTAATAGCCTAAAATGTAGGTGTGTTAGAGCTAACATTATTGACAGATCCCTGAATTATTTTTTCATTTGAAATAGACTTTTCACAGAAATCTGAGTTTTGGGCTATCTCTGAATCTCGAACCCAATTTTAATACCCCAGTTGGGGGAAACAATATTGTAGTTACCCATATACACCCCAAAATGTTGTACCTACCCCAGATACCCCATATGCCCATTTCCAGATTATCAAGTAAGGAAAGCGAGGATGCGCCCGCCAGAAGATAGTGTGCGGTTAGTCATCAAAGCGTAGTCTTTAATCAAGTAGGCCTACCCCATACACCCTTACAATCCAGTTATCACAGGTGCCCTTAATATTCCATACGCCGTACTCCAGGTACCCCTTGAGCCCTTAACATGCTTAATAATCCAGATAGGCCTACCCCAAGTGTTCATACTATGTAGGCCTAGGATTTGAGTTTTATAGTAGAGTTGCTATAGTGAGGCGGTGGAAGGGGGGGGGGGGGGGGGGGAGGCGGGTCGGGGTTATAATCCCTAGATTTCACGACCCCCTTTGCGAACGCCCGCCCCCTAGCTCTGCTACAGAGCTACTCTTAGTCCCACTCCTTCATCAACCTCTCCCCACCCCTCCCCTACACCAATGCATGCCTTGCCTACACCAACCATATATGTAATGCACATCATAACATCATGTACAGAATATGTACATGTACAGCTATAGCAAATCACTGGCACCAGTGGCCCAGTGACAGTGACCAGACCAAAGACAAACTGCTTAATTACAATATAGCTCCCAGGTCACTGACAATCGAGGATGCAGCCGCATACCGGCTGCTAAATATGGACCATCTAGTGAACTGTATAGAGACAGTGTTGGTAGATAATTGACCTGCTGAAGTGTTTCTAGAAATTTGATTCAAATTCAAATACAGTACTATTATTAATGGGAATTCTAGGCGATGCCAGCAGAGCTAGCCTCCCCACCTAAAATTTGCCATGTTTCCCATATAGAGGAACACGTGTATTAAATACGTCCGCAACGCCACGGTTTTATTTAGTGGGGTCTTAATTGTTAAAGTGGGTCTTTCATATAGTTGGCTGGAAGCGGGGTCTCACCATGATCACTTTGTACCCAAGTTCAGCACTGTGATCCATTTGTTTATTGTATTTTTAGGTCTATTGACATTAACTCATTTTCCCAGTATAATTCATTAATTAATATTAATTAATTAATAAGATTTTGTGTGTTTTTTGACAAAGTGCAAACAAACAACATTTGAATTTGAGTTTTTTCGCATAACTAAAAACAGAATGTCGTACGAACTTCATATTACACACGAATTTAGATTGAACCATAGGCGTTAGAGCTATAGCATTGCATTCGAGAACCAAATAGTTTTATTTAGGAAACGGTCACTGTAAAATATCCCCTATAGCAAGTTACATGTAGACATATTTTGTACGTGTGTTCTAAAACGCGTGAAACGGAGCTGCATGCATGTTGTTGAGATTAGATTTCTTTCGTATACATTTGTTATTGATATAAAATGGGTTAACATTAAATTAAAACAAATACTAAAACATAAGTACACCGCCTGTGGGATTCGAACCCGCTTCCTATAAATAAAAATCAGTTATTGACCGTCCAACAACTTGTCCATCACAGCCCATCCTCACTCCCAACCACGCCCCAACACCACCCCATCCAACATCCACCACATCCAGCCATCCTCCACTACCATCCATATCATATCCACCAAGCTGTTTATAGGTGTACGTACATCGAAGGGCAGATGAAATATAAGGATTTTGGTTTTATATTTATTGATCAGAATTATACTTGATATTTATGTTAGTTCCCCTATGAGAAAACTTGAAAGCATATCGTGAAAATAATACGCATACAAAATTTGAGTTGAAAGCTAGAGTGCCCTATTTATAATATAGTGACTGATTATCCATGAATATCAACCAATTTATATTTATATCTATATTCAACGCTATGATGGACCTTACAATAGGACATTGGGTTACGCTGAATTTTGAAGAGAAAAGCCGCAAAATCGTATCGTTGTATCGTATATGCGCTCACAATTTCAGATAAGACAGTGCTCAAAATAACTTACAACATTCTAATATTTTTTTATGATTCTAAAACAACAGCTTCCAAATGCTCAAAAAATCGACAGGGAGTACTCTTTTTCTTGTAACTGGTCGATTTGAGAGCCGTTAACGTGTTATTTCCGCACAGCCCGAACTGTCTAACTGAACCGCCCTCCCTTAATATTTCCTTTTTTGGTGTTGGTCACGCATGCTTACCGCGTATTGGTTAAAAACTGCCATCCCCATTCCCCGGACATCTTTGTCCGTAGTTACCTTTCTTTGAATCTTCTGAAAGTGTTACTGAGTTATATATGTGTATATATACGTTGGTCTTATAATGTATAGGCTGAACCATTCGTGTGTCATCGTGCATTATGGCCACTGGGTTCATTCCTTATTTAGTTTATTGGTTATTTTGATCTGTTATCATAACATAACGCAAGTTGTTAGATTTATTTTATTTTAATCAAACAACAACAAATTCCCCCCCTTTATAAAATCGGCGAATCCAGCGAGCTGTTTTCCAACTTCCTTCTTCCAAATAATCGCGTTCTTTAGCACACACGCGCACATGATCATATGCACTGAAGGTATCATTATTTTAATGAATTAAGCCCCGCCCCAAACTATAATACTACACCATTTCTCATAATATAAAGTGCGTATCGACTGAAAATCAACACCAAAAAAATAAATCACATTTCCTGTTAACATCCTAAACCACACCCACTATATAAGAATACACGGTATATCATTTAATACATACGTGCATAATAATTCTATAATTTCAGTGCATAGTGTATATCATAATACACAATTATACCATGTTTACATTGTATATAATAATATCATCATCATAATACAGAGCATCATCATGTTTACATTGTATATCATTATCTTCTATTAGTATTACATCTTCTTCTTTTTCTTCTTTCTTTAAATCGTTTTTGTTGTTGCATATATTAATTCGTGTTTCAATTCCAATTCTTACAGGAGTTTTCTAATTTTAAGTTCTAAATATAAAACACTTAGTAAATCATGATATTTCCCATATTGGTATTTGCTAATACTAATACGGTAGTTGATTTGGCAACACGTATTAATGATATTAACTTTCTTACTATTATCATCATGGTAGCCGAACATCTTTGTGCAATATCTGTATGTTCTTCGCAATAAAAGAAATGTCCAATGTAATCTATTTTGTACAAGTTTCACAAATATTATTTTCCTTCTTATTTATTTTCTTGAGAAATACTTTTGTTAGATAAATGTTGCTAATGATTTTCCAGTTCAATGTGTTAATTCGTGGTTCTTTGATATCTTGAACGAGTGTTTTCCAAATAATGAACCAACCGAAATTTATATTTTCAAACTTATTTTCCCAGAAACGTTGACATCTTGGTTTCAATGATATCTGTAATTGCATTGCTGTTCTGTAAACTTTTGTGGTACATTTACTTTATTTCCCAAAAGCTTCTCCATACCTTATTAAACTGTACGTCATATATATTATTTATCGAATTGTCCACGTTTGTGGCATTGCTTGTCGTAAAGCTAGGTATTTCAGTACAAAACTACCATCATTTTAATTTTACCCTTGAGCTCGATCCTTTATTAACTTAAACTCTCTATTTTTTAAATTTATTATTTATAGAATTTTCCACGTTTGCGGCATTGCTTGTCGTAAAGCTAGGTATTTCAGTACAAAACTCCCATCATTTTAAATTTACTCTTGAGCTCGATCCTTTATTAAGATAAACGCTCTATTTTTATTAATAAATCTGAGACGTACTCACGACCGGTTTTTGCCCATTTCTTAAACTATAATGTTTTACCTTTACTAGTTATAATACATTCATTATTCCAAATCAACCGATGTTCCCACGTTTCTACTTGATCTATGGTCTGGGAACATTTTGTTAAAAACCCAAGCCTTGAAGAGAAGAGATTTCTTTACAACTTAATACTTTAATATTTTACGTAAATAGCTAGTTTTAGAGTTGAGAGCATACTAAATATTACTTGATGTTTACAAAAATGAAAAAGAAAAAAGATTTATTTTGTGTGTGTTATAAGGGCGCACAAACATAAGTCACTCCTCGTTGTGTAAAGTTAGTATAAGTTCATGAAAAAAACCACCCGATTTTGTGATTAATTAGGGTCCTTTGGGACTCAGTTAGGCGTGAGGGTAGCATTTTATAATTGAAATGACAAATAATCTCTTGTACTTTACCGAAAATGTATCACGTGAATGAACATGCGTGCTCAGGGCGGTCAGAAGTCGAGAGTTCGGGCTGAAAATAGGGGTGGCGCTGTCATATCGTAAAATAGAGGGAGAGGGGGTGCTGTTTAAATGTTCATATCGTAAAATCTAATTGGAAGACGTAACACATCTTGACGATTTGATGACATTTTAATATTTATTTATTAGAATGAAGCATTCGAGACATTCCAAAAATGGGTACTAAGGAACCAAAATCGATGCTCTTTTAGCTCTATTTTACGTGTAATTCAATGGGACACTTATTTAGTGCTGTGCCACTTAATTACACCCCTCCCCGACTGCCATCCAACGTCGGTAAATCCTTCCCATATGGTGTCAAAATATTAGACGCATTATTTAATTTTAACCACGGAAAATAATCATACGGAAAATCACCATACACTAACACTTCCCACGCGGCTATTACTAGTTTTATCACGTTACAATACAGATATTTCAGAAACCTTTCCCAACTTTCAAGTTTATCTCAAGGATTACTGATCTAATTAATACTAGACATGTTTGTCCTTATTTTAATGTATTTCTCATGATGATTCCAAAATGTGGTAATGAAATTCAATAATGTTGACAATTTTGACACATTTTGTGAAATGTTGTTATGTCATCTGCAGACGCCTACCGCATGGAAAGTGTTTGAAGCTCTTCTTTACAAAATTTTCCAATGAAGGAAATAAGAAAACAAACAAAACGATAACTTACCGATATGGAACATTACAGCATTAGGAATATATCAAAAATCAGCGTTTCTTCGTCAAATACCATCTTACGTTCCTCCCAATGTTAAATTATATTGTGAAATTGCGATGGGTACATTATCATCTAGAAAAAACAGGTGCATCGTACAGGTACAATCCCGATTGGCGAAACACCGTCCGGTAACTGTTGAAGCTGATATGATGAACTGCAATCTTACCGCGACACCGCTGTGTGATTTATGGATTTATATAAACGGTTTTATCAGTGACTCTACACTCCACACCACACCCCGCTCTTTATGCTACCAATTCAATCCCATCGCGCACGCTCAACCTGCGCAGCATTTATAAAACAGTACTGGTTTCGTGCCTGCCTCATTCTCACCTAGCACAAACAGTCTCTGATCAGGCGCTTTGATGTTGGCTAATCCAAAATCAATAATGGGTACCAACAATTTCTTCTCCGTCAGTTTGATACCTCATTCATATAGATCAAATAACTACTTTTGAAGTTATGATGATTTCAATAACCACAAGTTGCATACAACTGTTTGTTTCCTATGGGATATCATTGATTTGTATAATATACAATTTGTCCACTGTGTGCTATCACAACCAGTCAGGTATGCGGATGAATGGGTAACAGGCATCGACAGGAATCGGTACACACACATTTTCAATGCGAAATCACACATTAAGCAAGGATATATCCCATTGAAATCGAATTTTACTGCAAGAATTGTCTTGGCAGTTGTGGTCGATTCACCAATCATAACATCAACAATATGAACTCGATTTTTATGAATGAGGTATTAAACTACGGAGAAGACATTTGCTCATGTATATCTTAGATTTTTCGTATCGATTATTGATTTTGAATTAGCCAACATCAAAGCACCTGGTCAGGGACTGTTTGTGTTAGGTGTAGAAATATTGGTTCCATGGTCCAAATATAAATTATATATGCTGTATTACCCTTTACATTAAGGCCTTATTTATTTGTAAAAAAATAAATATATATCACTTATTATAAACTAGTGGCAAAACAACATTATTATTGCAATAACTATAATATTAAGTACTTCACACTCACTTTACATCAGCACTGTATTCATCTAAGCCCACTATTTTAATTCCTACATGTAGGAAAGGCAAACAAGTATGATTTTGGTGTTTCGGGAAGTCAGTGTTTGACAGGAAAGCCTAGTGAGGGACTCTGGGGTGTAGTTATGGTTTGACAAAATACCCCGGGAAAATACCCCATTAATAATTATATCAAAACACTTACTAAATACATGGGTTATGAACATGATGAATGAAGATGGTGTTGCGTATGTCCTCATAGGACACAGCAGCTCTCTTACATTGACCAAATTGACCAAAAGGTATGGACGATAAGAAGTGGTAACTAGCTAGATTGGGAGATAGAGATGAGCTATAGACTATTATGCTGGTTCGCAGTCACAGATGGGTACGGAACTAGTGCTAAAGCATTTCATAATACTGTTGCATAGACCCCGGACTATTTTACTATCGTTTACCTTTTGGGCGAAAAGGGGGAGTGGCTCGCATCACCAGTATTTCCATCTTATCTTATTGGTACTGTGTAAATCACGAGAAAAGTGCTTCCCGTAAGACATTTCGTGGTCCCCAATCCCCATCGTATCGGAGCTTGCGATTGGTATAGTCATGTGGGGTAAGGTCTCCTTGATAACATCGTGTGCTAATTAGCCTGAGACTTGAGGTTACGTCTGTATAATGCTATGTGAGCTATAATCTTTTCGCAGTCGCAAATGGGCAAGAAACGAGTGCTAAGCAGGACTAAAAGGACGAAATGTTTGCACAGGATAAAGTTGAATACCAACAAGTGACCAGATCATTGCACTAAAAGAGCAGTATTGAAAACACTAATGAGTCTTATTCCAGAGATCGGCCATATGCAAAAGAGGACTCTTTCTACATCGTATTGTGTTGACCCTTTGGGATACTTAATCTGTCAGAGTTCCTAAGATTTATTTGATGCACAGAGCTTCAGGTAGGTGGAACCCAGGAACAAAATTGCTCAGACTTCATGAGAGAATTCAAGAAGTTTAGACTTAGTTGCTCTATTCTTTCTCTCAGAGAATCTAAACCACACTGTTGGAGTGCATTATCATAAGATATGTAATGCTTGCCCATGATGATCTTGCACGCTCTTCTTTGGATTCTTTCCAAGGCAACAAAGTCATGGATCGTGAGACCAGGGTGCCAGATGGGGGCAACATATTCTGCCAAAGGTCTAACAAAACCCGAGAAAATTGTGACAAGATCATCATGAGGCAAGTTGAAACGTTTTAGTAACTTAAGCATATAGGGTCTACCATTGGCTTTCTTAAGAATTTCAGACACATGAACATTCCATTTCAGATCCGCACTGATCTTAACACCCAGAATTTTAGCCACCTGAACTTCTTGAAGAGGAATGTTTGATATTGTAAGCGGTGGGTCCGCAGAATCTTTCTTTAAGAATGACACTTTCATTGAGGCACACTTTTTTGGGTTAAGTTTCATGTTATTTGCAGCAGCCCATTCTTCAAAATTGCTGAGATGTTCTTGCATACAAGATGGCTTTGTGACGGATCTTAGTTCTATTAGCGTAAGGTCATCAACATATTTTAATGCCACAAACGGAGTGTCTGTAGCGGCGTCATTTGCTATCATAACAAAACCGAGTGGTCCCAATTTGGTACCCTGTGGCACACCACCATTCAGTCGCTTCCATTCACTAGTAACACCGCGGTAGCGAACACATTGCTCCCTTACTATCCAAGTAACAACAGATGGTCTGACTCCCATCGTGATGAATTTCCTCATAAGAATGAAATGGTCTACCAGGTCGAAGGCTTTACTGAAATCAGTGATTACTACAGTGCTCAGATGACCCCGTCTATCAGCATTCATATGTAATGTATCCATCATCTTAAGAAGATAATGAGTAGTGGATATGCCTTTGCGATTCCCATATTGGTAGGGATCAATTTTACTATCAATGTTTTCTAACAGCCACTTCGCCATAAAACCTTCAGCCAACTTCGCGAAATGATCAGTCAGTGAGATAGGTCTTAATTTGTCCCACGTAGCAGGTTTTTCCTTAGGGATCGGGACGACGAGTGCTCTCTTCCACTGCAGTGGGACAACTCCCTCCATGTATGAATAATTCAAAATGTCTGCGAGGGGCTTGCTCAGTTCATAGGCAAACTCCCGTATGATTCGTGAAGAAATACCATCAGGACCACCGGCTTTGCGGGCCTTAGCCTTCCGCAACTTATTGTAAACCTCAAATTCTTGTACAGAAGGACTAGGCTCTGGATCAGGTCTGTAAGATGGCATATCAGACAAGCTAAGTGGACGAAGATCACTAGATATGGACACAAAGTGGTCATTAATTCTATCCGCGACTGCTTTAAAGTCATTGCTATCGACATGAGATGGCGGCTGAATGGCTGTCTCCGCTTTGTTCAAATTGGCCATAACCTTGATCTGTTTAGGGAGCAGTTCCATTTGTACGCGATAAAAATTGCGAGAATATTCCGGGCCCCGATGAGTTTTTTATCAGGCCCCGATGAGATTTTTATCGCGTACAGTTGCGAGGAGCAAAGGATTATTTATCGAGTAGCATATTACCGCTTGTTTAAATATAACGAAAGATAAGTGGTCGGTATGTAAATAGAGCTTCGGGCTATTTATTCTAGTTCTAAGGTACAAATTCCGCATTTCATGTTTTTAGAGATAATGTTATTGATTATGGATGTTTAACGTAAATTATATTATCCTCGTGTATTTGCTAAACAATGTCCCGCTCTATTTGCTAACCATACCCCAGGGTATGGCAGAGGCCTCGTATCGGGCCCCGATGTCTATTTTATCGGGGCCTGATGACTATTTTATCGCGAATCAACTTGAAAAACATCGGGTCCAAAACATATCAGGCCCCGATACAGTCGCGATAAATTTATCGCGTATAAATGGAATTGCTCCCTTATACCATTCGGCAGGGTTTGCTTTCTTGTGGCGCTGAACCCTATTGCGGTAGTAGTCTCTCTTTGCCGTTGCTATTAAATATCTGATTTTATTGCGGAGTCGTTTACATTTTCGCGAACGGTGTTCCTTAATAAAGACCTGTTGACGCTCTTTGATAAGACTCTCAGTGTAATTGGACATCAAAGGTTTGTCCTCATTGTGAAGTTTCACGGTCTAACAGGGAATAAACCTGTCAATTGCGTCATTCAAAGTGCAATAAAATACATCACATTTAGCAATCGTGTTCTGAATCCATTGTCCAAAGTCTCCAATGGATGAGTCCGTCATTGGTCGCACGACGCGTTTACGCGGTGCATTTGCACGAACAGAGGAATCAGACTTTGGCAACCATAGAACTGAAGAGTGGTCACTGGTACCAATTGGAGATAGTATTTCTGGGACACGATAGTAGGCCTACGCAGTAAAATTGGTAATAATCTTGTCCAAAATTGCATCTTTACGAGTTGGTTTGTTTACTACTTGAGATAGACCATTGCCAACACACAGGTGACTATCATCCAAGCGATTAAGATCGCCACTGACAGTAACTCCAGCATCCGGGTATTTGGTGCGAATGTAGTCGTACCTTTCTAAAATGTGATCAGTGATTGACTGTTCAACTTCCACCTTACTGTTAGGTGGAAAGTACACAACTGCATAAAAGAGCACAGATACTGCTCTCGGAATTCTCTTGGGTCTAATTTTCACCCAGACTACTTAAAGGTCTTCAGGGAAAACAATATCAGCTCTCTGAACCCTAAGGTCTTCACGTGCATAAATTGCCACACCACCTCCGCGCTTCTTTGTGCGTGACTTGGTAATGAGTGTAAAATTGTCTATTTCAAAATGATCGATATGCTTCTCTGCAGAGAACCGTGACTCGGAGATACCAACTATATTCACATCAAGATCTTTGATTGTAATATCAAATTCATCAAATTTGTTGTTTAGAGAACGCGGATTGCACAGATACACTTTGGGTAGGGACCATCGTTTTGTTTCAGTGTCAAGCGATGTTTTAGTCAAATTTGCATGGCAGACGCCCCTTGCGATCTTGTTAGTTTTGACAATTCTATTTGAAACACGAGTTTGTATTTTCCTTTGCTTATCCCGTCCTGCTCTACAGCCACGAGGGTTTTTTCTTCTTCTATTTTCAGTGGGGGTACGGTCTCGTCGAAAAAAATATCTAAAAAATACCTAAATTGAGTGCACTATGTACTATTCTAGCAGCACTACCGTATTGAATTTATGGCGAGCCCATTAACGCGTGTCTTTGTGTCGTTATTTAATGGAGTTTCCACCTCGAGTTCGATTCCAATTGATCATGATCATTTTTTGAGGATACAGAAGCGAGTTCGTTTTAGGAATATTTACTCATTGCTCTTAATGCAGTTATTTCCTCGCAAATCCGATATTCATTCGTCTAAGCATACTGTATTTACCTATGTGTGCCTAAGTGTGGCACGGAATGACTGGACACCCCGAATTGGAACGCCAGCTAGTTACGGACGAGATCGCACATCGGACTGTCTTATGAATAATTTTAGAAGCCTGAGCAAGGCTACCTGGCGATAATTCTGAGTTCACTGTTTCAAGTTTGAAAAAGGGTGACATTTAAAAACAATTAATTAATTATCTTTATTATTTCCTTTATTTCAAAACAAGTGGTCGCAACCAATATCAACGCATTGTATCGAGAACTGTGCATTTTATTATGTTATAACAATAATATCATTCCCAAGTAATATCATATCTGATAGCATCAAAGTCATAATGTAGCAAAAGGAATTCTAAAGGAGTCCTAAACAAATAAAAATATATATATTGTACATTTCTCAATTATTTTGGAAGCGGGCTCAATAATTTTAATTGATCTAACACCTCATTATATTGATCAACCTTTTTTAATTCGAAATTTGTGGTGTGTTTTTTTAAATATGTGTATTTATATTCTAAATTGGTATAGATACGACATCGTCTTGATATCTAGTAAATAATTTGTTTCCCGTAGATCACCTATGCATTTCTGTAGCAATCTTCGCCGCAATTTATTTGTTTGTTTATTATTGGGTGGGTTTTTAATGTTTTAGGGTTTTTTCAGTTAAAGATCCAGGAAAAACAAATCAGAAATGCTATTTTAAGACCAAACAATGCGTGAAATACATGCCAATATGGCATATTATAAAGAGATGACTTGTCTTAAAGATAATCAATAGAAAATTGTTGCAATAAATTCACCGTCAATACAAATGACATGTGTGGCAGATCCCTAGTGCTTAAATCACAACTGCTAAATGAACAGTTTAAAAAACACAATAATTTCACATCGCAGTTTTTAGTTAACTACAGTGAACAACCAAGAGTTCCCCTAAATCAAGCTAATGAATTTCCATTCCATTTGCCACCATACACGTAAAACAAGGTTATGGAATGGTCATTATACGTGTGTATATCAATCGATCACTCTTTTCATTGGATTCAATAAACATATTAACAAAAAAGAATGCTTACCTGAAGAAATATACAATAACCACTTTCCAGGGTCACCAATTACACCCACTGAAAGGAGATACATTTGGACTTTTTAGTTTTTTATAATCATTTTTAAGCTTTTTGTGATGCTTCCCGTTTGGCATTTGACAGTCACAAAGAGGAAAATAAATGAGTTTAACCCTTTAACATGTTTAAAGTCATAACTTGATTGTCTAAGAAAGTCTTCATACAGGGTATATGAATGTAAAAGGCTATTAATCCATCTCCAGTTCGAAGCACATGTTATTTTACAAGAGCGATATGCCTAACTAAGGTCGAACGGGTTGGTCTAAGCGCCCTCTCCCCCAATAAGTAATTCGGTTGATATTGGCACTGTCGGGTCACCGAGCTCGATTTGAAATATCATTCTAAAAGCCCATTTCAACCAAAATATACACTATAATTAACTGTATGAGTATGTTTTTATGAAACAGGTAACACAGCACTAAAGTCATTCGGGTGGGGTGGGGATTACAGTTATTCAACGAGTAAATCGGGGGAATCGAAACCTAATTGGTCTAAAAATAGTATTACAAATCATGGTCGGAAAATAAATAAATCACGAACTTAAAGCGTAAGACTGCTGAATAAAACAGCTTCATTTTGCTATACGTTATAACAATTTATTTAAAAAAGGTTCCATTCGCTGTTACCCCGCGACACAGTTTTTCAACATAACATTGTTAGCCATCTATACTTACTTATATCACGAAAATATCATCAGAATATGCATAACATATTTCTCGCATACTATAACGAAATAGCTTTCTAACTTTGATAAAAAGTCAATATGAAGTGATGGTTTTTAATTAAAAAAATCGGTCAAAAGTAAACACCAAATCGCACCAAATGGGTTCGAAAATTGAAAACAAAAATCAAATTATGAGGGGGGGGGGGGGGGGGGGGGGGGGACTCCGCCTCGCACCGCTTTGGTTACTCACTCTGTGGTTTATTAACCTTTATTTTCCCCCTGTATATCCAAATACCTGGCCCCTGAATCCTGAAACGTTTCCGTTTTCTAAATTTAAAACAGTTATAATTATTTAGCATACTAGCATCACCATTCTGAGGTTTGATTTATTTTTGAACAAATCCAATAAAAAGTGAATAGGATACTCACAATTAGTTACGTTTCACTGCTACACTGTAGGACAGTGCACTTTGATTAGCGTGTCAACAGAGGTATTCCAATATAACAAGTAACAATCCCCTTTTTTTGGTTATTTATTATAAAACGGATTACACGCATGATGACGTGTTTGCAACTGCAATAATAACAGCAGCTAGCAGGGTTCTTTAAAACTTGTATTAAAAATACAAACAATTTGTTTTGTTCCCTGGATTTTGTTTGGTCTTTTTTTGGACACTTCAAAAGTGACAATATACCAGACACAGGTGAAAATAAAGATTATTAAAAAACTAGGGGCCGTATTCTCGTACGTATGTAAACGTGGTTTTAACCTAAGCACGCGTTTAATATTGACTTTAAACACACCGTTTATAACTAAATACAATTCTCAAAAATTTGTTTAATTTAAACTAAAAAGGATCTAGCTTTAAACATGGTTATGGGGTATTTTAACTCGCGTTTAACTAAACTTCTGAATCAAGTATATGACAGGGCTGTCAACTCTCCCGCATTAGGCGGGAGTCTCCCGCCTAGACACTCTTTCTCCCGCACTCCCGCCTAGCATATATAAACTCCCGCCTCAAAAATAAATAAAGGGAAAGAAAAGAAAAGGGAAAGAAAAGAAAAGGGAAAGAAAATAAAAGGGAAAGAAAATAAAAGGGAAAGAAAAGAAAAGGGAAAGAAAAGAAAAGGGAAAGAAGAGAGGAAGGGAAAACAGATGTCAATCGGTATATTAAAAGGCCTAGTTGCACCCCGCTTGGGATATCAGTGGCGTGTCCAAATGGGGGTGGGGGTGGGGGGGGGGGGGGGATGGCTGATCTAATCCAGCGTGGAGGGGCACCCCTTATAAATGGACAGATATACATGGCATGAGCAGTGGCGTGTCCATAGAAGGGCCATGCATCCCGCGTTCGAGGGATTTAAAGGGTTCATATATTTAATTCTATCAAATTTCAAGGCTTCAGTCGAGGGAATCGAAACCAAATAGTATGAATGAGTATGCAAGTACTTATGAACATTTATATTCGTGTGCTTATATGCGTGTGCATATGTCTAGAAATATCATTCTAAAAGCCCATTTCAAACCAAAATATACATTAATTATCATGAGCCAGAACTGAGTATAAAATTTGTGCGCTCCGCGCGCATGTTTTCAGGAAACAGGTAACCCGGAACTAAATTCATTCGAGTGGGATTGGGATTATACTTATTCGGAGGAAATTAAGAGGTTTTTAGTAAATTAGTCTTTCAACGCGTCAATCGGGGAAATCGAAATCTAATTCGTCTAAAATAGTATGATAAATCATGGTCGGAAAATGAATAAATAACGAACCTAAAGAGAGGGGGGGGGGGGGGGGGGGGGGGCTTCTTGTTTTAGATTTAGCTGAGAACAATCATTATTTAAATATGTATACTCCTGTCAAGAAAGTACACTGAGCGATCGAATTATCAGACAAAAGTTAACGTTATAAATAACAAAGAAAGAATTTAAGATATTAGAGTAATATGAACTAACCAATATCGTTACAGTTATGTAGGTCTGACTAGTCTTGATCTATATAGGCCTACAGTGAAAATGATGAAATAATTAATACTAGGAATATGTTAACACTTTTCACGCGGCTATTAGTTTTGCCATATGCAAAACGGATTGTTCAGAAACCTTTCCCTTTTTCTTCTTTACTTCGTTCCATGAATTTCTCTTGGTGATTCCAAATAGGGTATTGAAATTCAATACAATATGTCATTTTTTAAGCATTTTGTGAAATTTTAGAATGTCGTCTGCCTGCGGCGTGGAAAGTGTTAACAATAAAGGACTAATAGTGGCGTTATATATTTCAAGCAGTAGAGATATAAATTGATTAATAATAAATGAGTAAAATGTATATAATATTTAGTCAATAATATCACTACTTCAAATGTTAGAAAATGAAATAAAATAAGACATGCAAAAGATGGGAATTGAACCCATGTCTGCCAATTACAATCAATAAAATCCTGCATAGCAGTACGGCGGTTGCAGTTGTGAGGGACGTGTTATCGCAGTATCCGTTCATTAATTGATCGATTTGTTTATTTCATCGTTAAAGGCGTGCTTTCAAACGATATTTGCATGTGCCCTACGCATACATATTTTTTATAATGTTGCAATAGTCCTTATTTTGACAAAATAATGGTTACAAAATGAATATAAAAAAACCCTGCGAACCTGCGAGCCTGCGAGCCGACATCGAGGCCAGGTATCGCTAAAATACATGTGCATTTGATTTTAAACTACGGTGTCTAATCTGGGCCACTATGTATCATGTACCTGCATACAATTACCCTACGAGTTCCTTGGGGACGATATATGAATAGTTTAAAACCGTGTTTTGTTCAACGTTCTGTCTACAAGATAGACTTGCGTTTAACTTAAACACGAGGTTAGTTAGCGGCGGTGTTAGGCTAAACGCGCGTTTAGTACGAGAATACGGCCCTATACATCTATTTGTACATTGTATTGGATTTTCATTTGTCACTTGTGGTAATCAATTTTATAATAAAGAAGTAGATGTGTCTTGCGATTTTTCCTGTCCACAAATATGCCACTCTGTGATGAGACCAGGCCAAAAATATAAAAAAATATCACATTTAGCATAGTTATTTTTTCAACAAAAATGAAAAAAGAAAAAAGAAGCATATAACATAGCTACATGTATGTATGCGAGACAGAGCTTTTTTTGGGCTTAAATTTCCAGTATTTATGCTCTAACCAGCGAGATGAACTTTGAAAAAAAAGTGATTACAGGTAGAGCTTGTTTCTCTTTAAAATACTTTATTTACAAGGACTCATTATACATAGGCTATACTGTGTTCTTATATTCACCGTAATAATTCAAATTGAGCTTGAATTTATAGAAAATAATCTTGGCTAATTGTATCCATATCATAATACTATTTTTGGCGAGTCTGTCTGTCCGTCTGTCCGTCTGCCCGTCCAATGCCTTCGGGTGCATATCCCTGCCCGTCTGCCCATGTAATCGCTATGCACAGGAATCTTCGCCCCACGTAGACAACAAACTGTTGCTACGCGCTCTCGTATAAACAAAACAAAACATTGCGCACGCGATTGCCGGCGCACGCGTAATGGCGCAGACCGTAAGGTGCGTACGCGTTCGTGGCGCAAACAGGGTCTTTTCATGGGGCGGGTAAAAGGAAGCCGTCCGGTGGCTAACAAAGAGAAAAAAAGGACTCCAATTAACTTTAACTCCCGGGCGTGTTTTTGTATGAGTTAAACTATATATGATCAGGAGGTGAAAAGGGATAGGGTTAAATTAAAGGAACTAGGAGCGTAAACTGTAGGCCTTCATCCAGGAACACGTTATGTGTTAAACATGTTATTGTGTTAAAGTGGTTGCGAATTGCGGTGCCTCAACATCCCATCGCGGACCCATCTATGCGCGCAGGCCACAACGGGCCCTCATCATGCCTATCATGGGATGTCTTTTATATAAATGGGAATGTTACAGGGACATGTATAAAGGGACGGTGTGAGCAAACATTTAGCTCCAATTATATCTTTAACTCTCGGGCGTGTTTTTGTCCCGGTTTTTATGAGTTAAACTATGCATGATCAGGATGAAAAGCGTCAAATGAGGGGTGGGGGGGGGGGGGGGGGGGGCTTCAGTCTGCATGCGCCAGGAATCAAACCCAGACCTCGAGCGTGCAAGTGTGTACAGTGTTGTATATAGTTTAACACTATAGCAATTCGGATAGGCCCTAGGCTAATCATGGGATGTCTGTTATATAAATGGGAATGTTACATGGATATCGGTGTGCGCAAACATGCGTGATTTAAATACATATGATACATTTAGGCATGCCTACGGAAGAATAATCAATGACGACACACGGTTCTCAAGACTGGGCACAGATGATCATGACGATAGACCTCTCCTCTCGCTGACTCTAAAACTAAAAGACCTCTGAACTAAGACCCCAATATAAAACCCTAACCCTAGGCCTAATTACACATGTACTGAATTACATGGATATGCACATGGGATAGCCTACCTGGATTTAAGGGCACATGAGGTTCCTGTATTATGGCGATTTGGAATATTTATGGCACCTGTGATAACTGAATTTTAAGAGATACACATCTCATAAACCCCCAACCCGAGAATCGCCCAACCCACGAACCGCAAAATCTAGTTACTATTAATACCCACACAATAATACGATACTGTAGTCTAATTAATAACTGAACGAACAACACACACGCAGCATGATTTATATATCCGTCTACTCGTATATAGTCTGGCATGTACAGGGGATGTTTCCGTGCACCCCAGTACTAATCCAAACCAACTTTTTGGGGTGCCTTTTAGAGTCCTTAAACACATTTAGGATGTTAGCAGTGAAAAAACTCAGATGCTCTCCAGATATCCAAGATGGCCGCCAATATGGTCGGCAAAAATGGTAACATTTGAAAAAAGTCATATATAATACTATGAAAACATAAAATAAAATGACTATATTATACAAGATGTATATATAAAAAAAAACCGGCAACACTTTTTGTCGAGTTCTCTACCCTAACAACACATCACATATGGCGCTGATAAGTAGATGTAATGTTTAGAGCTAGACAGTCCTCAAAATAAGTAACTGACCAGGTAATAAATATAGCCATTTTACTTAAATACTGGCACCGAACTCATCATTATGAGAAATGAATCATGTTAGAGGTTATTACTTGGCTATCTCATTAGTCAGTATGAAAATCCCACGAAAAACCCTCTCTTCTCTCTTGAATGTAATGTATAAAGCTATATAAATAAAACGTTTCAGTATTGCATATTATAAAATAACCAAGTAGTCCAGCGAAGTGTCTTGCATTAATCATTCATTGTTAGAATGTTTTGAATAATAATGAGGGCGAGTGGAAGATTTTGTTTGATAATGAAATTAAGAAAATTGGTAGTGAATGGATTTGGCAATGTGAGCCAGCTAACGTGTGTGATTTAAATGTAAATAAGATTAGCAACAGTTTTTTGAAAGATATTTTGAAAGGATGGTTGAAGTTACGTAAAAGTACGAGATTGTTGATAACATTATATGGTATAATTCCAAAATTAAGATTGGTAAAAAATATAGAAGCTGGAGTAACAGTAATATTATTTTGTTATCAGATTTAATTGAATCCGATCATCCGATTGATGGGTTTCATGGAATTCAAGGAGAAGTATCATGCTGTGAAAACTAATTTTGTTGAATATTTTGGAATTGTTCAAAGTATCAAAAATAATTTAAAGGAGTCATGTTCTAAGTTATTTATTTTGACTGGTAATTGTGAGCAGCAAAAGACCTCGGCCTCTACATTAGCGTATCTAAAACAGAGTACATGACTGCCAACTGCAATCCTCACCCGACACTTCAGGTCTATGGGGATACCATTAACCATGTGACTGATTTCAGGTATCTTGGCTCTATGATGGCATCGGGTGCAAGTGATCTTAAAAGACGCAAGGCATTAGCATGGTGCGCATTTTGGAAGTTGGAACGCCTCTGGAGGAGCCCTCAAATAGGTATCACAACAAAGAGGAAATTATTCAATACCACCTGTGTCACCATCTTACTGTATGGATGTGAATCCTGGGTGATAACCCAAGATATGGAATGCAAAATAAATGCCTTCGCTACCTCTTGCTATAGGATAATGCTAAACATCAAGCGCATGGATCATGTCCCAAACACCACAATGTATGACATGACCAAGACAGAGCCTCTTATCCACCATGTAAAGCGCCGCCAGCTGAGATTCCTTGGCCATATACTCCGTCTCCCTGATGAAGAGCCAGCTAAAAAGTATGCCACCTACGCACCAACACATGGCCGAAGGAGACCTGGTCGTCCTTGCACAACATATCTGACATATATACAACGCTTACTAGGGGACAATTAAGGCATGATTGAAGATCGACAGATTGTCACTCTTGCTCAAGACCGTCGTGCATGGAAGAAACTTGTGGTCGCCTGCTCTGCAGCCGAAGGATGATGATGATATTGATGGTAATTGTGAAAGGAACGAACAGCTGATGACGGATATTTTATTAACAAAAAGAGCCTGTAAATTTGCCTATGTAAAGATAAGGTACCATGTAATACCAAATGCGAATCAGTATTATGGGAAGGAAAGGCTCAATTTGATACTGATTTGTCACAGAAAATTAAGGACTGGAAGGAAGTGTACTCATTAGCTTTTAAATGCTGTATGGACTCATATACAAGATATTTCCAGTTTCGATATATTCATAATATTCTACCAACAAACTTTTTTTAAGTTTAGAATTGGTTTAAAAGAAACTGAATATGTAGTTTCTGCAAAGTGAATAGAGAAACTGTAAAACATCTCATGTGGGAGTGTAATGGAGGAATCTTAGTGCATGGATGAATATTGGGCTAAATATATTTTTCAATGTGAACTATCAGAATATTATGTCTTGGCCTATTTAATGAAGATTTCGACTTTTTCAAAAATATAATTATTCTTTTGGCAAAACGTTATATTTATAGATGCAGAGTTGAAGAAAAGAAATTTAGTATTTAGGGGAATATGGGGCAACTGGACCGTGGGGCAAGTGGTCCGAAATGAAGGATTTTGTAATTGTATGGGCATACTGCTTTCTTTTAAACAATAAGACCTTTGTTGATACTTGACATATATCTTTAACTTCTACAATCCAAAACATTTGGAACTTTAGGATATTTACACATGTGATTTTTCTCCATATCTTTGAAGCTAACTCCTTGAGTGACTGATTGAAAATTCACAGATAGTATGGGCGATATATGAAGATGGGTTTAGATCATGTTTAATGTACTTTATATGATTGACAGATATGCAACAGTAAATATATACATGCATTACAGTCGTCTTAAGATACTAGGTGCATATTGCATTTGATGGGTGCTATATTGTAGTGTGCTTAGGGACTTTCCGAAATATGATTAAAACCATAGGTTGTGGTTGAAATGACCGTAAAATGGCGCATATTGCTAATTTTGGACATTGGTGGTTTGGATTTCCGATCAATATTATCATTTAAAGAATGCTTCAACTTAAATCATTATCACGGGTATTCATTTGGTAGAGTTATTAGTTCATGAATTTGCAAATAACAAAGTACACCCTTTCTTATTTATCTAAAGACACTCGTCTACTTGTAGGACCCGAACGCCGTAATATTTGCGAATTCAAAGATACTCACTGGCTACAGAAATCTGTGTAATGGCTAAAAACAAAAATGCAGTTTTCCCTTTTTCTGAAATGTATTGGAGTTATTGATTATTATGACAAATGGTGGTATGTTTTAAAATATTTTGGCGTAAAATGTATTACGTCACAGGCGTGTTTTAATAACGTTTCATCTCGACAAAGTGCTACGTCATTTGTTGGGGTAAGTGGTCCGAATGGGTGTGGGGCAACTGGACCGCCTGCAAAAACTTAATCAAAATTGTAAAATTCATTTTGAAAATGAGTTGTTAGTGTCAATAAAACATGACTCGGTATTGAAATGTAAATAGAATATGAAATAATTCACATTTTTTCAAGTTCTTAGACATTTTGGGGGTATTTCGGGTCTAATATCACTATTTCTGATATTGAAGGATTACAATATGACATGAAATTGCTTTAGAATGGTTTAAAACCTCGGTATTATGAATTACATCTTTATTATATTTTGAATGGTGTCTGTAAAGGTATTTGCCATGACGAAATATCATGATTTATGTATTTTATCCACTGCTTTTTTGTGTATATCAACCGTTGGGTCATCATTGTCATATTGACTAACTTCCCCTGTAACATGAAAAGCTGGCTAAATATCAAGATGGTTTATTACTAAATGATGATTATATGAAGTAAATAAAATCATTAAAGAAAGGGGTATATATAGACAAATGTATATATGGGGCGTCTGAATATCACAACCATGTAACCATTTAACTAGGTTTAATAAACGTGCAGTCGAAAATTGCGCTTGCTTTGTACACCATTAGTATTACTGCTTTTACACGTTAACCACGAAAAATGTATAAAACATGGGTTTCATGAGACCTATATCATTTGTACACGTTAAATGATATGGAAATGGGTTTGTAAAGAAAATACTGCTTAGTTACCGTGTTGTGAATCAATGATTTTTGTGTATTCTAACCGTTGGAACATATAGGACCAGTTGCCCCAACGATGGGGTAACTGGACCGTGCCAAGTAAAGTTTTTAGTTAGTGGTAATTGGCCTTTTGTTTGGATATTTTTTTATATGTTATATGTAAACAGTTACATGGGTGATATTTTCATAGCAATTCCATAAATATTTACACGAGCTTTAAGCTTTTATATCATGAAATATGCTTAACCGGTCCAGTTGCCCCATCCTCCCCTATGTCTTTAAAGCATTGGTGAAAATGACTGAAAAAAATCAGAGAAAGTTATTGCAGAAAGGAATAATAGAATGGCATCCCATAACAAAAGATGGGGGATATTGTTTTCATAATATTGTTTTCATAATGTTTTCTTTACAAAAAAGCATTATGTGCCTATATAATAGTAACACTTTCTCTGGCATTTGTGACGTCTGAATGTTGATGCTGTGTCTGTATTTGATGTATTTTTTGTAGTGTTATTTTTACATTTTTGTATTTTGTTATGTTATTGTTGTATGTCATAAAATAAAAAGTCCCTATAAATAGGTTGGAAAGAGAAAAAAAGAAAAAAGAAGGAAAAAAAGAAGAATGTTTTGAAGGTGATGTTATGGTGCTGATCAACACTCAAAATACTGTCATTGTTTCAAGATGTGAAGTACTGCACGCCTAGACTACTATGAATTGAATGATTCCCGTCAACACCCCAAGCTATATCCTATCGTTTAAACTGTTAAGTAACCAAACTATTTCATTACACCTCGTGACCCTCCCTGTTAAAGCAATTTAGTATCAAATTTCTTCGGTAACCCCATGCCTCCCAAACCACATTACTTCTGCACACCCCTCTCCTCCCTGACCGGTGGCATATCTCACTACCCCAAGGCCTAACATTAACCATCTCCTGTAGCGCAGCGTATTTCTACCATAATTATTTGCCCGTAGCTTATAACACTCACATTATCATCAAATATTATCAGTACAATGTTCACGGCGTTTAGTTGAAAAATGAGAGAGCCTTTTGTGGATACATAGTCACATACAACACATGATAGTATGACTCCGATATTTGCCCGCCCGCGTGTGTAGGGGTGCGTAGGTGTAGTCGTGTGCGCGTTTATTTTGCATGGCGCACTATGACGCGTTATGTGTTACGCGGCGACTGCATGGTTGCAGTACGCATCTTTCTATAATTTGCGTAATGTTGTGACTATGTGTCCATAAAAGGCTTTCTCAGTCTTCAACTAAACGCCGTGAACGTTGTACTGATATTAGATGATGATAATGTGAGTGTTATAAGCTATACAACATGAGAGAGCCTTTTATGGATACATACATAGTCACAACATTACGCAAACTAAAGTAAGATATCATTATAGCCATCACAGCAATACAGCCACACATTATATTTGTATTCTCTAATGTAAATTATGTACGGACAAAATGGACTGTACACAGTAACAAATCGAAAACAATAACAAAATTCCAATTTTAAGTTTGATTTATTACTACATCTTACGTGCTTTATACTTTCGTCGTGTATGCTTTACCTCGTTGGTTTCTTACTTTTATCACCGTACATTAAGTATACAATAATTTTATACAGTCAAAAAGTAAATGACTAGGTAATAACTCTAAACTTGAAAATATTAAACTATGATGTTGTTGAGAAATTTCGCCTCTTTAATTAAGGATATTGCACGCTAAGAACTGTTGATTATCGAGTTACAATCCCAAATGTAAGGTAAATTACGATTTGTATTGTTGCATTCTTCTTTTCAACGGGGCACAGTATGGCAGGCAATGCATGTGTGCCTTATTGATCTATCGGAACAATGTTACCAACAATCCAACCTGCGCATGCATCACCAATAAGTAATCAATATCAATTTGTCTAGGTATCAATATCATCTGTAAAAAGCAAAGTGCGAAAATGGAAACCGAGCGTACTTTATCTTACTGTTGGTTCTGTAACTTCCTTGATATCAAACAACTAGTATTCATACATGTAATGTCATAAGTTAAAGAGGAAATATTTATCAACAACCTTTAAATACAGTTTGATACTTAAGTGGGAGTTATACTTTTAGAGTTAAGCACATAATATTACCCGCTCAGTTACTTTTCTGATGACTGTACTTTCTTAGTTCCTTATAGTAATATATATTGTTCTTACATAACATTTAACAAAATCTACATATTCAAACACGAGTGTCATAGTCGTCATTCTCATCATCGTCATCGTCGTCATCATCATCGTCATCGTCATCATCTTCCTTGGTCATCTTCGTTACATCTGTGCGGGTCATCGTCATCATCTTCGTCATCTTCGTTGTGTCATCGCCATCGTCATCATCATCGTCAACGTCATCATCTTTATTATCTTCATCGTCGTCGTCTTCATCGTTGTCATCATCATCATCATCGTCAACATCATCATCGTCATCGTCTTCATATTCGTAATCGTCGTCGTATTCATAATCATCTCCGCCATCGTCAACATCGTCATAATCATCGTCATCTTCGTCATCATCATTGTCGTCGACATCATCTTCGTTATCTTCGACATCGTCGTCATCATCGTCATCGTTATTTTCGATGCTGTCTTAAGTCATGAAATTGAAATTTAGTTAGATATCAATAATGCTCCTAGTTCTTAGTCGAATGTATGCTCGTTTACTTCTAAATAAATATATGGATTAATTAAAAAAGTGATGCTCACGATAGCAGCTAAATGTGGATACTCAGATAACATTCAAATTAAAAATATTCTAAATATATGTATTATTTTATCGTTCTTTTATAGATGGGGTGACAGCAATTTGTATCACCAAAAGCTACGGTCAAAGGGACTGGACTGTCGATACATACTTGAGGGAATAGCATATGACCACAACACTGTCCCAAGCGCATACCGCCGGGCAAAAAACGATGGCAACTGCCGACCAACTGCCTGGCGTGACACGTCACATGTCGCCTCATCTTTAGTAGGCTAATACGAGGATCAATCAATAAGTTCTACCTCATACCTCATAACTTTGCTATCATTTATGCCAGTCTTATTGAAATATTATTCCACGATTGTATCTTTGAATCTGAGCTACAAATACATAGTAAATCGGTTTAAGTACTGGTGATGCAGTGTAAACCGAATGGCCATTTACCGTAACGGAAACGGATGAACAACAGAAAAATATCATTTTCAAAGTGCTTATCATTTCACCAATTCTAAGACACTATACTAAACGTACATATTTGTACCCTTCCCCTATTATTAGAGCTCTAATAGGGAACACTGAAAAAAACATATTGCTTTTCATAAGAAGAACTGAGAGTTCTTCAATATACAGGACTAAATGGAGGGATTCCAGGTCTCTCCAAGTTGATTTTCTACTATTGACTTTCTGATTGACTATTCTGATGATTGCGCATAAGGATAATTCAAAAAGTGACAACTGACTATAATGCTAAGGACTTGATATACGAGGCATCGCTGTGGTATGAATCATAATAACGAATTAGACTATACCAGTATGCTAAGGCGTATCAATACATTCGAGTTGATATTATACTATTTGCAAGTCTACAAGAGTTAATATTGCTTAAAGTTTTATTTATTAATGCTAATACCGTATTATAACTAAATATCATACATAATTGTCCATTTTCAGTATTCAAATTGCGCCCTTTATTTAATCATCTAAAATAGAGAAACCCCCGATTAACATATATTTATTTTTAGAGTACGTTGTTTCCGTTGCTGGCATGTCTGGCTTTGAAGAAAATCAGAACGAAAGTGAATCAGATATGACATAATTAGTATTTACTATATTATGTTTAGCCATAATTCAGAGCTATAATCATGACAAATGTCGTGAGGCTGACATTCATATTAGCGATGTTAATGGAGGAGGTACTACTTATTAAATGACCCGCGTAGTTTCATCTTTCTGCTTACATCTTATTGGTTACTATAGCGTGTTATTACAATACGTACACTATCACTTCTTAATTGGTTCCTTATACGAGTGCATACTTTCTCACATAAAACCTATACGCAAGGTAAAAAAAAATCACATTTTTGGCACGTTTTGGTCTATAACTAAAAAAAATTAAAACAAAAGCACCCGGGTAATGACATCACGATTATCATAAAACTAGTTTGACAACATTTAACAAAAAATATTTTGAGTTATCTCTGCAGAACCTAAAATGGGTCAAAAAAAATGTTTTTTATGTTTTCCAAAATGGTCAATTTCATTATCATGGTTGGATTCATTGAACCCTTTTCTGCAAAAAACTGTACAAGTTTATAGAGATTAAATGAATATTGTAGAAGTTACGGTAGTTTTACGAAGGCTGTACCTGAGAGTCCACACCCCCCTTAAGGGTAGTTTTTGAAACTGGATTCACAATATTTATACATGAGTGCCACCCCTCCACACAGGCAATCAAGGGAGCAACATAACCCTTTAATCTGAAAATAATATGTTTTAACTTTAACGTTTCCTTAAAGCTATCACATCGACAGCACGCGTTTTATCTGTATTCATCTTATCTATGAACTCATATATTACAGAGGCTAATGAATATAGAAATGGATTGATTGTGGCATTAATAGGCAGAATAAACGTTACAATCCAGGTATACAACTGAGGTTTGACTATAAGACTCCCGCTCTGAACAAATATCGAAAGCATAATGATAGGCAGCCAGCACATCATATCTGTTACAATTATCACGCCCATTTTGATAGCTATTCGGAGTTCTTCCTTATGACTTTGATTTCGTCCGGCTTCTTTGGCTGTTTGTCGCACTGTTATGAATATCCCAATATAGGCAAAAGTAATTATCAACATGCATATGAAATTAACAATTGAAAAAATCGCAATGCCGAAGTACATGCCTGGTTTTGTGCCAACGACAGTATCAAGAGTATTATCAAGTACTATAGCTGTGTTATCAGGATAAAATAGTCCCAAATCATATTTCCAATCTGTAGTTTGAAAAATATTTCGTCGAGACAGAGGGAGACCAGTACACACCTCAGATACATCGTATATATCAGGGTTAATAATTGGCAATATGAGTGAACCGATACTCAATATTACGGATACTACCCAGAGTACAGCTATGGCTACCCTGGCTGAACTTGTGCCTAATCTCTTAGTGCTAAAAGTATATCTAATACCCATAATTCTGTCAATACTTAAAAGAGTAACGAGGAATACAGAAGTCTCGGATGGATAGAGTCCCGGCTACCTTACATGTAATGCTTGATCTCCATGCATCAGAGGGGAAATAACCAAGGTTCCAATAATATATATCTGCTGAGGTAATCACTAGCATATAAATACCCATAAACAGATCTGAGATTGACAGATTTGAGATTATCAAAAACTGAACTTTGTTTACCACTGTCACTGTGTGTGTAGCGATAATACAGTGTGCACACGTTACTAATAACTGCCAAAATGCCCAATATCCACATAGTAATTCTTTGATGCTGATTTGAAAGCAATCTGTCACAATCTGTCAAGAATTGTGATCGTGGTATTGTGGCAGTGCATTTTGCTGAGTTTATAAAGCAACAGGTAGCAGCATTATCCACCAATATAGTAAAGTTTGGGTTGGGAACATATGTGAACGATCCAGAGTTTACTTCCTGCAACGGATTGCGTCTCAAATCTAATAAATCAAGATGGGTCATTGAATTATTGACAAAATACAACCTTGTATCAAATTTATTAAACCTGTTTTCAGATAAATCGAGATATTTCAAACTAAACGCATTTTGAAATACACCTCGCGTAAATTTCGACAACCTATTTTTTTGAAGGGAAATATAAATTAATTGTTCGTACTGTATAAACGTAGGCAGCTCAAATAGTTGCAGATTATTGTCACTCAAATCAATCATCTCAAGTAGAGTAAGTGATTGTAAGGTCTGTGAATATATGGCCTCAATGTGATTTCTGGACAGATACAACCGCGTCAAAAGTTCTTCAAACTGCCGCGGGTGTATTTCAACTATATCATTGTTCGATATATATAAAAAGCGTAGTTTAGTAAGACCTTGAAACAACTGTGGGTGTACCTCTGAAATACTATTGGTTGATAAATCTAAAAAGATCAGATTGGTCATCCTATCAAACTGTAATGGATGCAGCTCCACGATATTATTGCCAGGCAAATATAGCAAATTCAGGTTTGCAAGATCTTGAAATAACTGTGGGTGTACCTCTGAAATATTATTATTAGACAGATATAGTTTGTCCAGGTTTTCAAGACCTTGAAACGACTGTGGGTGTAACTTCGAAATATAATTGTTTGACACATCTAATTTGAACAGATCGGTAAGATTTTCAAACTGTAGTGGATGCAGCTCCACGATATTATTGCCAGGCAAAAGTAGCTCATACAGGTTTGCAAGACATTGAAATAACTGTGGATGTACCTCTGAAATGTTATTGTTTGACAAATCTAGCGCGAACAGGTTGGAAAGCCCTTGAAACTGTAGTGGATGCAGTTTCCCGATATTATTACCAGGCATAGATAGGTGATGCAGTTTTGCAAGACCTTTAAACACCCGTTGGTGTACCTCAAAAATATTATTGTTTGACAAATATAAATTATTCAGGATGGTAAGCCCTTGAAACTGTAGTGGATGCAGCTCCACAATATTATTATCAGCCATATCTATTGTTATCCAGTACAGGTTATTACGACCTGTAAACAACCGTTTGTGTACGTCTGAAATAGTATTGTTTGACAAATCTAAATGGCTTAGTTTGGTAAGACCTTTAAAATGTCGTGGATGCGGCTCCACAATATTATTATCACCCAACTTTAGGACACGCAGGTTTGCAAGACCTTTAAATGACTGTGGGTGTACCTTTGCAATGTTATTGCTGGTTAAATATAACGCTTCCAAGTTGGTGAGAGCTTCAAATTGACGTGGGTGAAACTTCACAATACTATTGATAGATAAATCTAGCCGATTCAGGTTGGTAAGCATTTCAAACTGCACTGGGTGCAGCTCCACGATATTATTATCACACATATCTAGCTCCTGCAGGCTTGCAATACCTTGAAACACCTTTGGGTGTACCTCTGAAATAGTATTGTTTGACAGACATAATCTTGTCAGGTTGACACTCCCTTCAAACTGTAGTGGATGCAGCTCCACAATATTATTATTATCAGACATATCTAGCCACCGCATGTTTGCAAGCCCTTGAAACGACAGTGGGTGTACTTCTGAAATGTTATTGCTTGTTAGACATAACAATTCCAAGTTGGTGAGAGCTTCAAATTGACGTGGGTGAAGCTTCACAATACTATTGATAGATAAATCTAGCGAATATAAATTACTCCAATACAATGCGTAAACGGTTGTTAATTCAGGGACTGTGGTAGTGTTTCGGCTAGTATGCTGAGAAACTACAAACGCGAATGGATCGATTCCATGTAGGCCAGTGTTTTTCCATGATAATCGATTCGTGGAGTTCGAATACAAAACTTGCAATACCGATGAAGTTTCGGTAGGGCAACTTATCGTTACATCATGATGGCCTAAAATACATGTGCACATATGTGGGCATTGGAATTGTGTGATCATTAAAGTTACCTCTCCGTGAACAAAGTTTTCATAATATACATGTTTATCGCATCCAACCGAACAATTGATGGGTTGGTCATATATAGCATGAACAACGGGAAATCTGAAGATAAATAAGATAGTATATACAAATACTCTATAATAAAAGAAATACATTGTGTTGCTCATCATAGGCGTAACAGATTTAAAAAACCGTTCTGTGTCGTCACATTACAAGGTTGGGGATGAAAAGTCGACACCTACCTATCGTTGGTTGCTTAGACGATCGGTATATAGCTACGAGAAGAAGATATCAGAATTGTTCTTTACAACTGTCTCTCATTTTTAGAAACTCAAGTCAAAGAAGCTCGCTATAAATTTAAATAACTTTTTATTCTTCTACCACCTGGTTTGAATATATGGGCTCCTTTAATTTAGGTAGTGACGTCAACAGTACGAATCCCAATTCCCGGTTGCGTAACTTGATAACATTGGTCACCACATACATGTACATACAAAGATACTCAGGCGCGGCTAGGCGTAATGCGCCTCAAGTTTACGTAACTAGTCGGTTAATCGAAATACATATGGAGTTCACTCACTGCTCTATCTACCGACCTTTTATAATGAAACCTTTTTAATGGATCTCATTTTGAGTAGCTTGGTGCTAAGCATAGATGAAAGGAACCGACAATTTGGAACCCGGTAGTATATATTTTACGGAATAAATCGTATTGGAAACTGGAAAACAATGCTTAGCACCAAGCTGCCGAAAGCTGGATTCCTTTTTAATAGCAGATTAATGTGATGGCCTATCAATCAGTCACACTACAATGTTGTGAATGTTCATAGGTACATGGTCATATGGTTATGCATGAGTGTGAAACGAAAACCCTTGTCCACCATGAAAACCCATTACTTCGATTTTTACCGGTATTAATATTCAAAGGTCTGTATGATTTATAAAAAAACCAAATCTATTGTAATTTACGGTTACTGTTACATGTAATCGATAACAAAAGTCGGGAGGCTCTTATTCATACCGTAGTAAACGTCAGACCCCTGGCTGTTGTTACCGATTAGTCGATTCCTCGAACACTGTATGCTGATCGGCATCAAATTCTTCAAAGGAAAAGGGTCCTATATAAAGAACGAAAACAGCAATTCAAAGACTCATTAGCATTGTTAATAATGTTATTGAAATACATAAAGTGCACTTGCATTTCATCGCAATACAAGGTATATCCGCGTTTCAGATTAGATATAGAAACCACAATGTCGGGAATGCCACTACCATTTTCAGAAAGAGGAAACACCTGTTTCAAGATGTTACGAATTAAGACGTCAAACTAAAACTGAATTGAATTTAAAACAATTTGGTTGCGTATCCCTTTTTATTTAGAACAATTTGGTTGCGCATCCCTTATTAGTGCATTTAGCTACAACGAGTTTGCAATAACGCAGAAAATACATGTATATGTACAGGGTGTATCATTAAAATTGCGACAATTTTGTGTGTGAATTATACCCGCAGGAAACAATCACCTAAAAGGCTAAAATGTAGGTGTGTTAAAGCTATGTCTACATTACCTCATAGTCAGTTATGAGCAGTATTTCGTCAAAAATTGACCTAGAAATCAATAAGTTTTACAGAGTTATTGGTATGGGAACATTTGTTCCATAAAGATAATTCTACATTTGTCAAACCAATGCATGAAGTACGTATTCAAAGAGCATATATTAGGAAAAAATAATACTGAAATTGATCCTTGCTATCAAGAGTTTAATGCCTGTATTATATAAATTATGGCTTTAGAGCAAAATATTTCGCCCGTATCATTGACATGGAGCAACATCGCTGGCCAAAATTACTTGTTAACACAATGCTAAGTTTGGATATTGAGCCAATTAAACTTCGATACAAATTCTTACTATTGTATTCATAATATTTTGCACAAGTGTGACCTAATTGACATAATTGACTCAGCGAAGTCTGGTAGAGCTCCATTGAATCCTCATTGGGCCAATTCAGTTAAACGCGCGATCAATAATATATCTAACATTGAATGGGAAGAAGAATGTCAAATCCAAACCCTCTCTTACAGATTATTTGAGTATTAAGTACACTCCAGGCATGGAGACATAGGCCTACTTGTTAGATAACATTGATTTTATGGGGCTTGTCTGTAATTCAAGATTCGTTCAAATACACTACCATTAGAGTACAAAGTAAGTAAATGGACCCTGATAATAATGGCACCTGTCAATTATGTAATAATGGTATTGAGGATACAAAACACTTTCTTTTCACTTGCATGTCACTTAATGCTATAAGAACTAATGAATATAATAATCTAGAAAAGGCTCTAATTGACTTAAATGGTATTGATGTATGGGTGCTATTTATCTCTAGCGATCTTGAGGTAAAATATAAATTAATGCTAGGTAGTACATACACCACATTTTGTAATATAAGTAATGTTAACGACTTTTATCATGTATTTGACAAATTTTGTAAGTCCTTCTCCAAGCGTGCATGGAAGGCACGATTAGAGACGAAATGCGCAAACAATGACGATTGAATTTAATATATTTGTTCATGTATATACATGTATAGTGCCATTTTCCACGTGTGCCTGACATAATTTCAGATCAATTTTGTATGATTGACTTTGTGTCTGTATATAATATGTATCTATCTCATGGTAAAACTTTGTAATTTGTGTATATAATTGTGTATTAATCTTGTAATTTTCTGTATATGAACGCACCGTCGGGTAGACGGGTGCCGCTGTTTTAAAAGCGTATGTTCAAATAAATAAATAAATCAAAACAAAAAAAAATCAGATTTTTGGAGTTGTATCCACGAAATGATAAATCCTTTGAAACTATCCGTCTAAGTAAAGAGCTAAGAGTACAGATTCATTAACAATCTAAAGCTATTATATACGAGATCTTGAGATATTCAAACAAAGAAGCACGTATTCAAAGAACATATTCTTCCACTGATCTTAAAAAAAAATCACTGGAATTGTCACTTGCTATCAAGAGTTTTGCATGTTTTAATAAATGAACCCATTTTGGCAACTGTCCACGAAATGATAAATACTTTAAAATTGTCCGCCTACCTGGTCTAAATGAAAAGCTCAGAGTACAGTTTATTTTAAATTCAAATTCAAAAGATATGTGGGATGTAAAAACACCCCTACATTAATAATGGTATTCTCCAGGTTAATTATTTGACTTCGCATTATTTATATTGATTTGAGCCAATCAGCGCTCAGATGTGAACAAATATTAGCCAATCACAGCTGGGCACTGAATTGACTTGCGGCTTGGAAAGGGATTTTCGATCTCTTGTCTCGTGTGTATCTATCTGTCAACTGCAGTTGTGTCGTTTCCCTCGTCGTTTTCTTTGTAATACTTTGCATAATTTAGAGCCTCAACGTTTACTTTAATTAACTGCCAGAATATGGCGACGAAATGTATCAATTTGTGATATAGACTACTCATCTCTACTGTACTGTCACCCAGAAAATGACTCTTACAGCTGGTGGCAACGGTGCTGAATCCACCAGAAGACTGGCGGTAAATTTAAACTGCCGAATTCGACAGACTATCATCATTGTACACACGAGGTATTTGACATTTCATCACCTTTTTGTTGGCCATGCGTTATAAGGGCACGACAAAGAGTATCAATCGATACTCTACGCAGAAGAGGAGCAAGAATACCATCCGGGAGGATTTCAAGTTCTTCCGACGTTATGCTATACGATATATTTGCGAAATTGATGCCATCCGGTGTCAAGACAGATGAGGGATTGAAGAACTCTAGTTTTTGCTAAACGTTATGTTATATTGAGCAAATAAATGCTTAAACCACCTGGTATCAAGTCAGATGGGAGTGGAGATTCGTCGATGATTCCTTATAGCCTATCCCTGGGCGCTACCTAGTCATTGGTTTGCTGGGAATCGGGAATCACGCCACGCTGATGACGTTGTTGTGAAAAGAACATTTGCTCAAGTTTGGGACACAGCGGTATCAACTTCAAGACGTTTTTTGCGGGAACTTTGTACCTATCTCTATCTGTGGAACATTTTTATTTTGGACATAATATTTTGCTTGCCCGTACCGAAAATAGAAGATTTTTAAAGTGGATTGGTAAAGGCAAAAATAATATATAAACTCAGTAATAACATTGATATTATATTCGGAAGTAATTAATAAATGCTAAAAGACTTTCGACCGAACAATATTGTGATAAATTTAGCAAATTGTGTATAAAACCATTCGGCATTGTCAAAATTAAAACGAGAGTTTCATTTAGCTTACACTCTCTTTCTTATATTAATATTTAAATTTGTCACCCATACAAATTATAAAAAATCCTGTAGTTATTTGCCTACAAAGATTGAGTGTTACCGTACCTCAATTGTTGAAGCTTAGGCTATTCCTCATGTCATAGCATTTTTGATACATTCTTTGGTCATGAAAATTAAGAGAGGTGAACCTCTTTTATCCAAGGTCAATTGTCAACAAAGTCCATCTCTTTAATATTGTTTATGCATTCGCCATATTGCGAATTGTATTTGTTGACGATCTTGATAATATGTCAATCAGATTTTCAGAAATGTTGTGTACTTCATCCTCACTCATCCGATATCTTGTATATTCTCGCAACTGTCCACACACAGTTGAGTTCTTTGTTGCTGCGATAAAGATACTTTTCTCGATGTTGTTGCTAAAGTTGTTCACATTTTTGTGGAATTAAGGGCAACATTTTGCAGGATTTTTAGAACCAGTCCTTAATCATCCAAAATAGTAGGCATTAAGCTACACATGATTATTACAGCTGATTTAGACAACTCAAATTTATATAAAGTTAAATTAAGTATAAAAGTAGAGCAATTTTGCTTTGGAAACTGTGAGCTCGTTTATAGATCTAACATTTTTGACAGAATGAAATAACAATTGCATAACCATTAAATAAGAATTTACCAAAGTAAATTCATTTGTACAACACAGTTTGCATCCACGAAGGACACAGCAACACAAAATCTGGCATTGCCGCCCCCATTCTTTCGCCCCCATTCAGCATGTTTACATTCATCATTTAGAGAATAAAATAGTTTTTAGCTGTTTTGCTATATACGATGGGCTTATAATGCATAGGCTGTACCATATTTGTGTCGTCATGTATGGGCGCCAGGTTCATTCCTTATTTAGTTTATTGGTTATTTTGATCTTTTATCATAACATAACGCAAGTTGTTACATTCATTAAACCTCAACAAACTGTCCCCCTTTATAAAATCGGCGAAGTCCAGCGAGCTGTTTAACAACTTCCTGCTTCGAATTAATAGCGTTCTTAAGCACACACCCGCACATCCCAACGCCGAAGGTGTTATGATTTGAATGAATTAAGCCCCGCCCCAAATTATGCTACACCATTGTCTTATAAAATATATAGTGCGTAACCACTGAAAATCAGCACAAAAAAATCAAATTGCCTGTTGACATTCAAAATCACACCCATTATATAAGAATACATATATCATTAATACAAAAGTGCCTAATAATTATATGATTTCAGTGCATAGTGTATATTATCATAAAACACAATTACATCATGTTTTCATTGTATAACATAATACTGAGCATCATCATGTTTACATTGTATATGATAAAAGCTTCATTCCGTATTTTGACCTCATAGGCGCACAACGCTAAATAAATCCTCGTTTTGTGTAATGGTAGTATGTTCAGGCAAACAAAAACACCATTTTTGTGATTAATTAATAAAATGAAAGACAATCTCTTGAACTTTGATCAGGATATCGCAAAATGTTGATTTTTGATTTTACCGAAAATGTATCACGTGTATGACGGAACACGCGTGCTCAGAGGCGGTCAGAAGGCGAGCGATCGGTTGACAATATAGTAGTGGCGCTATTTAAATGATCATATCGTAAAATCTAATTGGAAAACGTAACACTTCTTGCCAATTTTATAAAATGTTAATATTTATTAAAATAATTTAGGCCTATTATTATTTCAAAATTCAAATGTTTTCCCCGCATACCGCTAAAATTCGGCAATTTAGGGGCTGCCATTTCCACAATTATCTAAGGTTTAACATTATGGATGAGCGGGTCATTGCGTAATCAGTTTCTTTGTTCATTGAGTTTGATCAACATGTCATGATCAACGCAAGAGATTCTAAAAACCTCCAAAATTCTGCAAAATGGCTTTAAAGTGCCCACAATTGGAATATTAAAACATTAGTAGCATGCATTAGGTAACTTAACTTTAGTAAGAGGTTGTATTTAAATTAACGTAATTGACATGTTTCTTGATATTACTTGGTGTTTACAAAAATGACAAACAAAAAAACCCAAAAACTAATATTTTTATAGTGTGCTATAAGGGCGCTCAGCACTAAATCACTACTCGTATTGTGTAATGGTAGAATAAGTTCCGGCAAAAAAACCACTCACTCACATGATTTTGTGATTTATTGGGATCCTTTGGGACTCACTTTTGTGTGAGGGTAGCATTTTTGTATTCAATTGAAAGATAATCTCTTGTACTTTGATCAGGATATCGCAAAATGTTGATATTTGATTTTACCGAAAATTTATAACGTGAATGAACAAGCGTGCTCTGGCCTACCACTTTAGTAGTTAACCCCTTTGTGACAGACAGTACAGAGTTAACACGGAGAAATTGTAACCATGTCAAATTCCTAAGAGAACTGGACATGCTGGCGGTGGCTATAGCGGCCTAGACCTAGAGCTTGCCTTTTTATTCACGCAAAATAATCACCATACGATAACACTTTCCACGCGGCTATTATTACTAGTTTTGTCACGTACAATACAGATATTTCAGAAACCTTTCCCAACTTTCAAGGTCTATCTCAAGGATAACTGATCTAATACTACACATGTTTGTACTTATTTTGATGTATTTCTCATGATGATTCCAAATGTGATAATGAAATCCAATAATTTCGACAATTTTGTAACATAATGTGACATTTTGTAATGTCGTCTGCAGACGCCTATCGCGTGAAACGTGATTCAGGCTCATCTTTATAAAATTGTTCAAATGAAAGAAATAAGAGAACAAACAAAATGATAACTTACCGATATGGAATATTACAGCAATAGGGATATATCAAAAATCTGCGTCAGAATTTCTTCATCAAATACCAACTGACGTTCCTCCCAGTGTTAAATAAAATTGTGAAATTGCGATGGGTGCATTATCATCTAGAAAACAAATTTGGATTTGACGGAGCAATCCCGATTGGTGAAACACCGTCTGGTGACTCTCGAAGCTGATAATATGATGAACTGCAATGCCGCGACACCGCTGTGTGATTTATAGAACGGTTTTTAGCACTGGCTGTACTCTTGTACACACCACACCCCACTCTTTATTCTACCAATTCAATCCCATCGCGCACGCTCAACCTGCAAAGCATTTCTATTACAGCACTGGTTTCGTGCCTGCCTCATTTACACCGAGCTAGTGTATAGCATACACCTAGCACCAAAAGTCCCTGACCAGGCGCTTTGATGTTGGCTTATCTGAAATCAATAATGGGAACCAACAATCAAATGGTCAAATCTCTTCTCCGTAGTGTGATACCTCATTCATAAAGATCAAATGAATACTTCTGAAGTTATGATGATTTCAAATAGCACAAGTAACCACAACAAAGTTGCACAATTGCACTAGCATTGGTTTCCTATGGGATATCATTGATTTGCATTGTCCATTTTGGTATGAATGAATGGGTAACAGGCATCGACAGGGAGTCGGTACACACATTTTCAATGCGAAATCACACACTAGGCAAGGATATATCCTATTGAAATCAAATTTTAGTGCAAGAATTGTTTTAGTAGTTGTGGTCGATTAAGCAAGCATAACATCAGCAATATCCACTCGATTTACTAAATACATGAGTTATAAACATGATTGTGAATGAAGATGGTGTTGCGTATGTTCCCATAATGATACAGCATCTCTCTTACATTGACCAATAAGTATGGACAAAGTAGTGGTAACTAGAATGGGAAAGAGAGATGAGCTATAAACTAAACTATTATGCTGGTTCGCAGTCGCAGATGGGCACGAAACGAGTGCTAAGCATTTTACACTACTGTTGCATATACCCCTGACTATCTTACTATCGTTTACCAATTGGGCGAAAAAGGCGGAGTGGCTCGCATCACCAGTATTTCCATCTTATCTTATTGGTATCGAGAAAAGTGCTTCCCGTAAGACATTTCGTGGTCCCCATCGTATTGGAGCATGCGATTGATATAGTCATGTGGGGGTACGGTCTCCTCGATGAGAATATCGCTGTTGGCAAATCAAAATCGTGTGCTAATAAATTGCCAATACCTAAATTGAGTGCAGTATGTACTATTCTAGCAATACTACTCTATTGAATTTATGGCGAACCCATTAACGCGTGTCTTTGTGTCGTTATTTTATGGAGTTGACACCTCGAGTTCGATTCCCATTGACCATGACTATCTTTGGAGTAAACAGACACGAGTTCGTTTAAGAAATACTTACTTATTCGCTCTTGATGCATTTATTCGCTCGTAAATCCGAAAAAAATTGTCTTAGCATTGTGTATTTAACTACTTGTGCCCAAGTGTGGCACGGAGGGACTGGACTCCCTGAATTGGAACGCCAGTTAGTTACGGACGAGATCGCACGTCTTATGACTAAAGAAGTCTGAGCAAAGCTACTTTGGCGATAAAGGCCAATTCAAATCCTGAGTACACTGTTTAAAGATGGGAGAGCGTGTTGGCGCAGCGGGAGAGCGTGTTGGCGCAGCGGTAGATACCCTCGCTTTGCACCAATGAATCCCGGGTTCGAAATCTGTGCTCGGTCGGGCTTTATGTGCATTTGGTTTATCACGATCCATACACGCTCTCGCAGGTTTTCTCCGGGATCTCCGGTTTCCTCCTGCTTTCAAAATCTGTGATTAGTTGTTTCGGTTATCAAAAACTTCCTTGACCCAATGGTATTTGGGGAGCTGCATTGAAAAATGGTGGATGTTACAATCTAAGTGCGGATAGGTTTGCGCTAGAAATTGGCAGCACCCTAGTTGATGCGACCTGATTCTGATGATTCACCAGCAGCGAAATTACAGCGCTTTGATCACTTTGAAAAGGCGCTATATAAATACTAATTATTATTATTATCATTATTATGGAACGTTGGCTGTTTAAAAAAGAAGAAGCCTGTTTTGCTAGTTTAGTTGTTATCTGTGTCAAATATAGTTTGCTAAATCCATCAAATTACTATACTACCTTTTTATTGTACTAGCCTCAGGTTCACAATTTCCATCAAAGGTGAATCAATTATTATTTTATACATGCTTCATTTTTATTTAGTTATAAAGTTATTTTGTTTTTACAAAGACAAATAAAATGTCTTCCTGATTGTGTCATTGTTATCTTTATTTCATGATTGTTTTATCGATACTTTTGCTTTATTTATGAATAAAAAAAAAAATATATATATATATATTGCATACTCATTGCAATTATTCATAAACATGTATTGTATTTATTCACTTAGACTGATATTTCGTTTTCATTATTTTATGAATATTTGATATTTATTTTATTAATTCATTCGATTAATTTGATTGAACGTTTAGTCCATATTATGAATTTAACATTAACATTTAAGTTTTAGATTTGTGTGATATATATTCAATTTATTTGATATCTTGTTTAAAAAAAATGAACGGCCACATACAGCCGTAAAGAAATGCCGTGATATATTTAATCACGGAACAAAAAATTGTTATTAGTAGAAAGTAGACGTGGATTAATAAACACATAAATGATAAGTAAGTAAATAATATGATGGAACATAACAAACTAGAAAAGTAAGATACAAAAAAGATACGCCGCGTCTGGTAGCTGACTTGAACCTTGATTTCATGCGTGATAACCCAAAGCGCTAACCGCTATACTCTGTTTGGCCATCTCGAGACAGTGACGTAACTGAACAGGCGCAGCTTTTACGCACGCGTGTGTATCTTCCGCCTTTCAACGCTCGTGTTTGTACGCCAGCGCCGCGAGTATGCGCGCGAGTTATGTGATGCAATTAGTAGAATACGCGGTTACGTCACTGTCTCGAGATGGCCAAACAGAGTATAGACCATTCAGTTCAGCTCACATATTACGAGGTTTGAGACTCTTGGTCGTATAGCTGCAATGACCAATGAAAATGACAAAACTTTAGCTTATAATTCAAATACTATGACCATGTTTTATTGCGATTTCATTGCTATTTACGATTGAAATTATATTCAATTAAATACTCTTTAGTAAAACTACGGTTGAAGAAGATTTTTTTTGTTTAGAAAAGATAATTTAGACAAATGTTAAACATGGCCGCCTCAACGTATGTCTAGAAAGAAGTTAATTTGAGCTTTTCGGAATAACAAACTAATAGTTATCTGCCGTAGCTGCAAACTAAAAAGGGTGATATTTTCCAAACAAGTGGTCGCAACCAATATCAACGCATTGTATCGAGGACTGTACATTTAATTATGTAATAACATTACTTTTATTCCCAAGTATAAGCCGGGGTAATAATACAATCGTATTCGTTGTTTGTTCATTATCATATCTGATAGCATCAAAGTCATAATGAAGCAAATGCAAGTTATGAAAGTAAATGGTAACAAGTCGCCTTTCGCCCTTGTGTGCAATTGCCTTTCGCCCTTGTCAATAACTCGCCTTTCACCGTTGTCAATAACTCGCCTTTCGCCCTTGTCAATAACTCGCCTTTCGCCCTTGTCAATAACTCACCGTTCGCCCCTGTCAATAACTCGCCGTTCACCCTTGTCAATAACTCGCCTTTCGCCCTTATCAATAATTCGCCGTAACTCACCCATCCGGTAACTCGCCATTTATCCATCCCTCTGTAAGGATGAGAAGGAAACCGTCAAACATTTAATGTGGCTGTATGGTTTGGTTTCTTACTTTTGGGAAGGAAGTAATCAAATGGTTAACTGACTTGAAATTCCAAATGATCATTTCGTATATCAATGTTCGTCTTGGTTATTATGAGGTAAGCGATACCAATTCAAGAATCGAGGTTGGTTTTTCAACACTTTAAAGAATGAGTCTTTTCTGTGCAAAAAGTCCATAATTTTCCGCCATTTTCAGTTACGTACAAAGCGTACGAAAGAGGGGGTCGAAATATACCCCAACCGTTCGTAACTTAAATGGCGATCTTGAGAGGCGGGATTTGTTTTTTAAAGTACAAAACAAAATAAAATTTCGCCATTTATTGCGTACGTAACTCAAGAGGGGGGGGGGGGGGGGGGGGGGGGGGGGGGGGGGGGGGGGGTACAAAGTAACGTACGCTCTGTACGTAAGTGAAAATGGCGATAATTGTGGACGACCCCTTAAAGTAAAGCGGGGAAGCCATATTAATATTGGGAGCCTTTATTGAAGAATAATTCATTGGTTGATTACCCGTAATTTCACCCTTATTAAGATGAGCACTCCTGATGTAGTTCTCGTTGAAAATGACTATTGTGAAAAATCACCGTGTTGCATAAACCTCATCATCTTTAACTGTGTAAATAAAAACACCTGATACAAAATATAGCTGTAATTTTGTAATTTTAAACCGACAAACAGACGACTGTACTGGTTGCAGTTAAATGAAATATTGGACAAGTTTTGCCGCCGTGAGCATCCAATATAAATTTGCGGCGGAAAAAGGGGTGACCTCTGTCCACTAAAGGCCAGAGGCCGTCTTCAAATTCCTGTCACCACATTTTTTTCTTCTTCTCGTAGCCCGTCGGAAAACTTTATTATATTGATCAACCTTTTTTATTTTGAAATTTGAAGTGTTTTTTAAATGTATGTATTTATATTCATACATTGGTAGATAGGCCTACCACATCGTCTTGATATCTAGTAAATATTTTGTTTCCCGTAGGGCACCTATGCATTTTTGTAGCAATCTTATCCACAATTAATTTCTTTGTTTTAATAATTGGAATGGGTTTTTAATCTATTGGGTTTTTTCAGTTCAAAAATACAGGAAGAAAATCGTAAATGCTATTTTAAGACCAAACAATGCGTGAAATATATGCCAAGATGGCATTTTATAAAGAGGTGAACCTGTCATTAAGATAATTAATAGAAAAGTTTTGGGAGAAATTCACCGTCAATACAAATGACTTGTGGCAGATCCCTAGTGCTAAAATCACAACTGCTAACTAAACAGATTAAAACAATCAGTTCACATCGCAGTTTTTTGTTAACTACGGAACAACCAAGAGTTCCCATAAATCAAGCTATTCCCATTCCAATTGCCACCATACACGTAAAACAATGTTATGGAAGGGCATGTAAAACCATCCTTGGCCGTGATTACTCATCTTATGATGATGCTTTGTCTGCTTGTCAACTTGAATCCCTTGCTTGTAGAAGAACGAAACAGTGTCTTAAATTTGCATCAGGCCTGGCCGACAATATCAGAACAAAACGTATCCTTCCCAACACCAGATTTGAAGTTCATGGCAGAAGACTACGCAATGCAGATTCAGTTTCACAATTATCATTTAGAACATCCCGCTTTCAGAACAACCCTGTGCCTTATTTTGTCAATCTTTTGAACAATTCATTTTAGGTGACTGCCCAGTATACATGTATTGTGATTTTATGTACTGTTTACATTTACATTTTGTGATTATTTGATAATGTGCAATATTAGGTCAATATCATATTGGGGGTGGTGGTGGTGGTGGGGGGGGGGGGGGGGGGGGGGGGGGGGTGGCTAATAGTTCTTTTCATGTGCAATGTTGTTTGGAAGGTGGGCTTGTGAGTTTGTGTATGAGTGCATGCTAATAGTGGATACATGTGGTGTCAAATCGTGTGGTAAAGGGGGTTTATGTGTGCCTTTTTCTTTTTTTTCTTTTTTTGTCAATTCATTTTTACTGCCCAGTATACATGTATTGAGATTTGATGTACTGTTAACATTTACATGTTGTGATTATTTGATAATGTGCAATTTTTTAGGTGTTTATGGGGGGGGGGGGGGGGGGGGGGGGGGGCTATTAGTACTTTTCATGTGCAATGTTGTTTGGTAGGTGGGCTTGTGAGTTTGTGTATGAGTGCATGCGATATGCTTAGTGGATACATGTGTTGTCGGGGTGTGTGGTATAGGTGGTTTATGTGTCGAGGGGTGAGTGTACACTTGTGTGTGAGGATGTTTGTTTCTTTTGCTTGTAAATGTGTGTGTTTGGTTTCTTAAATAATTTTTGTGTGGGGATTTGCAATCATAATTATGTATTTTATATGTTATCGCTGTTTTATCATGTATTTATATGTATTTTTGATGATAATATTATATGTTTTTAAATTGTAAAAAATGCGCAATTTGGCCTTTGGCCACGATGTTATTTTATAATAAAATTGAATTGAAAATGAATTGAATATGGTAATTAAACGTGTGTTTATCAATCGATCACTCTTTCATTGGATTTAATACACAGATTAACAAAACAAAAATGCATACCTGAAGAAATATACAATGACCACTTTTCAGGGTCACCTATTATACACCAACCGAATGGAGATACATTTGGACTTTTTTGTTTTTCCTAGACATTTGTTACGCTTTTTGTGATGCTTCCTTCCCGTTTGGCATTAGACAGTCACAAACATGAACATGACAAAGAGGAAAATAAATGAGTAGAAACAGAGTCCAAATTGAACCCTGAAAAGTCATAACTTGATTGTCTAAGAAAATCCTCATACAGGGTATATTAATGTAATAGGCTAATCTTCATCTCCAGTTCGAGGCACATGTTAAAAATGCCTAACCAGGTTCGAAAGGTTTGGTCTAAGCGCCCCATCCCCAATAATTCGGTTGATATCGGAACTTTTGGTCACCCAGCTCAATTAGAAATATCATTCTAAAACCCATTTCAAACAAAACATACATTAATTAACTGAGTTGAGACTTTTCTTAATTAACTGAGTATATAGAAAACGAATTCGTGCGCATGTTTTCATGAAATAGATAATACAGCTCTAAAGTCTTTCTGGTGGGTTGGGGATTACACTTATTTGAAGGAATTAATATTTTTTTATATAATTTATTCTATCAAATTTCAACGCGTCAATCGGTCTAAGAATACTATGAACAATCATGGTCGGAAAATGAATAAATATCGAATCTAAAGCGTACAAATTCTGCATAAAATAGCTTCATTTTGCTTTCGTTCGCTATTACCCCGCGACACAGTTTTTAACATAACTTTGTTAACCATCTATACGTATTTTAATAAATCACGAGGATATCATGCGTAACTTCTTTCTCGCATATAACGAAATAGCTGTCTAACTTTGATAATAAAAATTCCATTACAATGGAAAGGTGGCGTTCAAGAGGACATTGCGATATAAGGCAAACAGAAAAAGCAAAAATAGCAACATTTGTAAATACGGCTTTTAGTTGCTAAAGTTATGTGGCAGAAGAAGCAATCGCATAGATGATAAGTGGAAAGCAATAGCCATAGTTAAGTGATAATTACACGGTTTTGGCAGCATAAATAAAAATAATAAACACAATGCTGAAACAAACAAACAAAGCAAATAGATAAATAAATAAAAATGATTAAATAAATAAATGAATAATTATGCAAATAAGTAATATTATAAATAAATAAATAAATAAATAAATAAATAAATAAATATACAAATAAATAAATAAATAAATAAATAAATAAATAAATAAATAAATAAATAAATAAATAAATAAATAAATAAATAAATATAGAAATGAATAGGTTTATAAACGAATAAATAAATTCAACATTCGAGGCGCACATGCACATATCGTTTGAAAGCATGCTTTTAACGATGAAATAAACAAATCGATCAATTAATGAACGGATACAGCGATAGCACGTCCCTCACAACTGCAACCGCCGTGGCTTGTTATGGAGGATTGTATTGATTGTAATCGGCAGGCACGGGTTCAATTCCCATCTTTTGCATGTATTATTTTATTTCATTTTTTAACATTTAAAGTAGTGATAATTCCAATAAGTATTAATTATTTCATCATTTTCAGTGTAGACCTAAATAGTTAAAAATCATGGTATCATGATAGGAAAATCACGACATACACTTGATACAGAAGTTTAGTTAAACTCGAGTTAAACTACCCCCATACCCATGTTAAGGCCCTGTCACACCATAGCGTATGGCCTGAACGTGGCCTGAACGTATGCCGACGCATTAAAAAAATAGCTCGAAAATTGTCAGAGTCCGAGAACGTCCAAGAACGTCCAACTTCCCAACGAATTGCGTCAACATCGGTGATGGAATGGACGTATCCACAGCGTATTAAACGCGTACATAGCGTATGACTAACGAATTGATAGCGTATCACTAACTTATAACAAACTTATGACAGCGTATCACAGCGTATGCGATCGGCGAGCGTACACTCTCAGAACAAAGGTTAAAATCTTTAACCATGTTGGTTAAAATTTTAACCAACGGGAGGTTACCAGGTGAACCACACAATTGGTTGGTTAAAACTGTAACCAACAGCTGTTGGTTAAACTTTGACCTGTGGTTGGTTACAAATTTTAATCATTTGTTGGCTAATATGTTTTGACCAACAGTGGTTGGTTAAACTTTAACCTGTGGTTGGTTACAATTTTTAATCATTTGTTGGTTAATATGTTTTAACCAACAGTAGTTGGTTAAAAAATGTTGGTTAAACTTTTATTTTTTTTGCTAAACTTTAACCCATACAACATTACAATATTGATGTTTCATTGGCCCGATATTGGCTTTCAATATTGGCGCCAACCCGTGGCCAGGACCAACAAGGGACTGGACAAGGCACACAATCCAACACTCTCAGAACAAAGGTTAAAATCTTTAACCATGTTGGTTAAAATTTTAACCAACGGGAGGTTACCAGGTGAACCACACAATTGGTTGGTTAAAACTGTAACCAACAGCTGTTGGTTAAACTTTGACCTGTGGTTGGTTACAAATTTTAATCATTTGTTGGCTAATATGTTTTGACCAACAGTGGTTGGTTAAACTTTAACCTGTGGTTGGTTACAATTTTTAATCATTTGTTGGTTAATATGTTTTAACCAACAGTAGTTGGTTAAAAAATGTTGGTTAAACTTTTATTTTTTTTGCTAAACTTTAACCCATACAACATTACAATATTGATGTTTCATTGGCCCGATATTGGCTTTCAATATTGGCGCCAACCCGTGGCCAGGACCAACAAGGGACTGGACAAGGCACACAATCCAAGCTACGAGGCCGGGAAGCGATAACTTGAAACAGCTGCCGCAATTTTTAGACCACGTCAGAATTTGTATATGAAATCAATCGTGTTATTTCCAGCCCCTGGTATAATGTGCCCATTATTGGAACAAAATTGGTTGCCAACATAATGCCAATTGAAGAGCGCCAATGTAAAACCAATATTGGTCCAATATTAGTTGGCAACATGATGCCAATTGAAGAGCGCCAATGTAAATACCAGGTGGGGGGAAATAACACGATTGATTTCATATACAAATTCTGACGTGGTCTAAATAATATGCGCAAAATATTTTCCTCGCCAATGAAATTCTTTGGCGGGAATCTTGTTATGACCTATTGTTGGTTAAAATTATGATGCCTTAACCAACGTTTAATAAACAAAAAAATAATTATATTTTTACTCTTTAACCAACGCAGTATTAAAAGTAATTTTTAACCAACGCTTCATTTTTAACCAATGTTGTATACTTTTTAACCAACATTCTTTTAACCCATGGTTATTTAATACCTGTTCTGAGAGTGAAGCTACGAGGCCGGGAAGCGATAACTTGAAACAGCTGCCGCAATTTTTAGACCACGTCAGAATTTGTATATGAAATCAATCGTGTTATTTCCAGCCCCTGGTATAATGTGCCCATTATTGGAACAAAATTGGTTGCCAACATAATGCCAATTGAAGAGCGCCAATGTAAAACCAATATTGGTCCAATATTAGTTGGCAACATGATGCCAATTGAAGAGCGCCAATGTAAATACCAGGTGGGGGGAAATAACATGATTGATTTCATATACAAATTCTGACGTGGTCTAAATAATATGCGCAAAATATTTTCCTCGCCAATGAAATTCTTTGGCGGGAATCTTGTTATGACCTATTGTTGGTTAAAATTATGATGCCTTAACCAACGTTTAATAAACAAAAAAATAATTATATTTTTACTCTTTAACCAACGCAGTATTAAAAGTAATTTTTAACCAACGCTTCATTTTTAACCAATGTTGTATACTTTTTAACCAACATTCTTTTAACCCATGGTTATTTAATACCTGTTCTGAGAGTGTATGACCAACGTATTCGTAGCGTATGTCTACCGTGCTCGACGTATCCTCAGCGTATCCTCGGCGTACAACGAAAACGTGACTTATGCCGTTGCAGAAATTGAGTTTCGAACACGGCGGGACAAGTGTTGCCAGTTCAAGTAAACGCAGCCTAGATGATAACTATTAAAATATCTAGAAGGGTAAATCTATATGTCCAACCTACAACTTAAGACGATTAACGTACCTCTAACGTATGTCAGCGTATGTCTAACGTATGTCAGCGTTTGTAAACGTATGTCTAACGTACCACGAACCTATCGGGAACTTATGCAGAACGTAAGTTAAGCACACGTTGAGTATGTCGAGAAATTTTGAACATGCTCAATAATTTTTCGCGGGCTCGACGTGTTCCAAATTTTTACAACGTATCACAGCGTGCTCTTAACGTATACGACGTATCCCAAACTTACCCCTAACTTGTATATAAGCGTACACCAACGTACACCAACGTACGCCAACGTATATTTCGATATTTCGCATATGTTGTTATACGTTCAGGCGATACGCCATGGTGTGACAGGGCTACCGTTCAGCTAGCGCGCATTCGGCGTTTTGGGAACTTATGGAGGGTTTCAATATATAAATGGGTCCCTTGAGTATCTCATCCTCACTTCTTCATGGTCTGTCTTGGCCTTCTTGCTTTTTCCTCCTCCTTGGCCTCGGCCCCTGGTTGCTTGCTTTATTCTTGGGAGGCATGTTAACTGCTTGATGACATCGGCGGGAATGATGTAATGTGAGATCGGCGCGGTATTTATACGTGCTACAGCGGCATAATAAGCCACGGGTTCGTTGTACGTCGAGGATACGCACGCTGACGATACGTCGAACACGGCAGACTTACGCTACGAATACGTTAAGTATACGTTAAGCATACGTTAGTCATACGCTCGCATACGCTGTGATCCGCTGTCATAAGTATGTTATAAGTTAGTGATACGCTATCAATACGTTAGTCATACGCTATGTATACGTTCAATACGCTATGGATACGTGACTGGGCCTTACACGATCGCCCGGCATAAGGTGAATACGTGAGAATACGTCAAAACTCGTTGGAAATACGTCAGGCATATGTTAGACATACGGCACATATACATTATCAACTCGTTATCACTACGTTGGCTGTACGTTTCCCCCAGCCTACGTTCATCAACGCCATACCAACTTACGAGTAACGTACCACTAACGTATGTCAGCGTATGTCAACGTATATTTAACGTACCACGAACTTACCGGGAACTTATGCAGAACGTATTAAGCACACGTTGAGTACGTCGAGACATTTTGAGCATGCACAATATTTTTTCGTGGTCCAAATTGTCACAGCGTATCACGGCGTGCTCTTAACGTAAACGACGTATCCCCAACGTACCCCTAACTTATATCAGCGTACGCCAACGTACACCAACGTATTTTTCGATATTTCGCATACGTTGGCATACGTTGAGGCGATACGTTATGGTGTGACAGGGCCTTTAGACACTTTTCAGTGAGTTAGACGCGCGTTAACATTTTCGAGAATTGCGTTTAGTTAAAGTTAGTTTAAAGTCAATATTAAAGGCGTGTTTAGGTTAAAAAATACGTTTAAATACGTACGAGAATACGGCCCTTAGTTTTTTAATAATCTTTACCTGTTTCTGGTATTGTCACTTTGAAGTGTCCAAAAACAACAAAACAAATTGACTTTTGAGTTTTAATTTCACCATATAAGAGGAAAGAACCTTGCTAGCTGCTGTTATTATTGCAGTTGCAAACTTCACACGTCATCATGCGTGTAATCCGTTTTGTAATAAATAACAAAAACGGGCATTGTCACTTGTTATATTGGAATACCTCTGTTGACACGCTAATCAAAGTGCACTGTCCTAGTGTAGCAGTGAAACGTAACTAATTGTGAGTTCACTTTTTCACTTTTTATTGGATTTGTTCAAAAATAAATCAAGCCTCAGAATGGTGAAGCTATATAGTTAGGTAAACACTATATATTTTTTTAATTTTGAAAACGGAAACGTGACTATAGTAGAACCAGGGGCGGCGCCAGGGTATTTGGATTAATAAACCACAAAGTGAGTCACTAGGGTGAGTAACCAAAGCGGTGCGATTCGGAGCCTGGGGGGGGGGGGGGGGGGGGTGCCCCCTCATATTTTGATTATTTGTTATTCAATTTTTCGAACCCATTGGTGCGATTAGCATGGAATTGCGAAATGTTGCACATTTAGGTCTTTCTCCATATACATGGAGGCTGCCATTTTATTTTTGGAAAATTGTCTAAATTATCTTTTATAAACAAATACATTCTACTTCAATCGTAGTTTTACTAAAGAATAATGGCCATATTAAATTGAATATAATTCTAATCGTAATTTAAAGAAATCGCAATGGAACATGGTACCATGGTGACCAAGTTTTGAGCCAGACGACGTATTCAAGGTTTCTTCAAATCTTGACGCATACTGAGAGGTAATAGGACGAGCCATGAACCACCTTTGCCATGCCTCATATTCATCAACTGTTATTATATGGTTTTCCTCAATTTTTATAGGGTTGTTTTGGGTATATCATGCTATATAGTATAAATGAAAATAGACTCACCGAATATGGCTCGTTTGTAAAGTGATCAATAACAGCATGCCAATAGAAAGCTCGTCTTCATAGACCCTTTAACATTTGTAGCCCCAACATCGCCCTCATAGACAATATCCTAATTACGGAGTCCAATTAGGGTCCAACTATAAAGTGCAGTATGATGTTATAACTATTATCAAATTTCACGCAAATGTGGTCTTACATTTACGATAATTTATTGACAAATTTTAAATAATTATCGTCATCCGTCAATATTAGTCCTATAATTAGAAAGCTCTAAAATCTAAATCAATTGCAACATACCCTTTTAATGCAATATGCATTTTGATACAGAATACTTGTCTCTAAATCATAGAGTATAACAACAACAAAATCTTTCAAATCAAGGTCAAAATTAAAATTATTTATGCTAAAAGTTATTAAAATATTGTAAACATTTGAAAATCAAGGTAAATGGCGGCCATTTTGAATGAAAGAAACAGTGTTTTTGTGTATATAGGTACTGTATACATCATTAATTCAATTAGTATCAAAAACAAGATAAGTTGATGTGTTCCATGAAGTAAGAGACATGTAACAAGCGGCTAGCAATTACTTAACTATGAACATAGTCGCCATTTTGATATGCTAATTTCTCAGCTCGCCCATGCATACATTTTTGGCATCATCACTTTTCTTGAAGAAAACGGTTAACACTTTCATATAAACCAATCATGTGATGTTTTAAAATTTGATCGGTATATCGAAAACTAGAGGACTTTTATGGCCAATTTTGCTCTACTAAACATCGTCATCTACAGTAAAGGCGCGGTCAAATTGTTGTTACGTAAGCCTTTGGAGAGATGTTGTTGGTAAATCTATCTTGATAATGCTATCAACTAGAGCGGACAGTATTGTCAGGCTTAAACCAAGATTTACTTTTCTGTGACCATCCTCGACCAGTTCGGCCCATGATGACACGACAGTTTCATAGATGGATTGGTCGATATTTCAAATGACACCCACCAATTCACCCCAATGTCAGTATTGACATAATATTAGGATTCGAAACATGCTACATTGTGATTGGTCAAATAGTGCAAACACCCTAATTCACTCTATTCATCTATTCATGATGCCCAGCCAAAATAAATGAAAAGAGATAAAGCTTCCTGTTCTTTATTATGTAAATTAGGTATAGCATACAGTCACACACACAATGAACTCTCACTTTGTTGCAAGTTTGCCACTTTAAAAGCTTTAAAAGCTTTATATAAAAGGAATCTTTATCAGTTTATAGAAGGATTTCACTTCAGTCGTTCTATCAGTTTGTTTAAAATATATAAAAATCCTTACCCCCCCCCACGCAGTAGCAAAGAGAAACAAGAGAAATCAAAGATTCATTATTTTCAATCAATTTAATGAGATAAAACTTCCATCATATAATATGTATCATTCTAAGCTCTAAGCTGTAGTCAGCAATGGTATATCAATAAATATAGTACAAAATGCTGAAACACACTGTTTTACTGTTGAGCATTCTTCATATAATTAAATCAATGCTATCTTCAGTAGATAGCAGAATATGACAAAGTGTATTTGTAAGGTTGCAATTAATTTAAACATTTAGGGGTCACTTTTGATCATCAAAATAGTGATCCAGATTCAGTTATTATATTTCAAAATTAAATTTAGATTCCACGCCAGTAAATAATTTCAGTCCTTGTAGACGACAATCAACAAAAAAAAAATAGCAGCTGGGCAGCCTGTGGCCCAATGATTATAGAATTAATCAGAAATGTTACTTATTGCTCCCAAAGATTAAAGTTGTAGTTTAATCCTGATTTTAGGAGTATATTTTCAATGCATTTTGTAGGTTTTTTGGATGCATTTTGATTGTAAATGATCTGGCAACATTTCTCAACTTTTTCTGATAAATGAGGACTCTACATATTTTGTCCAATTTTGGGGGCTTATTTCTCAGATTTCCGGGGATACGATATATATTTGTTTTGATTAAATGATCAAAGATATCATGAAATTTAAGGAAAATGCCAAATTGAAAAATCCAGTCGCTTTATAAGCGAGAAAATAGGCATTGTGTAACACTGCTTTAGCATGTAAACCTATAGGCGAACTATTTGGTGGTGTGAATTCTTAAACCAAATGCATCACACAGCGGCAAATCATGTCCATCATCTTCACAAAAAAGAACACTACCCCCTCAACGATTTCGTTTTTTTTGCTACTATTATAAATGGTGGCGCTGCTCAATGTCTAGTTAGTTACAGACGATGGCGGACACGAATGGAGTTGGAAAAGATTGGGAAAATTAGCTGAAAATCTGTTTTGAATAATATGATAAAACTAAATAGTCGTGTGGAAAGTGTTCAGGTGGCCCAATGCATGGTTTATGATCAAAAATAAATGATATTATTATTATTTACTTTTGAACATAATATAGTTCCCAAATTTTACAAAATGATTCAAAAAAGTCAACAATATTGAATTTCATCACCAAATTGGGAATCACCATGAGAAATGCATTAAAATAAATACAAACATGCCTAGTATTAGTTCAATAATTCTTAAATACGCGGACATTGAAAGTTGGGAAAGATTGGCTGAAAATTTGTTTTGTATATGATAAAACTAAAAAGTCGTGTGGAAAGTATTAAGGTGGACCAACTATATCTAGTGAAATGCATGTTTATGATCAAAAGTAAATAATAACCAGTAGACTAGATAAAAATGAGAATACAACATAGTTCCTGCCTCATTTTGCTATATACACGGCGATCTCGTAATGTAGCCTATTGGATTCCAACAATGCATGCGCATGTGCATGCGTGCGTACGTGCCGCGCATGTGCATGCGTCCGTACGTGCGCAAACTCGGGGCTATTTCAAAAAAGACCGCGCGTCCTGATGGGTCAAACGTGATGCGCATGCATGCATAGTTGAACGCGAATTTATGATATGGGCGCAGCTTTGCGGACAGCAACAAACACGTTCGCGTGAAATTGCTTGCATTTGTTCATAAAGTGCTCAACAAAAGAAAGTCGTACACTTTGTTCAGGTCAATTAAAGTAACTTTTGATTGTTTTCTTACCAAACAGGCTAGTTAGACATTTGGATGAATCATTTAGGCACATTTTGATACCAAATATAACACCTGGCAACAAAGATAAACCATGATTAGCGCCATTTAAAGAAAATTAGTCACTTTTCAAAAGTCACATTTTCAATTACTACACGGGAGGAAAATGTGTGTGTGCGAGGTTCACCCCGTGTGTGACACTGTTATTAACCAGCCTGACCGGCGGGCAATCGATCACACAATGCAGCCGTGTACACTACCTTGCGCTGGGTGTACACTTAGTGAGCGGGATATTTGATTCCGAACATAAAGGGGCGTTCGAAATAGCGGCCATCCGGTCATCCGAAATGACAAAATCTACTGGCGGATGACCAGTTTTTCTTGGCCGATCATCCGGCGGATGACCAAAATGATGGGAGATGAGAGTGAAGAAGAGGATCACCAGGATGCATTAGAGGCTATAGACCTGACCGTCCTATTGAGAGACGTACTGAAAGAACAAGTCATGGTCGCGAATGAACCAATCCTAGAAGCTGCAAATGAGCATGACACTGGTACAGCTGACGACACCGACCCTGCAGCTGCAGTTGTGGAACTTGAGGCTGAGTCAGATGAGGATGACACGGATACAGATCGAATGGAGTCGGGAGATAAGATTGAAGAAAAGGATCATCCGGATGCAATAGAAGTTGCAAATGAGGATGACACTTACACACAGCGGACGATACCGACCCTGCAGTTGTGAAACTTGAGGCTGACTCGGATGAGGATGACCTGGATACAGATCCAATGGAGTTGGGAGATGCGAGTGAGGGAGAGGACCCATAGGATGCATTTCAGGGCTTACAGGTGGTCGTCCTATTAATAGAACGTACTGAAAGAACGTGCCGACTAGAAAAAAATAAGTGACTGAAGAAAAATAGTAGTTAAAAGAGAGGAGATTGTAAAATAAAGAGAAAGTTGCTGTGGAGCATAGAGGTTAATGTGGAGTTAATGTCCTCATGTGTATAATTATATATAAAACAAAATATAATATATATATATGTATGTGTATATATGAAGACTAGCTTAACATGTGATTTTGGAGCTTGCCACTGAAAAGAAAATGCGGATAACATATATAACATAAAACGGATGACCAAAATCCCAACCTAGGTTATCCTGTGGATGACCAATTTTTTTTATTTTATTTCGAACGCTGTAAAGGGCATTATGTGCTTGTTAACAATTGGTGTTTTCTTCCGCGTAGTGTATTGAAAATGTTACTTTTGAAAAATGACTAATTTTCTATAAATGGTGCTAATCATGGTTTATCTTTGTTGTTAGGTGTTATGTTTGGTATCAAAATGTGCCTAAAAGATTCATCCAAATGTCTATCTAGCCTGTTTGGTAAAAAAATATTCGAAAATTACTTTAAATGACCTAAACAAAGTGTACGACTTTCTTTTGTTGAGCACTTTAGTATTAAGACAGTAACTATACCATTATAGCCACCACAGCTGCAGCTGCAGCAATACAGCCACACATATTTTTATTCTCTAATGTAAATGATGCTTAATGCGGACAAGATGGACTATACACAGTAACACATCGAAAACAATAACAACATTCCAATTTCAAGTTTGATTTATTTCTACATCGTACTTGCTTTTATACTTTCGTCGTGTATGCTTTACATCGCCTTGGCTTCTTACTTTTATTACCGTACATTAATTATACAATATACAGTCATACAAAGTAATTGTTTTGAAGGATATCGCTATTATAAGGATTTATTATATAAACTTTGATTTCATCGCGACCGGTGTCAAACCAAAGGCGATGGTATCAGATATTTTCATGATACCCATAAATTATCAGTAAAACCAATTTGTGAATTATTTTCGAATATAACATTTATGATCACTAGTTCTAATTGAACAGTTTGGAAGAATGTATCAACGTTCACAAATCAAGCGAGGCTCATAACTGTGTGAATGGGAAGATTATTTGTAAGTAATAAATAATTATCTAGCGGGATGCGGTTTACCGTTTTGCTGGAGTATAACGTTGACAGATACAGAAAACATATTTTTGGCAAGAATTGGCAAGGCAAGAAGCTCTAAATGTAGTAAATGTGATGTTGAAGATTATTTAGAACACTTCTTCTTTTACAAAAACAAATCGAGATTTACCTGCTTCTGGTGTCATGTTATGCAACCCTCTTAGCATTTTTCAATGAAAATGGGCTATTTGAAATACTGATATCATAGGCGTGCGCAGGATTATTTTACCCGGGGGGCTTAAAAATAAATTGCATTGAGTATGCATGATTTGCATTCCGCACATATGCGAAGGGGGACGGAGGAGGTGTCCCCTTCCTAAGGAATTGTTCAAAGCACATAAACATTAACAATCTCACGCAATAGGAAGCCCCCACCCCTTTTAATGTCAAAACAAGAACACCACTTATGACTTTCTAACACGCCTATTCATGCTTTTTAAGAACGACGCACACACTATTTTATTTTTACTACGTGGACTTGTACGTTCCCTTCATCTTAATATTGTCCCCTTATTTCGGCATTGATAGATTAAAGCCCGCCCTCTATAGTTTGTTTCATCCGTGTATGACATTCATGCACGACAACTGGAGGTCGCTTGAGGTCGCTATTTGTTTAAACGTGAAGAGTGACACCGCCCTCTACAGTGTTTTCATTTGTGTACGACAATTCATGCACGACATGTGGAGGTCGCTTGAAGGTCGCTTGAGATCGTTATAATGGTATTGGTGTGTAGGGCATTACAGAATTACACCGGCGCTGCTCAATATCTATAGTTATAAACGATGGTGGACACGAATGTCCGTAATGTTGGAATCTCCGTTGGTTTCAATGTAAAAATGAAAATTCATCACACGTTAGAACTAAATTATTTCATCCCAAAACCGCGAAAAGTATCATTTTTGAATCTAATCCGTCGTTAACAGACCGTTCGTCCCTTCGCTTGATCACGTAACTTCGTACGCATGATTTAACCTTGAATGTTCGAGAACGAACCCGTGGCCGGCATCGTTTGGCAATAGTCCGAATATTGATTTACTGGTAGTAACACTTTCATCACTCGATAGCGGAATGGATCGGGAATACTTTAATTTATTAAATAATTATTTAATAAATTCAATATTGTTAGATTTACATGATAATAATTTTCGTTAGAAAATTCCAAATAGGAAACTTACTTAATTTTCCATACGGATTTCAACAACACATCGGTTGTCTTCCTCAGTGGATTGTGTTTGATCCAGAGCTAGTGTTTCTAGTCTGTTTATTGATGACGTCATCGGATGATGACGCCCTCTGGATCACTGAGTCGTAAAGATGACTAACGAAAATTATTATCATGTTCTTCTGAATTCCTGATGAAACTATTCCGAGAGACTAATAATGCCCATATCAATCACCACGCTACCCTTATGTTGATAAAACAACTGCAAAACTGTAAATTGCACCGGTAATTGGTACACAGATCATTGGATTTCGCAGTTTTATCAACTCTTTCCACGCGGCAGTCGTCTGCAGATATTAGTCACAAATTTCATAATAATTCAAAAATGTCAACATTATTGAATTTCATCACCATAATATTGGTAATCACCATGAGAAATGCATTCAAATAAGTAAAAACATGCCTAGGACTTTGAAAGTTGGGAAAGATTGGCTGGAAAATCAGTTTTGTATATTATAATAACACTAAATAGCCGCGTGGAAAGTGTTAATGTGGATCAAATATATATCTAGTGAAATGCATGGTGTATGATCAAACGTAAATGTGACGCGATTTGTGAGAACCCGCCACATGGTGGCTATTTTATATTAGAGATATGTATACCATAAGAAAGTTAAAACTGTGCTGATTACAGAAGTGTTTCGATCAATTTTCTACGACCACTACAAAAAAAGTTATGAGTGAATGATAATTGTGATGTCATAACAAGTTATACAAAACAAGAAATCATGAAAACAGGCCAAAAAAAGATGCATAATTCAATAGAATAACATTAAAAGGTTAACAATAAAAGTTACTGAAGTAAGTTTTTGAAGGTGAAATTTTATGAAAGATGATGACACAAAGCGTTGGAATTTCGTAATGTAGCCTATTGGCTATTGCCTATTGATTACAGAAGTGTTTCGATCAATTTTCTACGACCACTACAAAAAAAGTTATGAGTGAATGATAATTGTGATGTCATAACAAGTTATACAAAACAAGAAATCATGAAAACAGGCCAAAAAAAGATGCATAATTCAATAGAATAACATTAAAAGGTTAACAATAAAAGTTACTGAAGTAAGTTTTTGAAGGTGAAATTTTATGAAAGATGATGACACAAAGCGTTGGAATCTCGTAATGTAGCCTATTGGCTGTACCATAAAGCGTATCCCAGTAGCTAACATTACAGCCACCACAGCAACACAGCTACAAATTATATTTGTATTCTCTTACTTAAGTTATACTAAATGAATCTACTATAGGGTCATGTGTTTTAAGCTCGCCTCCTTTCGCGTTACACACGGATTTTGGCTTTCGCGACATGATTTTAACTTTACACATTTATATTTGCTTGTATACCCCCCTGAGGTAGTAAAAGTATACATTTTCTGAAGGAAAATTGCATGAGGAAACCGAATATGCCATTAAAATTATAGTACGACCAAGAACTAAAATGGTATGATCGTAAATGTTCGAAAAAATATCAGAGTTTATTAATTTTTAATTTGAGATCGATATATTTTTTATACCTACCCCTATTATTATTTACTTTACATATTTGACTTCCTCATGAAATTACCCATTAGATGATACATAATTGTCAAACTTACTACGTCGGTATGGTAATTATACCGGCTAGTGAATATCTCCAATTTTTATTTTATATATTTTTAGAATTTTCAGAAATATTTGTTTAAGGATGAACCCTTCCCTGATATAAACGGCATTTCTGAATACCTCTAGTTACAAGCTTTCCAAAAATGTATACTTTTGCTATCATAGGTTGAAAACTTTTTCTGTTATAGTCATTTTTATAAATCCGGTAAATTGAGGCTGATTATTCATGTTGACTGTGTAGCGAATAGGAAGAAAGCTGATAATCATGGTCTTATCCATAATTAATTAGTTGTTACAAATAGTTGACAAGTCTGTTGAACCACATACTTAAAGACTACTAAATATCCTTTAAAATGGGACCAGAATGGTGTTTGTAACATTAGGCGATGACTAGTTATTGTAAAAAGAACAAAGATTATCGCCATTATTGGATTATCCCCATTGAGTTTGTACAGGCGGCACCCCTTCCAGAAACACCCCTTCCAGCACCACCCCTGGTCTCCAAACATCAAACAGCTGTATCTCCCCTTCTATATTAGCTATACCAATGCCATTTTGCCGCCAGATAGCTTGTTATTAGGGCTTTAAAATGATACCAAATTTGTTGAGATAGCTTTTGTGGTTTTCAAAATATTTGAGGAAAATGACAGCATAAAACTACAAAATGTAACGGCACCACCCTATTGGGAGGCGAGTTCATAACGCGTGACCGTAGTCACGTTTCCGTTTTCAAAATTTAAAATAGCTATAATGTTAACCTAACTAGCTTTTGATTTAATTCTGAACAAATCCAATAAAAAGTGAAAAAGTAAAAAAGCGAAAAAGTGAAAAAGTGAACTCACAATCAGTTACGTTTCACTGCTACACTAGGACAGTGCACTTTGATTAGCGTGTCAACAGAGGTATTCCAATATAACAAGTGACAATGCCCGTTTTGGTTAATTATTACAAAACGGATTACACGCATGATGACGTGTTTGCAACTGCAATAATAACAGCAGCTAGCAGGGTTCTTTAAAACTTGGATTACAAATACAGTCAATTTGTTTTGTTGTTTTTTGGACACTTCAAAGTGACAATACCAGAAACAGGTAAAGATTATTAAAAAGCTAGGGGCCGTATTCTCGTACGTATTTAAACGTGGTTTTAACCTAAACACGCCTTTAATATTTACTTTAAACACACCGTTTAACTAAACGCAATTCTCGAAAATATTAACGCGCGTCTAAACTCACTGAAAAGTGCCTAACTTTAAACATGGGTATGAAGGTAGTTTAACTCGCGTTTATCTATTAAACTTCTGTATCAAGTGTATGTCGTGATATTCTGATCATGATCTATATAGGCCTACAGTGAAAATGAAGGAATAATTAATAAATACATTCAATATTGTTAGATTTACCTATTCACCGTTATCTTCGATACCGTTAGCTTTATATCACAACAGCAACCACACAGGAGTTGATATTGTCGCAAGAGACTAATGTCCATCTCAATCACCACGCTACCCTTATGTTGATAAAACAACTGCAAAACTGAAAATTGCACTTGTAATCGGTAAACAGATCATTGGATTTCGCAGTTTTATAAACTCTTTCCACGCGGCAGTCGTCTGCAGATATTAGTTCCCAAATTTCATAATGATTCAAAAATGTCATAATTATAGAATTTCATCATCATAATATTGGGAATCACCATGATGAGAAATGCATTAAAATAAGTACCCGACACATTTGTTTATAAACGGCTATCTCGTAATGTAGCCTATTGGCTGTACCATAAAGCGTATCCCAGTAGCTAACATTACAGCCACCACAGCAACACAGCTACACATTATAATGTTATTCTCTTACTTAATTGATACTAAATGCGGACACATTGTAAACAATAACAAAATTCCAATTTCAAGTTTGATTTATTACTACATCGTACGTGCTTTCATATTTTCGTTGTGTATGCTTACATCGCCTTGGTTTTCTTACTTTTCTTACTGAACATTAAGTATACAATATACAGTCCTATAAAGTATCTGACTAGGTAATGCTTATAAATCTAAACTTAAAAATATTAAACCATGATGTTGTTGAGATATTTCTCCTCTTTAATTAGGGATATTGCACGCTAAGAACGGTTGATTATTGAGTAAGTTACAATCCAAAATGTAAGGTAAAGACGATTTTTACGTCGCATTCTTCTTTTCAACACGGGACACAGTATGTGCAACCGCACTTTATCTAACTGTAAGTGTTGTTACTGTAACTTCCTTGATATCAAACAATTCATACATGTAATGTCCTAAATTAAAAAGAGGAAATATTTATCAACAACTTTAAGATATAATTTTATACCTAAATAGAAGTTAAACTTTTAGAGTAAAGCACATTATTACCTGGTCAGTTACTTTTCTGATGACTGTACTTTCTGAGTTCCTTATAAGTTATAGTAATATATATTGTTCTTACATAATATTAAATAACATCTTCATATCAAACACGAGTGTTTTCGCCGTCATTCTAACATCGTCACCGTCAACATCATTATCGTCATCGTCATCATCTTCGTCATCTTCATTGTCATCACCATCTTCGGCATCTCTATCATCGTCATCGTCAACGTCATCATCTTCCTTCGTCATCATCTTTCTTCGTCATCATCGTTATATTTGTCATCGTCATCATCACCGTCAACGTCATCATCGTCATCGTCGTTATCGTCATTATATTAGTCATTGTCCGTCAAAGTTATCGTCATCGTTATTGTCATCGCCATCTTCATCATCATCTTCGTAATCATCATCGTTGTCGTCGTCATCATCTTCATCATCTTCGCCATCGTCAACATCATCATCATCATTATCGTCATCATCACCGTCATCATCATCGTCATCGTCATCGTCATCTTCGATGCTGTCTTACGTCAAGAAATTGATGAAAGTTATATGTCAACAATGCTCCGAACTCTCAGTTGAATAAATAATATTAATAATAATAATAATAATAATAATAATAATTTCTCTGTCGCCTTAATGACGGTTTAAATTTAAGCGTATAATAATAATATAATAAAAGCGCATTTATAATGCGCCTCACATTGTGAACACAACCCCGAGGCGCATAACATATGAAAAACATATATAAGAACCTATTGAAGAAGATACATCATAGACTAAACATCGAAAATAACTTAAAATACAAAAACAACAACAACAACTTAGCATAAATATACAAATCATTAAAAACCAGTACATTAACACAATGAAAATCACTTGACCTGCAAACTTGACCAACAAGGACTATCAAATATACATAACATGAGAGTATTAATATAGTTCAAACACAGATTAACGAACACAATTCACAAATTAAAAAAGATATGTCTTCAATGACGTTTTGAAAGATTGCACTGATGTAGCACGTATGACATGTTCGGAAAGATCATTCCATTTCTTCGGCGCAGCGAAGAAAAAAGGCTCTACTTCCGTAAGTCCGTTTAGCAGATCTGGCCGCGCGTGGTACTTAAAGGAGCCCTTTGGAACTTGATCTTAAAGTCCGAGAAGGATGGTAGGGTGTGATGAGTTGCTTGATATAAGTAGGTGCGTATTTGTGCAGAGACTTATATACAATGAGGAGAAGTTTAAAAAGAATTCGCCCTCTGACTGGCAACCAATGTAGATCGTTTAACATTGGCGTCATGGTCGCGTCTTCCGGCACTGGTAGCCAGGCGTGCAGCCGAGTTTTGTTCACGTTACAGCTTTAAGATGTCTGTATCCGGGATTTTTACTTCTCAATATACGGATTTATGTTTAACAACAGTGATGCTCATGCTAGCAGCTAACTGTGGATACTCAGATATAACAGTTCAAAACACAATGACAACATTCAAATTTAAAATATTCTAAGTGTATGCATATTATTATATAGTAGCCTTCGAGGGTCACTCAATACGTTCTACCTCCTACCTCCTACCTTTGCTATCATTTATACCAGTCTTTTTGCAATATTCCACAATTGTATCTTGAATCTCAGCTACAAATACATAGTAAATCGGTTTGAGATTCAGTGAAAACCGAACGTCTCTTAAGTGTAACGGTAACGTGGGAAAACAGTAAAATATCATTATCAAAGTGCTTATATCACTTCACCAATTCTAAAACGTACATATCGGTCAAGTATAATCGTTCTAAGATTAAATATCTGTTTGACAGACTATAAACGCAGACAAGCAACTGATTTTATATGAAAAATTTGTCCTCTGATTAGCCATAACCAGATCAGAACAACCATTAAGGTTTACCCTTTCCTATAATTATTAGAGATCTATTATAGGGAACACTGCAAAAACCTTATTTGCTTTTCATAAGAATTGAGAGATCTTTAATAATTATACAGGACTTACTGGAGGGATTCCAAGTCTCTCCAAGATGATTTTCTATAATTGACTATGATGATTGACTATTGTGAAGATTGCGCATACAAAGAACACTTAAATAGTGACTTTAATGCTAAAGATTAACATACGAGGCATCACTGTGGCATGAATCCTGACAACGAATTAGACAGATTAGCAGTATTGCATTATGTTAAAGGTATAGCCATCGTACATTCGAGTTGACATTGCAAGTCTACAAGAGTTAATTTTGCCAAAGTTTTATCTACACATTGTAATAACGGATTATAGCTATATAGATATCCTACATTTTTTTCCATTTTCAGTATTCAAATCATGCCTTTTATCTCAACCGGGTCTTCCCTATTAAACTGTTATAGGCCTATATGTACAGTTAAAACAAGATGCTTAATATGTTCACAAAGTGCAGTTTAACGCCCACAACGGAATAAAGTGCAATCACGGACACAATTGTTTAAGAATGAAGAATATCCAATATTGATTGTTTAAGAATGTAGGATATACGATATTTATTGTTTAAGATTAAGCCATCCTTGTATTTACCTCCCCGACAACCAACCCTCTAAGTGTTTTAACATATAGTTTTTTCATGAATATCGTTTCAGAGGTGTTTATAATGCCTTAAGTTGCTATATATGAACAGATTAAGCACCTTTTTAAACTGTACATATAATAGCAGTTTAGTAATTTTGTCAGTGTTATTGCGCTTTATTCCGTTGAGGGCGCTAACGGAAGGAAGCTTAACCATGTTAACCGCACTATGAACAGATTAAGCACCTTCTTAATTACATTAATAGGGAGACCAGGCTGTTTATCTAACCATCCAATATGGAGAAAATACCCGAATAACATATATTAATTTTGAGAATACATTGCATCCGTTGTCCAAAACCTCTCCCTCTGGCTTTGAACTCATATCAATTATTATTTACTATAATATATGTTTAGCCATGATTCAGAGCTATAATCATGACATATTTCGTGAGGCTGACATTCATATTAGCGATGTTAAGAGAGGAGGTAGAACTTATTTAATAACCTCGTAGTTTCATCTTTCTGCTTACATCTCATTGGTTACTAGCTTGTTATTACAATACATACACTTATCAGTTCTTAATTGGTTCCTTATACGAGTACATACTCATTTCACATACAACATATATACTAACAAATATTTAATAAACAACACACAAGTTGATCAGCAGACGTACAGTTAGTTTTACCTTTCTCCTAACCATGCTAACTGTACACTGTTAATGAATAAAACCTAGATAAAGGTGAATGCTATTTCATAAAATCATTTACGGCCGGGATGATAATGAGGCCAAGATTTATTTAAGACACAATAGACTCAATTTGCACATTTCGGTATTTTCCAGTTAAACAACTACTGCTTGATAATTTGCTGCTACAAACATGACAAAACACTAAAGGTTTGGATAAGTAGTTTTGAAAGTGGTTGCTAATTGGCTCATACGCCAGATCTAGAAGAACATTTTCGGAACGTGTGCCACAAGTATCCTTGACCCTTGACGCGATTCATGGTGGCGCGCCTGGTTTTCTAGCTCCATTCCCAAGCGTTGCGAATTAAACCCGGGGGTTGGGGGGGGGGGGGGGGGGGGGGGGGGGGGGGGGAGGGGCGGTAGTCAGGTATAATGTTGTAATCATCGAAAGGGTTTTAAAAATAGCCAATTTGCCTGGGCCGATAGTTACGTGTCATCATTGTACAAATATCCGAAAATGGATAGGCCTATCAGACAAATTCACTGACAAAACTGAATCATTTCTGCATACGTATTTCCAATGTAAAGTGTCTTGAAGACCTATATCTTTTGCTATATGAATATGATTCGTCGAGTAATTTTTCCTTTTTTGAGAATCCGCGTTAAGGGTAGTTTTTGAGAGTGGATTCACACGGATGATTACAACTTTTATACATGAGTGCCCCCCCCCCCCCCCTCCCCACGGGGAATCAAGGGAGCAAAATAACCCTTTGATCTTTGATTTGAACTTTATCGTTCTTAAGTAACCCAAACCTTCCTGGACCTTACAAAACCCTACAGTGCTACAATATTGTACCTCGCGGCGGCCTTATCAGTCTCTTGCCACGTTCAGCGCGTGGTTCAACTTGTTGAACATCACCCGTGTAGCTCAGTCAGTAGAGCATCAGACTTGCCCCTCAAATTTGACCCTTTTGTCTCCCCTCATTTAGGGTTAAAGCTGTCACATCAACAGCACGCGTTTTATCGGTATTCATCTTCTCTATGAACCTATATATTACTGAAGCTAATGAATATAGAAATGGATTGATTGTGGAATTAATGGGCAGCACAAACGTTACAATCCAGGTATACAACTGAGGTTTGACTATAAGACCCCCACTCTGTACAAATATCGAAAGTATAATGATAGGCATCCAGCACATCATATCTGTTACAATTATCACGCCCATTTTGATAGCCATTCGGAGTTCTTCCTTTTGACTTTGATTTCGCCCGGCATTATTAGCTGTTTGTCGCGCTGTTATGAATATCCCGATGTAGGAGAAAATAATTATCAACATGCATACGAAATTAACAATGGAAAAAATCGCAATGCCGAAGTACATGCCTGGTTTAGTGCCAACGACAATATCAAGAGTATTATCAAGTACTATAAGTTTGCCATTAGCATCCCAGAGTCCCAAATCATATTTCCAATACGTAGTTTGGAAAATATTTTGTCGAGACAGAGGGAGACCGGTACACACCTCAGATACGTCGTATATATCAGGGTTTATCATTGGCAATATGAGTGAAATGATACTCAATATTACGGATACTACCCAGAGTACAGCTATAACTACCCTGACTGAAGTTGTGCCTAATCTCTTAGTGCTAAAAGTATATCTTATACCCATTAACCTGTCTATGCTTAAAAGAGTAACGAGGAATACAGAAGTCTCGCTTGATAGGATGGATAGAGTCCCGGATACCTTACATGTAATGCTTGATCTCCATGCTTCAGAGGGGAAATAACCAAGGTTCCAATAATATGTATCTGCCGAGGCTATCACTAGCATATAAATACCCATGAAAAGATCTGAGATTGAGAGATTTGAGATTATCAAAATCTGAACTTTGTTTACCTTATTCCGGTGTGTGTAATGATAATACAGTGTGCAAATGTTACTAATAACTGCAAAAATGCCCAATATCCACAAAGAAATTCTTTGATACTGATTTGAAAGCAATTTGTCACAATCTGTCAAGAATTGTGATCGTGGTATTTTGGCCTTGCATTTGTGTAATTCTATGGAGCAACAGGTAGCAGCATTATCCACCAATAACGTGACGTTTGTGTCAGGGACATAAAAAGATCCAGAGTTTACTTCGTGCAACGTATTGCGTCTCAAATCTAATATCTCAAGATTGGTCATTGAATTATTCACAAAATACAACCTTGTATCAAATGTATTAAACCTGTTTTCAGATACATCGAGATATTTTAAACTAAACGCATTTTGAAATACACCTCGCGGGAATTGCGACAACCTATTTGTACGAAGGAAAATATAAAACAATTGTTCGTATTGCGTAAACGTAGGCAGCTCAAATAATTGCAGATTATTGTTATTTAAATCAATTAACACAAGTAGATTAAGTGACTGTAATGTCTGTGAATATATGGCCTCAATGTGATTGCTGGCCAGATTCAACTGCCGTAAACTGAGAAGATCTTCAAACTGGCGCGGGTGTATTTCAACTATAACATTGTTCGATATAGTTAAATAGAGTAGTTCGGTAAGACCTCGAAACAACTGTAGGTGTAGCTCTGAAATATTATTGGTTGATAAATCTAAGACGTTCAGATCGGCCATCCATTCAAACTGTAGTGGATGCAGTTCCGCGATATTATTACCACCCATATATAGCCCATACAAGTTTGCAAGACCTTGAAACGACTGTGGGTGTACCTCTGAAATATTATTGTTTGACAGATATAAATGGTTCAGGTTGATAAGCCCTTGAAACTGTAATGGATGCAGTTCCGCGATATTATTACCATGCATATCTAGCTCATACAAGTTTGCAAGACCTTGAAACAACTGTTCGTGCACGTGTGAAATATTATTGTTTAGCATATTTAAAGACCACAGGTTGGTAAGCCCTTCAAACTGTATTAGATGCAGCTCCACAATATTATTATCGGACAGATATAGGATGCCCAGGTTTGCAAGACCTTGAAACGACTGTGGGTGTAGCTCAGCAATATTATTGTATGACAAATCTAAATGATTCAGGTAGATTAGCCCTTGAAACTGGAGTGGATGCAGCTTCACAATATTATTATCACACATATCTAGCCACTCCAGGTTAACCAGATCTTGAAACAACTGTTCGTGTACGTCTAAAATATTATTGTTTGGCAAATTTAAAGCGCGCAGGTTGTTAAGCCCTTCAAACTGTAGTGCATGCAGCTCCACAATATTATTATCAGACAGATATAGTATAATCAGGTTTGCAAGACCTTGAAACGACTGTGGGTGTACTTCTGAGATATTATTGTTTGACAGATATAAATATGCCAGGTTGGCTACCCCTTTAAACTGTAGTGCATGCAGCTCCACAATATTATTATCATACAGATATAGCATAATCAGGTTTGCAAGACCTTGTAACAACTGTGGGTGTACCTCCGAAATATAATTGTTTGACAAATCTAAATAGTTCAGGCTGGTTAGCCCTTCAAACTGTAGTGGATGCAGCTCCACAATATTATTTTTAGACATATCTAGCCTCAACAGGTTTGCAAGACCTTGAAACGACAGCGGGTGTACCTCTGAAATATTATTGCTTGTTAGAGATAACTTTTCCAGGTTGGTGAGAACTTCAAATTGTCGTGGGTGAAGCTTCACAATACTATTGATACATAAATCTAGTAAATATAGACTACTCCAATACAAAGTGTAAAAGGTTGTTAACTCAGGGACTGTGGTAGTGTTTCGGCTAGTATGCTGAGAAAGTACAAACGCGTGTGGATCTATTCCATGTAGGCCAGTGTTTTCCCATGATAATCGATTCAAGGAGTTCGAATACACAACTTGCAATACCAATGAGGTTCCGTTAGGGCAACTTATTGTTAAATCATGATGGCCTAAAATACATGTGCACATTTTTGGGCATTGGAATCGTGTACTCATTAAAGTTATATATCCATAATAAGGGTATCGTACAAGTACATCGCATCCAACCGAACAATTGATGGGTTGGTCATATATAGCATGAACAACGGGAACACCGAACATAAATAAGATAGTAAATACAAATACTCTATAAAAGGAGTACATTGTGTTGCTCATCATAGGCTTAACAGAGTAAAAAAATGTTCTGTTATGTCACATTAAAAGGTGGTTGAAGAAAAGTCGACACCTGTCGCTCGTTGTATAGGCGATCGATATATAGCTACGAGAAGTAGAAATTTATCAGAATTATCATTTAAAACTTAAATAACTTCATATTCTCCTTCCACCTGGTTTAAATATGGTCTCTTTACATTTGTGAGGTAGCGACGTCAATAGTACGAATCCTAATTCCCGGTTGCGTAACTCGAAGTACATTGGTCATCACATACATACATACACCTATACATACGCATCAAGTTTACGTGACTATCTCGGTTAATCGAAATACACGTGGATAGTCAGCACTTGATATACAAAATAGAGACCATCATAAAAATACTATCTTATTTAGTTCACTGCATTACTTAAATCTTACCGACCTTTTCAAATCAACCCCTTTTAATAGCAGTTGAATTGACCTATCAGTCAACACTACAAGGTTGTGAATGTTCATAGGTACATGGTCATATATGGTTATACAGTGTGAAATGAAAAGCATTTGGCCACCATGTCAACCCCATATTTTCGATAATCACCGGTAATAAAATTCAAAGGTCTGTTTGGTTTATAAAAAACCCAAATATATTGTAATTAACGATTACTGTTTCTTGTTGACGATAACAACAGTCATTAGGCTCTTATTTATACCGTAGTACACATTCAACCCTGTATTAACCGATTAGTCGATTCCTCGAACACCGAATGCTGATCACCATCAAATTCTTCTCAGGAAAAGCGTCCTAAAGAAAGAACGAAAACAGCAATTCAAAGACGCGTTATCATTGTTAATTATGTTATTGTTACATAGAGTGCACTTGCATTTCATCACAATACATAGTATATAATATCCGCGTTTAAGATTAGATATACAGGGTGAATCCAAAAAAATTGTGCACGATTTGAAACAGCAATTTGACCTAATGCATGCATTGAACCATAACATTCTTGTTGTCTGTATAAAGAGTTGTTAATCTAGTTTATCCTACCCAAAATGAAAGTAATCGACTTAAAAATAAGCAAACTGTGACACGTTTTTAAACTATCCGCATTTTTCATCATTTTCGGGATTTACACAGACATGAATATTACTGCAGCATGATGATATGGATTGAGACTCTACAAGCAAGGCGTTTGTTGTGCCTTTATTTTATTACAGGTTCCGGGTATATTAAATGAGCAAAACATTGTAGCAATAGATAAGACTTCACAAACTAAAGATATTGCACAAACAAAAAGTTCTGAAGACACTTTGTTTCTTGGTAATTGCACTGAAAAGTCATTCACATTTGCCTTAAGGTTTACAATTTATACGGTATGAGTAATGGTCTTCTGCCAAAGGTGTTTTTTAATACATAACATAAAATGTTAGCGTCTTTGCAATTAAAATAGAATTTCGCTGTTTGCTGATATTACGTTTTTTTTTAATGAAGCCTTCTTTCGACATGACCACCATTTTGCTGAAGACTTGTGTGTGCCCTGTCTAACATGTTGCGAACAGCTCGTCTAACCATTCCCCTGTTGCGGTGTGGCCTGTCACTTCGGCTCTGACACGCGCCTTCACTTCTTGAAGACTACTCGCCTTCTTGGTCAACAGGTGATGATGCTTTGTATTCCTATTTGCCTTTCCATTTGACAACTCGGTATCAGATTATTAATTACTTATCCCAGAGTGAAAGAATGATTTTCCAGGAACATTTTAACAATTAATGTGATCAGATAATAACCATTTTAGCAAACCCAATTTTACTGTGTGTAAATACCAGTGGAATGGCGAAAAACGCGGTCAGTTTACAAAACTTACCACAGTTTGCTTATTTTCCCGTCGATTACTTTCATTATGTGGGAGGATAAACTAACAACGTTTTTTACAGACAACAGCAATTCCATTCACGCATCAAGGTCAAATGGCCGTTTCAAATCGTGCACAATTTGTTTGGATTCACCCCGTAGAAACCACCATGTAGGGAATGCAACTGCCATTGTCAGAAAGAGGAAACACCTGTTTCATGATATATATTATAAAGTAATTAATGTTATGAAGTGAGACGTCACGCACCAACTGAATTGAATGTACAACAAACCGGTTGCATACCTTTTTAGTGCGTTTGGCTTAAACAATGTGTTTGCAATAACTCTGGACATACATGTACTTGTACAGGGTGTATCATTAAAAACGCGACTAATTTTATTTTTGAAATATACCCGCAGTACTCAATTACTTTTCAGCGTAAAATGTAGGTATGTAAGAGCATGTCCACTATTATATCTCTGGATGAAGAACATGCATTACAGTCCCTTTCTTTCATACAGTAAAGTAGCCATTCTTGTCCTTTCTAAAATGATGTAAACATTAACTTTCATTTCTTTCAATGTGGGTGAAACCATTTTGTAGAATAGGGGTGTTTTTATCAATTTTAATTATGCAAAAAGTGATGATTGCAAAAAATGGCATAACCCCTAAAGTGTTTTTTTTTAATTAGCTTATTCAGGGTTTTTATACAGGATGTTGGTCTATATGTTTCAAGAAGAAGAAAAAATCGGTAATTGTTGAACCGGAGAGAGCAGTGTTGCCAGGAACTATGCACATTTTGAAAATGATATTTGTATCAATTAAGCATTAAGTGGGACATGATTTGATGTATAAAACAACAGCGTTGCCAGAATAAACGCCCTCAGCGAAGCTGTTGCTCATAACCATTAGTAGGGTCATATTCAGTGATCCAGGGAACACAAGAGCAAAGGAAGGTTAAGGGTAGATGTTGATACTATAGGGTATTTAGAAACAAATTTAGCTCCTACACCCCTCGCAAACGTTTGGGCAATTGCTGGAGACAACAATATCCAAAATGGCCGCCAGAGGCCATTTTGAAATTTGGAAATTCGTATGTCTTCTAGACATATTACCTGGAGACATGATAGAGATGTGTATGTTAATTATCTTTATTCCTATGATTCTAATACGGTGGATAGTTTATAATTTGGAGGCTCTCTCCAAAATGAAATCCAAGAGGTTGGAATTTATGAAAGCATATGATTTAGGTAATCCAATACTAACAGTGATTATTGTATTATCCCAAATATTCATATATTCATATCGGCTGAACCTAGAAACACAATAGATGTTGTCCTTGAATAATTAAATGTTCATGAAATCATTCTAGGATCCCCTGTTAAGGCCCTGTCTCACCATAGCGTATGGCCTGAACGTGTCCTGAACGTATGCCGACGTATTCAAAAAATAGCTCGAAAATTGTCAGTCGACATCGGTGATGGAATTGACGTATCCATAGCGTATCCATAGCGTAGTAAACGTATACATAGCGTATGACTAACGTATTGATAGCGTATCACTAACTTATAACAAACTTATGACAGCGTTTCACAGCGTATGCGATCGGCGAGCGTATGACCAACGTATGCTTAACGTATTCGAAGCGTATGTCTGCCGTGTTCGACGTATCCTCAGCGTATCCTCGGCGTACAACGAACACGTGACTTATGCCGCTGCAGAAATTGAGTTTCGTACACGGCGGGACAAGTGTTGCCAGTTCAAGTAAACGCAGCCTAGATAATAACTATTAAAATATCTAGAAGGGTAAATCTATAGGTCCCACCTATAGCTTACGACGAGTAACGTACCTCTAACGTATGTCAGCGTATGTCAACGTATGTCTAACGTATGTCAGCGTTTGTAAACGTATGTCTAACGTACCACGAACCTATCGGGAACTTATGCAGAACGTAAGTTAAGCACACGTTGAGTACGTCGAGAAATTTTGAACATGCTCAATAATTTTTCGCGGGCTCGACGTGTTCAAAATTTTTACAACGTATCACAGCGTGCTCTTAACGTAAACGACGTATCCCAAACTTACCCTTAACTTTTATCAGCGTACACCAACGTACGCCAACGTATTTTTCGATATTTCGCATACGTTGTCATACGTTCAGGCGATACGCCATGGTGTGACAGGGCTACCGTACAGCTACCGTATGTACCGTACAGCTAGCGAGCATTCGGCGTTTTGGGAACTTATGGAGGGTTTGAGTATATAAATGGGTCCCTTGAGTATCTCATCCTCACTTCTTCATGGTCTGTCGTGCTGAACACATCAACCCATCATCATACGCTACGTTAAGTATACGTTAATCATACGTTAGTCATACGCTCGCATACGCTGTGATACGCTGTCATAAGTATGTTATAAGTTAGTGATACGCTATCAATACGTTAGTCATACGCTATGTATACGTTCAATACGCTATGGATACGTGACAGGGCCTTACACGATCGCCCGGCATAAGGTGAATAATACGTGAAAATACGTCGAAACTCGTTGGAAATACGTCACGTCAGGCATACTATAGACATACGGCACATATACGTTATCAACTCGTTATCACTACGTTGGCTGTACGTTTCCCGCCATCCTACGTTCATCAACGTATACCAACCTTTATACGAGTAACGTACGAGTAACGTTCCACTAACGTATGTCAGCGTATGACAACGTATATTTAACGTACCACAAACATACCGGGAACTTATGCAGAATATATTAAGCACACGTTGAGTACGTCGAGAAATTTTGAGCATGCTCACTATTTTTCGCGGGCTCGACGTGTTTTAAATTGTCACAGCGTATCACAGCGTGCTCTTAACGTAAACGACGTATCCCCAACGTACCCCTAACTTGTATCAGCGTACACCAACGTACACCAACTTATTTTTCGATATTTCGCATACGTTGGCATACGTTGAGGCGATACGTTATGGTGTGACAGGGCCTTAAGCATGTTAAGAGTTAATTATTCTCTCCCTGGATATCAAAGATAGCCACCAACAACCATTTTAGAACATTTATGGTGCATATCTTTTAAGCCAAACGACCTTAAGGCCCTGGTATACGTTGATGAACGTAGGCTGACGGGGAAACGTACAGCCAACGTAGTGATAACGAGTTGATAACGTATATGTGCCGCATGTCTAACGTATGCCTGACGTATTTCCAACGAGTTTCGACGTATTCTCACGTATTCACCTTATGCCGGGCGATCGTGTAAGGCCCTGTCACGTATCCATAGCGTATCCATAGCGTATTGAACGTATACATAGCGTATGACTAACGTATTGATAGCGTATCATTAACTTATAACATACTTATGACAGCGTATCACAGCGTATGCGAGCGTATGACTAACGTATGCTTAACGTATACTTAACGTAGCGTAGCGTATTCGTAGCGTATGAGGATGGGTTGATGTGTTCAGCACGACAGACCATGAAGAAGTGAGGATGAGATACTCAAGGGACCCCTTTACATACTCAAACCCTCCATAAGTCCCAAAACGCCGAATGCTCGCTAGCTGTACGGTACATACGCTAGCTGTACGGTAGCCCTGTCACACCATGGCGAAATATTGAAAAATACGTTGGCGTACGTTGGTGTACGCTGATACAAGTTAGGGGTAAGTTGGGGATACGTCGTTTACGTCATGCACTTTAACGTCAGAATTAAATATCCCGCACAATGTTGTACGACCCAACGCATTTGCACTGTACGATACGTTATGGTGTGACAGGGCCTTAAGAGTTAATTATTCTCTCCCTGGATATCAAAGATAGCCACCAACAACCATTTTAGAACATTTATGGTGCATATTTTTTGAGCCAAACGACCTTAAGGCCCTGGTATACGTTGATGAACGTAGGCTGACGGGGAAACGTACAGCCAACGTAGTGATAACGAGTTGATAACGTATATGTGCCGCATGTCTAACGTATGCCTGACGTATTTCGTACGTTATGGTGTGACAGGGCCTTAAGAGTTAATTATGCATGAAGAAAAAAACCTTCATATTCGTCCTACAGTGATATGCCAGTGATATGCCGGTATGTCAGAACTGCAGTTACACGGTGGTCTATGGCAGAATATTGTGATGTGCCGGTATGTCAGAATACAAAATGAGTTTTGATGCCGGTATTATGTTCAAACCCTGGCATATCACACTAAATAGTGCGGTATCTCATTAATTAATTACCTCTTTGTCCAAAATGGCACATGTGCCGGTATGTCAGAACAGCGACGAATTGTTAAAACACACACATATTTACTGTCATGCACTTTAACGTCAGAATTAAATATCCCGCACAATGTTGTACGACCCAACGCATTTGCACTGTGCGATCGATAGCCCCGTCAATTATGGCTATACACACACACAGAGAGTCCCCAATTGGTCCTTTCTTCTCGTGCTGTGTATTGGAAATGAGACCTTTTTTCTTTAAATGGTGCTAATCATGGTTTATCTTTGTTGTTAGGGGGCAAATTTGGTATCAAATTATGTCTAAAAGATTTATCTAAATGCCTAATTAGCCTGTTTGGTCAAACAAAAATTGAATGTTACTAAACAAAGATGTATATCTCAAGGATTACTGATCTAATACTATACATGTTGATACTTATTTTAATATATTTTTCATGATGATTCCAAATGTGGTAACGAAATTCAATATTCTTGACAATTTTAAAACATTTTGTGATTTAAATGAAGGAAATAAGAAAAAATAAAAACAATAATAACTTACCGATATATCATAAATCTGCGTCAGAATCTCTTCATCAAATACCAACTGACGTTCCTCCCAATGTTAAAATAAAAATTGTGAAATTGCGATTGATGCATTATCATCTAGAAAAAAGGTACATTTGGCTAGATGATCGACGTACCGATCCCGATTGGCAAGACACCGTCCGGAGACTTATGAAGCTGATATGATGAACTGCAATCTTGCACACCGATGTGTGATTTATATAACGGTTTTATCAATGACTGTAATTGTATACCACACCCCGCTCTTTATGCTACCAATTCAATCCCATCGCGCACGCTCAACCTGCGTAGCATTTCTAATACAGCACTGGTTTCGTGCCTGCCTCATTCACCGATCTAGTGTATAACGATTACTGGTTCCATGGTCCAAATTTACATGCTGTATTATTACCCTTTACTACAAGGCCTAACCTATTTGTAAACAAATAAATAAATAACCCTTATTATAAACTAGTATCCAAAACAACATTATTATTGCAATTACTACTATACTATTCCAACACTATGGTCCTTCACACTTACTTGACATCAGCACTGATTTTACCTAAGCCCAGTATTCCTACATGTAGGATAGGAAATAAAGTTTGGTTCAGGTGCTTTGGGAAGTCAGTGTTTGACAGGAAAGACTGGGAAAGAGTCTCTGGGGTGTAGTTATGTTTTGACAAATTACCCCAATATATCAAAACAATTACTAATTACATTATATATAAATGATGACGGTGTGGCGTATGATCCCTTAAGGACACAGCATCTTGACCAATAGGCATAGGGTCAATAAAAGATAAGACACTTCAGTTTCTATTTGATGGAAAATAATCCTCCTAACCGGATTGGGAGAAAGAGGGTAGTGAGCCAGCCCGGGTAGTGAGCTTGAGACTTGAGGTCAAGTCAAATGCTGTATGAGCTATAGAGTATTATGTTTATTCGCAGATGGGCACGGAACTAGTGCTAAGCATTACGTACTACTGGTATATAGAATCCTATCTCTCTTACTATCGTTTATCTTATGGGCGAAAAGGGGGAGTGGCTCGCATCACCAGTATATCCATCTTATCGTTGCTAGACTACCAATTGATGGGTTTATATCGTAAATCGCTACATCTGAATCGGTTAAAGCTGATGCCTCGACATCATCTTCTACCATATTCAACGTTTCATCGGTTAAAGTAATACTTTTCATCAATCATCAAAGCACCGGCTTTATTTAGATGGTGGCACGCTCATAACCATTCGTCAATATATCTTTTTAACTTTGGAAAGATGGTTGACGATATTTGAACCCAAGTTATATAGTTACGGTCATTTATATTCTATGTATATGAGCAAACGATTCAAGGGAAACATTACACCAAGATGTAATTACAGTGCCGTATTATGCAGAAATAGTGTTAATAATTATTGTTGAATGATTGAAGTTAAGAAAAAACATTGTACACTAGCTGCTTAGACAGAAGCTTCCTTCACATAGCTGTTCCCGTATGGAACAGTCATCCAAACGACGTTGTTGGTAACGGTGTTGCCCCTTTAAAGGACATAATTAACACAGTCTTGCTAGTATCATGTGCGCATAAAGAAAAGCTATGGGTGGTCGTCATTCACGTCAGTGATTAAGGAAGCTGTTAAACATTTAGCTTACTTGTTAATCAAATTTCTTATTAAATGTAAAAATCAAACTATATTGAATCATTTAAACATCGTTGTTACATATAAGCATAAGGGCACTTGCCCTTACTTTCAACCTGTCTATGCGCGATCTTTGGTTGCGCTTTTTAAATCAGCTCCTTCAACGGTCGTAAAATGATTATGTTTACCGCCGATCAATAGCTAAACAATACTAAAGGCCTCAACCTGTATCTGATCGTCTAGACATATCAATTAGGCTACCGACTCATCACGGGTGTGAAATGTTTACTCTCGCTCTATTCATTGATAGCGCTATAATTATTATTAACCCAGTATTCGTGTTCCGCGCAGTTTTTTCCTCCATTCCTAACGTTGATTTCCCTGTTCCTGCGTTCCCGTGAAGCATTCTTTGATCCAGTTTAAAATTATAAGCATTATTCAAATAGGTAAGTATTACCAAATATCGACAAAATACAGTGTTGCTACGTGAAGCATCACGTAAGATTCACTATAAATCTGGCTTGTTAGATAACCTAGTGCACAAAAAAATCGAAAGGTACGAGATTTCACAAAATCAGAATTGGCGTTGATACTTGGGAGAGTCAATTTAACGTTGTTTTCCCCGATCCCCCTTAACGTGAATGAATCCCAGTTGTTTGGCTTGAAATAAAACCGTTATCATCAAGGATCATTATTATGTTATTAATAACAGATATGGAATAATATGTTCGTCGTAAGAATGCAAGAATGTCGTCAGTTCATTAACTTAATTAACCTTAAACCAAAACAAGGCATATATCGGGGAAGAATGCAAAATAAGGCATATCGGGGGAGGACGGCAAAAGGAGACCATCATCGGGGAGGAAGGCAAAAGAAGGCCATTGGGGAGGAAGGTAAAAGTAGGCATATCGGGGAGGATGGCAAAAGAAGGTAAATGGGGAGGAAGGCAAAAGTAGGCATATCGGAGAGAATGGCAAAAGAAGGTTAATGGGGAGAGGGCAAATGTATTCCATTGGGGAGAAAGGCAAAATAAGGCTATCAGGAAGGAAGGCGAAAGAAGAACCATCAGGGAGGATTACAATACCTTTATTCTCTCAGTATGATATTGATACTTGTCTAATAGTTTGATCAGTTTCAAATTTGCGAAGAATGAATTCGTAGCGAACTATGCACAGCCTGCTCACGACGCATACAAATTGAAGCAAAGTAACGCACAGATAGTTAATGTTGCTGTTTTAAGGCTACAAGTAGAAGATGTTCGTGTTTTGGGTAGTACAATTGGTTTCATGCCATTTTGTTGTGAAAAAATGATCTATTTGGGGGACAATTATAAAAGTTGTTATCATCTGTGTGAATCGTCTCTCAGAAACGACCTTTCACGCGGATTCTCAAAGAAGAAGAAAAAAGGTTACCCTTAACAAGAGGATTTAGCACAGCGAATCATACTCTAGTCTTAGCAAAAAAGGACATAGGCCCCAAAACGGAGGTTAGACTGTAAGGTAAGAAAGACGGAATAAATAAAAAATGAATACCCTGATTCAGTTTTAATAGTAATATATTATCGTGTTAGGTACCAGTCATGCCAGTTTGTGATATCCATTCAAACTGATTGATTTTCCCGGCTAATTAAAAATAACAACACTATGTATGTATGCAGGTTCAATTTTCCATTTTTCCGCATTAGCAATTCTGGTAAGGAAACAACCCCCATTCAGTAGAAAAAGTTGATTTGCAAATTTAAAATCATGTGTCGTTTTTGGAAGCCCTTATGCTGATTCCAATTCAAATCTATTAGGTCCATGTCACTTGTGCGTAAGATTTATAAGATCATCGCCAAAGTAAATTGCATCGCAATAAGAACAAGCGTCAATTAAAATTAAACTTAGAACAATACAAATATTTCCATAATATTATAAAAGTATTTACTTTGGTTCAATTTGTAGGGTTATTTGTGTATTGTGATGCAGCAAATTTCCCTCGGCGACTATCGTATTATTCTTATGTATATGTCACTTATACGTATAAGGTGTTTTTTACAGCGCAGCCCCTTTCAATTACGCCTGGATGAATCTGACAACTAAGAATACGTTTTTTTACCCAGGGCATTGGTACTGTTGAGAGCAAGTTTTCAAATGTCAAGAAATTATCAGAAGGGATTTTCAACCTGAATAGACAACGCGCTGCAGCTAATGGGTAAAGTCGACGATGCTATAAATATCACTCTTTTGTTCTTTTAAAACCATTTTCAGAAGCGTGATGTCTAATCATGCTCATAATTCTTTACCACTTTGCTCACTCGGCTTCAAACCTCGGGTTATGGTACAGGAAAAGGTAGCCCGTTAAGATAGTGTCCGTGGTCTCCATCGTGTTGGAGCATGTGGTTGGTGTAGTTGTGTAGCATTTGTTCTCCTCAATAGGAATACCGCTGTCGGTAAATTAAAAATGTGTGCTAATTACCCCAATTAAGCGAAAACAAAACCCCAGTACCTAAACTTAGTTATAGGATACCAAAATAAAGCATCACCGTCCATTCAAATGACCGTCGATTCCTCTATTCTGTGTCTATTATGCGGAAAGACGCTATTAAAATGGATGTCCTTTCATAACTTTTAAATCACTGATATTGGCTCAACACGTTTTCTGTGACATTAATCAGATAAACAAAACCCGCCTTACAAGATACCTAAAGTATACAATGACAACCTAACGTGTCAACAGCGTCGGACCCAAAGGGAATTTAATTGGTGTTGCTTTTTTTAAATCCTCTATTGTAGTTCTTATTGTAGCATAACAAAAAATCCATCCATGTAGGCATATCATATGTACAGTACAACGTGATAACACTTGTGTAGCTTGGTACGTGTCAGTATAATGGCTGTTAGCAAATTTGCTTTAAAACAGCTGCAACATGAACATATTGATCGTAATGATGATTTGTTACGGTACTAAGTCCTATGGCCATTACAGATGATATTATCATTGTTTAGGTAGCACTGCGCAACAAGTTTGAAAGACTTATCCTATAGAATGACTTATCCCTTAGACTTGTCCGTGTGGCCCAAGGTACTATTTTCCAATACCTAACGGACAAATACCTATGAAATGTCAACTGATACAAATATAAAAATGCCCATGTCCGAAAGAATCCAACGGAACCCGTCGGACAAATCGGCCATCGATTTATATTGATCTACTTATCAAGCCATGTTAAAGAGTCGTAAACTTTGATATTAAGTAGTGCCACTTGAAATATCACAATGGGTGTCAGCAGTCGATACGCAACCAATTGATGAACCCTAATAAAGTTGTTGTTTTTTACACGATGTTTGGACGCTTAGTTTGAAAGATCATACCGAGCTGGCTAGGCCATTTCGTTTTTCAAATGCTTTATTAGTGACTATGTTAGATAATTAGTCTAAACAATAAACATTTATTTGTTTCTTGTTTTGTTTTCTGGTTTCCCCCAGATAAATTTCTCCTCCCGCTCTATTACTGTAAAACCGTCAGTTATTTTTCATTTTGCTAGCCTATCAAGACAAAACACGCTCCCGTGAAATAGTAAATGTCAAACATAATTACGCATGATTGCATTTAATTCGGATATTTAAAGAATAGACGAGATAAACGTTATAATGTTGACTACAATCTTGGAAAAAAGTCCTTGGAACGCGAACGCTGAGCTGAGCACACGTGCTGGGTATTGTGTGCATGTATTGATACTTAGTGTCTTCTGTTATAAATGGAAATGGTTCAAATGAGATTTTTCCTTCCCCACCCCCCATCGATCAATGTTGGGACACTCTGGCAAGCTGCAGGAGCTACTGGCCTTGGTCAACATTGTACGGGGGAGTGGGGGTGACACTTTTCCGTTAATCACACGCAGGTGTTCCAAGACTTTTTTCCAGGATTGCTAGGTATCCTTTTTATCATTGCATACGCTATTAAATTATATACATGAACAACCACGTTCAAATCACTTGATTTCGCAAACAGTTAATAATAATATAGGTTTTCCCGGCGAATTTCACACTATACATGTTCAATTAAGTAACAATTGCATATAACACTTTCCACGCGGCAATTAGTTTTTTAAGAAACTTTTCACAAATTTTCTTTTAAAGTCTATCTTAAGAATTACTGAACCAATACTAGGCAAGTGTGTACAACGTTTGCACTTCTCATAATGATTCCGAATATGGTGACCGTGACATTAAATAATGTTGACTTTTTTAATCATTTTGTGAAGTTTAGTAGGACTGTCGTCTGTAGACGACTACCGCGTGAAAAGTGTTCAGATTATTTTGAAATAGCAAAGTTATTCTCTCGTCTGTTATTCTGGGCTGTTATTCTAACGTTGATACCTTATATTAATGATTCTTTATTTTAAATCAATTAAAAGGGTATAAAATGTTCGTCACACAAATATAATTGGGCAAATATGTTTTCATTGTGTAGTCCTGTCCTACTGATATGTTTTTTCGTCGATAATATGTTTTATGAGAGGAATCGTCCAAAAAGATATACAATCATTTTGACTGAATAGAAAAATATATAATTCTGACCTTCAGTGGTAATCGGAACAAAATCTAGAGGACAAAAAAATAATTGTAACTCATCTCCGACAATAAAATGAAGCTTAAGAAAATTCATTTTCCCCCAGTCTATTTTCGGCATATAACACTGACAAATTATATAAATGTTAACATTAGAAACATTAAAGTGATGACTACTGACCTTCCCAAAATGTGTAGAATCTGATTCTGACCTGATGTTTAAAACAAAGTTAACATTTTACACGATACGGTTGTGAGAGTTTAGCCAAAGTTAATCATCCAAATTACTCTGAAACATAGCTGGAAGCGGGTTTTACCGTAATAACATTGCATTACCATATTTGGAATCACCGTGAGAAGTGCATTAAAATAAGTACAAACATTCCTAGTTCAGTAATTCTTGAGATAGGCTTTGAAAGTTGGGAAAGGTTTCTAAAAAATCTGGAAACGGGTAAAACTAATAACCGCGTAGAAAGTGTTAAGTTATAACATTCAACGGCAGATCCGAAGAATGCACTCTGTCAGTAAAATGCAATAATATCTATCGTAAGTTAATACTTTTGGAGGAATTGTGGGTTCTTTAAAGTTTAATCTTAAGATGTTATCAAAGCAAATACCTTAATACTGAAGTATAAGTGCCAAGGAATTGTGGGTTCTTTAAAGTTTAATCTTAAGATGTTATCAAAGCAAATACCTTAATACTGAAGTATAAGTGCCACTTATAGGCAAGTTTCGTTTGCTACTTGTTTTCCGGTGTTAGTCTTTCTCATTTTTGTGTGTTTGTTTAGTCTTTTCATTCGTTTTGTCTCATACAGTCAAGCCAGATCTGTAAAGGCTTTTAATATCTTCACTACCATGCATTATTGATTTGATTCGCTAGCTTGTTCAATAGTTCAAAGTTATTTCTATACAACAGATTGAAAGAGTCTCACATGTTACCATGGTTGCATCGTGTCAAGTCAAGAATACCTTTGCAATCTTTCGCGTTTTTGCCGGTTTTACCTTTTTTGTCACACTCTTGCTTTGAAAGCCGTATATCGCGTCAGACGAGGATTACGTTTGTCGTTAGGGTGCTGCTTGCGAATTTGAGCAGTGACATGTCAGATTCGCTGCACAGAGGCCTGAGTCAAACACGAGTACTATTGATATAAAACAAACAATAATACACAAACACTTGGTGTGGACCGATAGAGTTCATTCAAGACGAGTAGATCGATTCATTTCGCCGCCCGTTGGTTTTATTGACATAGATCGATATAGTCAACAAATTACAATGGAAATGTGAGGAGTAGTTTTCTTGAAGAATGTCGTATTTTTGGATCAACAATTATAAAAATGATGGCGCAGCCCTACGTTAGGCATTTTGAAAAATAAAAGTATCTCTTTGCATGAAAATGGAATTTTAGTCTATGAAGAATGATGGTTCAACCATGTCTGCAGGCTGAATAATCACAAAGTTATAACCGAAAGTAGTTTGTCTCATATTGCTAAAAACTCGTACAAATGTTAAACCATTTATAAGCTTTACTTTCATGATGTTCAGTTGCTTGTGTGTGGTTATTTAGACATCAGTGAATACATCCCAGCTCAATTAGTACTACTTTGCTAGATTAAGAAGAGGTAAACATGGAGTTTTCCACATATTTTTGCTACCAAATTTTCAAACAAAGGGCACCCTCTATAGCCAATGATATAAACATCCCATACCTACGTGCGTGGTTCTGACATGCGAATTATGCTGAGATATCTATTAACATACGTATTATTATTTAACGCAATATTATAATATAGCAATTGTTGAGATAAAAATAAAGCTTACACTACCTCTATGAGGTTAAAAGAGAAAAAAATGTTTACTGAGATACCCGTTATGTTTCTGACGTGATATGTAGCATTTCATTTAAGATTCTAAAAAAAGATCGCTAAAGGGGTACTGAGAGATACGTATGGGAGTGCGCCCTCAATGTTTTTGGAAATCAGTTTTTTTGCATCTACGTAATACAAAGAATACAAATAACCTCTTAAACTTTGTCCTCAATTTTTTCAAGATATCATTCTTTTTCTTCGTGTTTCCAAATAGAGAAATGTCTTTATTCCATTGTCATGATTGTATTGATAAGACATGAGATTTAGATGAAAAATGTAATCCAAATTACGCTGAAACATAGCCAAATTATATGCGCGCGTTGAAAGCGGCTTCTACAATGCCCATGCTGTACAGCGACGGTTTCAGATCGAATTCGTTAAGTGCATAGATTCAAGCTGCGACCATTGCACCTCTCACCCTATCAGAGCAAAGAAATGTATGCATTTTCTAAGACAGAATTGTGGTGGTCATCTTTTCTCTCCGCGATTATCATCAGAGCCCATCGGACACTACGAGACTTGGCATCATATGGCTAAGAACGCAATGTCGGGCAGACTGGAAGGACCCAAGTGGTGTTCACTTGGTTGCTTAAAGATGTTCAAAAGTGCTGCGGATAGAACTAGGCATATGAAATTAATGCACGGCCTGTAGAGCCCTCTACTGCATTCAAACCAATATTACCAACGGCCCTTTTAAGGGCCACCATATCCCAAAAGAGAAAATGACAGGTGTCACTGGTTCTAATCCCCTACTAGTTCCGATGATAAAGAGTTAATGTTGAACTATGTGTTTTGTCTACTGTAACATTGTAATTCTGTTTTGCTTGTGGCTCAGTATTGATATGTAATCGTCTGTAATGTTCAATGTCTTTATAATGTTGGCTCGAGTCTGATCTTTCATGTTAATTTATGAACGCTACAAAAACAAAGTACATGTCCTTCAACCAGAAGCAAGTACCTGTAATCAACACAAGCGAAGGTATGCGCCTTGATAAAGTGGAGGGCTTCAAGTACTAGCCTAATTAATAGCGGCCAAATCACTATCCAGAAAGCTCAAAGAAAGACTGTTCATATATGTAGCTACTGTAGAATCAGTCCTCCTCTATGGAGGTTAGTCCTGGACAGTCACCCCAAACCTTAGTAAACAGCTGGACGGATGTAGAATAGAATGCTAAGAACTGTGTTCAACATCAACTGGAGACAGCATGTGACAAATAAGGACCTGTACGCGGATATGCCCAAAGTATCGGATAAGATCAGGGAGCGTAGATCAAGATTTGCAGGACACTGCTTCAGAGGGTCCAATGAGCTGGTCTCCAAACTCATACATTGGATATCAAAACATGGAGTAAGAAAGAGTGGTAGACCAGCCCTAACCTACATTGACATACTAAAGCGTGACACAGGATTGCAGGTAGAAGAAATAAAGACAGCTATGTTGGAAAGGAAGATTTGGAGAAGCATCGTGGTTCGGGAATATCACCCGCCATAAATCAAGTCAAGTAAGTCAATACGATTGAACATATAAATAATAGCATTAGAAACATAAAAAAGTAATGACCGACATCCCTAGAGTGTCTTATTCGGACCTGTTATTTACCATAACAGTACAAGAAAAATGAAAAATCTAATGACATTCACAATTTCATGTTAAACCAAAGTAACACGCACCACGTGGATTATTTGAGGCGTAATTTGTATCCATTTTTTGCTAAACTTTGTATAACGACTTATTTAAAAAAAATGTTTTTCTAAGGATTGTGTTCAATCAATATCCATGTCCTTTGGATACAATCAAGAACACAAAATACGAATTCATGAACAACAAGAATGACAATGATATCTTATCTCATCTCTGAATAAGTAGAGGTCAAATTTCAAACAATTAAAAAACATTGCTTTTTTTGCTATTTTCGGCGTATATTACGATTAAAAAAACATATAAATTATAACATTAGAAACATAAAATAGTAATGACCGACATCCCTAGAGTGTGTAGACTCTTATTCCGACCTGTTATTTACCATAACAGTACAAGAAAAATGAAAAATCTAATGACATTCACAATTTCACGTTAAACCAAAGTAACACGCACCACGCGAATTATTTGAGGCGTAATTTGTATCCATTTTTTGCTGGATACAATTAAGAACACAAAATACAGTACAGCTCGAAATAGAGTGTACACTGACATTGCAATGATATTGCAATGACATTGCAATGATATTGCAATGACATTGCACTGACATTGCAATGACATTGCAAATTGTAATCCGATTAGTGCACTGTCATTGCAATGTCATTGCAATGACATTGCACTGACATTGCACTGATGTGCGTTGATATTGTGCACTCTATTTCGAGCTGTACTGTACGAATTCAAGAACAATAAGAATGACAATGATATCTTATCTCATCTTTGTATAAATAGAGGTCAAAGTTCATAAAATTAAAAACATTGCATTTTTTTGCTATTTTCGGCGTATAATACGATTAAAAAAACATCTAAATTATAACATTAGAAACATTAAAAAAAATAATGACCGACATCCATAGAGTATGTAGACGCTTATTCCGACCTGTAATTTACCATAACAGTACAAGAAAATTGAAATTTCACGTTAAACCGAATTAACACGCATCACGTGGCTTTTATTTGAAAATGATCTAATTCTAAAGACATCAAAAAAAGTAACTCGGCTGTTGTAAAAGCACCTATAATTTTAAAATTGTAACTCATATTCTAAAAATGACAATACCAGGAGTTGAAAAATTTAATTAAGGTGATTTTGACCGATCAAGTATTGTTGTCGCGGTATGTGCTTACAGATTAAAAGTGCCCATTTCATTGTTGCAGTAACTTCTATTGATCTCTCTGATTCAGCATGAAGATAATAGCGGGAATTTGATTAGCTGTTCTTGTTGCGCTGTAAACTTGATTAGCATAATCCGGGAAAAAATTAATGGGGATGACAGGCGTACTTCTTTACAATTAAAAAGGATGAATTTAAAACTCCAAATGCTCAGAAGGTCCGAGTAGACAGACGGGACAGGTCATCGCCATGGGCAAACTGTCAGTAGGGGAGTGATGGCTCCTCAATGGCATGCTGGACGCGGGTTTGTCAATCAACGAAACCGCCAGAAGAATGAATGTCCACAAAGACACTGTACAGAAGTGGAAAGCCAGAAAACAGGCAGGAATGGAATTGACCGACCTTCCGATAAGTGGTCGACCCAGGGTCACAAGTGCCAATCAAGACGCATCAATAGTTAACAAGGCCGAGAAGAACAGGACCATTACAGGTGAATACAATTCCTTAATCATTTTGCTCATGAAAGATACTTAGATTTTAACTGCATCGCCGTCGACAATTATTTAAGGGTAAAGGAAAAGTGCGCCCGCCCGGGAATCAAAAACTGGACCTCTGGATTACAAGTCCGGCGCCTCATTATCATTATCAAAGTCTGTCAAAATCAAATTTGTCTTGTCAGTCGTGCTGATAATTTACGGGTGTTTTTCTTATCTTTCTGTGTTCTCTTTTCTACAGCTAAAGACATTAGCAAACGGCTACACAGTAAAAAAAAATGGGTTGCTCTCCAGATATCCAAGATGGCGTCCAAAATGGCCGCCAAAACGGGTCAAATCTCATAAAATGACATATAGCAATCAAATTGTATGGTGAAAGTATAGTTGTAATAGTGGGATGTATGTATTATACCACTAGACACTCATATCTAGAAGTTTTGCTTTGTTAACACACCTAAATCCAAGATGGCCGCCAAAATGGCCGCCAAAAATGATAAAATTCCATATATTGGCATATATAAACCAACTTGTATGATCAGAATATATTTTTAACAATGGGATGTATGTGTTAGACCACTAGAAACTCATACCTAGTATTTTTTCTTCGTAAACATACTTTAAAACCAAAATGGCCGCCAAATTAATGGTCGAAATTGGTCTAAAGTGGTCAAAAATTCCATTAAAAAGGCTAATATCAACCGAAATGTATGATGAAAATATAATTTTAACGACACTAGTAGCTCATAACCAATATTTTTGCTTTGTTAACACAGTTCAAAATCCAAAATGGCCCCTAAAATGGTTCCCGAAGTGGCTGAAATAATTGTCAAATTCCATAAAATTAGATAATATCAACATCATAATATTTAACATCAACTTATCCATCCTGGCAGCCAGTTTGGAAAGTGATACTGAATCAAATTGTCACAGAGATGGGCCTTATTTCTAAAAGCAATAGCTTAGCAGTTTAGAACATATTGTTTGGTGAATTTGATGAGAGCGTGTGTGGTCTAGCGGATAGATCGCAGGTCTCATGATACAAAGGTTGCGAGTTCGAGCTACGGCCAACATGTTTGTATCCTTAGGCAATGTACTTAGTCTCAATTGCATTGTGGTTCAGAAGTCATGTATAAATGGTGGTATCGTGCATCAGAAGAGCAAAATCTGAGCACGTTAAAGGTCACAGACTCCTTCGCAAAGAGTAGGGGATCATCCCGTTCTGTGTACATAAAAATTCATGTCCCTAGGTTTCAGGGGCACTGTATCGTTAATATCCGAGGTAGGGCGCTGTGTACAGTATAACAGTATACACCTAGCACATAAAGTCCCTGACCAGGACGGTGCTTTGAGGTTGGCTAATTCAAAATATAACAGCAACTTTGCTGTTGTTATGCGCGGTCAATGAAATCGCCATAACTTTAAAAGTATCTATTCGATTTTAATGAATGAGGTATCAAACTGCGGAGAAGAAATTTGCTCATTTAAAGTCTATCTCAGATTTTTGGTACCGATTATATATTTTGAATTAGCCAACCTCAAAGCACCTGGTCAGGGATTTATGTGCTAGGTGTATATGTATGTATACACTCTGACAATATCTATTTTGAATTATCATACACTCATGTAGACTATTTTTACATTGACAACGGCAATTTTGGTGGCCATCTTGGTTTTAAAGTATGTTATTGCAATGCAAATATACTGGATATGAGTTACTAGTTGTCTATTACATACTAGTACCCCCAATGTTCAAACTATACTTGCATCATATATTTTGGTTGATATCATCACATTTTATGGAATTCACACAATTTGTTCAGTAATTTTGGGACCCATTATGGGGGCCATTTTGGATTTTAAAGTATGTTAACAAAGCAAAAATACTAGATATGAGTTACTAGTGGTCTAATACATACACCCCATCCTTAAAACTATATTTTCATCATATATACATTTAGGTTGATATTATCCCATTTAATGGAATTTGACAATTTTTGCAGCAACCTCGGAAACCATTTTGGGGGCCATTTTGGCATCCATTTTGGATTTTGAACTATGTTAAAAAACAAAAATACTGGGTATGAGTTATTAGTGGTCTAATACATACATCCCATCATCGTAAATTTAGGTTGATATTATCCCATTTTATGGAATTTGACAAATTTTCAGCCACTTCGGGAACCATTTTGGGGGCCATTTTGGATTTTGAACTGTGTTAACAAAACAAAAATACTGGAAATGAGCTACTAGTGGTCTGACACATAAATCCCATCGTTAAAATTATATTTTCATCATACATTTCAGTTGATATTAGCCTATTTTATGGAATTTTGACCACTTTTGACCAATTTCGGCCATTAATTTGGCGGCCATTTTGATTTTAAAATATGTGAACAAAGTTAAAATACTAGGTATGAGTTTCTAGTGGTCTAACACATAAATCCCATTGTTAAAACTTTACTCTGATCATACATGTTGGTTTATATATGCCAATATATGGAATTTTACCATTTTTGGCGGCCATTTTGGCGACCATCTTGGATTTAGGTGTGTTAACAAAGCAAAACTTCTAGATATGAGTGTCTAGTGGTGTAATACATACATCCCACTATTACAACTATACTTTCACCATACAATTTGATTGCTATATGTCATTTAATGAGATTTGACCCGTTTTGGCGGCCATTTTGGACGCCATCTTGGATATCTGGAGAGCATCCCATTTTTTTCACTGTTAACATCTAAAATGTGTTTAAGGACCCTCAAAGACACCTAAAAAGTTGGTTTGGTTTAGTACTGGGGGGTGCACGTGCGCCCCCCTGTACATACCCGACTAATATACGAAATCAAATTATCTGATAGCAATGTTGCCGAACTATGAACTTTCTGGCAACAAGAGTAGAAGTATAGGCCCTATATTACCACCTGCTTTACTTAACGGGTATCTATGGAAGTCCCTGGAACATCTGGTACATACTAAATCCAATTTGTCGTAATAAAATGGCTTCAGTATCAAAATGAATGTCATTATTTGTAACAAACGAAATATTGTAATTTTTCCAAAATGCGCCATTATCTGGCAACCTCTCAGATTTACATTCCTATTATGTATTATATGGTTATATTAGACAAATTAAATGTTCAAGCTTTTATTCACAGCGGCGTGGATTGCACTATAATCCGTGATGATATTTTCCACGTAGTATCTCTAAACGCAACACCTTATGTAGATAAACCGCCAAAATCCTTAATCTCAGTGACGGGTTAGTCCTTTGAAGAGCTTAGGATCAGCCTTATTACCAATTAATTTTGAATAGTGTGGCACTGAACAACTTGTACACATAATTCCGAGACATTCAACTACGAAACCGTTGAAACTCGGTATAGATTAGTTAGTTGCGAACGGAGTTACATGTAATTTCAAAGATGGTTATCTCACATTACGGGGCAACCGATTCCCTGCTTTATGTAAGTTTGCCACTAGGTTCTAGTGTACAGGAAATACAACTTATTTCAGATGTGAAAATGCCCCCTAATTCCCATCTTGTTACCTCAGTCCATATCCATAGAGATAAAGTGATTCGGCCTAACTATTCAGGTATTTTTCATCCAATGGATGATGTTGTGTTTGATATAGATATGCAGATATGGAAATGCTCATACACCTTTCGACCTCAGGTTACCTTAGCTCAGGTTACCTAACCTCAGGTTGTATTCACTTTTATCAAAATAGAATACTGCCATAAATAAACCTGAGGTTGAGAAAAAAATCATTAAATAAACCTCAGGTTGAATACTGCAATAAATAAACCTGAGGTTGAGAAAAAAAATCAATAAAACAACCTCAGGTTGAAAAGAAAACCAATTTAACAACCTTAGGTTGCATATATCTGATCCCGCTTTAGATTCAACACTGCTGAAAAGGAAACACAAATATACATTTTTGTTAAAACACGACATTAGAGTGCATATTCCAGCCCCCTGCTACTAGTGAAGAAGAAAAATAAAGCTGAATACCGTTGCATCATCGATTTTAGGCGTTTGAATTCCCAGACGGTAAAATCTGCCTTACCACTGTCCTTATTTGAACAAGGTGGGGTTTTCAACTAGAAATGGCTGAAGAAGATAGCACAAAACTGCTTTTACCACTGGTACACTGCTAAAATATTGAGCAAAATACGTTGCATAATTGCGTTTAATCAGCTGTTAGGTAAATGGTTGATTAAATTTTATTCAACATATGTAGAAATCTAGGTGTTGTATAAAAGTAAAAAATACACAACGTTGAGCAAAACAAATTAGTAATAAGTTGGGGAACGCCCGTTTAAAACTAATTGTGTTGCTAAAATATTGCGTTAATTGTTTCAATTGAGCAACTGTTGAGTATTTGTCTCAGGCAATCACGCAAATAATGTTAAGATTTACTCATGTGGTTTTTTATTGACCAACTTTTGCTTAAATCCTCGATTCTAATGGAGAAATATTCCACTTCAGCAACTGTTGCATGAGAATTGAGGAAAATCACGCAACAGCTGATGCAAGTTACGCACATGTGAATTTTAGGCAACCGTTGTCCGAAAAGCCCATTTCGTGATACGCAATCGTCAAGCAATCATCATGGCGTCTTGTACACAAGCTGGGATCTCTGAATATGGATAAATTAAAACGGTGAATCCGCATCAACATCAGAGTTTGTGACATCTGACTTGCGTTTTGTGAGTCCGGTTTTGAATGTTTGAAGCTTGGTCTGTCAAGAAGATGATGTGATAGATCGGTCTAAATATTTGTGGTCGTCCATGGGAATAAGCTTATTTCGTCATGTCACAAATAAGCAACAATTGGCATTAAAACACCCAACATATGGGTACATTTGTTAAATTAAGCAATAGTTGCTATACAAAAGTGCTCAATATATAATAAAAACATGTCACAAATAAGCAACAATTGGCATTAAACACCCAACATATGGGTACATTTGAACAGTTGCTATACAAAAATGCTCAATATATACTGAAAACAATTCACAAATTAAGCAACAGTTGGTATTCATTTGCCCAATAAATGGTTAATTAATAACACCCAACTGTTGTGTAATTAATAATACCCAACTGTTGTGTAATTAAAATTGTGCAACTGTTGAGTAATAATGATTGCCCAACTGTTATTGGGCATCTTTTACTCAACTGTTGAACTGTTGCATAGTTACTCAACGTTGAGTAAAATGTTGAGTAAAATTGTACTCAACATTTTAGCAGTGTACAGAACTCTATGAGTTCAACCGTTTGCCCCAAGGATTGTGTAACTCCCCAGGCACTGTGATGGAAAAGGTTCTTAAAGGAATGAATGGGAAACAATGTGTGATATATAAACCTAATTGATGTATGTTTTTCAGCAAGTGTTTTGATGTCAAAATCAATGCGCTCCAAGAAGCATTTGGTAGGAACATTTGGTCAGAACAGCGAATCTCACATTGCGCCCAGATAAATGTAAGTTCATTATGCTCGAGATTAAGTTATTAGGTCATATTCTGAATGATCATGGTATCTTATCAAAGTCAAGGAATGGCCGCGACCCACGAATCCTAAAGAAGTCAAAGGTTTTGCGGCGCTTTGCGGTTATTATAGGCGTATGGTAAAATATATTGAAACAAATTACTGCCCCTCTTTACGCGCTAACAAAGAAAGATGTACCTTACCAATGGTCTGAAGATTACGAACACGTATTCATGCGCGACAAACTAGTCACTAAACCTATAGTTTCATTTCCTAACTGTGATAAGCCATGTATCCTTACTTGTGAGGCATCATCAAATGCAATAGGAGCAGTTTTCCCCCAAGAAATTGATGGTATTGATAGAGTGGCGTATTATTATTCGGCTGCTTTGTCACCAAGTTCTCGAATCAAAATCCACCATACCGCGCACCTTTAAAGTCTATTGTTGCCATGTATCCTCTAGAAATTGTTTCGACAGATATAGCAGTATAATATGGAACGCTAGACCGGCCATAAATCATCCAGTTTGTCACACACAAAGAGTTTACCTCTGTGTATACCGAGTTTAGCTCACTATAATATATCGAGATTACCTCACTATATATCGAGATTACCTCACTATATATCGAGTTTGGCTCACTATATATCGAGTTTAGCCCACTATATATTGAGTTTAGCTCACTATATATCGAATTTAGCCCACTATATATCGAGTTTAGGTCACTATATATCGAGATTACCTCATTACCGAAATTACCTGTATGAATATCGAGTTATACCACCTCTATATATGTCGAGTTTAGCGCACTATATAAATTATCGAGATTTACCTATGGGGTGGGGGATTGTGATGGTCAAGGGTTTGTGGTGGCATTGGGGTGGGGAGGGTGTTGGGAGGGGTTTTGTGGTGGGGAGGTGTTTTGTGAATGGGAGGGGATGGGTTTGTGGCGGGAATGGGAGTGGGTTTGGGTGGGGATTGTGATGGGGAGGGGGTTGTGTTGGCGTGGATGCGTGGGATGGGGAGGGTTGGCCTAGGGGTGGGATGGGCAGGGTGTTTATTGTGGGAGAGGGGTTTGTGGTGGGATGGGGTTTTGTGAATGGGAGGGGAGGGGTTTGTGGTGGGGAAGGGGTGGGGATTGTGATGGTAAAGCGGGTTGTGGTGGCATGGGGGCAGGGTGGCATGTGGTGGCATGGGGGCAGGGTGGCATGTGGTGGCATGGGGGCAGGGTGGCATGTGGTGGCATGGCTCGAAACGCAAATGTATAATATATACTCGAGAATCTGAAACTCAGAACTCAAATAAAAATAAAAAACTTAGGTAGTTAAACGTGCGAAACTCGCAAATTTAAACTCAAAATTCGACACTCAAACATTTAAAAAAATCGAATCTGGAAATATGAACTCGAAACTCCGAAAATAAAAGCTCGAAATTATAAACGCGAATCTTTAAAACCTCTAAAAACAAATGTATAAACTGAAATTCAAAATTATAAACTCGATTTTGTTAACTCGAAACTTGACATTATAAACGCGAAACTCAAACTTTAACTCGAAATAATCAACTTGAAACTCGAAACTCGAAATTATAACTCCCAATTCTCGGTGACTTTAATTCTCGATGAGTGTGCGCTATTCTCGGTACTGAGGGAGGTGAATCCCGATGTGTAGTGCGTTACACTCGGTACACAAATACACAGTGAGGTTATCTATTCTCGATATGTAGCGAATCTCGATATTATATTGAGCTATAAGCTCGATATATTATAGTGAGGTAATCTCGGAATATAGTGAGGTAATCTCGATAATTATGTAGAGAGGTAACCTCAGTATGTACGTAGTGAGGTTATCTAATTTCGATATGTAGTGAGGTAAAATCGATACATAGTGAGGTAATCTCGGTATAATCTTGATATGTAGAGAGGTAATCTCTGTCTGTAGTGAGGTAATCTCGATATGTAGTGAGGTAATCTTGATACGTAGTGCGCTAACATCGATATATAGTTAGGTTTTCTCGATATTTAATGAGCTAAACTTGATACATAGTGAGCTCAACTCGGATATAGTGAGCTAAACTCGATATATAGTGAGCTTAACTCGGTATAGGGAGAGGTCCACTCATAGTGTGGGTGACAAACTGGATGATTTATGGCCGCTCTGGCGTTCCATACATTTAATTTCTGATACTCAATATGAATCTAAAATGTTTCAAGAACTATGTCAATTATTTGGTATTGGGAAACGCCGATCTACACGTACTCCTTATCAACCCCATAGTAATGGTGCAGCCGAAATAATTAATCGCGCGTTTAAAGACCATGTTGCTCGGAAACTGGAGGTTTTCGGCGATCAATGGGATAATATATATGTTAGCTGAAGTGGAATTTGCTTACAATACCAACATTATTTCTTCTTCCAAATACACGCCTTATTTTCTGATGTTTGGTTTGGTAGGGATTCAATCCCTCCTGCCCACTTACTGACATCAGGCACCCATACATTTGGTGAGAAGAGTCATAATTATGTTAAACTTGTGTCGTCAAGAATTGTCGAAGCACATGAACAAGCATTGGATAATATTAGAGTTGCATAAGCCACGCAGGCGAAGTATCACGATAGAAACACAAGGTTTGGAGAAAATAACCCTGACGACAAGGTATTACCGTAATCCGAGATTTTTAAATCTCGTCTCAGACGACGAGATTTAAAGATCTCGCCACGATGGTTGTGCCCATATACACTGCTAAAATGTTGAGCAAAATACGTTGGGTAAATGGTTGATTAAATTGTATTCAACATATGCAGAAATCGAGGATTTGTATAAAAGTAAAAACTACCCAACGTTGAGCAAATTCATAATCCCGAACCTTTGTTGGACATCATGACAAACTGAAACCTTGCATCGATGTTTGTCATCCTTCTACTCCTTTTGAACACGTGCCCCCAGTGCCTAAGGCGCCTGGGGATCGCCCACTTCACCCTTCAAGTGAGGTTGTACCCCCGACGCCACCTCGACCCCCTGACTCGGGTGAGGTTGTTATCATTTTACTGCCAAATACTACTCAACCACCCCATCCCCGCCACATTCACTACCAACCTCCCCTGTTTCTTCTCAATAACGCCTGAACCCACCCCCTCTCATCCCCTACGATTATACACCAGGCAAACATTAGGCTACAAGGCCCGCTTAGTAGCGCTATAAATTGCTGCCCTGAAAACCAGCACCAAATTTAAATATTCGCCTTCCATCAAAGCTGGTTGCTATATGACATAATTCTCGGGTGCAACCAACCGGCTGTATTGCAATGCCCTTGAGTAGTTTAAACGCAAGAGCGTGGATGTAATTTGCAACATAATGGAAACTCAGCCATGCAGTTAGCAGTAGTACCGCTCGTACACCCCCCGAATTTAAATATACAGCCAGCCAATCCTCTCGTAGTATTTGATAACAATAGGTTTACCAGACCGAATTAATAGCGCTCCTAAGCGGGCAATTTATGTCATGTTAGTTGAAAAATTGCAGATTTTCCCGCCGGTATGGGGACGTTTTTGTTTGGGTCATCCAGTAGCGTAGCCAGGCGAGGGGGCAAGGGCCCCCTGACAAATATTTGACCGGGAAAATCGGGAAGGCCGCGGGAAAAGGCCGAGGCAAAGAAAGGGAAAAAATGGAGGAGGCAAAGAAAGGGAAAAAATGGAGGAGACACAAAGGAAAGCAAAGGGAAAAGGGAAAGGAAACGGACAGAAAGGAGAACGGAAGACAGGCAAATTAGTTGGAAAATTTCAGTTTTTTTTCCGCCGGTATGGGGACGCAACGCCTCTAACCTAATACTTCCAATGGTTGCGTACGAAAATGACCTTCTCACCTCAATGACTATTTTCATTAATAGAATTATATTCTATGCCACGTTATTTATACTGCCACGATAGTATTCAGGGAAATGTTATTTGAATGGGTATAGATTGATTTGCTGTAATGTTCCTCCATGCTATTTCCTCTGTGTCTACTTATGTAAAACTCCACACTATACACAGTTGTAGCCTTTTGATATTATTTTACATACTATACCAATTGAGGTACAGTATTTTTCCATCGGATAAGCGGAATTTATCTTCTTCATTAAATTAGAATTACTGCTAATTTTCATTTTATTTAGTATTGTTGCCTTTTCCTTCCAATAATACCACCTATTTCACGTTACTACGTGATATCTCTTAACAAATACAACCGTTTGTAAGTATTTTATATAGGCGCAGCTACTCGCAAATTCCTTCTGTATATATTTTTTGTATTTTGTATTTTATTCAAAAGGGTCGTGGAACCACACCGGCCGGACATTTGTACCCCAAGGTAAGGTCCACAGCGTTTTTTATCCCCAGGAGTGCTCCAAACCCAATAGATTCACCCTCCCTGAAGAATACGAACGGCCAACTAGACTCACTTCCCCCGTGTAGGGTTTGGCGGAAACCTATAGCGGTGGTTCGACCACGAGTCAAACCATTGCCGCCCGTACAGTCACCTCCCTCACCAATCGCTTATCACCATTCACCAGCAATAGTTCATCCAACACCGACTTTAACTCGCATCGCACCCGCCGCTAGGGAGGAGTTGGAACAAATACAAACCCAATGTCCCGAGAGGGACCTAAAATTAAGGAAAATAATAGTTGGCACACTTGACGCAACTCATTACAACTATCCCTGTGCTCGCATTGAGATCACACTTGGGACATTGTTTAATAGAAAGCAAAGCCCCCATCAATCAATGTTGGGGGAACTGCCAAGGTTTCTGATAATATGACCTGAATCAACATTGCCTCCGTGGAGAGGGGCGGTTTTTTTCCCGTAATTAGGACAAACTGTGCCAACCTTTTTTTCCTTGATTGCAATCAAGGAAAATAATAGTTGGCACACTTGACGCAACTCATTACAACTATCCCTGTGCTCGCAATTGAGATCATACTTGGGACATAGCACTGTTTAATAGAAAGCAAAAGTCTCCCCCTTTCTTATATCCTTCCCCACCCCCATTAATCAATGTTGGGGGAACTGCCAAAGCTCTGATAGTATGACTCGAATCAACATTGCCTCCGGGGAGAGGGGCGGTTTTTTCCGTAATTAGGACAAAGTGTCCCAACCTTTTTTTCCTTGATTGTAGGCCAATCAATGGCATTTTTTAACCCTGCCAGGCCAACCAACGTACAATGGCAACATGTTCACATGTCGCTACCATCTTAGTTAATTAATGTTCCGATACTTTTTATAGCCACTAGTGATTGTATTCCTTCATATGAAAAATTCACTTGATATGGCTGTGTTTGCTTTAATATATATATCGTTGAATTAGAATTTCAAATTCCCCTGTTCCACGTAGTTTTAGTATGATTTTATTTTTTTCATATCGTGCGATACCTTTTAAAGGCATATCACGTGATGTATTGGAGGCTATGCCCTCAACTAAATAATTATATCGTATTCTAACAAACATTGGGATGGGGCATTATTACAGATATATTCAATGTATGCATTTTCCAACTATTCCGGTTGTGACAATTGTGTTTTTATTTTCATTTTAATTATACGACGAAACGTTGAATCAGACACGATTTTATAATATACACGCATTTAATTATATTTATAAAAAGTACAGTAAAGAGTGAAATATACAATCGAAGTCATCAGTCGAATGTTGTCCTTTCCTCAATTCTTGATACGATGTTCAATATCAATAGAATATAATGGTATTGGCTGGTTGTTAACTGTCATGTTGACTGTTATATATGAGAGATGGACGCGAAATTAAAAACAGAAATAAAATGATAATAATCGACTTGTTGTTTGCACAGAGGAGTTGGACGTCCCGGGGGTGTCATTTCCAATCTATTTGGGCAGATTGTTTGATGTATCGGTTATTGAGCGCATTTTTATTGGATGTTTTTTATTAGGATACCAACAAAATTCCGGGCACAATTACCTTTCATATTATAAGTAAAATACATTTGCTCATTCGCCCTTTACCGTGATTCTTGACTCTGTAGGATCGTTAGGTGGTACTTGTAATAAGCTGTATATATAGGTCTATGCCGGGCATGTGAGTGTCTGATTTAATGTAACATTTTGGGTAATGAGTTGTGAGGCTATAGCATAATTATAAATATGATTGAAGTTTTCAAATAAACCTGCAGATGAGCATGATATCACAGTTAATATCCCTAGCTACAATCTACGAGTAGCGCCCGGGAGTAGGAAAAGCAAGATTCGATCGCAATATTATGAGCCACAACCTGATACACGTCACGTAGGCCAGATATAAATAATTTTGAGAGTTCTAGCACATACAAAATGCTAGTGTTTATAGTTTCAAAGTGGGCGAACTTCAAACAATCGAGAAAAGCATTTCTTCTTCGTGGTTTTATCGACTTTTTCCTCGACAATCAACATGACCGAATGACTGCAAGTGTGATCAAGTGTAATGGCTATTTATACCAAAACTGGCAAGTGGGTCGGAATTCTTCTAAAACCGTCACTATCACGGCGGGGGTCGGGTGATAATCACCAGTCGCTTTAGTATGTAAACTAACCGATCTTTCCCCGTGCTTTCCTCAGTTAATTGAGTCAGATTGTTAACGCCAGACAAGTAGAGAGGCTGCTCAGCGGGGTGTTAATCACCGATCCTTTTGCGATCATTTTAACAATAGAAAAAAGGATCGCGCTATCCCGCGCTATCCCCACGCTTAGATCTATTGTCTAAAAGGGCAAGAGCCCTAACGTAGATTTCCCTGTTCATGCGTTCCCGTGAAGCATTCGTAGATCCAGTTTTAAAGAAAATGTAAAGCATTATTCAAATAGGTAAGTATTACCAAATATCGACACAATACAGTGTTGCTACATGAAGCATCACGTTAGATTCACCATGGATCTGGCTTGTTAGAGAACCTTGTGCACAAAAAAAATCAAAAAATACGAGATTTCACAAAATCAGAATTAGCGTTGATACTCGGGAGAGTCAATTTAACGTTGTTTTCCCCGATCACCCTAACGTGAATGCATCCCAGATATGGAATAATATGTTCGCCGTAAGAATGCAAGGATGTCGTCAGTGACATTGTGGTCGTTTGCTTGAAAAGTAGTTTTGTGTTCAATTTTGTTAACTTAATTAACCTTAAACCAAAAGAAGGCATATCGGGGAAGAAGGCAAAATAAGGCATATCGGGGAGGACGGCATAAGGAGAACATCGTCGGGGAGGAAGGCAAAAGAAGAACCATCAGGGAGGATTACAATACCTTTATTCTCTCAGTATGTTATTGATACTTGTCTATAGTTTGATCAGTTTCAAATTTGCGAAGAATGAATTCGTAGCGCACTATGCACAACCTGCTCACGACGCTTACAAATTGAAGCAAAGTAACGCACAGTCGAACCATGACTAAAACAAATACACGCTTCCCAACCATTTTCGCTCTTATCGTCCCTGCGTATCGTCCCTGCGTGTTGATCTGAAACATACGCATGTGTTTCACGAATGCCGTTAACGCGCTAGATAGTTAATGTTGCTGTTTTAAGGCTACAAGTAGAAGATGTTCGTGTTTTGGGTAGTACATTTGGTTTTATGCCATTTTGTTGTGAAAAAATGATCTATTTGGGGGACATTTATAAAAGTTGTTTTCATCTGTGTGAATCGTCTCTCAGAAACGATCCTTCACACGGATTCTAAAAGAAGAAAAAAAAGGTTACCCTTAACCCTAACCCACCCGGTGGATTTTCCAACGAAATTTTTTTCAAGCGAAAAAAGCACATACAACAAGAGGTGCCACGCCCCGGGGTTTGAACCCACGACCTCTCGGTTGGCGGGCGGACACTCTACCAACTGCGCCACGGGGGAAGCTGTGCTGGGCGAGTGTATTCGCCCAGCTATATAGCCCGGGGCCAATATTTCACACAAAAACCTCAGCGCCAGGTGGAACCAGGATGCTGGGAAATGGGATTTCATGGGATCTGGGGCTGTAAGGGTTAATCAGGGTAAAATTAGAGAAAAAAAGTGAAAATTAAAAAGAAGAAAAAAAATCGTTCCTTAACCCTAACCCACCCGGTGGATTTTCCAACGAAATTTTTTTCAAGCGAAAAAAGCACACACAACAAGAGGTGCCACGCCCCGGGGTTTGAACCCACGACCTCTCGGTTGGCGGGCGGACACTCTACCAACTGCGCCACGGGGGAAGCTGTGCTGGGCGAGTGTATTCGCCCAGCTATATAGCCCGGGGCCATTATTTCACACAAAAACCTCAGCGCCAGGTGGAACCAGGATGCTGGGAAATGGGATTTCATGGGATCTGGGGCTGTAAGGGTTAACAAGAGGATTTAGCACAGCGAATCATACTCTAGTCTTAGCAAAAAGGACATAGGCCCCAAAACGGAGTTTAGACTGTAAGGTATGAAAGACAGAATGAATAAAAATCTTATTAGGTACCAGTCATGCCAGTTTGTGATATCCATTCAAACTGATTCATTTTCCCGGCCAATTAAAAATAACAGCACTATGTATGTATGCAGGTTCAATTTTCCAATTTTCCGTATTAGCAATTCTGGTAAGGAAACAAACCCCATTCAGTAGAAAAAGTTGATTTGCAAATTTAAAATCATGTGTCGTTTTTGGGAGCCCTTATGCTGATTCCAATTCAAATCTATTAGGTCCATGTCACTTGTGTGTACTATTCATAAGATCATCGCCAAAGTAAATTGCATCACAATAAGTACAAGCGTCAATTAAACTTAGAACAATACAAATATTTCCATAATATTATAAAAAGTATTTGCTTTGGTTCAATTTGTAGGGTTATTTGTGTATTGTGATACAGCAAATTTCCCTCGGCGACTATCGTATTATTCTTACGTATATACATGTCACTAATAATACGTATACGCCATACGCACTGGTGTTTTTTTTGCAGTGCAGCCCTTTCAATTACGCCTGGATGAATCTGACAACTAAAAATACGCTTTTTTACCCACAGCATTGGTACTGTTGAGAGGAAGTTTTCAAATGTCAAGAAATTATCAGAAGGGATTTTCAACCTGAATAGACAACGCGCTGCAGCTAATGGATAAAGTCGACGATGTATTGCTATAAATATCACTCTTTTCTTCTGTTAAACACCTTTTCAGAAGCGTGATGTCTAATCATGCTCATAATTCCTTACCACTTTGCTGACTCGGCTTCAGACCTCGAGCTATGGTACAGGAAAATATAGCTCATTAACATAATTTCCGTGGTCTCCATCGTGTTGGAGCATGGGGTTGGTGTAGTTGTGTAGCATTTGTCCTCCTCGATAGGAATACCGCTGTCGGCAAATTGAAAATGTGTGCTAATAACCCCTAATTAAGCGAAACAAAACCCATTACCTAAATGTAGTTATAGGATACCAAATAAAGCATCACTGTCTTGTTGTGACGCTAAATTTATATTTATATTGATATTATTAATTCTAGGTATTTTCATATCTAGAATTCAGGCCATGATTGACTTGAAATGGCAACACCGTACTTCCGTATTCTGAATCCCATTCAGTCTACGCGCCAATATCTCTGACCAATTCAAGTCTTCGTGCCACGCTGACAACACCTCATAAGTTTAGGCCATATAGTTTTCTATTCACACAACAGGACTGGTGAGCTCTGAATTACAGAAGCTCACGATTGATGCGTGTCATGTCATTTCTTTAGGATAGTCTAGATGCTGGGTGCTGTGTTCGTTTATAATATGAGTAAGTGAACTATTTATGTTGAATTAATAAAATGTATATATAAATAACTTGGAAGCTATATCCGTTATATTCATTCTGTGTGTTTTGATCCCCTCTCCGCCATGCGAGTATTTTCCCTAAAACCACGTCACAACATCTGGTGGAGAATTCGTTCGTTTTGATATTTTTATGTCAATGTTTATATTATTCCGGTCAATTTACCAGCCCCTTCATTTTTTGAATAATTAGGACTGTAGCTACAAAGTTGTATATGTATTTTGTTGTTCATCGCATCCAGTGTCGACGACTATAACTCAGCGTGGTGAGACGGTTTGAATTCAGGTAGCATTTTGTTGGTATGCACTGCTGAAATTTAATTATATGTCTATTGAAATTTGTTTTATAGACCCAGAAAGGTCTATTAAAATTGTGTTTAAAATAGTATACACGAAATACATGTAGTATGGCCTATCAATATTTAGGTCTTATTTACGCTGGCAATAATGGGCGCATTCTACATGTCCAACGTGGCAAGTCGATAAAGTATTTTATATACATGTAATTGTTCCGATATACAAGTCTCTGATAATCTGGTTCAAAAGTGCATGACCACGGTCTGATATCCATTGATAAAAATTTTTAATCCGAGATTGAAATTCTCGAGCGCGGTAAAATTCTATTGTGTAGATTTTATAAGCTCTTCTACTGGACAGGTGCGTTTCAGACAGACAATTTCTTCGGATGAAATAAATCTTGTTTATTTTTGAATGGACTGATTTCTAAATCAAGATACATAATATTGATACACTGCACTGCAATTGAATAAATATTTTATATATTCAGCTGTAACTTGGGACTTTATTCATTTAATTTGATGTCAACTTTAAATTGTTGACTTGGATTTCATTGAGCTTTTAATTTTTTTTTCTCATTGGTGAATTTAAACTTCATCAATTAAGTTCATTGTTAGTCTATTAATTAAATTTAATCATCAATCATAATCAATAAATTTTAATTGATAATCTTAATCAAGTTTAATAATTAATAAACTTGGTTCATGTTCAGATTTTTCAAATTTTGATTGAATTTGAACTTGAATTTTGATCTTGAACTTGAGATTGACTAAAATTTTTGTTGATTAAATTCCGAATTCTCTTTGGAATTAGCTGGTGATTTTGACATAGATTGTTAAAAAGGCAATGAGCGATAGCGATAGCGATAGTGATAGTGATAGTAAGTCTGTTATATCACTTAATAGTATAGAGGAGGTTGAACTTGACGTAGCAAATATGGCTAAATATGATATGCATAATTGCGATATTAAATATTCTGGTAATCCAGATGATGACGTAGATAACTTCATTAGTAGATTTGAGACGTATGCTGAGCTGAGAGATTATACCGCGCCAAAATCTATACTTGCCTTACAAACAAAAGTTTATGGAAATGCTCGCGTCTATTTGGATTCAATTCCTGATGCAGATAAGGATACCATAACCAAGATTAAAGATTTACTTAAAAGTAATTTCGAAGGTTCATCTTGGAAATGGAGCGTCGAATCTAAGCTGTTGTCGCGTAAGCAATTGACATCAGAAACACTTGACGACTATGCTTGTGAAATAATAAGATGGTGCAAGCAGATTGGTAAATCTGAAGCAGATAAATTATCTATTTTTGTTCGCGGTCTTTTGCCTTCTGTCAGAGCGTTTGTGTTTTCAAAAGAACCTGAATCATTTAAACAAGCACTAGACGCCGCGAGATTGGGAATTTCAGTACAGCAAACGGCAAATGACTCGCTATTCGCACCCGCACAATCACAAAATACTGAGCCCCAGGTAAATAGCATTCATTCTGTTCTGGACACACTGACGGGAGTCGTGTCTAATATAGCCACCAGAATGGAGAAATTAGAACACGACAAACATGTCTCTTTTTCTTCCCCGCTAGATCGTACTTACAATTCAGATCGTATAAGTAGTTCCTCTCAACCTAGGCATCAACATAGTCAAACTTGGAATCAACCAAGGCAGTCACAGGCCCCCTATAGATCGTACAGAAAATTAGTATGCAATAGGTGTGGTCGTGTGGGACATGGGTGGAGAAAATGCTATGCCAAATTTGACGTAAATAGGAATCCTTTAAACTAATAAACCCATCTGCTAGACAGAAAAAGAAACATGTTCCACGACATGTAGATGGGTTAAGGTTTCAAAGATTTGAACATGTAAGAGGTGTATACCGAAATGGCAATGCAAAACGTGTACCTCTTGATTTGAACAGACAGACATTTGGACAAAAATCGAATTCTAGTTTTTCACAAGCGCATATTGAGATTAATTTGTCTACGTTGAATACCATAGCAGCATTTGTTAATGGTAACCCTGTTCAATGTTTGATTGATACAGGTGCTTCTGTCAATATTATTGATCACGATTGGTTTCATGCTAATCTTTCCAATTTGCGTTTTTCTATAGAAAAATCACGTGTAGCTGAAGCACGCGCAGCAAATGGTAGTAGTTTGGAAATTACTGGATTCATAGTTTTGTCCATATCTGTCAATGGCACTCAATTTCCTGTACCTATGAATATTGCTCGTAACTTAAGTACACGTATCATACTTGGGTCTCAGTTTTTAAACAGGCACTGCGCAAGAATAGATTGTGAATCTCGTACACTAAGACTTGCTAAGGAGAGTAAAATACTTGTCATTGAGAAACAGGAAATTCCTGCTCACACTCAGTCTGTTGTGTGCGCAAGACTGTCAAATAAATTGCCATTCAATACAATTGGTCTCTCTCATGGAGGCAGGCGTGTCTCTGCATTAGGTGTATTGATCGCGAATACTGCTTCTAGTGTACAGAATAACTGTATTCATTTATTAGTTATGAATACTACTGATGAACCAATAACTTTGTACCCTCGTACTAAATTGGGCATTTTTTCTCTCGTTGACCCGCATAGGATTCACTCCTTCCCCGATCTTGAGAAAAACTATGTTAACAATGTTAATATAAGGCAAGCATCCGCGGTAGCTAGCGATGTAAACAGTAAACTAGATTCAGTAAAGGAAGTCCTTTCAAAAGTGAATTTAAATACTGATCACATGTCAGGTACTGAAGCATCTGAAATCAATGGTTTACTCACTGAATATATTGATATATTTCAAGTAAAAGGGGGTCCTACTGGTAATTACTCCCGTGTTAAACATGCTATTAACACTGGTGATCACCCTCCTATTAGATCTAGACCGTATAGGCAAGCTCCTCACATTCAAGCCGAAGTACGTAGACAAGTCCACGAAATGTTAGAACAAGACATTATAAAGGAGTCAGCAAGTCCTTGGTCCTTTCCAGTATGCATGACACCTAAAGCTGGTGACCCAAATACTTATAGATTTGCAATTGATTTTAGAGCCTTGAATAAGATTTGCGCACGCGATAACTTTCCGTTACCTAACATAAACGATGCTTTAGATAGTTTAGGTGCAGCTAAACCAAATTTCATTACAACTCTTGATCTTGCGGCTGGATATTGGCAAATAGGCTTGGAAGAAAGTTCCAAATCTAAAACTGCATTCATCACTCAAGATGGCCTATATGAATTCCAAAGAATGCCATTTGGTTTACATAACGCCCCAGCCACTTTCCAACGAGCTATGCAAGAAGTTTTGAGAGGTTTGAATTGGAAATTCGTTCTCTGTTACTTAGATGACATAATTATATTCAGTAGTTCTTTCTCCGAACACATGGACCATTTAAGGCAAGTTTTCGATAGGTTGCGCGCAGCTGGTCTAAAATTACAACCTAAGAAATGTACTTTTGGTCAAACTGAGGTCAAATATTTAGGTCACGTAGTGAACAAAGATGGTGTAGCAACAGATCCAGCAAAATTGAAAATTGTCCAAGATTATCCAACTCCTGCCAAAGTAACCGAAGTCAAATCTTTTCTTGGATTTGTGGGATATTATCGAAAGTTCATAAAGGACTTTTGCAAAATTGCTGAACCACTAACCAATTTAACTAGAAAAGATGTATCTTTTGTTTGGGATCAAAGTTGTCAAGAAGCATTCAAAACGCTCAAACGAAAATTGTTAGAGCCACCAATTCTAGCATATCCAAATTTCGATGGCACAGAATTCATATTGCAAACCGATGCTAGTCGTACTGGTTTAGGTTTTATCTTGGCCCAAAAGCAGGATGGCAAGGAACGTGTGATATCCTATGGTGGAAGAGCATTACATGATGCGGAAAGAAATTACACTGTTACAGAAATTGAAGCTTTGGCAGTTGTCGAGGGAATCAAGAAATATGCTCCATATTTGCAACATAGTATCAAATTCACTGTTGTAACTGATCATTGCGCTTTGAAATGGCTCTTTGGTATAAACAAAAATACCGGAAGTCGATTAGCGCGATGGGCACTTAAACTGCAGTCATATAAGTTTGATGTAATTCACATTCGTGGACGCCATAATGGCAACGCTGATGCATTAAGTAGAATAGATTATGACAGAATGGATATTTGTACTGATTGCAATCATTCTCATTCCAAAGTCACTGATGCTGTAGAAGTTAATAAGGTAGCCTGGGTAAAGTCGGGATTAGACGAGATGGTGAGCGACATCATACAAAATCCTAGTAATGATGTGAACTCTCGTCCTACAGTAAACGTGGTTAGAAATCTTCGATTTCAAAAAGGGAAACGTGTTGAGAATGACAAAGATTCAGTCAAGCCAAATATTCCAAACTTTCCAAATGAGCTCAACTTAGACAAATTCAAACAAGTTTTGTTGACGGACATATTTGCGGGATCAATGTTGCAATATCTGGAAAACGATGAATTGCCAGATAATGCTGTTAAGGCTAGGAATGTAGTTTTACAGGCTGATCAGTACTATGCACACGAAGGGTTGTTGTATCACATTTGGCATACTCCTGCTAAAGGGCACATGCCTGAACGAAATGTCCATCGTTTGTATATACCCGTGCAATTAATTGATACAGTTCTAAATAACTGTCATGATCACGTGTTAGCCGCACATTTTGGATTTCAGCGAACCTACAATAGAATCCGTCAACGTTAATTTTGGAAATGCATGTATCGTGACGTAGACAACTGGGTCCGTTCATGTATTTCTTGCTCTCAACGAAAAACTCATAGACATAAAGTACTAGCCCCAATGGTAACTATGAAAGTGCCAGGCGCTTTCGAACGAGTAAGTGTTGACATTTTAGGTCCTTTACCTATTACCACTTCAGGTAATCGCTATGTACTCTGTTTTTCAGATCATTGTACTAGATGGCCAATTTTGGTACCATTGAAAGTTACTGATGCGTCAACCATTGCTCGCGCATTCTTTGATTATGTAATTTGTGAACATGGTTGTCCTCAAACCTTGTTGAGCGACAGAGGTCAAAATTTCCTCTCCAAGATTGTATTGGAAGTTTGTCGTATTATGCGCACTCACAAACTGAATACAAGTTCATATCATCCTCAATGCAATGCAATTCAGGAACGTTTTAATGCAGTAATTCTGGATACCATTTCACATTATGTCAATGAATACCAAAGCGATTGGGATAAGTACATAACAGCTATACAATTTGCCTATAGAACAACTCCCGCTGAAAATTCAGTCGGATTTAGTCCCTTCTTCTTGTTGTATGGTAGAGAGGCAAGACTTCCGATAGATGTTACACTCCTAGCACAATGCAAATATCCAGATAAGACACTTCGTGAGCACATTCACAATCTGGTATCACAACTCGAAGTATTTAGGGACATTTCAAAACGTCATGCTGAACGTAATCAAGCCAAAATGAAAGAGCGTTTTGATGATCGTGCGCAAGATGTTCCATATCAAGTTGGTGATTCAGTTTGGATTTATATACCTGCATTGCAACAAGGATTGTCACGTAAACTCTCAAAGTTCTGGGCGGGACCCTTTCTACTAGTCGAACAGACTGGTCCTGTAAATTTCAAGGTGCGAAATCTTGAAAACAACAAATTGGTAACATCTACTGTACATGTTAACCGTATGAAATTTGCATATAATAGATTTGTCCGTCCAAGCAATGATACTCCCCCTGTGGATCCTGAAAATAGAGATCCAATTCCAGGATTAGTTCTAGACGATTGTCCTGATGATATATTTGAACAACTTTTGGCTACCCACGAGTCTGACAAGAATCAGATTCCAATTATTCCAGGTTTGCCTCCTATTCAAGATGAAACTCCAGAATATGTGATAGAGCGTATTCTCAGGGGACGTTTTAAAAATAAACGTCTTGAGTATTTGATAAAATGGCAGGGCTTCCCAAATTCAAGAAATACTTGGGAACCAGAGACTAACCTAAACGCGGCCGCTTTAGAATCTCTGAAAGCTAACCCAGTCAAAATTACTGGCAAGATGTAAAGCCAGCGGGCAAGAATCATTGCAGGAACAGAGTCTGAAACAGCAAATAAATAAGTAGTATTGAGAAAAGTGTACAAGTATAGAGAACACAGAGGAAGTATGTGAATAAAATTTATAGTCCGTAGGCTGAGATATGTCGTGATATGAGTATTACAATTCTTATGACACAAAATGTGTTATTTTGATAAAATTGTTGAATGAGAGCAATTTGTAATTTGGGCAACATTGCCTGAAAGTGTGTGTTCACTTTCGTTAATTTGTATATAGAAATGATTGTTGCAAAGAATTGCACACAATGATATTCTTCATGTAGAAAGTTTGAATTTATATAGTTGAGCAAAAAATGCGGAAATGCAGTATGATCAAATAAGTGTTATATTTATTTGTATCTTTTCGGAAGAGGCATATGTTGTGAGGTTTTCTGGCAACATTAGTCTCACATGAATAGACGCAAACAAAAGAAAGTTTAATGTAAATTACTAAATATTTCAGTAGTGCTACCTTTGTCTTGTTTTGTCTGTCCTGTATTGTCTTGTTGTGTACACATAATATATAGTCACTATTGATGACTATTTAATTTTAAAGGGTCACAAAAACGTGATTTCTTTGAAATAAGAAAAATATGTTTCCGTATGAAACATCGAAATTGGAAGGAAATTTTCCAATTCTTTTGCGCTTCAACTTTTGCTGAAACCTTTAGACCGCACACGTTAATCCGAGGATTATGTATGAGAGTGTGTGTGTTTGTGTTAGGCCATTTAAGGGATATCCCGTATGCGTGTTTGTTCAGAAAAAATCCCTCTTTACCGTGTGAGCGTAATCACTTGGAATTTTTCGCGTGAATTCCGGGTTAATACGGTCGCAGGTTTCCACAGGTTTGGCGTCGCAGAAGATTAATAATAAATTTATATTTAAGGCCACTCGTTTAAAAATAAAATAACATTCTCTGATAGTCAAAATAAATAACCTGATATTAGATGCCGTCAATTTGGCAGACGGAAACATGGATAAAGCACATGTTAAATTTTGTGACGAAATAAATAATTCGTTTCTATATATGATAAAGATATCAGTTTCTTTTATAAATATTTCACCCAGCATTCTTTAAGTTAAATTGTCAGGTGTCAATTTTGTTAGGAAGGGCGTATGTTGTGACGCTAAATTTATATTTATATTGATATTATTAATTCTAGGTATTTTCATATCTAGAATTCAGGCCATGATTGACTTGAAATGGCAACACCCGTCCGTACTTCCGTATTCTGAATCCCATTCAGTCTACGCGCCAATATCTCTGACCAATTCAAGTCTTCGTGCCACGCTGACAACACCTCATAAGTTTAGGCCATATAGTTTTCTATTCACACAACAGGACTGGTGAGCTCTGAATTACAGAAGCTCACGATTGATGCGTGTCATGTCATTTCTTTAGGATAGTCTAGATGCTGGGTGCTGTGTTCGTTTATAATATGAGTAAGTGAACTATTTATGTTGAATTAATAAAATGTATATATAAATAACTTGGAAGCTATATCCGTTATATTCATTCTGTGTGTTTTGATCCCCTCTCCGCCATGCGAGTATTTTCCCTAAAACCACGTCACAACATCTATTCAAATGACCGTCGAATCCTCTATTATGTGGAAAGACGCTATTGAAATGGATGCCCTTTCATAGCTTTTAAATCACTGATATTGGCTCAACACGTTTTCAGTGACATTAATCAGATAAACAAAACCCGCCTTACAATACCTGAAAGTATACAATGACACCCTAACGTGTCAACAGCATCAAACCCAAAGGGAATTTAATTGGTGATTGGTGTTGCCTTTTAAATCCGGATATTGTAGTTTTTTATTATAGCATAACAAAAAATCCATCCCATGTTGGCATACATGTACAGTATAACGTGATAACAGTTGTGTAGCTTGGTACGTGTCAGTATGATGGCTGTTAGCGAATTTGCTTTAAAACAGCAACATGAACATATTGGTCGTAATGCTGATTTTGTACGGTACTAAGTCCTATGGCCATTAAAGATGATATTATCATTGTTGAGGCCTGTCTACATTGAAGATTAGCCTATAACATCTATTATTTTGCCGATGATTTCCTTAACGTTTATTTAGGGTAGGATCATACGATGTGATATAAATTGTTATGTGATCCCTAGCTTGGATCAAGGCTTTCAAGAGATTGGATCAATGCTATTCGTTTCTCTTTAGGTTTTAAAGGGTTTATAGAGATTGGCTCTTTTATCTCATTATTTTTTTCTATATGTTTTGCTCTAGACTGGTGCAATCGTATAACCAGTTGGTAGATGTGTATCAAGACTGGTCAATAGAAGAGTATAACGACCATTCTGGCCCGAAGCACAATCTCTATTACGCCTATTAAAGTTCGAGATCTATCTAAAATTAGTGTCCATTGTGGCCAAAGTGGCTGGCAGGGATGGAGCAGCATGTGGAACGCCTAAAAGGTGAGATTATGACTGATCAAAATAATTGGGTTTTTTCAAATTTAATTGCCTGATAAATTTTAGGGTAAACCCGGGGACGTTATTGAACCTTGGTTCGAGCGACTAGAAATAGCAATCAGGACGTTAGATCAAGATGGAGACGTTAATGAACGGTTACGTGCGTTGGTTCCACAATGTCTGCTACCGCTTAAGAAGTATATTATAGTTTCGCACCAGCGATCCAAGGTTACTATCGACTGTTGTTACGGCACGAAATATGCCAAGTCTTTGACAATGATGCGTATTTGCGTATGTTCAGGGATTCAGTTACAGCTCGCGTTAAGGCTCCAAGTAAACACACATTGAGGTATTTGTCGCGCAAGTGCGTAATTTGGTCAGATGTGCTTTCACAACATATGATGCAGATCAGCAAAACGCCGAAGTTTTCAGACGATTACTTGCAGGAGGAGTAGACCCCGTAATGCGCAGTAAAGCGTTGGAATTAAAAGCGCTCACGATTCAGGATGTCATAGAATTGGTAAAAAATGTGGAAAGGGCACAACTCGAACTCCAGAGAGTAGGTATGGGGTACAACCCAGGTTACTCTCACCTATTAGGCGTAATAAGCTTATAAGATTATTACTTATGCAATTATGGCCATGTGTTTTGAACTTACCACCCAAAAAGGGTGGTGGCGTTGCATTTTTGGTGACGAATCATCCTTCTTTCTCTAATAAATCAACAACTAAATGTAGTTCAACTATGGTTGAGGTGTCATTTGAAAGCCTATTTATCTAGCTACAATGTGTCAATAAGCTAGGTTTTTGTATAGCTGTTTGGCTGAGATATGGTTGATTATATTTCGAAAGTCAGGGGTGGTGGCGGTGGTGGTGGGGCGGTGGCGGTGGCGCTGTGTACAATCTCTATGGGGAATATAGCAAATGTTCCCAATTCTACGTTCAATTTATAGTAACTCCTCATCCCTGTATGGTACAAACATGATTTTGGTCTCATTTTATAGATTGTTTTATATTCTATAAGTTTCTGTTTCAACAAACGTGTCAGCTATTATGTAACAATTGTAATCATGAATCGATTGCATTGTCCTTGGCTTTCTCCCTATTCGCTATACTGTGAATTTGCCCTATTCATCTGTTTTACATACATGATTTTAACAAAAAAAGTATTCAACCGGTAGCAAAATTATACATTTTTGGAAAGCTCTCAAATAGGGGGGAAAATGCCGTTTAAATCAGGATAGGATGCATATCCCAAAAAATATATTTGTAAACTCTAACAAATATGAAATTTAAACGTTTGTGTTCATTCACCTTCCGATTAAGTATATTTCAACAAGTTACCCTTGACAACCATTATGTTCTGATGGGTAATTGCATGAGGAACTAATATGCACGGTAAAATTATGATTGGGATAGGTATAAAAATATTATAGAGCTTGAATCAAAATTTGAAGAAAAAAAATTCAAAAATTATTGAACATTCTTAATCACAACATGTGACCATTATGTCCTATATTAATTTAAATAGCATATATGGATTTCTTGTGAGATTACCGTTCAGAAAATATATACTTTTTATGGAGTAGAACAAGTAGTTATTGCGATATGCTAATTCGAATCTCAGATGGTGTAAAATGCTAAAATCTGGAAATGCAATGGGAAGGGTGGCGAGTTCAAAACATATGGCCGTATAGGAAATATGGTCTAGATCTCAGCCCGGGGATCTCAGACCAGATCTGTCACCTACTTCACTCCCATAAGACTATTGTATTATTCTACAGGACTATAAATGTATAAATCATATCACATTTTACCTACAAAAAGCCGGGATAAGGTCCTCAAGTCCTGTTCCTGCACTAGAAGTTTCTGACCGATATGCCGTCGTTTGCCATGGCTGTAATCTGCAAAGTAACATAACCGATATGGTGCCGAACCGCATGGGATTTTCGCTCAACATTGTGCAGTTATTAATACTGAGAGTGTACATCGCGCAGTAGCCTCCTTCACATCCACTTTCTGTCAATGTAAAATGGAGTCTGGACACGAGACTACGATGAATCTTACACTTTCATGGTATCAAATCAGGTTTTTACCCAATTACGGCCGCTTTTCTGCACTTCCAGAGTGTAAAACTCGGAATTCAATAGTAAACTATTGCATGTGTAAAAAGTTATTTTACGAAATCGATGTTTAGCACAGCTACTGTACATACAAGACCGTTGTCATTAAGCGGTCAAACCGCAATCAATTTTACGACACAAACGTTGTTCGCGTTGAAATCGCAAGGAAAACCTTTAAAAAAAACTTGGCCCAATGCGTGCCAGTGTGTATACTAGCGTCCATTTGGTGAACCTAATGGCTCCTAACATGTATCCGTGTGAGCTGGGCGGCCCTTTACCGTGTGAAAAATTGGTGCGGACGGCGGCACACACGGTGGGTCGTTTTCCGTTCGTTGAACACGTTCAGGGGACTTTGACGGCCACCGGAGTTTTGATCATGCTCAAAACTGGCGTGTGAGTAAAAGCGGCGGCGAACGATGAGAGCCCGGTATAAGGACGACGCACCCGTCTCGCAACGGGTGGTGGACTGTGGAGGACGTCGACTATCTCAGCGACGGGCTGCGAACGGCCGTATGCAGCCTGGTTAACCGTTCGCGGAACGGACTGGTATGAAAGACAGAATGAATAAAAAATGAATACCCTGATTCAGTTTTAATAGTAATATATTATCTTATTAGGTACCAGTCATGCCAGTTTTTGATATCCATTCAAACTGATTGATTTTCCCGGCCAATTAAAAATAACAGCACTATGTATGTATGCAGGTTCAATTTTCCAATTTCCCGCATTAGCAATTCTGGTAAGGAAACAAACCCCATTCAGTAGAAAAAGTTGATTTGCAAATTTAGAATCATGTGTCGTTTTTGGGAGCCCTTATGCTGATTCCAATTCAAATCTATTAGGTCCATGTCACTTGTGTGTACTATTTATAAGATCATCGACAAAGTAAATTGCATCACAATAAGAACAAGCGTTAATTAAAATTAAACAAATATTTCCATAATATAAGTATTTGCTTTGGTTCAATTTGTAGGGTTATTTGTGTATTGTGATGCAGCAAATTTCCCTCGGCGACTATCGTAGAATTCTTATGTATACATGTTACTTATACGTATAAGCCATACGTACTGGTGTTTTTTTTTTTGCAGTGCAGCCCTTTCAATTACGCCTGGATGAATCTGACAACTAAGAATACGCTTTTTTTACCCACAGCATTAGTACTGTTGAGGGCAAGTTTTCAAATGTCAAGAAATTATCAGAAGGGATTTTCAACCTGAATAGACAACGCGCTGCAGCTAATGGGTAAAGTCGACGATGTATTGCTATTAATATCACTCTTTTGTTCTGTTAAAACCTTTTTTAGAAGCGTGATGTCTAATCATGCTCATAATTCCTTACCACTTTGCTGACTCGGCTTCAAACCTCGAGCTATGGCACAGGAAAATGTAGCTCATTAACATAATTTCCGTGGTCTCCATCGTGTTGGAGCATGGGGTTGGTGTAGTTGTGTAGCATTTCGATATTATTGCACTCACCATAAATTTGCTTGTGCAGATAAGTTATCTAAAAACGTCAATAACTATTTAATTAATTGTTTTTAAACTAAGATTTTCTTTTTATATTATGAAAGAAAATATATTTAAACTTCCAAAACATTATTGGTATACTTAAACACACAATAATTATGTAAAACATAAAAATGCGCCTCCTGCAAATACAGTAAAATGCAGATACGATATTGTTGCACTCGCACGACGATTTGTCCTCCTAGGAATACTGTTGGCAAATTAAAAATGTGTGCTAATTACCCCCAATTAAGCATAACAAAACCACAGTACCTAAACTTAGTTATAGCATACCAAATCAAGCATCACTGTCCATTCAAATGACCGTCGATTCCTTTATTATGTGTCTATAATCAGGCTAGGCAAATGACCAAATCTGGAAATGTGCTATATCTGGAAATCGATTGCCTGATCTGGAAACCAATGCTGTGCACTTTGTGATCCGATTCAACAACTACAAACTTGATTCAAACATAGATTTCAGCAATTATTTGTACTGTTTAAATTTAAAAGTTATTTAGGCATTACCTACAAAATAATAAAAAAAAATAAAAAAATCATTCCCCGGTGACCATTTATCCACTATTTTAATTCTTAATTAAATGAGTTAATTAATCAAATAATTCCTTTATTTTTAAAATGCCACGATAAAAATTAAAACGCCACGGCAATTGCCTGATAAATTTGAGGGTAAACCCGAGGAGGTTATTGAACCTTGGTTTGAGCGATAGAGGCTCCCAATATTTTTGAATACGATTCCCGTCTGGCAGCCGAACCTGATACCATATAGGTATATTGAAGTGTAGCGAAATGACGAATAAATCAAATTGTCCACATCAAGTCCCCAGGAATCACTCTCAGAAGGCCGGTGCAAAGGCCGCAAAAGTAAAGCTTGGAGGTTAAATGTTACGGTACTTGACTATGAATCGAGATGGTTTGCCCAAAATGCGGATTTGAAGAAAGGTGTATGTGGCGTGCGCGTGACTTCGGGCTTATATTAGCATTACTATATAATAGGGTAAAATGAAACATAATCAAATGTTAAAATGAAACATAATTAAAGGTAGATGACCCGATCACATTTTCATAACACAGATTATCTCAAACATATGGAGATTTTCATATCATATGAAAGATCATATTTTTCTGATTAAGATGCTGAATTTTGACGGTCCAAATCAGTATGATTACGAAGAAATCGGTAAAATAACATCGAATTACCGTGAAAAGTGGTTAACCACCAATATAGTTTGTGTACAACTCAATGGGCACATTTCACGGCATCTTGTGCGTCTAAAATAAGAACCATTAGAGTTATGCAACTCAAACTTTGGAATACGACTTTTTTGAGGATGACCTTTCATGTCGAATAGAAAACTTCAAGTTGAAAATCGGAACATCTACCTTTAAATGTTTAAATAGGATGTAGGGGGAATTCCTTAGGAGGAGATCACGAGGTATTCATCAAATAGACCAATACGGATCTAAATACGAACGCTACACGTCAGGCGGCCGCCTACCTAAACAATTATTGTTTGGGTATAGGCGGCCGACTGACATTATGGCTGCATATCTCTAAGAGATACCGCTACATGTCTGAGTAAAATGTTAAAGTTATAGAAAATATGGTGGGGATAAAACGCAACCTGAAATCTAAATCCAGGAATATGCAACAATAAGTTGTAGAGAGGAATGTGAGGACATGATCCTCAACAAACATAAGTTGTTGAAGGTTTGGGATATAATCGGGGGAGGGGATAGTCATGCAGAAAAGAGGAGGTTTATTCCGTAAAATGCATGTATTGCGCGTGCCGATATGCGTGGTACTCGTAACATTTTTATATGGGGAGAAAAAAATCAACCAAATAATAGTCTCTAAATATTAAATAGCTAAAACTCACTCTTATGAGAGCTCTAGGAGGGACAGCTCTTTTTTGGAGTGAAGTTCACTCGTTTCTAGAGTGATGTTCACTCTTTTCAGAGTGAGTGCCACTCTCTTCAGAGTGAGTGCCACTCTTTTCAATGTAAAAATCATATATTTCAGGGTAGAAATCACTCTTTTCAGAGTAAACATCACTATTTTCAGAGTGGGAATCACTCCGAAAAGAGCAAGCTTCACTCCTAAAATGAGCCGTCCCTCCTAGAGCTCTCAAAAGAGTAAGTTATAGCTCTTTTACAAATAATACTTGAAGCTACAGCTGGTAGAAGATCAAATTCACCGTATAGGACCGTCTAAAGATAAAATATTTTTATTAAAAGAAAAGTGGCTAGCAGTATGCACATTTCAGGGGCCGCCAATCCCCCTCATCTGCTGCCTTTGGGGATGCCTTCAACGATTCAATAAAAAGGATAACATTGAATCTCAGGCTGGGTTACCGTATAACTTGTTTTAGTTCGGCTTAGTGTTAACCCTGACATAGTAATAATAATAGTATTACTAGCGAGTTAATTGATTGTTTAACTATAACTTTACGAAATGTTAACTCAGTACGATATGTATATATGTTGTCATCATCTTGCCCTAAATCAGATGTTAAATATTACACACTTCTGACTGTTTTGTAGAAGTTAAACGCACATTCTTAATAATTGAAAGTCAAGCAAGAAAGACACTAACAAAATTGGATTATCAGATACGTTAGCATAATAAAACATTTTCTGCCATAATTATCATGTGTAAAAGGTTAATTATATTCAATATGCCTTTAACATCAAGAATAATAACAGTATAGGTCTATCACTAGTGAGGTTATTGATGCTTAGGGTGTTTTCTTTTATATCTTAGAAATAGGAACATGGTTTTATATAATTTTAATGTTTAATTGGTTAATCTTGCTGTTTTATTCAAATGTTGAATATTACGCAATTCTGATTGTTTTGTAAAAGCAGCGCTGAGTGCACATTCTTAAATCTACTTATAAAGTCAATCAAGACACCCTTTTGATACGACATTCCCCTCACACGCGATTCAGGGCATGAAAAACTACGTCGAGTACAATTTTACCCTTAAACCTATGTCAAATCAACGAATCCAACTGTTCTTAGTCAACGGAGTTGAAGTTGAGAACAAATGTGTTACCTACGAATACTTTGATTATTGCAATGTAAGCTACCGTGTTTTAAGTCTTAACATGTTTTTCTCTTATAGGAATGCTTAAAAATGTTGCCTGATATATTGTTCTTAATAAACCTTTTTAAGATTACAACTGACAGTTAGATATTGTATATATTTTTTCAACATTAAATTAATATTCTAGTATCTATTTAAAGTAAACTACTGGGAATATGTTCATAATATTAGGATTTAAACATGTTAACATGTTTATTATGTTTATTTAAAAAAACAAATATTGTTAACAGCCCTGCATTATTATTTCACCCCAAAATGTAACATAAATTAAGAAGAACATTAATGTATTACAGTTTTACTTCTCTTACCTACGTATACATTAACTGTTACCTTCGAATACCAAATTTCCACATTCCTCTATGTACTTATGTTTTGAGCGCATGCTCAAAATTCTAAATTTTACAGAAAGGCTCATCCCCCCTCTTTGAGGTACATGAAAACAAATGTTCATTAAAATCATTTTGGTGAAAGTACACAAAGTGACTCAACCTCATGTTTCAAAGTATTGAGAGCCTGCAAATGCTACCTAACTGTGTGAATCTAAAATGTAAACAAAAAAATGAGCACCTGGACAAATATGATCACTTTCTATCAGCATTAGCATCTTCTGAATACAATACAAAATGTTCCCAATTCTACTTTCAATTTATAGTAACTCCTCATCCCTGTATGGTACAAACATGATTTTGGTCTCATTTTATAGATTGTTTTATATTCTATAAGTTTCTGTTTCAACAAACTTGTCAGCTGTAACAATTGTAATCATGAATCGATTGCATTGTCCTTGGCTTTCTCCATATTCGCTACACAGTGAATTTGCCCTATTCATCGGTTTTACATACATGATTTTAACCAAAAAAAAGGTATTCAATCGATAGCAAAATTATACATTTTTGGAAAGCTCTCAAATAGGGGAATTCAAAAATGCCGTTTAAATCAGGATAGGATGCATATCCCCAAAAATATATATTGTAAACTCTAACAAATATGAAATTTAAACGTTTGTGCTCATTCACCTTCCGATAAAGTATATGTCAACAAGGTACCCTTGACAACCATTATGTTATGATGGGTAATTGCATGAGGAACTAATATGCACAATCAAATTATGATTGGGATAGGTATAAAAATATTATAGAGCTTTAATCAAAATATGATTTTTTTCTTCGATAATTAGTGAGCATTCTTAATCACAACATGTTACCATCATGTCCTATCTTAATTTAAATAGCATATATGGATTTCTTGTGCCATTACCGTTCAGAAAATATATACTTTTTATGGGGTAGAACAAGTAATTATTGCGATATGCTAATTCGAATCTCAGGTGGTGTAAAATGCTAAAATCTGGACATGCAACGGGAAGGGTTGCGAGTTCAAAACACATGGCCGTATAGGAAATATGGCCTAGATCTCAGCCCGGGGATCTCAGACCGGATCTGTCAACTACTTCACTCCCATAAGACTATTGTATTATTCTACAGGACTATAAATGTATAAATCATATCACATTTTACCTACAAAAAGCCGGGATAAGGTCCTCAAGTCCTGTTCCTGCACAAGAAGTTTCTGACCGATATGCCGTCGTTTGCCATGGCTGTAATCTGCAAAGTAACATAACCGATATGATGCCGCATGGGATTTTCACTCAACATTGTGCAGTTTTGAATACTGAGAGTGAACATCGCGCAGTAGCCTTCTTCACATCCACTTTCTGTCATGGCGCTAATCATGGTTTATCTTTGTTGCGAGGTGTTATGTTTGGTATCAAAATGTGCCTAAAAGATTCATCCAAATGTCTATTTAGCCTGTTTGGTAAAAAATAATCGAACATTACTTTAAATGACCTTAACAAAGTGTACGACTTTCTTTTGTTGAGCACTTTAGATTAAATGAAATAATGAAGGAGTTACAGCAGTTTTATCAGTTCTATGCTGAGGGTCCACACCCCCTAAATTAAGTAGCTAATTAGTAAGGTAATCAATTATTTAAATTTGCATATACCCCGTCATATACTTTCAGTACTTTGGAGCTTCTCGGCCTTTTTTCACAAATATTTGTTAAATAGTTAATTATTTAGATATTAATGACTAATTATTAGTTTTTAACCTTGAATAAAATACGTATTGTATTAATTGATTAATTAGCTCACTATTAAATTAAAACTTGAGTTCAACACGCAGACATAGCAATTTGATGACTTTGCACCGGGGGCAAGACGGCGTTACCAACACTCAATAATGCACCCCTAAATGGCGTAATATACATGTAGTAGGAAGTGACTATATGGCCATGTGTTATGAACTCGCCACTTTTACACCATCTGAGATTCGAATTAGCATATCGCAATAATTACTTGTTCTACCCCATAAAAAGTATATATTTTCTGAACGGTAATCTCACAAGGAATCTAAATATGCGGTTGGAATTTGCATAAGACCTAATGGTAACATGTTGTGATTAAGAATGTTCAAAAATATTGATTTTTTTCATATTTTGATCAGAGCCCAATATTCTTTTTATTCCTATCCCAATCATCATTTTACTGTGCATATTAGTTCCTCATGCAATTTACACATCATAACATAATGGTTGTCAAGTGTAACTTGTTGAAATATACTATATCGGAAAGTAAATGAGTACAAACGTTTACATTTCAAATTGATTAGAGTTTACACATATATATTTTTTGGTTATTCACCCTATCCTATTTAAAGCTGATTTCTGAATTCCCCTATTCGAGAGCTTTCCAAAAATGGATAATTTGGCTATAATCGGTTGAATAATTTTGTTGTTATAGTCATGTATGTAAAACCGATGAATTAGGGCAAGTTTACTGTGTAGTGAATAGGGAAAAAGCCAAAGACAATGCAATCGATTCGTGATTACAACTGTTACGTAAGAGTTGACACGTTTGTTGAAACAGAAACTAATAGAATATTGATACAATTGATAAAATGAGAGCAAAATCATGGTTGTACCATACAGAAATGAGGAGTTATTGTAATTTGAACGTAGAATTGGGAACATTTTCTATATTCCCCATAGAGATTGTACACGACGCCACCGCCACCGCCGCCACCCCTGACTTTCGAAGTATAATCAATCATATCTCAGCCAAACAGTTATAGAAATACCTGATTTATTCACACGGTGTAGCTAGATAAATAAGCTTTCAAATGACACCTAAACCATAAGCTCTACCACATATAGTTGTTGAGTTAATAGAGAGAGATGGATGATTCGTCACCAAAAATGCAACGTCGCCACCCTTTTTGGGTGGTCAGTTCAAAACACAACACACATGGCCATATACAACCTATCACCACAGAGCTTTTCAATGGGAAATAACTGTGCCGCTTGAATGATGCTACAACGAGGTTAGCGTTTATTCCGTATAGAAGAACACATCATCGGCTGTATAGCTTTTCCCGACATAGCTGCCCGATCATCGGCTGTATTATAGCCTTTGCCAAGATAGTAATGCTCAAAATAATCTTAATTCATTATTATGTGACATTCATACAGACGCATGTGATATAGTGGAATCGCTTAAGGGCAATTTTGGCCATTACGTTTACTTGTCGGATACAAGCAAACCATGATGACATATTCTTCTTTAGGTTATGACACGTGATTCTAGAAGGGGTGCTCATGTCAAAAGTAATCATAATCCAAGATGGCCGCTCCCATAAAATGACGTGTTGCAAAAGGCAATATAATGTTGTTAATCACAGTCAAAATACTGGAAGGATGAATTATATCAGTGGAATTATCTTACATGGATATGCTTTGTTGGTTATCAAAAGTTAATTTTTGAATCCAACATGGCGGCTTCTGTGAAATTATGTATTACTATTGTAATACAACGATTTTATACGTTAAGTCCCAAAATAATAACATACGGTACATCTTTAGTTTATTTTGTGTTTACATACACTAGATAAGGCTATGTAACAACATACAACCACAATATCAAAAGATGGCCGCTATCCAAAATGGCCGCTACAATGAATAACACTAATGTTTGATGAAGTGTGTTTTGAAATTAATACAGTGTGAAACTTTCTATTCTCAACCTATAAATACGATAATTAATATGATTCAAAACCATTACTGGACGAGCTGCTCCATGTGAATCATTTGGACTAACATTCCCTGACGGAATCACAGTCACGCCTTACGGTTTCCTAATTTTCCACCAAGACTAAATTTAGCAATGTGAGGCCACCTCTTACTTTGAACATCCACACAGGAAACCAGTGACAAATAGCTCAATCTACCAGACAACTATGCGAATGTACAGTCATGACAGTTGCTCTTAAAATTTCCGTCTGTTGCGGTAGCAGAATGCCAAATGACAGAATCGTACCCAAACAATTTTGATTGAAGATCGACAGTGAACTAACTAACTAATCGTATGCTTCGTGGACTGCACTTATAGAGATGGCACTTATGGAAAAAATGAGAGTTTCGTAAGATTCATCTGGGTGAACAGAGGGCCTCCCATTGATAGTCAATGCAATGTATGCTTTTATTTGTTCCTTTAAAATCTGGTTATGTCAACACTTAAGCAATCCCGTATAGATATTACAGTTATAGGCACAACTTATGGAATAGCTTATTCTTACCTCACATTCCATGATACAACATAGCGTTCAGTATGGGTAAAGAGGAGAACCGAAGTTCAAAGCCCTGTAAATATTCCATGCATTTATAGATTGTGATACGACTTCGTCGGTCCGATGGTTATAAGGGCAAATATATGTGCTTGGAAAGCATACGACGAGGGGAGGGCTACCTTTCTTGTAATTCAACATAAGACAACAACTTTTGTTTACAGACAAGTGTTACCAACCAGTTCATTTGTATTGCGGGATGCACTTCTTCAACATTCAAATCAGGACATAATCAAATGCGTAGATGGGCTACACTAAGTAACCGGACGAGACAACACTTACCTACTCCAGGAAGTTTTGAATGGAAACAGACAAACGGTGTTGGAGTCCGGTTTGTTAACTATCCCCAAGGTATCAGGTTCATGAAGAGAGTTAATCAAATGTGTATGCAGATGGAACTGTTCAATATGCACCCGCAGGTCTTATAAATCATGAATGCACTGGCATTTGTAAATGTAAATGTGCCAAATAGTCAGAAATCAAGAACAAGGATGCTGTCATTGTTCTACCTCATTGTATTAAAATAGGCAAACAGTTCTTAGACCGGATGACTGCCATTTAATTGATAACTGTTTGCATTTCTTGTGCGTATGATTAAGTGGATGAACCAAAAATATCCCCAGAAATATCAGCACGAAATAATGCGTTTTTTATAGCAAGTTTTACATCACAGACCAATTATACCTTCTTTGGCGGCCATATTGGATAATTATCATCTCCAAATATCTTCTATCAATTATAACACATCGACCACAACATTTCTTTTGTCAAGAATTACTCTTTATATAAAATGTATCATTGATATATACAATAGGTATCAAACGGCCGCCATTTTGAATTTTGCCGACCATATTGTAATTTTGATCAATATAGCGTATTCGCATTATATTTGTATCACACTAGTACACTATTAACACTAATCAAATATTGTTCTATGCATTTAAACATTTAATGTGCAATATATGGACGCCATTTTAAATTTTAGCCGCCATCTTATGTTCCAATCATCTGCCAAATGAGCACCCCTTCCAAAATCAATTATTTTGACCTAATGAAGGTTCGTGCACACTTTGGTGCTTGTATCCGGTCTGTAAACGTAATTCCGTTAAGCGATTCCACTAATATGCATGATGAAGAATGCATGCAGGATAATTTCCACACTTATGACAATGCATAAAATGGGCAAGTAGGCCTATATCAATTTTGCATTAATTCTAACATTATTTCTTTTTCACATTACTGTACGGGCTAGTTCTCTGGCGGCTACTGTTCCCCATAATGTAAATTATTGTAACGCACTTTCCGCGGCTATGGATTACGACTTAAGTTAATAAATACCAGTTGTGGACAGCAGTAATCATGGTTCATTGGTTGTGATTTGTTATCTCCATTATGCCTTATTTATTGTTATCGTGGTCATTATTAAATCATACTCAATCATGTATTAGCATCGACCATGGAACAATCATCGGAAAACACAACGATATAGCGAGCGTGTCGTACTTGACTTATCGCAGCTCGTCGCCCACACTGTCAAATCTAAACACTGCCCTCTATACTACTTAGCAAGAGGTCCGTTACATTATGAGGAAAGGTGCAGTACATACAACAATTAGTACCCCTAAACGTTAATACCTCGATGTTGTAATGGATACCCTAAAGTGCGATGCCCCCTAAAAAGTACCCCTTTTTCAGAAAGACGTCGACGACGTCGTGTGGTGAAATCTGGACCCATTTCGACGTTCTATTTGGACGCGGATGCGTACCCGCTTGGTATGTTCACTGACCCCCCCCCCCCCCCAGGGGTTGTACCTCATAGATATGCATCACCTACATAAGGTTTATCGCAAAAAGGTAAAAATCAATTAATTATCCTTTTCTGATGCATTGTGGGATCACAAAGTGTCGATATTTTGTACGCTTCGCGATCCCACAATGCATCAGAAAAGGATAATCAATTGAGTTACAGACTGGGTCTAATCTGGTCGCACTATGGCTCTGGTCGGCTCTGGCGGTACATGCGGTTCAATCTCCTTGCACCTGATCACCGCCTCACTCAGCTGCTCGTCGCCAGACCATTTCGGAGCTTCATACAGTTCCGATGTTTGATGAAGAAGTTAAAAACTTTTTTGAAAAACCTGGTTTATCAATCGAAAAACCAAGTTTATCGAATTCGATAAGCAAAGTTTTTTGAAAAACTTGGTTTATCGATCGAAAAAACAGGTTTATCAGCCAATTAACCTGGTTTATCGAAAGCCTTGGTTTTCGAATCGGTTTATCGATTCAAAAAACCAGGTTTATCGAATTCGATAAGCAAGGTTTTTGAAAAACCTTGTTTATCGATCGAAAAACCAGGTTTACCAGCCGATAAACCTGGTGGGTCGAAAACCTTGCTATTCGAATCAATAAACCTAGTTTATCGATTCGAAAAAACATGTTTATCGAATCGATGAACCAGGTTTATCGAATTCGATAAGCAAGGTTTTTGAAAAACCTTGTTTATCGATCGAAAAACCTGATGCATTGTGGGATCGCAAAGTGTCGATAATTTGTACACTTTACGATCCCAAAATGCATCAGAAAAGGATAATCAATTGATTTTACAGGCTGGGTCTCATCTAGTCGCACTCTGGCTCTGGTCAGCTCTGGCGGTACACGTGTTTCGATCTCCTTGCACCTAATCACCGCCTCACTCAGCTTTCCGTGGCCAGACCATTTCGCAGCTTCATATAGTTCCGATGTTTGATGACGAAGTTCCAAACTTGGTAAACCTGGTTTATTCGAAAAACCTGGTTTATCGATAAGAAAGGTTTTTTTTGAAAAGCCTGGTTTATCGCAGCACATAGTAAAGAACGTGATCCACAGGATTTTGCAAATCGCGGTTCAGTGAAAGGTATTTTGCAGTTCGAACGCAATTGTCTTTATTGCTTGTATGGAGTTGGAAGATTTGAGATATACAATGGTGACATATTAATAGTTGATCTATAAACATAAATAAGTATTTTGAAGATAATTCTGTCCTTTATTGGAAGCCAATGTAGATCTCTTAGAACTGGTGTGATATGCTCAGTTCGTTTGGTGCGTGTGATGATTCTAGCAGCTATATTTTGCAAACTTTGGCGGTTTGGAAAGGTTTCTGTTCCTTTATAACTTCGCTCAATATAGCGACGTTCTTCCCGCGGCACTTTTAAAAACGTTTACCTACGGATGTGGTCTGTATAATAATAATGCTACATCTGTACGCTAAAGATCCATGGCAAGAATTTCCTTTAAACCAAATGCATCAAATTTTTGCTACTATTATAAATGATGGCGCTGCTCAATGTCTAGTTAGTTATAGACGACGGCGGACACTAATGGAGTTGGAAAAGATTGGGGAAATTGGCTGAAAATCTGTTTTGTATAATATGATAAAACTAAATAGTCGTGTGGAAAGTGTTAAGGTGGCCCGATGCATGGTTTATGATCAAAAGTAAATAATATTATTATTTACTTTTGAACATAGTTCCCAAATTTCACAAAATGATTCAAAAATGTCAACATAATTGAATTTCATCACCAAATTGGGAATCACCATGAGAAATGCATTAAAATAAATACAAACATGCCTAGTATTAGTTCAATATTTCTTAAATACGCGGACATTGAAAGTTGGGAAAGATTGGCTGAAAATTTGTTTTGTATATGATAAAACTAAAAAGTCGTGTGGAAAGTGTTAAGGTGGACCAACTATATCTAGTGAAATGCATGTTTGTGATCAAAAGTAAATAATAACCAGTAGACTAGATAAAAATGAGAATACAACATAGTTCCTGCCTCATTTTGCTATATACACGGCGATCTCGTAATGTAGCCTATTGGATTCCAACAATGCATGCGCATGTGCATGTGCATGCGTGCGTACGTGCGCATGTGCATGCGTCCGTACGTGCCGCGCATGTGAATGCGTCCGTACGTGCGCAAACTTGGAAGTGCCTACGGGGCGATTTCAAAAAAAGACCGCGCGTCCTGATGGGTCAAACGTGATGCGCATGCATGCATAGTTGAACGCGAATTTATGATATGGACGCAGCTTTGCGGACAGCAACAAAACACGTTCGCGTGAAATTGCTTGCATTTGTACATAGTATTAAGACAGTGACTATACCATTATAGCCACCACAGCTGCAGCTGCAGCAATACAGCCACACATATTTTTATTCTCTAATGTAAATGATGCTTAATGCGGACAAGATGGACTATACACAGTAACACATCGAAAACAATAACAACATTCCAATTTCAAGTTTGATTTATTTCTACATCGTACTTGCTTTTATACTTTCGTCGTGTATGCTTTACATCGCCTTGGCTTCTTACTTTTATTACCGTACATTAATTATACAATATACAGTCATACAAAGTAATTGTTTTGAAGGATATCGCTATTATAAGGATTTATTATATAAACTTTGATTTCATCGCGACCGGTGTCAAACCAAAGGCGATGGTATCAGATATTTTCATGATACCCATAAATTATCAGTAAAACCAATTTGTGAATTATTTTCGAATATAACATTCATGATCACTAGTTCTAATTGAACAGTTTGGAAGAATGTATCAACGTTCACAAATCAAGCGAGGCTCATAACTGTGTGAATGGGAAGATTATTTGTAAGTAATAAATAATTATCTAGCGGGATGCGGTTTACCGTTTTGCTGGAGTATAACGTTGACAGATACAGAAAACATATTTTTGGCAAGAATTGGCAAGGCAAGAAGCTCTAAATGTAGTAAATGTGATGTTGAAGATTATTTAGAACACTTCTTCATTTACAAAAACAAATCGAGATTTACGTGCTTCTGGTGTCATGTTATGCAACCCTCTTAGCATTTTTCAATGAAAATGGGCTATTTGAAATACTGATATCATAGGCGTGCGCAGGATTATTTTACCCGGGGGGCTTAAAAATAAATTGCATTGAGTATGCATGATTTGCTATCCGCACATATGCGAAGGGGGATGGAGGAGGTGTCCCCTTCCTAAGGAATTGTTCAAAGCACATAAACATTAGGAAGCCCCCACCCCTTTTAATGTCAAAACAAGAACACCACTTATGACTTTCTAACACGCCTATTCATGCTTTTTAAGAACGACGCACACACTATTTTATTTTTACTACGTGGACTTGTACGTTCCCTTCATCTTAATATTGTCCCCTTATTTCGGCATTTATAGATTGAAGCCCGCCCTCTATAGTTTGTTTCATCCGTGCATGACATTCATGCACGACAACTGGAGGTCGCTTGAGGTCGCTATTTGTTTAAACGTGAAGAGTGACACCGCCCTCTATAGTGTTTTCATTCGTGTACGACAATTCATGCACGACATGTGGAGGTCGCTTGAAGGTCGCTTGAGGTCGCTATAATGGTATTGGTGTGTAGGGCATTACAGAATTACACCGGCGCTGCTCAATATCTATAGTTATAAACGATGGTGGACACGAATGTCCGTAATGTTGGAATCTCCGTTGGTTTCAATGTAAAAATGAAAATTCATCACACGTTAGAACTAAATTATTTCATCCCAAAACCGCGAAAAGTATCATTTTTGAATCTAATCCGTCGTTAACAGGCCGTTCGTCCCTTCGCTTGATCACGTAACTTCGTACGCATCATTTAACCTTGAATGTTCGAGAACGAGCCCGTGGCCGGCATCGTTTGGCAATAGTCCGAATATTGATTTACTGGTAGTAACACTTTCATCACTCGATAGCGGAATGGATCGGGAATACTTTAATTTATCAAATAATTATTTAATAAATTCAATATTGTTAGATTTACATGATAATAATTTTCGTTAGAAAATTCCAATTAGGAAACTTACTTAATTTTCCATACGGATTTCAACAACACATCGGTTGTCTTCCTCAGTGGATTGTGTTTGATCCAGAGCTAGGGTTTCTAGTCTGTTTATTGATGACGTCATCGGATGATGACGCCCTCTGGAACACTGAGTCGTAAATATGACTAACGAAAATTATTATCATGTTCTTCTGAATTCCTGATGAAACTATTCCGAGAGACTAATGCCCATATCAATCACCACGCTACCCTTATGTTGATAAAACAACTGCAAAACTGTAAATTGCACCGGTAATTGGTAAACAGATCATTGGATTTCGCAGTTTTATCAACTCTTTCCACGCGGCAGTCTTCTGCAGATATTAGTCACAAATTTCATAATAATTCAAAAATGTCCACATTATTGAATTTCATCACCATAGTATTGGTAATCACCATGAGAAATGCATTCAAATAAGTAAAAACATGCCTAGGACTTTGAAAGTTGGGAAAGATTGGCTGAAAAATCAGTTTTGTATATTATAATAACACTAAATAGCCGCGTGGAAAGTGTTAATGTGGATCAAATATATATCTAGTGAAATGCATGGTGCATGATCAAACGTAAATGTGACGCGATTTGTGAGAACCCGCCACATGGTGGCTATTTTATATTAAAGATATGTATACCATAAGAAAGCTAAAACTGTGCTGATTACAGAAGTGTTTCGATCAATTTTCTACGATCACTACAAAAAAAGTTATGAGTGAATGATAATTGTGATGTCATAACAAGTTATACAAAACAAGAAATCATGAAAACAGGCCAACAAAGATGCATAATTCAATAGAATAACATTAAAAGGTTAACAATAAAAGTTACTGAAGTTTTAAAAGGTGAAATTTTATGAAAGATGATGACACAAAGCGTTGGAATTTAATTTTCTTTAATTTTTTTCTTTAATTTTTATAAATTTCAATTTTACCCATAATCCTTAATTCACATTTTAAGACATCCGACGGGTTTCGCAATACAAATTTTAACCACTAGACTAGATAAAAATGGGAATAAAAATATATGTAGTACCCGACACATTTGTTTATAAACGGCTATCTCGTAATGTAGCCTATTGGCTGTACCATAAAGCGTATCCCAGTAGCTAACATTACAGCCACCACAGCAACACAGCTACAAATTATATTTTTATTCTCTTACTTAAGTGATACTAAATGAATCTACTATAGTCACGTTTCCGTTTTCAAAATTTAAAATTGCTATAATGTTAACCTAACTAGCTTTTGATTTAATTCTGAACAAATCCAATAAAAGTGAAAAAGTAAAAAAGCGAAAAAGTGAAAAAGTGAACTCACAATTAGTTACGTTTCACTGCTACACTAGGACAGTGCACTTTGATTAGCGTGTCAACAAAGGTATTCCAATATAACAAGTGACAATGCCCTTTTGTTATTTACTAAAAACGGATAACACGCATGATGACGTGTTTGCAACAGCAATAATAACAGCAGCTAGCAGGGTTCTTCCCTCTTATATGTTGAAATTAAACTTTTATTAAAAATACAGTCAATTTGTTTTGTTGTTTGTTGGAACCTTCAAAGTGACAATACCAGAAACAGGTAAAGATTATTAAAAAAACTAGGGGCCGTCGTATTCTCGTATGTATTTAAACGTGGTTTTAACCTAAACACGCCTTTAATATTTACTTTAAACACACCGTTTAACTAAACGCAATTCTCGAAAATATTAACGCGCGTCTAACTTTAAACATGGGTATGGGGGTAGTTTAACTCGCGTTTATCTAAACTTCTGTATCAAGTTTATGTCGTGATATTCTTATCATGATACCATGATTTATAAATATTCTTGATCTATATAGGCCTACAGTGAAAATGAAGAAATAATTAATACATTCAATATTGTTAGATTTACCTTTTCACCGTTATATTCGATACAGTTAGCTTTATGTCACAACAGCAACCACACATGACTTGATACTGTCGCAAGAGACTAATGTCCATCTCAATCACCACGCTATCCTTATGTTGATAAAACAACTGCAAAACTGAAAATTGCACTGGTAATTGGTAAACAGATCATTGGATTTCGCGGTTTTATCAACTCTTTCCACGCGGCAATCGTATGCAGATATTAGTCACAAATTTCATAATGATTCAAAAATGTCAACATTATTGAATTTCATACCATGAGAAATGCATTCAAATAAGTACAAACATGCCTAGGACTTTGAAAGTTGGGAAAGATTGGCTGAAAAATCAGTTTTGTATATTATAATAACACTAAATAGCCGCGTGGAAAGTGTTAATGTGGATCAAATATATATCTAGTGAAATGCATGGTGCATGATCAAACGTAAATGTGACGCGATTTGTGAGAACCCGCCACATGGTGTCTATTTTTATATTAGAGATATGTATATCATAAGAAAGCAAAAACTGTGCTGATTGCAGAATTGTTTTGATCAATTTTCTACGATCACTACAAAAAAAGTTATGAGTGAATGATGATTGTGATGTCATACAAAGCTACAAAACAAGAAATCATGAAAACGAGCCAAAAAAGATACATAATTCAATAGAATAACATTTTAAGGTTAATAATAAAAGTGATTTAAGTAAGTTTTTGAAGGTGAAATTTCATGAAAGATGATGACACAAAGTATTGGAATTTAATTTTCTTTTAATTTTCTTTTTTTCTTTTTTTTAAATTTCAATTTTACCTATAATATTCACATGTTGCGACATCCGACGGGTTTTGCATCACAAATATTAACCACTAGAACAACTCCTGCGGCGTCGTTGTTCTACTTAAATAATACTATCGTCCGCATTTATGTCAGACAATACGAGGGGCATTCAATAAATACCCGCAACCATTGTTGTTCTCCACACCTGAGTGATTCTGTGAAATTTAAGTGGGTACATTATAAAGTATGAACCTTAATCTATCATTTAACACACTATGGATTTACTAAATATTCATAATTACGTAATAGCATAAGCATATAATAACCCATATTTGGACAGTGAAAAACATGCCACTTTGGCAGGATATTTGAATTAGCTTGATAGCACGTGTATTGAAATGAGTAGAACTTTGTGTCGGATAAGTGTGCAAGTCTAACCTTTTGCATCGGGAAACCAGAGACCATGTTCAACGAGGTCCTAAATGGAGAGGTTCTGTCAAAGACAATTTTTGGAAATACACTGCATCTTATCTTGGTCAACATTAGGCCTTGACAGTGAGCCCCAAAATGCCGAAAATCCAAAGAAATGAAAATGATAGTTATAGCAAACAATTGGGATTTCCTGAAATACCACAGCAAATGCAGGATTCGTTATTGTATAGATGACAGGGTATCAATAAATACATCGATAATTGTTGAACTTGGAATAAAAATCTGCGCATGCGTAGAACGCACGGTGGTCAGAAAGCGCTCATAATGAGCAGAAATGTTAAACAATCATTGCAATCAACGTAAAAGTTACAGATAAGGAATTAAATTTAAGAAAACAAGAACTGTGTCGAACTTCAATACATATACAAAGTTAAAAAATGTAAACATTTATTTGAAAATACAATTCAATTTAATGTGGTTATGGTCAGTATAGTGAATTTACTCAAATTGGGTAAAAAGAGCTTCATTGTATTAACATTTTCTCTGCAGAAAACGGTTTCAGATATTGTCTTTATAATCTCCCGTTTAAATCTATAACATGTAACAATGAGGAACAAGAGGTTTAAGCAAAATCTTGCGGTTGGATACCTTGACCTTGACTGTTTATTCATTAAAGAATTTCTTTTAAGCTATGACAAGAAGATGACGTTTTAATGTTACATAACAAGTGTTTTTTCTCCATTATGCATCTGAAAAAAGGTAATGTTGAGCACATACATGTAGTACTGGTCTATCACTGTTTTAAACGGCAACTTATTCCATGCATCGATTCTTGAGATATTTTGAGAAAAGTAACTGTGCATCAAATTGCTTGCAAATATTCTCCGCCTGATCAGCTATTTTTCATGCAGTGTCCAGAGAGTATTGATTTTACGCATGTGCCATTACGTAATCCCACAAACGATATTGTTCATTTATGCATAGTGAGGAAAGATAAAGACCCATATTTCAAATTACCCTAATTCTAGTTGGCATACGTCGCGCATGAGTGGAGAAAAACAATGGTTGCGGGTATTTATTGAACGCCCCTCGTATAACACGGGTACGGTCTAAAACAATACCGTTATTCTCTAATTATAAAACTAAATAGCCGCGTGGAAAGTATTAAGGTGTACAAAATATATATCTAGTGAAATGCATGGTTTATGATCAAAAGTAAATAATATAAAAATGAGAATAAAAATATATGTAGTACCCGACTCATTTGTTTATAAACGGTGACCTCTCGTATTGTAGCCTATTGGCTGTACCATAAAGCGTATCCCAGTAGCTAACATTACAGCCACCACAGCAACACAGCTACAAATTATATTTTATTCTCTAACTTAAGTGATACTAAATGCGGACACATCGTAAACAATAACAACATTTCAATTTCAAGTTTGATTTATTACTACATCGTACGTGCTTTCATACTTTCGTTGTGTATGCTTACATCGTCTTGGTTTCTTATTTTTATTACCGTACATTAATTATACAATATACAGTCCTAAAAAGTAACTGACTAGGTAATGCCTATAACTCTAAACTTAAAAATGTTTAACTATAATGTTGTTGAGAAATTTATCCTCTTTAATTAGGGATATTGCACGCTAACAAGGTTTGGAATTGAGAACAAAGCGGCCAACTATCCAACCTGAACATGCATCACCAATCAGTAATCAATATCAATTTGTCTAGAGGTATCGATTTCAGTACACGTGTAAAAAACAAAGTGCGACCGTACTTTATCTTACTGTTGGTTATGTAACTTCCTTGATTTCAAACCACTAGTATTCATACATACAATTTCTCAAATTAAAAAGAAAACATATTTCTCAACAACTTTATAAAATAAGTTGATACTTCAGTAGGAGTTGTACTTTTAGAGTTAAGCACATTATTACCTGGTCAGTTACTTTTCTGATGACTTGTACTTTCTTAGTTTCTTATAGTAATATGTATTGTTCTAACATTTAACAAAATCGACATAATCAAGCATGAGTGTCATCGTCGTCATTCTCATCATCGTCAACATCATTATGGCCATCGTCATCATCTTCATTATCTTCATCGTCATCATCATCGTCGCCATCTCTATCATCTTCATCGTCGTCATCGTCGTCAGCGTCATCGTCATCGTCTTCCTTCGTCATCTTCGTTATGTTTGTCATCGCCATCGTCATCATCATTGTCAACGTCATCGTCATCGTCGTCGTCTCCATCCTTGTCATCATCATCGTCGTCAACATCAGCATTGTCATCGTCATCGTCGTCATCATCGTCATCATCGTCATCATCGTCATCGTCATCGTATTCGTCATCGCCATTTTCATCACCATCTTCGTCATCATCACCTTCGTAATCTTCATCGTAGTCGTCATCATCATCTCCATCATCTTCGCCATCGTCATCATCATCATCAACATCATCATCATAATCGTAACCTTCGTCAAATTCCAATGGTTCTTATTTTTAGAAGCACCAAGTCACAAGACATTTGCCCATTGAGTAGTACAACCACTGGCGGCTGGTTAACCACCTTTAGCAGTAATTCACCACATTTTAGCTTATAATTTCTAAATGGAACATTTCTGGCCCCTAAGATTTTACAGACATAAGGAGAAAAGTATGGGGATTCTTCTGATATAAGTGATCAGAACTTACACCTTTAAATAACAGTGATGATCATGCTAGCAGCTAACTGTGGATATTCAGATAACAGATCAAAACTCAATGATAACATTCAAATTTAAAATATTCGAAGTATATGTATGATTATATCGTGCTATTAATATAGTAGCCTAATACGAGGGTCACTCAATAAGTTTTACCTCCTACCTAATAACTTTGCTATCATACATACCAGTCTTATTGAAATATTCCACAATTGTATCTTTGAGTCTCAGCTACAAATACATATAAATACATGTAAATCGGTTTGAGTACTGGAGATGCAGTCAAAACCGAATGTCATTTTTTAGTGTAACGGGAACGGGTGAAAACAGCAAAATATCATTATCAAAGGGCTTATCATTTCACCAATTCTAAGACACAAAACGTACATATTGGTCAAGTATAACCGTGATGTTAAATAGACTATAAACGCAGATAAGTGACTAATTTGATCTGAAAAATATGTCGTCTGATTATCCACAACCAGATCAGGACAATCATCACGATTTACCCTTCCCCTGCTATTAGAGCTCTATAGGTAACACTGCTCAAATCATTTTGCTTTTCATAAGAACTGAGCACTTAATGGAGGGATTCCAAGTCTCACCAAGATGATTTTCTACTATTGACTATCTGATTGACTATTCTGAAGATTGCGCAAAAAGAAGACTCAAAAAGTGACTATAATGCTAAAGATTTAACACACGAGGCATCATCGTGGCATGAATCGTAACAACGACTTATACTGATTAGCAGTATTCCGGTATGCTAAAGGCATAGCCATACATTATACTATTTGCAAGTTTAATATTGCTTGCAGTTTATTTATACATGATAATACCGGATTACAGCTAGATATAATACATTGTTTTCCATTTTCAGTATTCAAATCGCGCCCTTTATCTAACCACCCAATATCATGAAATAAAAAGTACGTTGTTTTCGCTGTCCAAAAATCTCTCTGGCTTTGACCACGTCAGAAAAAAGTGAATCAGATATCAATTAGTATTTACTGTAATATAATTATGTTTAGCCATTATTCAGAGCTATAATCGTAACAAATTAGCGATGTTAATGGAGGAGGTAGAACTTATTGAATGACCCTCGTAGTTTCATCTTTCTGATTACATCTCATTACTTACTAGCTTATTATTACAATACGTACACTTATCAGTTCTTAATTGGTTCCTTAAACGAGTACATACATTCTCACATTACACCTATACAGTACAGCTCGAAATAGAGTGCACGATATCAACGCACATCAGTGCAATGTCAGTGCAATGTCATTGCAATATCATTGCAATGTCATTGCAATGACATTGCAATGACAGTGCACTAATCGGATTACAATTTGCAATGTCATTGCAATGTCAGTGCAATGTCATTGCAATATCATTGCAATGTCATTGCAATATCATTGCAATGTCAGTGTACACTCTATTTCGAGCTGTACTGTACTAACAAATATTAATAAACAACACACAAGTTGATCAAAATTATATGAAGGTGAATGAGATATTTCATATAATCAGTCCCGGCCCCGGTGATCACGAGGCACAATAGACTCAAATTTGTACATTTCAGTATATTTCAGTAATGCAACTACTGCCGCTGATCATTTACTGCTACAAAACAATAATGGGTCGGCTAAGGTGTTTTAAAAGCGGTTGCTTATTGTCTCTAACGCCAGATATAGAAGGAGGTAGTAGGAAAACGTATGCCACAAGTATTTGACCCTGGCACGCCTGGTTTTAAACTGCAATCAAAAGCGTTGCGGATCAAGCCCGGGGGAGGGGGAGGTATAATGTTTTAATCATCCGCGTGAATGAAAACGCGGAATAAGGGTGCTAATTCGCCTGGGCCGATAGACACGTGTCATCGTTGTAAAAATAGCCGAAAATGGATAGGCCTACGTTTCCAATGTAAACTGTCTTTATAACCTATATATTTTGCTATGACATGTATGAGTATGATTCGTCGAGTTATGAGAGGGGATTTACACGGATTACAACCTTTATACATGAGTGCCCTCCCCGGGAATCAAGGGAGCAAAAACATCCATTGATCTGTAAATAGGTGTTTTAACTTTATCGTTTTTTTAAAGTTATCACATCGACTACACGCGTTTTATCGGTATTCATCTTCTCTATGAACCCATATATCACTGAGGCTAATGAATATAGAAATGGATTGATCGTGGCATTAATGGGCAGTACAAACGTTACAATCCAGGTATACAACTGAGGTTTGACTGTAAGACTCCCAAACTGTACAAATATCGAAAGTATAATGATAGGCAGCCAGCACATCATATCTGTTATTATTATCACGCCCATTTTGATAGCCATTCGGAGTTCTTCCTTTTGACTTTGATTTCGCCCGGCATTTTTGGCTGTTTCTCGTACTGTTACGAATATCCCGATGTAGGCGAAAGTAATCATCAACATGCATATGAAATTAACAATTGAAAAAATCGCAATGCCGAAGTACATGCCTGGTTTAGTGCCAACGACAGTATCGAGAGTATTATCAAGTACAAAAGGTCTGCTATTAATATAATCATATATTCCCAATTCAAATTTCCAATACGTAGTTTGGAAAATATTTTGTCGAGACAGAGGGAGACCAGTACACACCTCAGATACATCGTATATATCAGGGTTAATCATTGGCAATATGAGTGAAATGATACTCAATATTACGGATACTACCCAAAGAACAGATATGGCTACCCTGGCTGAAGTTGTGCCTAATCTCTTAGTGCTAAAAGTATATCTAATACCCATAAGTCTGTCTATGCTTAAAAGAGTAACGAGGAATACAGAAGTCTCGCTAGATAGGATGGATAGAGTCCCGGCTACCTTACATGTAATGCTTGATCTCCATGCTTCCGAGGGGAAATAACCAAGGTTCCAATAATATATATCTGCTGAGGTTATCACTAGCATATAAATACCCATAAAAAGATCTGAGATTGAGAGATTTGAGATGATCAAAAACTGAACTTTGTTTACGTTATCACTGTGTGTGTACCGATAACACAGTGTGCACACGTTACTAATAACTGCTAAAATGCCCAATATCCACATAGTAATTCTTTGATGCTGATTTGAAAGCAATCTGTCACAATCTGTCAAGAATTGTGATCGTGGTATTGTGGCAGTGCATTTTGCTGAGTTTATGAAGCAACAGGTAGCAGCTTTGTCCACCAATAACGTGAAGTTTGTGTCGGGAACATATTTCAAAGATCCGGAGTATACTTCGTGCAATGTATTGCGTCTCAAATCTAATATCTCAAGATGGGTCATTGAATTATTCACAAAATACAACCGTGTATCAAATGTATTAAACCTGTTTTCAGATAAATCGAGATATGTCAAACTCAACGCATTTTGAAATACACCTCGCTGGAATTTCGACAACCTATTTGTATGAAGGGAAATATAAATCAATTGTTCGTACTGCGTAAACGTAGGCAGCTCGAATATGTGTAGATCATTGTTACTTAAGTCAATAAACTGAAGTCTACTAAGTGTTTGTAATGTTTGTGAATATATGGCCTCAATGTGATTGCTGGACAGATACAAGTGCCGCAAATTGATAAGTTCTTCAAACTGGCGCGGGTGTATTTCAACTATATCATTGTTCGATATAATTAAATAGAGTAGTTTCGTAAGACCTCGAAACAACTGTGGGTGTACTTCTGAAAAACTATTGTTTGCTAAATCTAAAACGTTCAGATCGGTAAGCCAATCAAAATGTAGAGCATGCAGCCCCAAAATATTATTAGTAGACAGCAATAGCGCCCTCAGGTTTGCAAGACCTTGAAACGACTGTGGGTGTACCTCTGAAATATTATTGTTTGACAAATTTAATGTTCTCAGATCGGTAAGCCCTTCAAACTGTAGTGGATGCAGCTCCACGATATTATTATCAGATATAAGTAGCTCAAACAGGTTTTCAAGGCCTTGAAATAACTGTGGGTGTAGCTCTGCAATATTATTGTTTGACAAATCTAGCGAGTACAGATTGGTAAGCCCTTCAAAATGTAGTGGATGCAGCTCCACGATATCATTATCAGATATAAATAGCTCAAACAGGTTTGCAAGGCCTTGAAATAACTGTGGGTGTACCTCTGAAATATCATTGTTTGACAAATATAAATTGTCCAGGTTGGTTAACCCTTGAAACTGTAGTGGATGCAGCTCCACAATATTATTATCACACATATCTAGCAAACACAGGTTAACAAGACCTTGAAACAATTGTGGATGTACCTCTGAAATATTATTGTGTGACAGATATACATATTGCAGGTTGATAAGCCCTTCAAACTGGAGTGGATGCAGCTCCACGATATTATTATCAGATATAACTAGCTCAAACAAGTTTGCAAGACCTTGAAACAACTGTGGGTGTAACTCTGAAATATTATTGATTGACAGATCTAATTGTTTCAGGTTGGCAATCCCTTCAAACTGTAGTGGATGCAGCTCCACAATATTATTATCAGACATATCTAGCGTATCCAGGTGTACAAGACCTTGAAACAACTGTGGGTGTACCTCTGAAATATTATTGTTTGACAGACATAAGCTTATCAGGTTGGCACTCCCTTCAAACTGTAGTGGATGCAGCTCCACAATATTATTATCAGACATATCTAGCCTCCACATGTTTGCAAGCCCTTGAAACAACAGTGGGTGTACCTCTGAAATAGTATTGCTTGTTAGAGATAACAATTCCAGGTTGGTGAGAGCTTCAAATTGACGTGGGTAAAGCTTCACAATACTATTGATCGATAAATCTAGTAAACATAGACTACTCCAATACATTGTGTAAAAGGTCGTTAATTCAGGGAATGTAGTAGTGTTTCGGCTAGTATTCTGAGAAACTAAAAACGCGTATGGATCTATTCCACGTAGACCAGTGTTTCTCCATGACAATCGATTCAAGGAGCTCGGATACAAAACTTGCAATACAGATGAGGTTCCGTTAAGACAACTTATTGTTAAATCATGATGGCCTAAAATACATGTGCACATATTTGGGCATTTGAATCGCTTGCTTATTGACGTTTGTACTTCAAAAATAGGGTAAAATACAAGTTCATCGCATCCAACCGAACAATTGATGGGTTGGTCATATATAGCATGAACAACGGGAAAACCGAAGATAAATAAGATAGTAAATACAAATACTCTATTAAAGGAGTACATTGTGTTGCTCATCATAGGCTTAACAGAGTTAAAAAAAGGTTCTGTTTCGTCACATAAAAACGGTTGGTGAAGATCGTTATATAGCTACGAGAAGTAGATAATTATCAGAATTATCCTTTAAAACTGTCTCTTATTCTCAAGTCAAAGAAGCTTCTTGCTAATTCAAATAACTTCTTAACCTCCTTCCACCTGGTTTAATTATATGGTCTCTTTACATTTGTGAGGTAGTGACGCCAATAATACGAATCTTAATTCCCGGTTGCGTCACGCGAAGTACATTGGTCATCACATACAGCATACATCTATAGTCCAGCATTAACCCATATGAGGGCATGTATGTTTACACGTATTGAAAAGTATAGAAATTACAGCCAATCTGAGGACAAAATTATTTATGTCACCATACATGTGAGGACATTTGTATGGTATGTATATTGACGTATAATGAGTACAAAGTCATACACCCTTAGGAGGGGGGTGAGGGGTGGGGGGGAGGACACTACTTGTATACGTTTGTAATCAGTCAACACTTTCAAGGTTGTGAATGCTCATAGGTAAATTGTCATATATGGTCATGCAGTGTGAAACGAAAAGCATTTGGCCACCATGTCAACCCAATATTTTCGATTTTCACCGCTATTAAAATTCAAAAGTCTGTATGATTTATAAAAAACAAATCAATTGAAACAAAAATAACGGTTACTGTTTGTTCCTTGTGAGCGATTACAACAGTCTGTAGGCTCTTAATCATACCGTAGTATACATCAAACCCTGGCTGTATTAGCCGATTAGTCGATTCCTCGAACACCGAATGCTGATCACCATCAAATTCTTCTCAGAAAAAGGGTCCTATATAAAGAACGAAAACAGTAATTCAAAGACTCATTAGCATTAGCTATAGTATTGCATTAGAAAACACCCAATGGCTTATTTAGGGATCGTTCACTGTAAATAATCCCATACGGCAATGTATATGTATTCCTATTTTGTTAGTGTGTTCTAAAACGCGTGACATGAAGCTGCATGTTCTTTCTAAACTTATTTTTATTAATAAAATGTGTTACAATTAAAGGGGCACAGAGATATTTCTCAACAAACAAAATTCAACATTTTTATCTCGTTTAGATAAATGATAAACAAAGAAGATCTTTTCAAAAGAAATCAGTAAAAATGAAAAATAAAGTCAGCATTTCTGAAGGTATATCAGTGCTTTTCACCGTTTTTGAATTTTGGTTAATTGAATCCAGGAGATCATGACTATGCATCATGCAACCAGCCATGGGTGGTCTTCAAGGTTATTTTGAATAAACATGAAACAAATAAGTAAGAAGCTATCTGTGGCCATTTAGATGACTTTGGGTAATTTCGATATGATCTATTATATCGAAACTTAAAACGCTATCAAATCCATGAATTTTACATGCAAATTCAGCTCTATACCAGTCCTTTAGGTCGAAGTTTTAGTAAGTATATAAGCATTACGTATATGTGAAAAACCCAACTTCTGAAAACATTGAGGGCTCCCTACATGAATGATCTCTTAGTGCCCATTTAAAACATAAGTACGCCGCCAGTGGGATTCGAACCAATATACTTCATAAAAATAAAAAGCAATTATTGACAGTCCAACGACTTATCCATCACATCACATCTCCATTCCTAACCACGCCCAATACCACCCCATTCAACCTCCACCACACCCAGCTATTCATATTATATACACCATGCGGTTTATAGTTTAGGTATCTCTGGTAGGCTAATGTGTAAATAAGGGCAGATGAAATATGTGACGCGATCAAGAGGAATGAGTCGGATGTCGTCCCAGGTCGAAAATGAGGTTTAATACAGTTTTACAGAAGACACCTAGAGCTTTCAGAAACTGAAAACCCCATGTCGATACGACGTTTTGTTCCAAAGTTATGTCAAATTGTATACATGAATTTCCATCAAAACTTATGTAAGCCGCCATTTTGAATTGGCCATATCTCAATTTGGGATTCCCCGACATCCGACTCATTCCTCTTGATCGCGTCCCATATGGGGATTTGGTTTTTATATTTATTGATCAAAATTATACTTGATATTCATATTAGTTCCCCTATGAGAAAACCTGAAAGCATATCGTAAAAATAATACGCAAAGCTAGAGTGCCATATTTATAATCTCGTGACTGATTATCCATGAATATCAACCAATTTATATTTAGATTTATATTCAACGCCACACCGTGATTCAACGCTATGACGGAACTTACACTATGAAATTGGGTTACGCATGAAGTCGTATCGTTGTATCGTATTATGCGCTCATCGTTCAGATAATACATTGCTAAAAATAGCTTACAACCTTCTAATAATTGTTTATTATTAACAACAGCTTCCACCTAAATACAAGATAAAGTACGATTTGTGTGATTGTACTTGGCCTTTTTACGATGGACACTGGACAATATGCCAGGTATGTATGCAGATAGACACATACCCGATACCCATCAGAATTGATCAATAGACAGACACCCGATTCCCATCATACTATCAATTAATACATTATCGATAATTCGACTGATGGTTAATGCACTGAACCTCCATCTAAATTGAAATTGCACGTTGACATGCTCTTTGAGCGGTAGTCTCCTTAATCATCATGTAAACGGTAAATCACACACATCGTGTGCAATATCGTAAATTAAAGGTAGATGACCCGATCACATTTTCGTAACACAGAATTATTTCAAACATACGGAGATTTTCATATCATATGAAAGCTCGTATTTTTCTCATCATCATACTGAAATTTGACGGCCTAAATCGGTATAATTACGGAGAAATCGATGAAATAACGTCGAATTACCGCGAATGGTGGTAACCACCGATATAGTTTGTGTACTACTCAATGGGTACAGTTCACAGCATCTTGTGCGTGTAAAATAAGAACCATTAGAGCTATGCAACTCAAACTTTGGAACACGACTTTTTTAAGGATGACCTTTCATGTAGAATAGAAAACTTCAAGTTGAAAATCGGAATGTGATCGGGTAATCTACCTTTAAGGAGGAAAACATACACAGAGGGTAAGATTTAGAATTCCCTCCATTATTATCCCTCACTGTGACGTAAGGGTATGAGTCATTCTATAATAGTCCCTATTGAATGCATGCAGTTGGTAGGGTATACTAAAGGAATGTCTTCAGTTTTATGAATTGATACTTTTGGGATTTCAAGAATTCGGAGTCATATTCATTACTTAGCACCGTTAGCATTCATTTGAGCACCGTATACTATCGTCCATGTTTAGGGACGCACCATTAGATTTTCAGGGGGGCGGGTAGGAAGTTGGGTTCGGGGGCGAATTTTTTTTTTTAATGTATTCATTCATATTGAGTTGGGTGGGGTAGAATTTTTTTTATTTATTTTTTTACTCATCAGGAGGGGATTTTTTTTGTTGCCTGCATAGAGTGGGAATTTTTTTTCTTCCGAAAACTTCCTACCCCCCCCCCCCTGAATATCTAATGGTGCGTCCCTTATAGTGTAACCTGTATTTCTAATTGATACCAGAACTAGTTCTGATGACGTGTTTGCACGAGGAAGATAAAATAAAAATGAATAGCGATTTAAAGATTAGATAAAAATAGCTGTAGCTGATAATGCAATACCCAATACCGGTACACTATTTATTTCAGCTTTGCACTTCTAGAAAAAAACCTTGCATTTGGGTCACAGGGTAGCAACCAGAGGAGGGTGAAGGGGCTTGTCTGCTTGGCACAACCTCCCTGCCAAATAATACCTCAAACTCATGGAGGCCTATATTAAATAATTACAATTAACCACTTACGCCCCTGATAACAGACTTGCGCTCGAAATGAAAAACCTTAGCTATTGCCATTTTTTCAGTACTTAAATTATACACTCACATTATTTCTGTAGCCAAGGAAATATATACACAAGAAAGACATGCATGGTATAAAGCTCAACTGTTGGTTTGGGATATCAATGGGGTAGGTTTATTTCTCATTCACAAAAACATGTTGAACATATATCTGACATTATTATTATTATTTATATGTCAGTGACCCCCCCCCCCCCTATACATCTGAAACACATCTCACATAATACAAAATTATACTATCTTACATTTACATGACACCGAGAGACAATTAAAACGATAAACCTATCCCTTAAAACATAGATACATATAATATAGATACATAAAGCAAGTGCTGAGCCTGGTAAAGAGCTTATTTATAATAATTATTATTTAAATGCATTGTAATTGTAAAGCATGATAATTTACATTAATAACTGTTACTGGCATAGAATATATAAAATTAAAAGACATAGACTAATGATTTGCTTATTCAGGCATGCCTTATTTTTAAGTCAGAGGTCATTGCACTCGTTTAGAAAGAGGGTGGGTTGGTTGGGAAATTTGTCCACAAGCTAGCTTGCTGCTTGCTAGATCAAGAATGATTACTAGAATAGTGTACAATAATACAAGTTGAAGATAATGACTATTTCTAAGAAATGGGATGATGAGATGAGGTAAAGGAATGTAACCACGGGTTGTGGTGGTAAGATTATAAGGCCATTGCCCTGCTTAAGACAGATTTATGATCTCTTTAATTTAAACACAATTAAACTCTTTCATTTTAATTTCAACAAATCATACGGAACGCATCTATTTATAACATTTTAAAGTAAATGTTGAAACTGGTATACTGATTTGTAAGCAAGTTGATTTACATCTTGGTCACGCATGCTTCCCCTGACCCGGGAAAGGACATTTTTGTCCGTAGTTTGAAAGTGTATTTTACCGAGTTATATATTTGTATTGATTATTATGTTTTGGTTTATTTTAGTATTCATTAGTTATATTGATTGTATTATATTTAAGTGTTTTAGGTTTTTTTGTGCAGCGCCTTGAAGCTGTTTACATCGTAAGGCGCATAATAAGCCCCATGTATTACTATTATTATTATTATTAACAGGGTTACGGAAATATAGAGTATTAATAGCTTTATTGCGTTCGTATATTTGCCTTACATAACTACAACCCTCCTCGACTGCTATACCCCGTCGGTATATCCTTCGCAAAATATAGGACGCCCTATACAATGTTAACCACGGAAAATAATCATAGGGGAAATCACCGATGATACATTAACACTTTCCACGCGGCTTTTACCTCGTTTTGTCACGTACTCTCTAAACGAGTGGTAAGAGTGGACATTCACTCGAAAAGGAGTGAAGGGAGTGAAACGCAGGACAACCCGTTTTAGAGTGGAAAGTTTCCACACTAAAATGAGTGTGAACGTTAATTTTTCACTCTCAATAGAGTGGAAAATTGTCATATAAAATTCCCTTTAACTCCTTTTAGAAACCCACTCTTTTACATTTAGAGAGTACAGTACAAATATTTAGGAAACCTTTCCCAATTTTCGAGATCTATCTCAAGGATTATTGTTCTAATACTAGTCATTTTTCATGATGATTCCAAATGTGGTAATGAAATTCAATAATCTTGACAATTTTGAAAATTTGTGTGACATTTTGGAATGTCGTCTGCAGACCCTTACCACGTGGAAAGTGTTTTAAGCTCTTCTTTACAAAATTGTTCAAATGAAGGAAATGAGAAAACAAACAAAATTAATTACTTACCGATATGGAACATTACAGCAATAGGGATATATAAAAAAATCTGCGTCAGAATTTCTTCGTCAAATACCAACATTCTCAATATTAAATACAATTGTGAAATTGCGATGGGTGCATATCATCTAGAAAAACAGGTACATTTGGCTAGATGATCGACGTACCGATTCCGATTGGTGAAACACCGTCCGGAGACTTTTGAAGCTGATATGATGAACTGCAATCTTGCACACCGATGTGTGATTTATAAAACGATTTCATCAATGACTGTATACTTGTACACCACACCCCGCTCTTAATGCTACCAATTCAATCCCATCGCGCACGCTCAACCTGCGTAGCATTTCTAATACAGCACTGGTTTCGTGCCAGCCTCATTCACCGAGTTAGTGTATAACAATTACTGGCTCCGTGGTCCAAATGTATATGCTGTATTAGTAAAGGGTTCAACAAAAGAAAGTATACCACTTTGTTTATGTCATTTTGAGTAACATTCAATTTTATTTTGACCAAACAGGCTAGATAGGCATTTAGATGAATCTTTTAGGCATAATTTGGTACCAAATTTGCCCCCTAACAACAAAGATAAACCATGATTAGCACCATTTAAAGAAAAATATCCCATTTTCAAAAGTCGCATTTCCAATACACAGCACGAGAAGAAAGGACCAATTGGGGTCTCTCGGGGTGTGTGTATTAGCAAGGATTGACAGGGCTATCGATCGCACGGTGCAAAATGCGTTGGGTCTTACGACATTGTGCTTGTTGTGTGTGTTAACAATTGGTCTTTTTTTCTCGTGCTGTGTATTGGAAATGCGACTTTTGAAAATGGGATATTTTTCTTTAAATGGTGCTAATCATGGTTTATCCTTGTTGTTAGGGGGCAAATTTGGTATCAAATTATGCCTAAAAGATTCATCTAAATGCCTATTTAGCCTGTTTGGTCAAAACAAAATTGAATGTTACTCAAAATGACATAAACAAAGTGGTATACTTTCTTTTGTTGAACCCTTTATTACCCTTTACATCAAGGTCTTATCTGTTTGTAAAACAATAAATAAATATCACTTGTTATAAACTAGTATCCAAAACAACATTAGTATTGCAATTACTATACTATTCCAACACTGTAGTAGTACTTCACACTCACTTTACATCATTACTAATTTTACCTAAGCCCAGTAAAGGTAAAAAAGTTTGATTCAGGTGTTTTGGGAAGTCAGTGTTTTGCCTCTGGGGTGTAGTGACAAAATACCCCAAAATATCAAAACAATTACTATTTAAATTAGTTATGAATATGATGATGGTGTGGCGTACATGACCCTATACGGACACAGCATCTCTCTCACCTTGACCAATAGGCATAGGGTCAATAAGAGATAAGACACTACAGTTTCTATTTGATGGAAAATATTCTTCCTAACCGGATTAGGAGAGAGAGGGTAAGGGAGCACATCAAAACTCGACCGCCCGGCAACCGCCGGTTCCGTGGGTTCCGTGCGGTTGCGCAGCCGGTTTCTATTGTTCTAAACAATGATATGCTAGCCCGGGTTGTGAGCCTGAGACTTGATTTCAAGTATAATGATGTATGAGCTCGGAGTATTATGCTGGTTCGCAGATGGGCACGAAACTACAATGTTAGAAAAAAGTGTTCGAACACTTAGTAGGCCTAATGTAAAGTCATCCCCCTTTCCCCCCTGATCAATGTTGAGTCGCCCAACTTGCCAAACATCAGCCCGTGGCCTAGCAACATTGATTGGTGGGGGGAGGGGAGGGGTATATTGAAGAGGGGCTTTCAGGCTAGCAGATGCAAATTGGTATTTTTACATGACTCTAAAAATGCGTACTATAGGGTAATTAAACGGTGCAAACAATGGTTAGTGTTCGAACACCTTTTTTCTATGATTGTGTATAAAATCGCTTAAGGAAATCATCTAAATTTGGTTTTTGGCGTGTATCTCCAAAAGTATATAAGCTATTCTTCTGAGATTTGGCATGATTATCAGGATGGTGTAGGCCCGTCATCGTGTGTAATATGAATGGGAACGGTGAATGTTAAGGAATTGTTCGTACGATTGAATTGTTGAATATATCTAAATGTGTGTAAATGTAAAGGTCATTATGATTATGTATCTTGTCATATATTTGAAATGTATAGCATTACCGACACCAAATACATAGTGAATACATTATTGTGACTGTTAAATTCTGAGGTGTTTGTATTTAATTTAATTAATGAGACGACTTAATCCAAACACATTTCAACTCTGAAGAGGGACGATTTAACGCTTCCACGCGGTATACGCAAAGCAGATTTTTCAAAAACATTTCAACTTTCAAAGTCTATCTCAAGGATTACTGGACCAATACTAGGCACGTTTGTACTTATTTCAATGCATTTCAGTAAAGTAGGGCATGATCTAACTAATAAAGGTCAAGAACATTGTTCATGTCAAGTGCTAACTATAACAAATTGATGGATTTCTAAACATTCTATTGATGTTTTACTATAATTATTATATGGTTTTATCATGAGTTAGGCCTAATCGAACTTTTATTAATATGCGTAATAATTGAGCGTGTTACTACATCTTTTCTGCAATATTATTTTCCGACAATAAATTATGGTCAGTAATCATCTCTTACATTATTAAAATAATGTTCTCTCAGACTGATGACGCAAAACTAAAGCCTACATTGATCAAACGGGTTCTATTGATGATTTTGGTAAATGGTCAACCGTTAACGTTTTACCATCATCATGCTCATAGACAAACACGCACTTTGAACGATTCACCAACAAGTAAAATTATATACTATAGTTTCTTTTTTTAAAAGACGGAGAATCGTTGCAGTGTGTGTTATGCCAATGAGAAATCGCCAACGTTTTACCTTTACCATCACCTTTCAGCTTCTCCGTGCATTGTATTTGTAGATATGTTGTTGCTCTCACTAAACTTTGTTCAGTCTTTTAAGACTCAAGGTGTTCCTATTGGATGTGTATCTGATAGGCTAATCCAAACAAGTCATTGATGTCATGTATCAATTCAATGGAATGTAGAAGAGGTGAGTGCCAATCATGTTACAAACACCTTAGTAGTCCGTTCCGCTCTATTTTACGGATACACTTCATATAGTCCATCGAATGCAATAGTATCTTTTCTGAAAACCTTTCACTATCAACACCTCGTTTAGCTCAGTCGATAGATCGCTCGCTTGTTACCAAACCTATATTTAATGGTAGTGGGTTCGAATCTGTCATTGGCCTATCTTACTTTTATTACTTATTCTTTTCTTTTTTAATTCTCTTCTAGATCTTATTTTCATTCATGTATTTTTATTTATTCTTTTTATTCATTTCTTTTTCCTTTTTTCTTTTTATGCTATGACGTGATGCTAATTAATGTTCATAACAATATATTCTATCATTGTGGCGTGGGCATTTGGTGCTATAGTGGTTATTGCTATCTACCGTAGATAGCAGTTAGGGCCTATATGCTATATATATAGTATGTACATGACTTAAATATTACCTATGAACTCGCATTCGAGTTTGTATCAACGTTTAGATGAAATTGGTTGTCATTAATACCAAAATATTACATAATGTGTTCCATTTATTTAACCGTTACCTGTACATATACGAATTGCGCCATTCTAAATATGTTGAAATTTGAAGGAAATATTGGATGAAAATCATCACTTTGTAAAAAGTACTTAATATTTATTAATAATATTAAGTGATCTTATTGCGCATTGTATACGCTACAATGTGTGAAAATTACATTGATATCGATTGAGTGGTTCTCAAGTTATGAGGTAAAACGTGAGGCATGACAGCGCGTGTTTTCAATAGCTCAGACAATGTTAGAAAAAAGTGTTCGAACACTTAGTAGGCCTAATGTAAAGTCATCCCCCTTTCCCCCCTGATCAATGTTGAGTCGCCCAACTTGCCAAACATCAGCCCGTGGCCTAGCAACATTGATTGGTGGGGGGAGGGGAGGGGTATATTGAAGAGGGGCTTTCAGGCTAGCAGATGCAAATTGGTATTTTTACATGACTCTAAAAATGCGTACTATAGGGTAATTAAACGGTGCAAACAATGGTTAGTGTTCGAACACCTTTTTTCTATGATTGTGTATAAAATCGCTTAAGGAAATCATCTAAATTTGGTTTTTGGCGTGTATCTCCAAAAGTATATAAGCTATTCTTCTGAGATTTGGCATGATTATCAGGATGGTGTAGGCCCGTCATCGTGTGTAATATGAATGGGAACGGTGAATGTTAAGGAATTGTTCGTACGATTGAATTGTTGAATATATCTAAATGTGTGTAAATGTAAAGGTCATTATGATTATGTATCTTGTCATATATTTGAAATGTATAGCATTACCGACACCAAATACATAGTGAATACATTATTGTGACTGTTAAATTCTGAGGTGTTTGTATTTAATTTAATTAATGAGACGACTTAATCCAAACACATTTCAACTCTGAAGAGGGACGATTTAACGCTTCCACGCGGTATACGCAAAGCAGATTTTTCAAAAACATTTCAACTTTCAAAGTCTATCTCAAGGATTACTGGACCAATACTAGGCACGTTTGTACTTATTTCAATGCATTTCAGTAAAGTAGGGCATGATCTAACTAATAAAGGTCAAGAACATTGTTCATGTCAAGTGCTAACTATAACAAATTGATGGATTTCTAAACATTCTATTGATGTTTTACTATAATTATTATATGGTTTTATCATGAGTTAGGCCTAATCGAACTTTTATTAATATGCGTAATAATTGAGCGTGTTACTACATCTTTTCTGCAATATTATTTTCCGACAATAAATTATGGTCAGTAATCATCTCTTACATTATTAAAATAATGTTCTCTCAGACTGATGACGCAAAACTAAAGCCTACATTGATCAAACGGGTTCTATTGATGATTTTGGTAAATGGTCAACCGTTAACGTTTTACCATCATCATGCTCATAGACAAACACGCACTTTGAACGATTCACCAACAAGTAAAATTATATACTATAGTTTCTTTTTTTAAAAGACGGAGAATCGTTGCAGTGTGTGTTATGCCAATGAGAAATCGCCAACGTTTTACCTTTACCATCACCTTTCAGCTTCTCCGTGCATTGTATTTGTAGATATGTTGTTGCTCTCACTAAACTTTGTTCAGTCTTTTAAGACTCAAGGTGTTCCTATTGGATGTGTATCTGATAGGCTAATCCAAACAAGTCATTGATGTCATGTATCAATTCAATGGAATGTAGAAGAGGTGAGTGCCAATCATGTTACAAACACCTTAGTAGTCCGTTCCGCTCTATTTTACGGATACACTTCATATAGTCCATCGAATGCAATAGTATCTTTTCTGAAAACCTTTCACTATCAACACCTCGTTTAGCTCAGTCGATAGATCGCTCGCTTGTTACCAAACCTATATTTAATGGTAGTGGGTTCGAATCTGTCATTGGCCTATCTTACTTTTATTACTTATTCTTTTCTTTTTTAATTCTCTTCTAGATCTTATTTTCATTCATGTATTTTTATTTATTCTTTTTATTCATTTCTTTTTCCTTTTTTCTTTTTATGCTATGACGTGATGCTAATTAATGTTCATAACAATATATTCTATCATTGTGGCGTGGGCATTTGGTGCTATAGTGGTTATTGCTATCTACCGTAGATAGCAGTTAGGGCCTATATGCTATATATATAGTATGTACATGACTTAAATATTACCTATGAACTCGCATTCGAGTTTGTATCAACGTTTAGATGAAATTGGTTGTCATTAATACCAAAATATTACATAATGTGTTCCATTTATTTAACCGTTACCTGTACATATACGAATTGCGCCATTCTAAATATGTTGAAATTTGAAGGAAATATTGGATGAAAATCATCACTTTGTAAAAAGTACTTAATATTTATTAATAATATTAAGTGATCTTATTGCGCATTGTATACGCTACAATGTGTGAAAATTACATTGATATCGATTGAGTGGTTCTCAAGTTATGAGGTAAAACGTGAGGCATGACAGCGCGTGTTTTCAATAGCTCAGACAATGTTAGAAAAAAGTGTTCGAACACTTAGTAGGCCTAATGTAAAGTCATCCCCCTTTCCCCCCTGATCAATGTTGAGTCGCCCAACTTGCCAAACATCAGCCCGTGGCCTAGCAACATTGATTGGTGGGGGGAGGGGAGGGGTATATTGAAGAGGGGCTTTCAGGCTAGCAGATGCAAATTGGTATTTTTACATGACTCTAAAAATGCGTACTATAGGGTAATTAAACGGTGCAAACAATGGTTAGTGTTCGAACACCTTTTTTCTATGATTGTGTATAAAATCGCTTAAGGAAATCATCTAAATTTGGTTTTTGGCGTGTATCTCCAAAAGTATATAAGCTATTCTTCTGAGATTTGGCATGATTATCAGGATGGTGTAGGCCCGTCATCGTGTGTAATATGAATGGGAACGGTGAATGTTAAGGAATTGTTCGTACGATTGAATTGTTGAATATATCTAAATGTGTGTAAATGTAAAGGTCATTATGATTATGTATCTTGTCATATATTTGAAATGTATAGCATTACCGACACCAAATACATAGTGAATACATTATTGTGACTGTTAAATTCTGAGGTGTTTGTATTTAATTTAATTAATGAGACGACTTAATCCAAACACATTTCAACTCTGAAGAGGGACGATTTAACGCTTCCACGCGGTATACGCAAAGCAGATTTTTCAAAAACATTTCAACTTTCAAAGTCTATCTCAAGGATTACTGGACCAATACTAGGCACGTTTGTACTTATTTCAATGCATTTCAGTAAAGTAGGGCATGATCTAACTAATAAAGGTCAAGAACATTGTTCATGTCAAGTGCTAACTATAACAAATTGATGGATTTCTAAACATTCTATTGATGTTTTACTATAATTATTATATGGTTTTATCATGAGTTAGGCCTAATCGAACTTTTATTAATATGCGTAATAATTGAGCGTGTTACTACATCTTTTCTGCAATATTATTTTCCGACAATAAATTATGGTCAGTAATCATCTCTTACATTATTAAAATAATGTTCTCTCAGACTGATGACGCAAAACTAAAGCCTACATTGATCAAACGGGTTCTATTGATGATTTTGGTAAATGGTCAACCGTTAACGTTTTACCATCATCATGCTCATAGACAAACACGCACTTTGAACGATTCACCAACAAGTAAAATTATATACTATAGTTTCTTTTTTTAAAAGACGGAGAATCGTTGCAGTGTGTGTTATGCCAATGAGAAATCGCCAACGTTTTACCTTTACCATCACCTTTCAGCTTCTCCGTGCATTGTATTTGTAGATATGTTGTTGCTCTCACTAAACTTTGTTCAGTCTTTTAAGACTCAAGGTGTTCCTATTGGATGTGTATCTGATAGGCTAATCCAAACAAGTCATTGATGTCATGTATCAATTCAATGGAATGTAGAAGAGGTGAGTGCCAATCATGTTACAAACACCTTAGTAGTCCGTTCCGCTCTATTTTACGGATACACTTCATATAGTCCATCGAATGCAATAGTATCTTTTCTGAAAACCTTTCACTATCAACACCTCGTTTAGCTCAGTCGATAGATCGCTCGCTTGTTACCAAACCTATATTTAATGGTAGTGGGTTCGAATCTGTCATTGGCCTATCTTACTTTTATTACTTATTCTTTTCTTTTTTAATTCTCTTCTAGATCTTATTTTCATTCATGTATTTTTATTTATTCTTTTTATTCATTTCTTTTTCCTTTTTTCTTTTTATGCTATGACGTGATGCTAATTAATGTTCATAACAATATATTCTATCATTGTGGCGTGGGCATTTGGTGCTATAGTGGTTATTGCTATCTACCGTAGATAGCAGTTAGGGCCTATATGCTATATATATAGTATGTACATGACTTAAATATTACCTATGAACTCGCATTCGAGTTTGTATCAACGTTTAGATGAAATTGGTTGTCATTAATACCAAAATATTACATAATGTGTTCCATTTATTTAACCGTTACCTGTACATATACGAATTGCGCCATTCTAAATATGTTGAAATTTGAAGGAAATATTGGATGAAAATCATCACTTTGTAAAAAGTACTTAATATTTATTAATAATATTAAGTGATCTTATTGCGCATTGTATACGCTACAATGTGTGAAAATTACATTGATATCGATTGAGTGGTTCTCAAGTTATGAGGTAAAACGTGAGGCATGACAGCGCGTGTTTTCAATAGCTCAGACAATGTTAGAAAAAAGTGTTCGAACACTTAGTAGGCCTAATGTAAAGTCATCCCCCTTTCCCCCCTGATCAATGTTGAGTCGCCCAACTTGCCAAACATCAGCCCGTGGCCTAGCAACATTGATTGGTGGGGGGAGGGGAGGGGTATATTGAAGAGGGGCTTTCAGGCTAGCAGATGCAAATTGGTATTTTTACATGACTCTAAAAATGCGTACTATAGGGTAATTAAACGGTGCAAACAATGGTTAGTGTTCGAACACCTTTTTTCTATGATTGTGTATAAAATCGCTTAAGGAAATCATCTAAATTTGGTTTTTGGCGTGTATCTCCAAAAGTATATAAGCTATTCTTCTGAGATTTGGCATGATTATCAGGATGGTGTAGGCCCGTCATCGTGTGTAATATGAATGGGAACGGTGAATGTTAAGGAATTGTTCGTACGATTGAATTGTTGAATATATCTAAATGTGTGTAAATGTAAAGGTCATTATGATTATGTATCTTGTCATATATTTGAAATGTATAGCATTACCGACACCAAATACATAGTGAATACATTATTGTGACTGTTAAATTCTGAGGTGTTTGTATTTAATTTAATTAATGAGACGACTTAATCCAAACACATTTCAACTCTGAAGAGGGACGATTTAACGCTTCCACGCGGTATACGCAAAGCAGATTTTTCAAAAACATTTCAACTTTCAAAGTCTATCTCAAGGATTACTGGACCAATACTAGGCACGTTTGTACTTATTTCAATGCATTTCAGTAAAGTAGGGCATGATCTAACTAATAAAGGTCAAGAACATTGTTCATGTCAAGTGCTAACTATAACAAATTGATGGATTTCTAAACATTCTATTGATGTTTTACTATAATTATTATATGGTTTTATCATGAGTTAGGCCTAATCGAACTTTTATTAATATGCGTAATAATTGAGCGTGTTACTACATCTTTTCTGCAATATTATTTTCCGACAATAAATTATGGTCAGTAATCATCTCTTACATTATTAAAATAATGTTCTCTCAGACTGATGACGCAAAACTAAAGCCTACATTGATCAAACGGGTTCTATTGATGATTTTGGTAAATGGTCAACCGTTAACGTTTTACCATCATCATGCTCATAGACAAACACGCACTTTGAACGATTCACCAACAAGTAAAATTATATACTATAGTTTCTTTTTTTAAAAGACGGAGAATCGTTGCAGTGTGTGTTATGCCAATGAGAAATCGCCAACGTTTTACCTTTACCATCACCTTTCAGCTTCTCCGTGCATTGTATTTGTAGATATGTTGTTGCTCTCACTAAACTTTGTTCAGTCTTTTAAGACTCAAGGTGTTCCTATTGGATGTGTATCTGATAGGCTAATCCAAACAAGTCATTGATGTCATGTATCAATTCAATGGAATGTAGAAGAGGTGAGTGCCAATCATGTTACAAACACCTTAGTAGTCCGTTCCGCTCTATTTTACGGATACACTTCATATAGTCCATCGAATGCAATAGTATCTTTTCTGAAAACCTTTCACTATCAACACCTCGTTTAGCTCAGTCGATAGATCGCTCGCTTGTTACCAAACCTATATTTAATGGTAGTGGGTTCGAATCTGTCATTGGCCTATCTTACTTTTATTACTTATTCTTTTCTTTTTTAATTCTCTTCTAGATCTTATTTTCATTCATGTATTTTTATTTATTCTTTTTATTCATTTCTTTTTCCTTTTTTCTTTTTATGCTATGACGTGATGCTAATTAATGTTCATAACAATATATTCTATCATTGTGGCGTGGGCATTTGGTGCTATAGTGGTTATTGCTATCTACCGTAGATAGCAGTTAGGGCCTATATGCTATATATATAGTATGTACATGACTTAAATATTACCTATGAACTCGCATTCGAGTTTGTATCAACGTTTAGATGAAATTGGTTGTCATTAATACCAAAATATTACATAATGTGTTCCATTTATTTAACCGTTACCTGTACATATACGAATTGCGCCATTCTAAATATGTTGAAATTTGAAGGAAATATTGGATGAAAATCATCACTTTGTAAAAAGTACTTAATATTTATTAATAATATTAAGTGATCTTATTGCGCATTGTATACGCTACAATGTGTGAAAATTACATTGATATCGATTGAGTGGTTCTCAAGTTATGAGGTAAAACGTGAGGCATGACAGCGCGTGTTTTCAATAGCTCAGACAATGTTAGAAAAAAGTGTTCGAACACTTAGTAGGCCTAATGTAAAGTCATCCCCCTTTCCCCCCTGATCAATGTTGAGTCGCCCAACTTGCCAAACATCAGCCCGTGGCCTAGCAACATTGATTGGTGGGGGGAGGGGAGGGGTATATTGAAGAGGGGCTTTCAGGCTAGCAGATGCAAATTGGTATTTTTACATGACTCTAAAAATGCGTACTATAGGGTAATTAAACGGTGCAAACAATGGTTAGTGTTCGAACACCTTTTTTCTATGATTGTAGTGCTAAGTATTTCATACTACTGGTATATAGACTCCTATCTCTCTTACTATCGTTTACCTTTTGGGCGAAAAGGGGGAGTGGCTCGCATCACCAGTATTTCAATCTTATCGTAGCTAGACTAGCAATTGGTGGGTTTCTATCGTAAATTGCTACACCTGTATCGGTTAAAGCTGATGCCTCATCATATCCTACCATATTCCATATAAGGTTTCATCGGTTAAAGTAATACTTTGACGTCAATCATCAAAGCACCGGCTTTATATAGAATAGCGGCGTACCTCTGAAACCACATAAATCCCCTACAACCCCACCCCACCCCCACCCCCACACCCCGTTGATTTATAATCATAATCCTTCTAAACCATTTACCGTGGTTACTTGTTTAACCCCTATCTCTTAAACCGCATTACTTTATAAACCCTCGGTACCTCTGAAACCACATAAACCCCCTACAACCCGTTTCCAAGTTTTATAGTAAGAGGGTGGCACCCTCATAACCATTCGCCAACATTTCTTTTAAGTTTGGGAAGATGTTTGACGATATTTGACCCCAAGTTATATTCTTTTAATTTTCATTTATATTCTACAAGCGGGACACCCGTTCTTTGAACGGGCTCCCGCTAGTAAGTAGCCCCTACCAGATAGACACCTACAACATGAAATTACACATAAGTAGCTATAAGTAGGCCTATACATTGATCACGAAATTGGTAAGAATACATGAGTAAAAATATAATGCATAGGCCTATTTCCTTACCTGATATTGAATGTTTCTCGTCATTACCACATATCTCATACATAATATGAGTATAATAATGCAGGCCTAATAGTATTCTGACCTGAAATTGAATGCATCCCATCATTACCCCAAGCTATATCCCATGGTTTATACTTTTTTAAGAAACCACACTATTTCACTCCACCTCGTGAACCACCCCCCCCCCCCGTTACGCAATTTAGTATCACATTTCTTCATTAACCCCCTGCCTCCCAAACCGCCCTACATCATTACACACAACCTCCACCTATCACTGCTCCGCCCGCCCCGCCCCCGCCCCGACCCGTGGCATATATATCTCAACCCCAAGGTCTAAACCTTAACCATCTGCATCTCCCGTAGCGCAGCAGCGTATTTCTCCGATATTTGCCCACCCGCGTGTGTAGGGGAGCGCGTTTATTGTGCAGGGCGCACTACGACGCGGTAGGTGTTACTCGTCACGCGCCGACTGCATGGTTGCAGTACGCGTACGCACAAATATAAACAAACATAGCCCGTAGAAACAGTCTGTAAAGGCCCTGGATTTTCCGCTTTTGCTCATATCTCGGTCATTTCTGTACAGTTTTCAGCCATTTATATATAGCTTATAACACTCACATTATCATTATCAGTTAAACGTTCACGGCGTTTAGATGGAAAATGAGAGAGCCTTTTATGGATACTCACATACATACACACAACATTACGCAACTTATAGTATGACTAGCGGGACGCCCGTTCTACGATCGAATAAACACCTACAAAATGAAGTAACACATAGCCTAAGTAGCTGAAGTATACGAATATTTATCACGAAATTGGTAATAATACATTTATGAGTTAGCATATAATGCATAGGCGCGGCCTATTTCCTGACCTGAGGCTGAAATTGAATGTTTCCCGTCATAACCCCATATCACATAGGCCTACATATGAGTCTATATAAATTATATGCAGGCCTGCTCTCTTAATGTAAAAGAGTGAACATGTCACTCGTTGTTCAGAGTGAAGTCATTGTCACTCGTAAAGAGTGATTTTTCACTCGGTGTCGCTTGACTTTTCACTCTGTGCGGTTGATGAGTTCAGAGTGAAATTATTGTCACTCGAAAAGAGTGATTTTCACTCTGTGTCGAGTGACTTTTCACTCTGTGTGAGTGATCAGTTGTAACAGATTTAAAAAAATTGAGAGCCGGAACAAAATCACATAGAAAAATATTCAAAGAATCAAAATATTCTTTATTTTATTAAATTTAAACATTATTGAAGTGACAATTAATGATGATATCAATGTTAATTGTTTCTGCAATAATTTTAAAGTCCAAATAATGATTAAATATGAAACGCGTAAAAACATCATCGATAAAAAACACCTTAGAAAGTAGATTTAGATACTTTACATAGAGAAATATCATGTTGATATCGTTTCACTACCGAAAGGAAGTAATAATGTAACATACACTGAAAAATAATTTGGTGTCATTTTGACACTAAAACAAGTGTCAAAAAATGGGTCCTCGGTTGGCCACCTAAAGGTGTCAAATTGACACCATTATGGGTGTAAAATATGACACCGTTGGGTGTCATATTCATTTTGACACGTAGTGGGGTTACCTGAGGACCCATTTTCGAAAAATGCCATTACACCCCAAATGGGGTGTAATATTGACTCTCTTAGGTGTCATATTGAGTTTGACACCTAGGGTGGTTACCTGAGGACCCATTTTCGAAAAATATCATTACACCCCAAATGGGGTGTAATATTGACTCTCTTAAGAGTCATATTGAGATAGCACATGTTTAGGAGCCGGTAAGACTGGTAAGTACCGATCTGCTCCATTTCCAGACATTTTTGATAATAATTATGATACAATTAGCGTAATGTAAGACGTCCGTATGAAAAAGACGACCACTGAGCCAGACGAATCGTGCTATATGTAATGTTGCACATATCATCGTATGCATGCATGACGAACACACACATAGTATTAGTAGGTCCATGTACTGACACACAGTCCAACAAAATGCTAGTCTCTGACTATGAAATTGTAATTTATTTCATCAGTTAGTTGGCGCAATATTAAACAACATGAACAAGGCTTACATTATCATTGTTGAAGATATTCATCAGGATTGTTGTAATAACATTATAGATTGGTTTATTATATCTAATCCAGATTTTAAAACATACCTTGCGGACGTTTCGAAAACAACCTGTTTTCTTTATCAACACTGATGCTAGAGTGACGATCCTGTGTTGATTGCACTTTTTTCTGGTTGCTTGACAACAGTGTTGCTAGATGATTTTGCAACCAGAAGATCGTCGTATACGTGACTGAGGTAGAACTGCCCCTCGTCTCTATTCATGGTGGTGCCCTGCTTCCTGATCTCTATAGCCTCCTTGACCCATCTTTTGTATTTGTCTGTCTCTTTGCCTACGACCCTTGCCTCATCCCAGCTGATGACATGGTTCTTGTCTATCACATGATCTGCAATGGCAGATTTGTTTACTGTTGATTGTGGGTCATGTATGGTTTATTTGTCAGTGTAGGCAAATGACAACAGTTGTTTGGTCGAGAAAAGGTTAAGTATAGTTTGGATAATGACTCTTTGTTTGTTATTCAAATTTTCTATTGAATTGCAAGTTATTCATGTGAATGTGATTAAGTAATTAAAATGTTCCATTATTGTTCACTCTCAATGAGGGTGAATTTCACTCTAAATTAGTGAAATTCACTCCTTAATTCACTCTTTTTCACTCCAATGGAGTGATCACTGTAGGCACTCTTCGAAGAGTGAAAATTCACTCGTTCCTGGAGTGAACAAAATTCACTCTTTTTGGAGGGAAAATGGTTCCACTCTTTTAAGGAGTGACTTTCACTCTATTAGAGTGATCACTGTAGGCACTCCTTTGAAGAGTGAATATTCACTCCATTAGAGTGGAATTTCACTCTTTACATTTAGAGAGTGTATAGTATTATAATAATAGCGTTGCTTATATAGCACTGTTCCAAAAATGATCACAGCGCTTAACAAAAGATAAAACATATAAACAATACAATTTACCCCAGGCATCATATAAAAGTGAACGGAAAGAATGAGAAAGCCTAAACAATTCCTCCAAAACTTGCTCAAAAGTTTCCATATGTAGCCTATAGGTGGTTGACAATCAGTAGCAAATATACCAATATGATGTATGAAAAACCAGAGTAAAACTCATCAGTGGTGAGAGCTGACGTGGGAATTGCTGCCACACTCAGCGCACACAATATAAATTCTGACCTAAATTTAATTGTTCCCGTCATTACCCCCAAGCCATATCCCATTAGTTTATACTTGTATGAAACCCCTATTTCATTCCAACTCGTGACCCTCCCTGTTACGCAATTTAGTATCACATTTCTTCATTAACCCCTGCCTCCCAAACCACATTACTTTTTTACACCCCCTGCCCCTGCCCGTAGCTCATCTCAACCCCAAGGCCTAAACCTTATCCATCTCCCGTAGCTTGTAAGAAACCACACTATTTCATTCCACCTCGTAATCGTAACCCTCCCTGTTACGCAATTTAGTATCAGATTTCTTCATTAACCCCTGCCTCCCAAACCACATTACTTCTTAGCACCCCAGCCCCCGCCCCCTGCCCCGTGGCTCATCTCAACCCCCAAGGCCTAAACCATCTCACGTAGCGTATTTCCACGATATTTGCCCGCCGGGGTATGTAGGTGGGCGTGGGTGTAGTGAGTGTGCATGGCGCACTACGACGCGTTATGTGTCACGCGCCGACTGCATGGTTGCAGTACGCACAAAGATAAACAAACATGGCCCGCAGAAACAGTCTGAAAATACCTGGATTTGCTTCGATTTTTGCTCATAATATCTTGGTCAATTCTGTACGGTTTTCAGCCATTTGTAGCTTATAACCCTCACATTATCATCAACTATTATCACTGCCATGTTAACGGCGTTTTGTTGAAAACTGAGAGAGCCTTTTATGGATACCATACATACCCACATACACCTACATACGAGGGGCATTCAATAAAAACCCGCAACCATTGTTGTTCTCCACACCTGAGTGATTCAGTGAAATCTAAGTGGGTACATTATAAAGTATGAACCTTAACCCTAACCCCCCTGAGTGCTAAAAAATGCTAATCCAAAGTCCCTCTCCAAACGCATGCGCCGTCGGTTTTCGATGACGTAGTCAACCGAGCCTATATAATGAGTGCAGTATACTGCACGAATGTGTAGCTGAGGGCCGTGGCTTAGTGGTGGGAAGGTGGGGCTTGAGAACGGAGGGTCCCCGGATCGAATCCCGGCAGGTTCCCGGAGATTTAGTTGGTGTTTTTTCCTCGAAAATTGTGATCCCGGTCAAAAATCCTAAACCGGGGTTAGGGTTATGGTAAAAAAAAGAAGTTTTTTTTGTGTGTTCTATTAACCCTAACCCCCCTGAGTGCTAAAAAATGCTAATCCAAAGTCCCTCTCCAAACGCATGCGCCGTCGGTTTTCGATGACGTAGTCAACCGAGCCTATATAATGAGTGCAGTATACTGCACGAATGTGTAGCTGAGGGCCGTGGCTTAGTGGTGGGAAGGTGGGGCTTGAGAACGGAGGGTCCCCGGATCGAATCCCGGCAGGTTCCCGGAGATTTAGTTGGTGTTTTTTCCTCGAAAATTGTGATCCCGGTCAAAAATCCTAAACCGGGGTTAGGGTTATTCTATCATTTAACACAATCCGGATTTACTGAATATTCATAATTACGTAATACCATTAGCATAAAATAACCCATATTTGGACAGTGAAAAACATGTCACTTTGGCAGGAATTTTGAATTGTCTTGATAGCACGTGTATTGAAATGAGCAGAACTTTGTTCCGGATAAGTGTGCAAGTCTAACATTTTGCATCGGGAAACCAGAAACCATGTTCAACGAGGTCCTAAATGGAGAGGTTCTGTCAAAGACAACTTTTGGAAATACACTGCATCTTATCTCGGTCAACATTAGGCTTTGACAGTGAGCCCCAAAATGCCGAAAATCCAAAGAAATGAAAATGATAGTTATAGCAAACAATTGGGATTTCCTGAAACACCACAGCAAATGCAGGTTTCGTTATTGTATAGATGACAGGGTATCAATAAATACATCGAAAATTGTTGAACTTGGAATAAAAATCTGCGCATGCGTAGAACGCACGGTGGTCAGAAAGCGCTCATAATGAGCAGAAATGTTAAACAATCACAGCAACCAACGTAAAAGTTACAGATAAGGAATTTAAGAAAACAAGAACTGTGGTGAACTTTAATACATAGACAAAGTTAAAAAATGTAAACATTTATTTGAAAATACAATTCAATTTAATGTTATGGTCAGTATAGTGAATTTACTCAAATTGGATAAAAAGAGCTTGATTGTATTAAAATTTTCCCTGCAGAAAACGGTTTCAGATATTGTCTTTATAATCTCCCGTTTAAATCTATAACATGTAACAGTGAGTAACAAGAGGTTTAAGCCAAAACATGCAGTTGGATACCTTGACCTTGACTGTTTATTCATTAAAGAATTTCTTTTAAGCTATGACAAGAAGATGACGTTTTAATGTTACATAATAAGTTGGTTTTTTTCTATAATTTGCATCTGAAAATAAGCAATGTTGAGCACATAGTACTGGTCTATCACTGTTTCAAACGGCAACTTATTACATGCATCGGTTCTTGAGATATTTTGAAAAAAAGAAATGTGCATCAAATTGCTTGCAAATATTCTCCGCCCTGATCAGCTATTTTTCATGCAGTGTCCAGAGAGTATTGATTTTACGCATGTGCCATTACGTAATCCCACAAACGATACTGTTCATTCATGCATAGCGAGGAAAGATAAAGACCCATATTTAAAATTACCCTAATTCTAGTTGGCATACGTCGCGCATGAGTGGAGAAAAACAATGGTTGCAGGTATTTATTGAACGCCCCTCGTACAACATGGCAATTATAGTAAGATTTATGTGAGCAAACGATTCATGCGAAACATTGTAATTACAGTGTGGCGTATTATGCAAAAATAGTGTTAATAATTATTGTTGACTGATTGAAGTTAAGAAAAAAACATTGTAAACTCGCTGGTTAGACAGAAGCTTCCTTCACTCAGCTGTTCCCATATGGAACAGTCTTCAAAACGACGTTTTTTGCCTGTATAGTGGGTGAAGTTTTTTCTTTCTTTTCAAAAACTTTCTACCCACCCCAAAGAAGTCAAATGGTGCGTCCCTAACATCTCAGAGGCAGAAATCCAGGCTTGTGGTGTTGCCCTTTTTAAAGGACATAATTGACAAAGACTTGCTAGACGTCCCGTAACTCATGAACTCATGCTAACAAACAATTATGTGTTGTAGTAGTATATGATTTATTCCGTCTTGCAAAATATTCCCGAAATATTTTAAATCATTAATCACCAGTTTTGCAGTTTTAACAGAATTATATTCACATATAAAGAAAACTAATGGTGATTGTCATTCACGCCAGTGGTTAATTAAGCTGTTAGTGTTAACCATTTAGCTTACTTGTTAATCGATTTTCTTTTTAAATGTAAAAATCAAAGAGAATCTAAAGAGTCACCATTTAACACTTGCTTAAAATGCTTATAAGAAAGAAGCAAAGCTGTTACAAAATATCTCCAACTCTTAAACAAAAAGAGGAAAAAGTGTACTTTAGGTCCCAGATTCTGGACTGTACTAGTACCGTCCGATACTAATACACCCAGTATCGTTCGATACTGGTACAAAGTCAGTGTTCCAGTATCGACCGATACTGGAACATTAAAATCGTTCCAGTATCGAGCGATACTGGCAAATTTTATGTTCCAGTATTGACCGATACTGGTATACCAGAATCTGGGACCTAAAGTACACTTTTTCCGAATTTGGCTTCGATTCCCTCGACTGAATTTGGCTTCGATTCCCTCGATTTCGATTCAGATTTCAAGGCGTCAGTCGAGGGAATCGAAGCCAAATTCTTATACAAATAGTATGTAAAAAGTATGAATATTTATTTTCGCATATCCAGAAATATCGGTCTAAAAGCCCATTTCAAACCAAAATATACATTCATTATAACTCGGAATTGAGTATAGAAAAACAATTCGCGTGCATGTTTTCAGGAAACAGGTAACCCAGCACTAACGTCATTCGGGTAGGGTGGGGATTACATTTATTCGGGGGAATGAAGAGGTTTTTATATAATTTATTCTATCAAATTTCAACGCGTCAATCGAAACCTAATTCGTCTAAAAATAGTATGAAAAATCATGGTAAGATAAATAAATAACGAACCTTAAGCGAAAAAAATGCTGCATAAAATAGCTTCATTTTGCTATACGTGATAATAATTGTTTTCAAGAAAATATCATCAGTATATTATTATGCACAACTTCTTTCTCGCATATAACGAAATAGCTGTCTAATTTTGATAAAAAGCCAATATTGATTGGAAATGAAGTGATGGCTTTTCCATAAAAAAAAAAACCCGGTCAAAAGTACACACCAATCGCACCAAATTGGTTCGGAAATTGAAGACAACAAATTATGAGGGGGGCGCACATCTCCCTCAGACTCCACTCCGCACCGCTTTGGTTACTCACCCTATAGTTACTCACTTTTTCTCGTTCCAGAAAGAATTTGTAACATTACATTCATTGAGGTTACAATGATCATCGTTTACAATATTCACCTTCAAAGGCAATGAATTGGTATAGGCAATATATTATGTGTGATTTTATATTAAAACCACCTTAGTTTAGATTCACTCTCCAAAATATCATACTTCTTTTTAGATAAAGTGTTTAACAAAAGAAAGTATACCACTTTGTTTATGTCATTTTGAATAACATTAATTGTGTTTATCAAACAGGCTAGATAGGCATTTAGATGAATCTTTTAGGCATAATTTGATACCAAATTTGCCCCCTAACAACAAAGATAAACCATGATTAGCACCATTTAAAGAAAAAAATTCCAATTTTCAAAAGTCTCATTTCCAATACACAGCACGAGAAAAAGGACCTATTGTTAACACACACAATGTCGTACGACCCAACGCATTTGCACTGTGCGATCGATAGCCCCGTCAATCCTGGCTATACACACACACACAGAGACCCCAATTAACAAAGACCACTGCTGTGGGGCTTTTCTAGGAGGAATTTAAATATACATTATACGACTAGTATACCTTAAAACAATATTAAAGAAAAAGGTCGCTATGAAATGGCAACGAGGGTCTTCAATTTGGAGGGGGCATGCCTATGATCCGGGGAGCATAACCGACTAAATTATATTAATATACACAGCGTTTGTCATTTCAGGTGGGGGGGGGGGGGGGGGGGGGGGGTCGAGGAGCGAGACTGCGAGGCAGGGGAATCCCATAATGTCATAATCTTCTATTTATTCAAATTAAGGGCCTATCAAATGAAGGGCCTATCAAATGAAGGGCCTATCAAATGAAGGGCCTATCAAATGAAGACCTCCAAGAAAAAAATGATTATAATAATATAATCATTTTGAGGTCTATGAAATGCTACTTTTATCTACTCGTATTTACTCAATTAAATCCCTATTGAAATCAGACTTAAAACTCGGGCCATTCACGAACAAACTGCGGAAACACCGTTCATCAAAACGAGCACCATTCATCAGTTTGCGGATGGGATTAATTTCGTCATGTTTATACTATCCTTTTATAATAGAAACCTAACAACCCCCGATATTTTGCATTTTTTACGAGTGCGCGTATTACGTTTAGTTTAAAACACGCATGGCCAGAGGCTCAGTCTCCCCATCCCAACACTGCTGTCGATTCCCATTGAAATCCCATAAAAAGGGCCTATACTTCCAATTCCTCTATGAACGAAGCGACGTGTGTGCCGCAGGATGACAGCGCGAACATGCTATGTCGCATTACGCTACGCGGGCCAGTTCTGCGTTTTAAACCGCGTACTTAAAATCGCTTCCTACGCCCCACCATAACGCGGTATTCATTTTGTCAGACTGTTGAACCAAAAAATACGTCCTTTTTATGGAAGTATCTCAAAAAAACTAAATTGGTGACCCTATTTTTTTGTTTCATTAATCTGTAGTGTTTATTAATGCGCAACTTTTATTACATTTACAACAAAATGTTTATAAATCCAAAAATGTTTGGCCTAAAAATTATATTTCCATAGGATTGTGTACTAATAGTAGACTAGTCAAAAAAGGCTAAAAACACGTGTTTTGAAATGGCTGTAGCTCAAAAACTAAGTTGGTGACCCTCATTATTTATTCAAGATTCTTTTTTATAATCGTTCAAACTTTGTTCACAGTGAATATAAAAAAACCCGGACAAATTCGATCGTGGTGCAGTACCCTTAAACAGAGATGCGGACATCTCGTATTAAAGTCTTTTGTCAGCTTTGATCAGCATGGCGACGTCCATGCATGTCGAGGGTTGAGCGCCAGAAGGCCGTAACTCAACTTTTGGGCAAATTGATATTTTGGTACGAAAATAATCATATAACCTAGATTTTCAGAACCATAAAGCTTAAAGAGATAACTCATAAACACTCTGAATTTGACTAAAATTAGAGTTACAAGTTGGGTGCTACAGTGCAGTGTATTGTAATGAGTCCAAAATATTTGAAAGTCGATTATCTCAAAATGGCATATCTTAAGTTACGGCCTTCTGGCGCTCAACCCTCGATGTGATTGTTTCTCTTTCTAAAGCCGATTTTGTATTTACGCGGTACTTTTAAACACTTTAACGTACAGAGAAGTGGTCTGTATAATAATAATGCTACATATCTGAGCGCTAAAATTCCACGGCACGGATTTCCTTTAAAACAGTGCACTTTAGTGGAATCGCTTAAGGGCAATTTTGGCCATTACGTTTACTTGTCGGATACAAGCAAACCATGATGACATATTCTTCTTTAGGTTATGACACGTGATTCTAGAAGGGGTGCTCATGTCAAAAGTAATCATAATCCAAGATGGCCGCTCCCATAAAATGACGTGTTGCAAAAGGCAATATAATGTTGTTAATCACAGTCTAAATACTGGAAGGATGAATTATATCAGTGGAATTATCTTACATGGATATGCTTTGTTGGTTATCAAAAGTTAATTTTTGAATCCAACATGGCGGCTTCTGTGAAATTATGTATTACTATTGTAATACAACGATTTTATACGTTAAGTCCCAAAATAATAACATACGGTACATCTTTAGTTTATTTTGTGTTTACATACACTAGATAAGGCTATGTAACAACATACAACCACAATATCAAAAGATGGCCGCTATCCAAAATGGCCGCTACAATGAATAACACTAATGTTTGATGAAGTGTGTTTTGAAATTAATACAGTGTGAAACTTTCTATTCTCAACCTATAAATACGATAATTAATATGATTCAAAACCATTACTGGACGAGCTGCTCCATGTGAATCATTTGGACTAACATTCCCTGACGGAATCACAGTCACGCCTTACGGTTTCCTAATTTTCCACCAAGACTAAATTTAGCAATGTGAGGCCACCTCTTACTTTGAACATCCACACAGGAAACCAGTGACAAATAGCTCAATCTACCAGACAACTATGCGAATGTACAGTCATGACAGTTGCTCTTAAAATTTCCGTCTGTTGCGGTAGCAGAATGCCAAATGACAGAATCGTACCCAAACAATTTTGATTGAAGATCGACAGTGAACTAACTAACTAATCGTATGCTTCGTGGACTGCACTTATAGAGATGGCACTTATGGAAAAAATGAGAGTTTCGTAAGATTCATCTGGGTGAACAGAGGGCCTCCCATTGATAGTCAATGCAATGTATGCTTTTATTTGTTCCTTTAAAATCTGGTTATGTCAACACTTAAGCAATCCCGTATAGATATTACAGTTATAGGCACAACTTATGGAATAGCTTATTCTTACCTCACATTCCATGATACAACATAGCGTTCAGTATGGGTAAAGAGGAGAACCGAAGTTCAAAGCCCTGTAAATATTCCATGCATTTATAGATTGTGATACGACTTCGTCGGTCCGATGGTTATAAGGGCAAATATATGTGCTTGGAAAGCATACGACGAGGGGAGGGCTACCTTTCTTGTAATTCAACATAAGACAACAACTTTTGTTTACAGACAAGTGTTACCAACCAGTTCATTTGTATTGCGGGATGCACTTCTTCAACATTCAAATCAGGACATAATCAAATGCGTAGATGGGCTACACTAAGTAACCGGACGAGACAACACTTACCTACTCCAGGAAGTTTTGAATGGAAACAGACAAACGGTGTTGGAGTCCGGTTTGTTAACTATCCCCAAGGTATCAGGTTCATGAAGAGAGTTAATCAAATGTGTATGCAGATGGAACTGTTCAATATGCACCCGCAGGTCTTATAAATCATGAATGCACTGGCATTTGTAAATGTAAATGTGCCAAATAGTCAGAAATCAAGAACAAGGATGCTGTCATTGTTCTACCTCATTGTATTAAAATAGGCAAACAGTTCTTAGACCGGATGACTGCCATTTAATTGATAACTGTTTGCATTTCTTGTGCGTATGATTAAGTGGATGAACCAAAAATATCCCCAGAAATATCAGCACGAAATAATGCGTTTTTTATAGCAAGTTTTACATCACAGACCAATTATACCTTCTTTGGCGGCCATATTGGATAATTATCATCTCCAAATATCTTCTATCAATTATAACACATCGACCACAACATTTCTTTTGTCAAGAATTACTCTTTATATAAAATGTATCATTGATATATACAATAGGTATCAAACGGCCGCCATTTTGAATTTTGCCGACCATATTGTAATTTTGATCAATATAGCGTATTCGCATTATATTTGTATCACACTAGTACACTATTAACACTAATCAAATATTGTTCTATGCATTTAAACATTTAATGTGCAATATATGGACGCCATTTTAAATTTTAGCCGCCATCTTATGTTCCAATCATCTGCCAAATGAGCACCCCTTCCAAAATCAATTATTTTGACCTAATGAAGGTTCGTGCACACTTTGGTGCTTGTATCCGGTCTGTAAACGTAATTCCGTTAAGGCCATGCGTTTTGAACTGACCACCCAAAAAGGGTGGCGGCGTTGCATTTTTGGTGACGAATCATCCATCTCTCTCTATTAACTCAACAAATATATGTGGTAGAGCTATGGTTTAGGTGTCATTTGAAAGCTTATTTATCTAGCTACACCGTGTGAATAAATCAGGTATTTCTATAACTGTTTGGCTGAGATATGATTGATTATACTTCGAAAGTCAGGGGTGGCGGCGGTGGCGGTGGCGGCGGTGGCGGTGGCGTCGTGTACAATCTCTATGGGGAATATAGAAAATGTTCCCAATTCTACGTTCAAATTACAATAACTCATCATTTCTGTATGGTACAACCATGATTTTGCTCTCATTTTATCGATTGTTTTATATTCTATAAGTTTCTGTTTCAACAAACGTGTCAACTCTTACGTAACAGTTGTAATCACGAATCGATTGCATTGTCTTTGGCTTTTTCCCTATTCACTACACAGTAAACTTGCCCTAATTCATCGGTTTTACATACATGACTATAACAACAAAATTATTCAACCGATTATAGCAAAATTATACATTTTTGGAAAGCTCTCGAATAGGGGAATTCAGAAATCTTGCTTAAAATAGGATAGGGTGAATAGCCAAAAAAATATATGTGTAATTTCTAATAAATTTGAAATGTAAACGTTTGTGCTCATTTACTTCCCGATATAGTATATTTCAACAAGTTACACTTGACAACCATTATGTTCTGATGGGTAAATTGCATGAGGAACTAATATGCACAGTAAAATGATGATTGTGATAGGAATATAAAAAAATATTGAGCTTTAATCAAAATATGAAAAAAATCGATATTTTTTGAACATTCTTAATCACAACATGTTACCATTAGGCCTTATGCAAATTCCAATCGCATATTTAGATTCCTAGTGAGATTACCGTTCAGAAAATATATACCTTTTATGGGGTAGAACAAGTAATTATTGCGATATGCTAATTCGAATCTCAGATGGTGTAAAATGTAAAAATCGGGACATGCAACGGGAAGGGTGGCGAGTTCAAAACACATGGCCTTAAGCGATTCCACTACTTTGATTAGCGTGTCAACAGAGGTATAATTCCAATAATAACAAGTGACAATCCCCTTTTGTTCTTTATTACAAAACGGATTACACGCATGGCGACGTGTTTGCAACTGCAATAATAACAGCAGCTAGCACTACTAGCAGAGCTCTTTCCTCTTATGTTAAAATTAAAAGTATAGGTATTGAACAATGAGACACATACTTGTATTAAAAATACAGACAATTTGTTTTGTTCTCCGCTTTGTTAAAGTTGTACACTTCAAAGTGACAATACCAGAAACAAGTAAAAGTAAAGATTATAAAAAGCTATTCTCGTACGTATTTAAACGTGGTTTTTTAACGTAAACACGCATTACATTGACCTTTTAACGCGCGTCTAACCAAGAAAGGTGTTTCACCTTTCCTGGTCTAACTCACTGAAAAGTGTCTAACTTTTTCAAATCGCGTCTAACTATAAAACTTCTGCATCAAGTGTATGTCATAATTTTCCTATCTTGATACCATGATTTAAAAGGAATAACGATTTTTCAAATGATGGTTCTTAATATAAAGACAAATAATTATTTAATACATTAATTAGTTAATCAACACATTCATTGGTACATTTTTTGACCCAATAACATTCGTTAGGTTTTGTACACATTAAAAAGACGTAGGCCTTAATATGATTGTCTTAATGAATAAATTAATGCACAACAAATGCAGATTTTAGATAGGTAAAGATATCTCATTCAATATTCGGAACTTAATACTTTCGGCCATTTTAGACTAGCTGAGAACAATCATTATTTAGTTGTGTATACTCCTGTCCAGAAAGTACACTGAGCGATCGAATTATCAGACAAAATTAAAGTTATAAATAACAAAGAAAGAATTTAAGATATTAATAATATGAACTAACCAATTTGTTATGCAATGTTATTTTATTGCAAACTAACATTTAGGGAGTCCGACAGTTAAGGTTGTTGTCATTTTTGCGGAATATATACTCGTTTAGAAATGATTATAAATACCACCTGTTAAAACTGTATCCTCTAATGTTAGTGCTTCTCCCTTTCAGATAGCCACTTATAATTACAAATAGGCTATGCCGCTATAGGAGGTGAATTACAATTTTGAAATTATGCACAATATTTTAAATCATGTAAATCCCTCGAACATGCCCCCATCGTGAAAGGGCGAATGTGCTCCGAAGCACAATAAGTGCATTGACCCGGTAACCACGCGTGTCCCACAAACAATGACGGGTTTATAACTGCATCAAATACATAACCAATCCCATACCTACCTTAAATCTTCTGTACACATATCTACAGAATAAAATTCAATATCAAAAATGGAAGATTTCACTTTTGTGATGTAAAACTGTTTTTAGATGATCATTGGACCAACATTATACGTAGATATATTACATCGGAAAGCTCGCAACAAACAGGAGAATATATTGCGTGCTCGTCAAATTCAACCTGTGGCCGCAATGATGAGAATCGCGTGGTGGGTGAACCTGCCACGAGGGTGTACACTCCCCGCTCTCCCCTATTTAGTCATTAATATCACTACTTCAAATGTTAAAAAAAATGAAATAAAATAAGACATGCAAAAGATGGGAATTGAACCCGTGTCTGTCGATTACAACCAATAAAATCCGGCATAGCAAGCCACGGCGGTTGCAGTTGTGAGGGACGTGATATCGCCGTATACATTCATTAATTGATCAATTTGTTTATTTCATCGTTAAAAGAGGGTTTTCATACAATATTTGCATGTGCCCCTCGCATAAAATATTGTTTATTATGTTGCAATAGCCCCTATTTTGAAGAGAAAAAAAAATAGTTAAAGACCGTCCGGCAATCGCTGCGAGCCGACATAGGTATCGCTAAAATAGTTTAAAACCGTGTTTAGTTAGCGACGGTTTTAGGCTAAACGCGCGGTTTGTTGGGCCGTATTCTTGCGTCTAATTTTGACTTTAAACACACACCGTTTAAGGGGGGAGTATGGGGTTTTTAAGTCCAATATTGATAATCAATTTTCACAACTTTCCTAAAACTCAATATACAAGTATTATATATCATAATATAGCTTATAACAAGACGCTTCAAAATTACGGGATTTGTTTGTTCTGGTTGTTATGGTAACCATACAGGAGCTCTGATTGGCTAAAAACGACTACAAGTGTAACTCAATAACGCAAACTTCTATTGTACCCATTCTTTGGATAATGATGTATAATGATATTCCGCACGCTTTAATGGAGCCGGAATTTTGATACGGTTGCCATGGCAACCGGTAACCGACCAATCACGTAATTTTGCGACGTAATTCAAATTTGAGGTCGAAATTAAAAAATCCGGCTCCACTTATTTGCAACATGAATTTCAAATTTCATAAAATTTCATCATTGCGTTATTGAGTTCGTAATCGTTTCGCACGTTTGCGTGTTTTCTTGTTTTGAGATATCGAGCGAAACGTATTCAAAAATATTAAAATTGCTTTAAAAATTATAAATTGATATTTGAGATGAAAATAATTGTTCATATATTATTAAGCTTGAGTTTAGACACATTTTGAGTCCATTTTGGCAAAAATCGCATGTATATTAGGATTTTTATCGCATTTTTTAAATATAAGGGCTTAAATATAGCGGGGTAAGAAAAAATAAAGAAATACATAAGAAATGCCGTTGACCTAAAGATTTGATGAATAATTATGCGCAATTAATTAATTTAATATTATTACACAAAAAAAAACTATAAAAAGTTACAATGGTTTATTTAAATGTAATTTAAAGTGAATTTGTTAAAAAACACAGGGTGAGCGTTTTCTACGCACAAACGAATACAAATCACCTCCGATTTTCGAAACTCCGTAAACTAAATTGTTCATAACATATGAACCGAATGTCCGATTTGGCTCAAATAAAAAGCATGTTAAAGCTTAGACATTGAAGGTTTCTATGGTGCTTTTATCTCATTTTTTGCAAAGTAACTACATTTTGAAATCCGATTACCCCATACCCCCCCCCCCCCTTAACTAAACCCAATTCTCATAAATTTGTTTAACTCGCGTTTAACTAAACTTCAGAATCAAGTGTATGTCGTGATTTTCCTACCGCGATACCATGGTTTAAAACTAATAACAATTTTTAAATGATGGACCTTAATATAAAGACAAATAATGAGTTAAAGGTAGATGACCCGATCACATTTTCGTAACACAGAATTATTTCAAACATACGGAGATTTTCATATCATATGAAAGCTCGTATTTTTCTCATCATCATACTGAAATTTGACGGCCTAATTCGGTATAATGACAGAGAAATCGACGAAATAGCGTTGAATTACCGCGAATGGTGGTTACCACCGATATAGTTTGTGTACTACTCAATGGGTAAAGTTCACAGCATCTTGTGCGTCTCAAATAAGAACCATAATAGCTATGCATCTCACAATTTGGGACACGACGTTTTTAAGGATGACCTTTCAAGTAGAATAGAAAAACTTCAAGTTGAAAATCGGAACATCTACCTTTAATACATTTTGATAGTTAAACAACTCATTAATTTGTAAATTCTTTGACCCAATAACATTTGGGTGGTTTTTTAAAAGGCATTTTGTATGATTGTCCGGATGACTAAATGAATACATAGGCCTATACAGATTTAGATAAGTTTTAGTTGTAATAAACACGTTTATAGCTTAAAACCGTGTCTAACTAAACTCGTGTCTAACTAAAACGCGAGTCAGTTATACTACGGTTGGCCCTATTCTTCTGCTACTTCTTTTTGTTAAGTGGAATCCTAGCTCTTCTTCTCTGCCATCTATGACCTCTCGTAGGGCATAGTCAAGAACAATGACAAAGAGATATGGAGCCAGGGTGTCACTTTGTAGTACTCCAGCCAGTATTTTAATTACCTCAGTTTCCCCGTCAGGTGATATAACCTTTTGCCTTGGTGTCTTTGCATACCGTCTTCCGCTATCGCATTGGTAAGGGAGCAGTTTTTATTATACGCGATAAATTTATCGCGACTGTATCGGGGCCTGATATGTTTTGGACCCGATGTTTTTCAAGTTGATACGCGATAAAATAGACATCGGGGCCCGATACGAGGCCTCTGCCATACCCTGGGGTATGTTTAGCAAATAGAGCGGGACATTGTTTAGCAAATACACGAGGATAATACAATTTACGTTAAACATCCATAATCAATAACATTATCTCTAAAAACATGAAATGCTGAATTTGTACCTTACAACTAGAATAAATAACCCGAAGCTCTATTTACATACCGACCACTTATCTTTCGTTACATTTAAACAAGCGGTAATACGCTACTCGATAAATAATCCTTTGCTACTCGCAACTGTACGCGATAAAAATCTCATCGGGGCCTGATAAAAAACTTATCGGGGCCCGGAACATTCTCGCAATTTTTATCGCGTACAAATGGAACTGCTCCCTAAGCTGATCGGGTATACCATAGGCCTTCAACATTTGCTGCATTCGTTCCCTATGTATTGTGTCAAATGCCTTCTTGAAGTCAATAAAGGTTATGATGGCTGGCAGGTTGCTTGATCTAATTCCCTCAATAATTCTTCGGATGGCAAGAATATGACCTACTGTGGTGCGTCCAACTCGAAAGCCATTTTGATTAGCTCTTAGGTTGATGACAAGCTCAGGTCTGATGCTGTTGAGTATCATCTTGTTGTATAGATTGGCAACAATTGAGCTCAGGCACGGTAGTTGACCCCCCCCCCCCCCCCCCCCAAGCTGAGATCACCTGATTTCGGTATTGGTACTATATGTTGAGAATGGACCAATGGTCTGGCTTTTTCCCGTTCAATAAGGCATCGTTGCAGAAGTCCAGAATGATGTTATCCAAATCACATCTTTTGAGCATTTCAGGTGTGACAGGTGTGATACCATATTCCCCACTGTTTTCCCCTCTACAAATGCCTTCTTAGCCTTCTCGTATTCCTCCAAATCAAAAAGTCCTTCTTTTACGTTGAGATTTGATAGCATTGGGGCAATTTTCTTCATCCTCATTACTTGTGGTGGGCTCCCAAGTAGATTTTTGAAGTGAGTGTACCAGTTATTTAATCTCTCTTTTTGTGTGGATCCTTTGATATGCCCCTTTCTTGTAGTCAATCTTGCCGATATTTGGTTTATGAGTTTACAACTCGAGATGTCGCGGGTACATTCCTTTCAAAGGAAAGGAGCCTCGGCTTCTTTGAGGGCATTCCTATGTCATTGTAGTGGTGGTGTGTCGTTTTGCGTGGATGGCCGGTTACCGGTTGACAAGATAAATCGTGTAGGCCAGAGAGGGCCACGCTTAGCGGCACTCAACCAGGGATGCTATTAACCATAACCCTACCATATACCACAATATACCACGACAGAGTTTGTTCGTATCACATTTTAAAGGGATACGCAATAGTATTGAAGAAACTATTTTTTGTATACTTTACTTCAGAATTCAAGACGAACATTAATAATGGTCATTCTTGCTGTTGCCACTCATGAAATCACAAAAGCAGCCTTTATCCCCAGCATATTTATATTGTGACTGTTTAAGAGCTTTATAGCTGGTGAGCATACATTGTTTGAAAAACATTGAAACACATGTGACCTTATACCCTAAATCATGGTCAATGCCAGTCAACCACCCAAGTTGACAAGGATGTGCACTTAGTTTTTAATTTTAACAACTTCAGAGAACATTTTGGTATATAACTCCCTGTGTCAGCCTGAACTGGAAAACCTCTATGCTCCCCAACTACAGTGTGGAATTCTAAACTAAGCCGTAGATCAGAATATTTGAATTGATGTTTTTCTTGTATAAAGAGGGCTGATTTCTTTTAATCATTATAAGTGTACGTTCATACATGTAATACAAATCCCAGTTTTGATCATAATTGGGGGCGCAGCCTCATCCAACATAGTCGACTTGTATAATTTCTCTCTCACACACAACACCCTCTGATACTTCCCATACCGACCAAATATAAGGTCTACTAGCATTGGATTTACCAAAGAACTGCGCTTTAAGCACACTAGGGATTACTAGGAACGATGCTTTTTATGCGTCACAATAACATCACACCCCTACATAACGTGCTAATATTAACTTTGCTGCCTGTACATCTAGAAACACGTGAAGGCGATATTTCTGTGGCTGTGTAAGAGTTTCTAGTTATCGTAAAAATTGATCACATTATTTGTCTCTGTTTGGACGTATAAATGTTTTTCAATGCACGATATTGAAAGATAGGAAATAGCATGGAAATAGTCACATATGCGGAAATGTAGCTGTATCTCTGAGGAAAAATATTTTGGGCGAGGACCAATGTCAAAGATTGACATTTTGAATTTATCAAAGTGAGCAAGATTCTTCTTTCTGCGAAGACGGTATATAAATATTCATATACTTCGTATTTATTGTGTCTGCCATTGGTCAAATTTGAATCCCACGCGAAAAAATTGCTCATTACGTATTCGTCCAATTTTTGGATGGAGCACAGTGTAACAGTTTACGGAGGTCGAAAGGTCAAATCCAAAGCAAGTATACCGTGTATTGGTCGGTTCTCGGACGGGAGCGGTTTTCGCAAGGCGAAGTATCAGAGGGTGTTGTCCGATTGTGTGACAGTGAAAGTAAGCAAGCTGAGAGGCACACCCCTGGGGACACGCAGTGATATGTTGGATGTAGTCTTCTTCAAATACCGTGTATACTTTCACTTGCCGATCGGGTCCACTTTTAAATTAAAATGTAGTCAGCATAGAATTGATGGCGCTATACTGATAAGGCGTGATTGTAGCAGGGTTGTAGCAGACGATTGTAGACGCGAACGGCCGTTAATTTTGAATTTCCATTACTTTCAATGTAACAATGGATTTGCCCGGGATTTTGATTATATGACCCCATAAAATTCATCACACGTTGGAACTAAATTATTTCATCCAAAAACCGCTGGAGTTGGATAACCAACTCCAGTGTCAGTATCATTTTTTGACAGCAAGCTGTGTGTAAATCTACCGCGTGCACAGCCCCCCCCCCCCCAATTCTATGCTGACTAAATAATGACGTAAAACGCGTCATACGCCAGTCACCGACGTTTTCGCTACGTACGTTAGTATAGGACTTTCCTATCCCAAAATTAATAGTATCCCTGGTGTCCGTTTGACCTTGTAAAAACCGTAGTGGTCCAGCTCGTAAGTTTTATCATATATAACTTTCAAAACCGCACAATCTTTTTTAGGGAATTTTCACACGTATTTCGTGTAGACTTTAATTAAGCATGGATTAAGTTTATACCTAAAGCAGACGACAAACAGCGCTACAACATGATCACGCAAAGTTAAAGTTATGAGTAGCTTTCGGATCGGCGATTTGAGTAGCACATTCCTGACTCGATCTTTGGAAAGGGATGCCTTTGGAATCGACGAGGTTACAGCATCGTCATGTGTACGTGTAAGACCAGTTCGCCTGTGGCAAATTTTTCAATAATATGGTTTCCTGTTGAATGTCCGACCTCCTGCAACTGGTCATCAACTGGTCATTGGAATTCAGCTATCAGAGCATAATATGTTATTCCCAATCCGCCGATCTGTTAATGATTAAGAAACCAAATAAAAAAGGTTATCAAATTAGTTACATCAGAGTTGAAGTGAATAAAATGAGTTTTAAGACATTGGCGACTGCAATGTACTTCCCAAATAAGGGTTTATGTGGGATACTGTGACGAGAAAGGTTCTCCGTTTATTGTTATATGTACAGCGCCCTCGCGTCCGAAGTGGGCGAAAATTAGTGTCAAGTATTCGTCGGAGATCAACGATCAGGGAGGGAATAAATGGAGTCTCTAGTTTGTTATGTTTGAGACATGTTTTTTGTTTTGTTGATGGGGCTAATATGTTTGGGCCATTTGTATTAATAAAAACATACACTCACCGTAAGTATAAATGATTTCGTTACAGTTACAAGGTTGTAAATGGTGAAACCCACGGGATGTCCTTTAAGTCTAGATAAGAACATGTCGACCTGCAGAAGTTGTTCTTTGCTAGCGCCTTTAAAAGAGCCTTTGTAGATCTTATGCACTGGTTTATGACACTGTTGGAGTAAAAAATAATTATTCTTTTTAAATTAGGGTATCTATGACATCTTATACCCATACCAACATGTGTGCCCAAAATAACCAATTTGCGAAGTTTGTAACGATCAAATCCTTTATAAACCCCGCTACAACTGGTTGGCCGCAGTGGGACTCGAACTCGCAACTTTCCGATTATAAGGCGATAATAATTCCACTGGTGGACCACACGTGCGTCCATCTATATATAAATATATAGACATCATGATGATACAGTGAGCAAAGTTAATGTTGGTATATTTGAAAGCATGGGTCCTGAGTATCTCACAACTTTATGCATGTATCAATTTGCTATTGTTCGAAGTATATATCGCTAAAGAAAATACTACGCCCACTGGTTTTACTTACCGCACTACTCATAAGGGCCGCTATCCATGACACCACACAGACGTTAACAAATATCATCCAAATGGAGTAAACTGAAATCGGTATGTCGCCCTTGTCGATGGAGAACAAGTTAAAGATGAAGAAACATGCTAGAGGAGCCATGGTGCCATAGGTCACAACGTTGAGATATGTGAATATGCCCTCGTCGGCCTTCTTTATCACCACACAGAGGTTGGCGTGTTGTCGACGAAGGGCTTCAAAACAAGACGGGAACCTGCCTTGTCCTTTGGCAGCGTCAATGACGGATTCGAGGCGTTCATTAAGGATCCGAAACTGTTTTCTTAGAATCATGGCGAACATGATCGTGACGAGAATAGAAAATATCCACACCGCGACGGCAAAGGTGTCTATGATAATTATAACCAAATGGGTGACCGGATTAGGATCAAAGGGCGCCGCGAATATCTGGGAAGAGTTATTGACGCTTGATGCCGGACTGAAGACGATGGCTGATTGGGTGAAAGTGTGCAAGAGCACGTAGACGCAGCCAATCACGGCGAATATACGAGCTCGTTTACGGATCCAGGACAAATCAACAGAGGTAGTGGCATTGATGTTTGATTGTATAGTGTTGTCCCAAAGGTCGAAGAAGCCCTTGATGTTCCTTGGTTTTGACGTTCCGCAGAACCCCACGGTGTGAATTAAAGCACACTGCGAAAGAAATGCAAGATATACGACTTTAAAGAAGAGCTTTGACGGATCCGAATAAGATCCGACAATCAAAGCCGCAACAAAACGGAGAAGGTTAAACCATAAGAGGAGCAAAACAGAAGCAGCATAATTCCGAGAATTGAAGACTTTTCGACATAGAGGGCTCCGACACTGATTTCGCGCAATTTGAATTTGCTCCGAATGCCAAATACCGAAACACTCCATACATCTTGTCAATGGCGACAGGGCATCATACAAGCTCGATTCGATCTGAACATTATCAGCTGTTTGTGTTTTCTTTAACTCAACGTGTTTAATTTCCAGAATGTCTACGAGTTCAATATCTGTGGAAAGTGTATCGGTGGAGTCGTATTGCGAAACACAGTTATTGTCGATAACTGTCAGGTGATAGATGGTAGAAGGCGGTCTTTGCGGTGAGTTATCTCGAATCCTGCAGTTACCGTTTTCAGACTCTTTCACAATCTTGGTGTTTACATTTAACTCCATCCTGCATTTATTCACAGATAGTCACCGCAAAGACAAGGGTGTCTGACTCTGAAAACTACCCGCTAGATGCAAGCTTCAGTGGTCCCAATTTTGTCTCGATATCCGTACAGGGGTTAACACGAGACTATCGATATAGCTACTGCTTTTGTTGGAACGATCGAAACGAATGCTTAGTTGTGATTCTTGCTAACGAATAATTATAGACCTAACTATTTCCCGAACATAGATAATTAACCTCAGACCGATACTAGTTGATTAACAGGACTTGGAAAACACTTATTAATCAAACGATGAGAGGGTTTTACATGATTCGCCTATACACATTTAACATTGATTGTACTGATTGACGTAATGGTGAGGTAAGTGTGTCCAATTATTAGACCTTATTCTTAATTAGATACTTAACACTTTCCACGCGGCAGGCGTCTGCAGACGACATTCCAATATTTCACAACATTTTTCAAAAAATTCAACATTTCTAAATGTCATCACCCTATTTGGAATCATCATGAGAAATGCAATAAAATAAGTACAAACATGACTAGTATTGGTTCAGCAATTCTAGGGATAGACCTTAAAGTTTGGAAAGAGATTTCTGAAAAATCTGTTTTGTATATTGTAAAAGTGATAGCAGCGTGGAAAGTGTTAAAACACTTGACGTAAAATGTTGAGATGTGTCCAATAATTAGACCCACATTATTGTTGGTAGTATATAAAGACACTTGGAACTTCATTAGCTTGCTTAGGTAATTAAGTATCCATTATTAGCAGATCGCGATATCACTTCCGAAGCGGATCTGCGTTTGTAAGAAGTAAAGATATTATGATGACGATATAATATTGATTTCATCTGAATTGTTTTATTTTTGCTCTACATAACTCGTTAAGACATCCGTCCTTAAGGTTTTCTAATAATCATTCACACTTATCATTCCCTAATGAAGCTATTTCTGTCAATTTAATAATGCACCACCTACTTAAACAAAATGACCGGAAGTGTTTAAGATCATGATTGATTTAGATTATGTGTGACACCCGACTTACATGTATTAATATTAGAGGTGGGTTATAGAGGGTCATAGTTTCAGATCAATTTCGAACACCGGATTAAAAATTGAGATGTTTCAATGCCAAAGGTACTTTTGAACAGTACCCTCACATGGCTATTTTACACTAAATCGCCATTTTCAGGAAAACTAAACGTATAGTCATGAGATACAAAATTGCATCAGATTATTCCATGTCCCTACAAACATGAGTATTAGTGCCACCGAAATCAAGTTAATTGGACAAAAAATGACTTAGTTATAATTAAAATACTGTTCCCCCCCCCCCCCCCCCAAATGGTCGACTTTTTGTTTGTTTTTTTGGCCGGGGCACCCTGGATTTCGGAATAGTGTTCAATTTCCTTTTCAAAAATGGGATCAGTGGATGAATTCATCATTTTATCCGGTGTTGGAAATTATCTGACGTTATGACCCTCTATAGCCCACCTCTATCAATATTATTATCATCACTATCGTAAGGCATTTATACACCTATCAGTTGTAAGACGCACTATACGACCCCCGGGAGAGGTGCGTCGTGGGTGCGTCGTTTACCAATAATTCTTGACGGCGGGTACGTCAGTGGCAGCCTTTGGTCCGTCAAAAAAATGACGGAGGGTGCGTAAAGGTCCGTCACTTTACATGGGTGCGAATGGCCTGATAGTTGACTGATGGTGCGCATTTGGATGGCAATGGTCCGTCGTGTTTTTGACACAGGCTGCGTCATGGTACATGAGAAGTTGACGCACCTCGGTAAAGTGACGCACCACTCCCGGGGGTCGTATAGTGCGTCTTACAACTGATAGGTGTATTACCTTGTCAATAAGGACATTATTTCTAAATTAAGATTTAAACGCATATTTTACTTCTCCTGATGTTAACTGACAACAGGCACGATTTTGACGTTATAAGTAGCTCAATAATCGACATTGAGAATAATGTAATAAAGTTTAACACTTTCCACGCGGCCATTGGTTTTAGTGATGTTCGGCTAGAATTTATTTTCAGTAATCTGGACACAAAACTGTATTATAAATGCTCGTTTTCCCCATTAATATCACCACGCCTTTACAGAAACACTAAAAATACCCGTTCTGCATGTTGTTCTTGACCAATTCTGCAATCATAGCTGAAAAGTACATGGGCTGTTAGAGTCTATTGGAAATCTGTTTCCAATTTAAGGAATTTATCAATTCATCATAAGGCATTCCATAGGCATGGTAGGAGTGTGTTTAGTGTCAAACCAAGGAATTCTATGTAACGAACGAAAAAAACATCATAAAATACCAGGGCAACTAATTTCAAATTTCAAAATATAATTTTGAAGTGATTAGGAAACATGTTGCTCTGTTACTTGTACGATACTTTAGTTTCATGGTTATGAATGTAATTTGACCAACAAAAAAAAAAAAAAATTCTAGGGAAAACCACATATACCGGGTGGTTCAAAAAAAAGTTGACCCTAGTTCAAAGCAATTTTTCAACCACATTTAAAGTTTCAGAGAATTTGTGTTTACATAGTCTTAATCAGCAGTAAGTTTTGAAATTATCCTGAAAAGATGGCACGTTTAGCTTGTTTGGTTCTTCAGATATGGTTCATTACAGAAAACATGTACAAAACTGACTTGTCCATGGGAGCGTCATTTAGTTGTTGACTTCAACAAAACATCATGCTTTAGTTTCATAATTGAAAAGCCCGCCCTGACAAAGTATCCCAATCTCAATGCTTATATGCCATTCACATTCAACAAAGAAACGTAGGTACGTAAGTAGGTAATGTCAAGCACCGGACAAATGTTTCAGATGTCTCCTTTTTTCCTTTTTCTCCATTTTTTTACAATTTGTGACCAATCGTGTGTATATATGTCCACTTTGTGCATTCCATCTCTACTAAAGGACGCTCCCGTGGTCAAGGCAGTTTTGTGCATACTTTCTGTAGTGAACCATATCTGAAGAACCAACCAAGATAAATGTATCATTTTTTCAGGATAATTTCAAAATTGACTGCTGATCAAGACTAAGTAAACACATATTCTCTGAAACTTCAAATGTGGTCTAAAAAATTCCTTGAACTTGGGTCAACTTTTTTTTGAACCACCCGGTAGAGGGCGTCCTATGAAAAATTATCACATAATATGCCTTTAAGGCAAAAGGAGACGTTTGAATAGACTCAATAGATCCAGATGTAGTACAAACTAATGTGATATCACGATGGAATATTTTTTGTACACACTATAGCGTAACTGACCAATAGATCGCGTGATTGACAGTACCGTGGGATACATGGTTTCCAAGTTTTTATTTTAGCTACAAGGAAAACTCTCGGATCCTTAACTAGAGCAAACTTCCAGAATCAACTGGTTTTAAACTCTTCTTAAGGGGATTGTCTGAAAATTCAGAACTTAATCTTCATGAAATAGGTGTTACGTAGAGCTTGGCTCTAACGCTTAATTTAGTAATGTATTTCTAGTATGATTTGATATTACACTATCTGGCGCGATGGTCGCTAGATGGCGTTCATATAAACAGGTGCGTTAGGTTGTATAAGCGTGACTAATTTCTCCCGCGCTTTACGAAGGATTATTGTGATCGCGTTGTCAACAAAAATCATTCCCTTATGCGATGTCTTGGAGATAACTATATTTTGGTTGCTTCCTAAAAACCGACATCTTTATCAGGGTAAGCTTGCGGTCATTGTGAGCCTGGTATATTTTGTTTCATGGGGTAAGTTTGCGAGTTTGCAAACCCATCGATTGGTTTAATGTGTGGCAATCAAGTTATTACGTGAAAGTTAGCATCATTAATTTCGTCGGCTATGGTATCAGCACCCCGTTGGATGGACGAGTCATACAGAATTTCGTCCAGGGTGAACAACTGAAAGTAGTGCCATCATGTCGACGAATGTCTGGAGACACGAGACATCACATTTGGGAATCTAACGTAAGTTTGTAAATAAGTGTAAATAAATATTGTATTATTTTTCTATAGACGTGTACGTGCTGACGTCCCTTAAAATACGTCTAAATTATATTTCACGATATTACATGTTCCCAATCCGTGTATTCAAGTTGACTACATTGAAGGTATAAAATGAAGTTATTCTTTGCAATTCAAATATCAAAATTTACATCCGTGAAAATTACGGAAATTTCATTAATTGTTTTCGTAGAAATTAAGAAAACAAAATGTCTGTATCCGTTGTTTTATCTCATGAGCAAGGAAGTTTTGGATAAAGAAACATATAACAAAATGAAACTCCTTTTTAATATATTTTGGAATAGAGCTGAAATGGGATAATAGTAGGTTTCTTTCCGCATGCAATTAATATGTCTTGAATGTAAATATATTTGTAAATACAATTTTATCCGAATGAAATAAATGTTGTGTAATAGGGTGAAATCATGACTTCTTGATATTGTGTGGCTTTATGCGAATTAGCATAACAATCATGATTTTTCCCGCCCAAAATTATATATGTTTATAACAATGTATTGTGTATGGAGTGAACTCATGAACTTGCTAATATTATGTGACGTTATGCGAATTAGCATTTGATCATGATTTCTCTCGCAAAATAAATATGGCTGGTGATTTATAAAAGTAAACTTTCATTTGTGTATGTTGTACCGATGTTGCGTGGTGGAAATAATACCCCAAGATTTCATGAGTACATCAGTTGAAATGTCAATTATAAATCTACTTTTGGACACGCCGTTTTAATACGGTATCAAAAGAATTGATGTGTGTTGAATTTGGTCTATTAATATATAGAAACAATTTTGACTTGTATCCGAAATGGATATAGCTTTATTTGCAAATACAAAATATTATTTGCAAGGTTTTGGTTTCAATTTATTGTTTCAGTGCGTTGGCTGTTATTGCTGTTACTGCTGTTACGGCTTGTTACTGTTTATGGAGGTTAATGGCTGCCGATATAATTAGCAGTTGTATCACCGATTATTAATGCATACCAAATGTGGGGTAATCCGATGAATCTGATGTTGTTGACGTGGAAATCAACCAAGCATTAAAAACCTTGGCTACGACCGTTGAATGATCATCAAGAATATATAACAACCGCTATATTGATTAAATGACAGATGTAATCCAATAATCCCTAATGATGTCGCAGATTAAGTAAGATAACATTAAATTCTGCTAAATGGGTAAGCACTGGTTATTATTACGTCATATATATCAATAACACTTTCAATTGTCTGGGGACATAACAACACCATTGATTATTCGTCGAGGTTATTACATTCATGGAAACCCATCTACAACAACGAATGAGGCATAATTGAAGTGACATTATAATTTGATTTGAACTTTGTGAATATTATTGTTTATGTGAATGAGACCTATTGTATAGGTCATCCATATGTTAATGGATCTGAAGAAAGTCAGTGACGGAGATGATGAATTAAAATTATAGTTAAATATGGTAAATCTGATTTGTACGATGTGTTAATTGGCGTTCAAATGTATAGTACCTCACTTATGCGTAGTTAATTTATTGAACTTGGGCGTTACACCAAAGGTCAGGCGTAACAATAGGACCAATGTTACCCTTAAGATCTGGGTCAAACTCTAAAAAGCTCAACTTCGGAAGAATTCTTTAATAATCTTCTACACAAGGTTTAAGAAGAGTGCAAAATTACTCTTCGTAAGTCTTCACTTTTATGCAATAGGGCACGGATAGTTATTCTTTATTATTATTATTATTATATTATGTGATCTTTTCCAGGGGACGCCCTCAATCCTCGAAAAAAATTGGAAGCAGATTTTCATGCAGATTTATTTTTCTGATCATAAATCATGAATATTCCAAGTTACAGAGCGATACGATTCCTAATAACCTCAGTCAAAATCATGGTTTTAGAGTGAATTTAGAGTAAAATTTTGAAAATAGATTGTACCGCTCGGTACAATCTATTTTCAAACCATGATTTTGAAGTAATTAGGAATGGTA